>CM061560.1:197573972-198823972 GCA_030864225.1 Capsicum baccatum var. pendulum | reverse complement strand
GCTGTAGAAGCTGAGAAGAACGTTCATGATGTTACCCCTAGATGTCTACAGCCTGAAAAGATCGATAATCGGAAGCAAGATAAAAAGAAAGTGGTGGAGAAAACGATTCCTCTTCGACCACCACCTTTTCCTCAAAGACTGAAGAAGAAAGCTGATGACACCAGGTTCAGTAAATTCATGACTATGTTGAAGCAGCTGACTATTAATTTTCCTTTGGTGGAGGCGCTGGAACAGATGCCTGGGTATGCTAAATTCATGAAGGACCTTTTGACAAATAAGAGAGCAGCAAGCTATGAGCTGGCAAATAATGTCCATCATTGCAGTGCAATCGCTACAAGATCGTTAGTTCAGAAGAAGGCAGATCCTGGTGCTTTCACTATTCCTTGCACGGTTGGATCTTTGGATTTTGCTAAGGCATTGTGCGATTTGGGAGCTAGCATCAATTTGATGCCGCTATCTATTTACAGAAAGTTGGGGTTGGGTGATCCTACACCAACCAATATGCGGCTCGTGATGGAAGATAGGTCGGTAAAAAGACCTTTTGGTATCTTATATGATGTATTGGTGAAGGTTTCCACCTTTATTTTTCCTACAGACTTTGTTATTTTGGATTGTGAGGTGGATTCAGAAGTTCCCATAATCTTGGGGCGCCCTTTCCTTGCAACAGGAAGTGTGTTTATTGATTTAAGAGCTAATGAGCTTTTATTTTGGATGAATGATGAAGTGGTCCGTTTTGATGTATGCAAATCAATGAAGAAGCCCAAAGATATGAATGTGTTCTCTGTAGCTGATGTTTATTATGATGATGAGAAAGAATTATCTGTAGAGAAGCAGCTTATTGTTGATCCATTGGCAGCCATGCTTATGAATTTTGAGCGTGAGGACGTTGAAGATTATGAAGAAACTATTTGTGCTCTAACAGGAATAGGGTCATATTCTTATGCTCCTAAGAAGCTGGACCTTGATCTTAAGAATCAACCTACACCACCAGCAAAACCATCCATTGAAGAGCCACCAATGTTAGAATTGAAGGATCTTCCCAGTCATCTAAAGTATGCATTCTTGGGAAGTTGAAATACACTTTAGGTTATTGTTGTGGCTGATTTGTGTGAGCAGCAAGTAGCGGCTCTCATCACTGTCCTGAAAAGGTACAAGAGAGCCATTGGGTAGACTATTGCTGATATAATTGGTATCCCTCCTGATATATGTATGCACAAGATTCAGCTTGAAGAAAACTGCATGCCTACTATTGAGCAGCAACGATGTTTGAATCCACCTATGCAAGAGGTGGTGAAGAAAGAAATTATTAAGTGGTTAGATGCAGGGGTGGTGTATCCAATCTCCGACAGTAAATGGGTGAGTCCGGTACAATGTGTGCCCAAAAAAGGGGGCATGATGGTAGTTGAAAATGAAAAGAATGAGCTAATTCCACTCAGACCTGTCACAGGGTGGAGAGTGTGCATGGACTACTGGAAGTTGAATTCGTGGACGCTAAAGGATCACTTCCCAATGCCATTCATGGACCAAATGCTTGATCTATTGGCAGGGAAAGGATGGTTTTGTTTCTTTGATGGTTATTCCGGTTATAATTAGATTTGCATCGCTCCTGAGGATCAAGAGAAGACCACTTTTACATGCCCGTATGGTACGTTTGCCTTCAAACGTATGCCATTTGGGCTATGTAATGCACCTGCCACTTTTCAGCGTTGTATGATGTCCATTTTTCTGATATGGTTGAAGACACCTTAGAGGTGTTCATGGATAATTTTTCAGTTGTAGGTGAGTTGTTTGAATCGTGCTTGGGGAATCTGAGTATGGCGTTACAGAGATGTATTGAATTCAACCTTGTGCTAAACTGGGAGAAGTGTCATTTTATGGTTAAGGAAGGCATTGTTCTTTGGCATAAAGTCTCTGAAAGAGGAATTGAGGTTGATCGAACCAAGATTGAAGTTATCGAGAAACTACCACCTCTAATTTCTGTAAAGGGAGTTCGTAGTTTCCTCGGTCATGTAGGTTTTTATCGGAGGTTTATTAAAGACTTCTCCAAGATTGCTAGTCCATTATGCAAACTCTTGGAGAAGGATGCAAAGTTCGACTTCGGTGAATATTGCTTGAAGGCATTTGAATGCCTCAAAGGGAAGCTAGTTGAAGCTCCTATTATTGTAGCACCCGATTGGTCTCTGCCATTTGAAGTTATGTGTGATGCAAGTGGGGTAGCTTTGGGTGTTGTACTTGGTCAAAGGCTATTTCATCCAATCTACTATGCGAGCAAGGTTTTGAATGGAGCCCAAAAGAACTATACCATCACGAAACAAGAGCTTCTAGCAGTGGTTTATGATTTTGAAAAGTTTCGTGCTTACTTGTTGGGAACCAAAGTGGTAGTTCATACAGATCATGCGGCTCTGAGATATTTAATGGCAAAGAAGGATGCTAAGCCAAGGATAATTCAGTGGGTGTTATTGCTTCAAGAATTTGATTTCGAGGTAAAGGATAGAAAAGGCTGCGAAAACCAAGTAGCTGATCATCTATCTAGACTTGAGAGTGAGCACATAGCGCTACCTGACCTTGAGATTGATGATGCATTTCCCGACGAGGAGATCCTATCCACTATGGTGGACAACTTACCGAGGTATGCAGACTTTGCGAATTACGTGGTAAGTAAAGTTATTCCTGAGAATCTCTACTTTCATCAAAAGTGAAACTTCATGCATGATGTGAGACACTACTTCGGGGATGAACCATATCTTTTTTTACGGTGTGCTGATGGTGTTATTAGGCGATGCATCCCAGATGTGGAGGTGCCTAGCATATTGGAAGCAAGTCATGCTTCCCAAGTTGGGGGTCACTATGCAGGTGATCGAACAGCCAGGAAGGTATTGCAAAGCAGCTATTATTGGCCTTCATTATTCAAGGATGCCTATGATTTTGTGAGAAGATGTGATCAGTGTAAGAGGCAAGGCGTGATTTCAAAGCACCATGAGATGCCCATGTCTAAAATTCTTGAAGTAGAGTTATTTGATGTATGGGGTATTGATTTCATGGGCCCATTTGTGAGTTCGTTTGGGATGAAATATATCCTATTTGCTATGGATTATGTATCCAAATGGGTCGAAGCAGTAGCGCTGGCTGATAATGAAGGTAAGCGTGTTGTAGAATTTTTAAAGAGAAATATCTTCTCTCGTTTTGGGGTACCACGTACCATCATAAGCGATGGAGGATCACATTTTTGCAACAAGCTATTTAGAGCCATGTTGGTGAAATATGGGGTCAAGCAACATAAGGTAGCTACACCTTACCACCCACAAACTAGTGGGCAGGTAGAGGTTTCTAATCGGGAGATCAAGCTGATCCTTGCTAAGACTGTAAATGCTAGTAGAAAGGATTGGTCTCGAAAGTTGGACGATGCCTTATGGGCTTATAGGACTGCGTTCAAGACATCAATTGGCATGTCACCTTACCAACTAGTTTATGGGAAGGCTTGTCACTTGCCAATCGAGCTCGAACATAAAGCACTGTGGGCGTTGAAGCGGCTTAACTTGAATTGGGATGATGCTATCAATCTGAGATTGGAACAGCTGAATGAAATGGATGAATTCCGTCTACATGCATATGAAAGAGCAGAACTCTACAAGGAACAGATAAAAAAGTACCATGATCGGAGGATTATCCAATGAAACTTTCAGAAGGGTGATTTGGTACTTCTTTTCAACTCCAGACTGAAGCTATTTCCAGGTAAGTTGAAGTCTAAATGGTCCGGTCCGTTCAAAATTAGCCAAGTCTACTCTTCTGGAGTATTGGAGTTAGAAAACAATGATGGTGGTGTCTTTAAGGTGAATGGCCAACGAGTGAAGCCATATATCGGCCTACTTGATTCGATAAACTACATGGCCACCATCTATCTCGATGAAGTCTAAGTAATCGAGATCACTATGTCGTGCCGCGACAATAAATCAAGCGCTACATGGGAGGCAACCCATCATTTTTATTAAGTTTTGTTTTACTAGGAGTTTGTTTTTGTTAAATAAAAATCCAAAAAGAAGAGTCGATCCACGACCAAAACTAAGGCGCTTGGTGGGAGGCAACCCATCTTTCTAATTGTTTTTGTTGTTTTTGATTAACTGTAGGTGCAAGATGTACAAAGGAGGGGATTACTCCCAAAAATTTTGATTTGAAAGTGAGCCATGTTAAAGGTGGTAAGTTAGGAATGAAGGAGCAAAGGCTATCGATTAGGCATTGCCTATGCTAATTTAGGCAATGCCTATGCAAATCTAGGCAATGGACAAGGCAAGGCCTATACCATTGCCTATGCTCACTGCCTCAACTAAGCAAAGGACAAGGCAAGGCCTATACAAATCTAGGCAATAACATAGGCGCCGCCTATGCAAATCTAGGCAAAGCAAAAGGCGTCGCCTAGGCCATTGCCTATGCTCTCTATTTCAACTAGGCAATAGCATAGGCGCTGCCTATGCTCAACTAGGCTATAGCATAGGCGCCGCCTATGCCTAAGTAGGCAAAGCAAAAGGCGCCGCCTATTCTAAGAATAGGTAAAGCATTAGGCGCCGCCTACTTATGTATTTTTGTCTCCTAACCCGATTCTACATGGATCAAACCCGACCCATACCTTAGTATATAAATAGATCCTCAACCTTAAGACAAAATGCACTTGTTTTCTCAACCTTGGCGCCACCTAAGCTTCCCCAATCTCTCAAAACTTTTCTTTTTGCTCATCTAACCTTGCAAGATCATCTTCCGAGTCCATCACTAAGTAAGTTCTTCTTTTATATTCCGTAGTTGTTACAATACTACGCTTATAATGGTATTTTAGATTTTAAAGTGGTGTTGGTGATTAGAATGTGGTTGATTTGTTATGATACATCTAGTTGAGTGAAAGAATACGTGTGGGTGTTCTTGGCTTGGTTCCAACTTGTATTTGATTGTTATACACTGTCATCTTTTTGCGGAATCAAAATGGTGAAGTTAATTGCATAATCTTCAAAATTGAAAGCTTGAATGTTTGAATGACTCGTTCATCAAGATAAAGATCATCATTGAATACAAGCATGAGATGTTGTGATTATTTCTATGCCATAACTTGATATGATCTCTACGTAGTAGTCTTGTTCAAAAGGTGCATTAATCCAAACATGAAAGTATAGTCAAGATTACATGAAATAGAGTTGGAAAAGATAGTTAAGATGACATGAAAGTATGACTGTGTTGAACATATTGTTGGAACATATCGCCTAAATATATGACGATGAAGTCTGAGTAATTGACATCATTCACTTAATAAGTTTGTGCCAACAAATTAAGTGTGGGGTGGTGCCACTACTGTTTGTTTGTCGATTAAATCTACTGAGATGAGCTAACACGAATCTATTTTAATCTCAGGTAGAATGGCACCAAAAGGACAACAAAGAAAAGAAAAAGTGTCCACCTCACAGAAAGGTCAGAAAAGGGGAAGAAAAGAGCAAGCTGAATCCTCCTCGCTGGAAATACCTCGACGCACTTTCGAGATAAAGTGAGTCCTAGAGTAGGAAGGAAAGGAGTGGTACAAGAACAACAAAGTGAAAAAATATGTTCACGTGGAGTTGATACAAAAGGAAAGTCTAGCAAAGAGAGAACCTCGCATTTTGGCTAAAATCATGGCACTAAACCTTGATTTAATTTTCCGAGATATGGGAGAATGCAATCTTGATCTAACACGCGAGTTTAATACCAATTGGTCCCCAAAGACTACAGGAAGTGAAGTGAAGATTCGGGGCCAAGTCTTGCAACTGAATGCGGAGTTCTTCAACTCTTTTTTGGGTCTTCCATCTGTGGATCCATCACCGCTCAAGGAGCTTTATCACAGACCGCCCTACAGGGCAATCAGGCACACACTGTACGGAACAAGTTCCATGGCCCGGTGGATTCGTCACAAGGATACCGGTCGACACAATACCTACCCGTATGCTTCCTTGAACAGAGAAGCTCGTATATGGATGAGGGTAGTCAACTTTTGCCTGATTCTTGGGACACAGTACACAAAGATCACACGTGATAGAGTAGGCTTAGTGTACGCTCTGATGACTAATATTCCCATCAACATTGGTGCGATTATACGATCATCAATGCGTAAGGCTAGGCTGTACAAAAGGTCCCATTTTAGCTTTGGTAATTTTTTGACTGCGATATTAAGGAAGGAACACATTGAAGAGGAACCTGCAGATCATAAGCTTCCACACAACCCGAAGAAGGTTGATCTAACAAAGGTTAAAGAGCTTGAAACTGGGCATGGCATCAACCTGACCACTGCAGAAAGACATGCTCGCGACAAAAGCTTCTTCCGCCATTTATATGGCATGACGAGGTTTACCATGAAGAGTGGGGGTCATGTTCCAACTGATGCAGAACTTCAGCAGCTGGACTATGACTACCCGATAAATGAGCATGCACGGGCTATGTGTGGAGTAGGGGTATATTTTGAGGAACCTCTCAATGATCACTCATCGACTGATGATGATCGCCGATTGCCAGACTCAGACATAGAGGATAACTCTAATGACGACGACTCTGATGATGATTCCGATGCAGGGGGTATGACCCCAGACATAGAGAAGTCCGACTAATCAGGGTTTCCTTATTTATTTTCCACTGAGGACAGTGTGTCCCGTCTAAGTGTGGGGTGCTGGTATTTGTATGTTGTATTGTACTTCTTTGCCTACGTTTATTTTTTTTGTTTTAATTAGTCGTAATTAGTTAGTTAAATTTTTACATGAAGTGCATGAAATTGTTCTGATAGATAGCATGGTATTATGACAAGAGTTTGTGCTAAGTCATTACTATTGAGACATTTAGGCTCTAAGTGTGACTCACTGTGTGATAATTGTGTGGTTTAATTCATTTATCTGTTGGGTCAAGAGTCTATACTGCTTCCAATAAAGTTGACCATATGCCTTGTGTGTGGGTGGGGGGGAGGGGGGGTATAGTATATTTTGTGTTGTGACTGATGCTAGAACTTGCCTGGTGTGTGTGTAAAGCGAAATAAAGAGTGTGAGTTTAGGAGATGATTTAAACATTTCTTTGGCAGCCTGTAATTGTTTACCTTCTTTTTACCTACCCTTGTACATTATCCTAGTAAACCCCCTTTGAGCCTTTAGCTATTTTCTTTGACAGCCTCATATGTAGCCTAATCCATTTTTTTTCAAGACCATAATTTGATCCAAACTCCTAAGCGCTTTAAATTGTAGAACCAAGTGAGTAAGGAGTGTGGCAAAATAAGAGAAAAATGGTAAAAGTAATGCCACAAAGTGTATTGGTACTCGAAAATAAGGTGAAAAAGAGTGGCTATCATAGGGATGCTTATAAAATATATATATATATATATATATATATATATATATATATAATAATAGAAAAGAAAATATATATATATATAAATAAGAGAGTTGTATATTCTCATCTTTGTGTTTTTGAGTGAATAACTAATTGGTTGAAAAGGGGTTGGTAGATGAAAAGAAGGAAGAGAGGTTGTTAAAAGCTAGTGTAAATGGAAAAATGTAGTGTATTAAAGCGCTTAGGGAACATAGTCACTATTTCTGGCCAAAATAGTCCCTACCTGTCCCTTAGCCTACATTACAACCCTATAAAGACCTATTTGATCCTAAGCTTAGCATTCTGATATTAGTAGAGTATTACACTAAGGGCAAGCCTATGGTCATCAATTGAAACATATGAATTCTTTGTGAGAGTGAGAGCAAGGAGAATCTTGTACCCATGTTTCGAAAAAATGCAAAACTTGTGAGTGATTATGGGTGATATCTTGTGTGAGACACACATGGTTGATGAGTTTTGGGTAGTGTTATATGATTCTTTGTGGCTTAACTTGTGGATACGAATTGACCATCATCACGAGTTTATGTTGGAGGTTGAATTGTTTCTAGTAGTGATCAAGAAACCTACTTTTTGTTAATAATTGTCTTGCATGTCTTGTTGAACATTTTGTGTTTCTATTGTAAAATTCTAGTTAGGTGTTTGCATGGACGTAATATTTTGTTCGAGGACGAACAAAGCTTTAAGTGTGGGGTGGTGATGTTGGGCGTATTTACACGCCTAAACACCATAATTTACCCATGTTATAGCTAAGTTTTGAGGATAAAATATATAATTCCTGCACTTTTAGTCCATTTTCCTGTAAGTGAGCTAACCTATGGGATTAGCATGTTTTACAGGTATTAATGATGAAGATTTCAGCACTTTGTCGACCTTTGGGCAGAAAAGGAAAACTTCACACATGAGGGAAGGCAGCTTTTGGAAGCTTGTGGACTGAATGTGATGCATGGATAATCTGTCCCGGGCAAAATCAGTATTTCTAAATACTTAGGGATGCAGCAGTAACTTAGTAGGACAAGGATGTTATAAAAACCTTATTTGCTGAATTTTTCAGCATTCATTCGACACTTTATCATTATTCAGTTTACAGAATCTGTAAGTTTAAGACAGAGAAAAACACAAAGGCTACAAAAACGTCTAGAGAGGGCAAAACGTCAATCTTTTTTTTGATGCCAAACTCATCCCCATCGTGAGATTATTCTAACTTTGGTATGATAATAATGTCTTCTTTGATCTCCGTTGTAATCATGAGTAGCTAAACTTCTCTGTTAGGGTTATGGAAGCCTTGTAGATACTATCTATTACTATGAGTTTGTGAATTCTTGATATGTATGCTACTTATATCATTACTCACTTCGTATTAATTTAATTCTCATGGTTGCAAACATAGAGAACATGCCATTATAGCATTAACTTATTTGAGAGAAAAGTTACATGTTTGGAAAAGAGAGTGTGACAAGGAAATAGGGCTACCAACCCCTGTTTACACGTTAATGCCTTAACCGGATTAACTTTCTTGGAGAATTCGTACCATTAGTTATACACTTTAGGCTCGGGAGAGCTAAAGCGAAATAATCCTTGATGGTTGGGAAACACTTGGATTTACAATTAGAATATGAATCTCTATAAGTGCATGCATGTCTAAATTCCGCATTACTCATAGTTAATAGATACGTAGAACTTACAAGGTGGACATAACCCTAACTTATTATTCTTTGTGATTAAATCTTACTACATACATCGTGTCATTCATTACTTTGATATTATCAATTCAAGTATAATCAAATCCCCCCTTTTCCTTGGAATTTGCAATCAACAGTCTACTAATAATTGCAACACTTAGTGACCAAGTATTCCCTGTGGGATTCGACACCTAACCCAGTTGGGTTCTATATTTGACAGCGACCGCTTACACTTTCTAACGAGAGCTGCAGTTTGGGAGTTATCAGTTGACTCTAGTATGGAAAAAAGTGTGGCTACAACTAGAGTTAGGGTGAAAGGAAAAGGTGTTATTTTTCTAAAATAGGGAAACCAAAGGGAGTGATGGTGAAGAAACCAGTACCCAAAGTCACTGAAAAGATAAAAAGGTCTGAGAAGGACAGGTCTAAGGGACCAGGTCCCTAACCTAAGACTGTCAAGACCTCAAGAATCCTTGGGGCTTCTGCTAAGGGAACTGGTTCCTCAGCAAAGGCTTCTACATCTATAGAAAAAAGAAAGGGTTGTCAAGGGAGGCACAACAAGAGATCCTTAACAGCCAAGAGGTTTTAAAAGGCAGAGTGTTTGATTAGTTGTTGCTGGAATGACAGGTATACAGGAATTGATTAATTAATTAAAGTTCCAAGTTCCTCTTCTACATAGAGAGAAATATTCCATGTTCTACCATAATTTGGTATTTTTTAGAGATGTTACATATCTGGCCTCTCTGGTCAAGGAGGTGAACATTGCAATAGATGAAGAGGTGATGTCTGAAATTCTTAAAGTGACAACAAAAGGAACCAAGTCCCTAAGAGGTGAAAAGGGCTCTTTGAAATTTGTAAAACTTTGTGGGAGATTTGATGACATAAACATTAAGAATATGAACAAAAAAACTCTAAAAAGTGAACACCAACTATATTTTGAGTTGCTAAACAAATCACTTCTCCCTAGATCTGAAAAGTATAC
The DNA here is from genome assembly GCA_030864225.1 of Capsicum baccatum var. pendulum. NCBI lineage: Eukaryota > Viridiplantae > Streptophyta > Magnoliopsida > Solanales > Solanaceae > Capsicum > Capsicum baccatum. The sequence continues at coordinate 198,813,937 of CM061560.1, read as the reverse complement.
CACTCTGACAGGGTCCGACCTATTCCTTATGGAGATCCTATCAATGTATTAAAAAGTTAATTTGCCTTCCATTGTAATTGAACATATGCACACTGTGATGACATTTAAAGATGGAAAGCATGGTTTAGCCTATGTTTTCTGGCTCAACGGGGTCTTTGCATACTTTAGTGTTGTGTGTGGAAAGGAAAATGTTGGCTCAGTCAAGCAAATATTCAGCATTACCACTTTGGAATACAATGAATATATTCCAAGAAGATGGGGTGGACATTCTAAGTCCATTATTTTTTAGTTGGTTGATGTTCAAAATAGTTTGAGGGAAGAACTTGATGCTATGACAGTCCTTATGCCTTAAAAAGATGTTGAGATTGCTGCACTGAAGGTAGCATTTGTAAAATAAGTAGAAGACGGAACCAATTTAGTTAGGAAGTTGAATGTTGAAAATGCAGCCGTACAGGTAAGGGTGAAGAAGCTGGAAGCAAGACTTGAGACCTTAACTAAAAAGAATGAAGATATGACTCAGTAGATTATAATGGCCCATGCTGCTAAAAGTCAGAGGATGATCATAATCCTTATCCATTTGTCTTATGCTCCTGGTCCTTCTTCCTAGATCATTCCCAACCTAGTCCTTACTCATTTCCCCTCTCAGCCCTCATCTTAAGCCCCTTCCAAATCTATTTTCCTAAATTTTTGTTGACTCCTGTTATAACTGGCATAATTATTGTTATGTTTTTATGGCCACTATTGTTGAATAGCGTTTGGTACTATCTAGCTTGATTAATGAATGAATTATCTTTATGCTATCACTTCTTCTATCTTATCTAATCTCTCTTTTTCATGTAAGTATAGCCTCAATGGCCATGAGTTAACATGTATGTCTATCTATGCTTGGTTTACTATTTTACCACTTTGATGATGCCAAAAGAGGAAAGATATAAGGTGTAGTAAAATATGAGGTGTAGTAGTAATGTGTGATGTAAAGTATGAACGAATAAGAGTTCTCTTAGATTCTGGTAGAAAGGGGAACAAGTGGAGATCCTTAGTGATGAATGCTTGAAGGCATGAGCTACTGAGAGTGTTGTGTATATTGTGGATGCCTAAAGATACATGAAGACGAGCATGGGTTTGTCATCATCAAAAAGGGGGAAATTATTTAGTCCTTAGTTTTGATGATTGACAAATTGCATATTGAGACCTTCTAAAGAATGTGTGATGACAAAGCTACAACTATGTCACGACCCGAGACTACCCCCTAGTCGTAACATGGTTCTTAGAACCACAAGTGATCCCAAGCTAACCTATGAAATAGTGGCATACTTGAGCAACTGATTTAGTACATATAAAATAGCTAAATTTGTTTTGCAGAAAAATAATCATGATATAATCTGGATAAATAAAATACTGGTAAAGTTTACAACCTGATAAAACTAAAGAGAGAGCTAGAATTTACATTTCATGACTCTGACTGACCATCTATGAAGCCTGTACTATACTGACTATACATAGATGGGACATGCCTCCAACCACCACTAATAAATACACGTGAATAATCAAAATAAAGTACAAGAACTACAACTAACTAGAGTCCCCAAAATAGGGGAACTTATCACCTGCGGCTGGAAGCTGCAACTATCAGATTCTGATGTGTAGGATACAACTGGCACCTATATTATGAGACAATGTAGCACATATACATATATGTGGACCAATACTTTGGAATGTACTGAGTAAGTGGGAGTGAATTGAAAACGTAAAACTAAATAGGTACATAATCTTAAAGACATGCATGCTAAGTGCTAGCAGACTTACCATGAGACTGAGATAAACTGAAAGCTGAAGTATCTTAAAACATGAGTAACAAGCATAATTTGATAAGTTGGTGAATCACTACACTTAGTTTCTAAAAATCTTTACTTTTGTATAATTAGTATAAATAAATCTGGGAAGCGGTGAAGGCATGAATACTGTATATAAATCTCATGTAAAGATGAATAGACTGTAAAAATGTACTGAGGATCATGTATGGATACTGAGCATAAAAAACATGAACATGTAAAACTAAGAATGCAAGACCAATCATAAACATATTTCTGAGATAATTTATAATCTGAAAGACCGAAATATGTATAAATGAATAAATGAAAATCTGTATGCTTGGTCAAGAAAACCTAAGCTGGGACACATTGAATACTGACTGAAACTATGGGAGATATCATGTAACCGACATGGACCAATCTGAGTTAATCGGGGTCCAACCTATAACCCCAGTTAGAAGGGCGCCAGTATTATGCCACGGGTACTAACATTGTCGTGTGGATCCATTAAAATGGTGTCCCGAAGGACTAAGGAGCCACCCTCTACTGGCAGGAGATCTCATGAGATGTACGTCAACCCTCAACTGGCAGGTAGACATCTCAAACATACGTTGGTTACGTAGTTTTGTAACTTAGGGATTGCTACTAAGGGTCACACCCTCTATGGTATGTGAGCCCCAATCCCTGGGTTCACTCGATGCTAAATCCTACTCCCAACTGAATTGACACTGGTACTGAACTGAACTAAGTTTAACTGAACATTATTTCTGATATTTCTCGTCATGATTATATCAACTGGGTAAATAGTAATATTCATGGTTTAACCGAATAATTACTTAAAAATTTGAAATCATGTAAAACACATATGTATAGGTATTCATAACCTACCAGCACTGAATGACTATAAAATATGATTAAAAAAATTAAAATTGTAGTATGGAATCATGGTTCAAAGACCCAAAATGTAAACATTCTACCAAATATGTGAGAATCATGAACTTGAACATAGGAATGTGTTAGACATAGGAAATCAACACGATTAGATGGCTAAATTCATAAATTGGGGATTTAACATGAAATTCACTTGAACATGACATGGGAAATTGTAGTTTAAGACATGAATTAACCTAATATTCCATGGGATCGTACATGAACATGAAATTAAGTTCAATTACTAAGGAAAAAAAAGAATTTAATCCATCTTGAACACATAAAACTCCATAATGAGAGGAAAAATCCATACTTTAATTGAAAAGAAAGTTTTTGGGCTCCATGGGTGAAAGGGGCCCATGGATGAATAGCCACATACCTTAAAAGATGGATTCTTGGAGATTTCTGGAGGGTTTCTTCAACTTGGAGGCTTAAATCCTTGATTCCTTGAGAAAGGGGATTGGATTTTTTTCTTGGGAGAGGAGGAGGGTTTTTGAATCGTGACTTGAATGCTTGGGGTTAAGGGAGTGGAATTTACGTGTTTAAAGATCCCTTATATCGATTAGGAGTGATTAGGGATGATTAGGGGTGTGAAAAGACTTCAACTCCCTTGATTTAAGTCAAAATGGAGCACTTTTGGCACTATGCAATCACCATACGATGCACATCCCCAATTGGATGATGCATTGCCATCGCACATCCTTTCCAGTGGCCTTTTATGATTGTCATGCAATGCACGACCTTTGCATGGCCATAAATTTTCACTCGGGTATCGAATTAAGGAAAAATTGGTATTGTTGGAAAGCTAACTCAATTACGTATCATTTGGTGAATCTTGAGATGCAAAATTCCACATATATCAAAAGTTATACACATTAAAAGTAGGCCCTTATACAATCAGATACAAATATTTGACGGAATCAAAGGCTCTTAGATTAACTTTGCTCTAAAAGATTCCCATGAATATTTTTCACCTCAAAAGCATTAAAACTAGGATAATGATCATGACACATGTATTCAAATATAGATCATGGGATTAGAGTTTACGCATGTGAAAACAACGGTTCAAAGTATAGCCTAAAAAAATGGGGTGTTACAAACTTCTTAGGGACCTAGTTGAGCCTACATATCACTGTCACAGTCAACTACACACCTGGACGAAAGTAAAAGTTGGTGGAAAAGACTACTACACTTTTTTTCGTTAGTCAATGGGATTCATCCTAGGTTTTCTTGTTTCATATATATGTTTTTCATATTCCACAAAAATAAAATTAAGCTTTCATATACTCACAACATATATTTCTCTTGAAGCTCTTGAATCAAAAACTTATTCACAACAGGGAAATGATAGCTCACAAAGTTGTATTTTATTTTCTTGTTGTATTTGAGACTCTGTACTGTGGTTATAAATATTGCCTATTGTTGTTATTGTTATTAGTAGGTGTTGGTGCTTTTGCTTCAAACTCCTTGTCGCCATATAGAGTTAGGTAATATTAAAGCTAAAGTTGACTTTTACTCAGTTAGAGTTAGCTGGGTAGTGATGCAGTGGAGTTACTGCACTTTCTCTTTGTAATAGAGGTATTACTAGGAGAAGAAGGATTAGGAGGTTAATCCTTCATATAATGGAGTTATATTCAAGTTTCTTGAATATTAGTGGAGCTTAGAAATCCTGAAGGCAGATCGTGAATTTTCTCCCTTAAGCAAAAAATTTTCACATAAAATTAATGTGTCTCTCATTTACTCTTTCACATGCTTTACTGTTAGTATCCTATCGTTCAAGTCTATTTAGTATCAGGTCCCAAAGTTGAGGATCAACTCACTACAACTCTTGACAAGTTTAGCATCCAAAATAGCATTTCTCTTAATTTTGGAATGCTACTTCAGGAGTAACGGTACTTTTTCAATACAAGAACTTTTATTAAAAATTCAATTAAAAATTTTCTGCTATAATTGAATTTTCTTATTACAAGAACTTTGATTAAAAATTCAAATAAAAATTTGCTACTATAATTGAATTTTCTTATTACATTAAATAAATACTAAGTACTTAACAATTGAGAAAAGAAATGAGGAATTTTGCTATTGAATAGGATAAGGCAATTTAAATTATATTTAACTGGTATATAATGATGTCTTCTGAATCTACAGAAGCGAATCAATGGATTATCCAAAATTGTTTGTTGAGTGCTAAAAATATGGATAAATTAAGAGTAAACAACACAAATATGACATTTATAGGAGCTAATTACTTCTTCTTCCACAACTTTAAATATTACATAAAATCCTATAAAACACGTCAAAACAGAGGAAACAAACTGATGAGAAAATAGAAGGGTATTGTCAAAATATTAAAATGGAGTAGGAATGGAGGTTGTTGGGTTGACCAGTTTTTTTGGAGATTCGGTTATGTTGTTTTTTGGGTCGGAGAAGATAGTGAGTCTAGTGATTTTATTGGCGGAGTTGTGGTTGTTTTTGGTTATTGGTGGTTCAGAAAAGGAAAATGGTGTGGTAATGATTTTGTGGTTGTGTGTGGTTGGACGAAGTGGGTTGTGTGGTGTTGGGTTTTTCGGTGGTGCATCGCCAGAGTTTGACCGGCTACTTGAGAAGGGAAAAAGTAAGGTGAAGGAGCTGCTAGTTATATCACCAAAATCTGGTTGAGTGGTGGTAGAAAAATAAAAGAGAGAAAGAGTTGGGTTAAGAAACTGTCATAAATAGTCCCTTAACTATAAGAATAGGTCTAAAATAGTCCCTTAACTATACATTTGTCAGTTTTGGTCCTTATGATTTAAAAACTTCTCAAGTTTGGTCTGTGACTATATTTTATCAAAACAACGAATGATTTATATTAGTGAAATTTCTACTTTCGTAAAATATTTTTTTCTCTCCTTGCCACCTTTTTCTCAAATTTCTCTTTTGAAAAAATTTCTAATCTGAATAATTTAAAATAAAATTTTTTAGGAAAGAAGACATAAATTCTAATAAAATAAAGTATATTGTTGTTGCTAATGACTTGAATATGCTATGTTTCGGAGAAGATGACAATAACAACTAAGTTCGATGCAAGAACTAACTTTTATTACCATTGAAGACAAATTGAACAAAGCAAAATTTAAGACGGATTTTAGTAGAAATTTTAACAACAAAAGCTATGTCTTGAATTTTTATCAAGTTTGATATTGTCTATTTTTAATATAAACAACGTAGGATTATACTAACGGAATTCTGCCTCCGTGAGATTCTCTCTTCCTGCTACTTTTTTTATGATTTTGTCATTTTTGCTTTTGATTTTCTCTGGACACTTTATTTAAACTACTCAGATCATGCTCAAAATCTCCATCTTGAATTATTTTTTGTTCAAACTGTCTTCAATGTTAATAAAAGTTTGTTCTTGCATCTAACTTTATTGTTATTGTCATCTTCTTCGGAACATAGCATATTCAAGCCATTAACAACAACAATATACTTTCTTTTATTAGAATTTGTGTCTTCTTCCCTGAAAAATTTTATTTTGAATTGTTGAGATTAGAATTTTTTTACAAGAGGAATTTGAGAAAAAGGTGTTAAGGAGAGAGTAACGATTGAGAAAATTGATTACGATTTAATTTCACGAAAGCAAGAATTTCATTAATACAAATCCAATATTGTTTTTATAAAAAATAGTCAAAGACCAAACTTAATAAGCTTTTAAATATAAAGGATCAAAACTGATAAGTATATAGTTAAGGGACTATTTTAGACCTACTTTTATAGTTAAGGGACTATTTATGGCATTTTCTCGAAGCGGGTTGCTTTAGCCAAGAAAATATTTTGCTTTTGCAGTAGAGAAGTTACGACTGATGTGAGTTTGTGATTTATCAAAGTATAATGGAGAAGAAAAAAATACAAATCTAGAAAGATATGTAATATATATATATATATATATATATATATATATATAAGTGTAAATGGTCTTAGAACTGTTATTTAAACTTTTTGTTCTTCTATAAAGTTTTTTCTTTAGACGAAATCATCTTTTCACAATTTTTTTTTAATATTTAAGATTTGGAAATTATTAAGACTAAAGCATCTAGTGCCTCCTTGAACTATGACCAAATTTGCTACGGCACACTCCAACTTCACGAGGGTCCTATTATCCCCTGGACTAAATTTTAGCATATTTTTGTCAATCTTTTTAGCTGACGTAGAACCTTTTGAGCTGACGTGACACTTTTGATGTGGACTTTATTTTTATGTAATAAAAATATCACGTCCGCACAAAAGGGTGACAAAAATATACTAAAATTTAGTTCAGGGGGTAATATGACCCATGTGAAGTTGGAGTGTGTCGTAGCAACTTTTGCCATAATTCAGGAAGGTACTGGATGCTTATCTCATTAATTAAATATATTTATGGTAAAACCTTTATTTATTAGAAGTCAGCAGAATTAATGACAACTAATATTTTTTCCATTAGTCTAAAAATTCTAAATCAACTAAATTTGATTTTAAGAAGATTTGAAAAATCTAGAAATAAATATAAAAGCATTAGAATAAGAAAAATTTAAGAAGTGCCAAATTTTTAAAAGTTTTAAGTACGTAATAAGAATTAATCAGTGATTTTGTATAGATTTGACTTTTAAAAAAGAAAAGATTTTAAATATAAAAAAAAATGATTGTACCACAAATATATTTCAAATTGATGCATCTCTCTTAGCCTCTAGCAACAAGGGAAAGAAGCACTTCATGGTAAACGCAAAAGTGATGATAGACCAACTACTTGAAACTTCTGGTGGTAAAATATATTTGTGTTTGCACTAAAATATATATTTATATTTATATTATTATATTAAAATGTGGAGAATCTTTGAAAAGTGTGTTAAACTTCTTACACTTCACTAAAAATCTCCGCAGTAAATAAAATTATTCAATGTAATATAATCAAACATTATACGTGTGAGGCACGTGCGGTTAAACTAGTTAAATAAAAGATATGTGAGAATATATATTAATGATAAAGGATGTTTGGATAATTTTATGATTCATCCATAAATTAGTTTTGGACGGTCATATTTGGGGTTTAATTAGTATGGGTTTAATTAATTTACGTGGGTTTGGGTCGGGTTTATAGAGGAACCCGAGTAATTTCAATTGAAATAGATCAATTATAGTCGATTTGAAAGACTTCATTCAAATAAGGGATATTTTGAATACTTTCATAATGATAGGATATATTTGTTCCTAAAATATATTAGAAATAAATGTAATCAATAAATAAAAATTGAGGGATGTTTTTGACCTTTCACTTTTACTTATTTGGATTGACTTAATTATTGTGGTTGACTTATAATAAATCAAAAGTCATAACTTAGAATTTTCCACTTATGATTTATGGGATGCATAAAGAAAATAAAAAGAAATACGTCTTTCGTTTAATTTATTTGACCTACTTTCTTTTGCAGTACGCTTTAAAAAGAATGACTCATTTGCTTATTAGTAAATCTTTCATTCCAGCTTTCTACATCACATCTTTAAGATTATAAGATTAAAATGCATTTTGATACTTTTAATATATCTTTAATTTAATACAATAAGTTTCAAATTCTTCTTTATTTTTTTAAATTTTGTGTTAAGTCAAAACACGTCAATCATTACTACGGGTCACTATACGACTCGTAAGGACTCATTATGACTCGTCACCACAAGTCGTAGTCAAGACAGTAGTTGAAGAATCCTTCTCTGGTGAACCTACGATTCACACCATACGAATCGTCGAGTGACACTACAACTCATAGGGTCCAAGTCTTATCCTATGAATATACACAATATACACAATGCAGAGATGACAAAGCCCAATACATAGTGTTACAACTCAGATAATTGTTTTCATTTTTTGTATATTTTGTGTATATGTGTTTATACATACCTAACCCACTTTGATTGTTTTACATATGTACATAAGGACATGATATTTTGTAGTTCTGGACAGATGGGAAATTATTCAGATATCTAGAAGGGTCCATTGGCCTTCTCTTTTTTCTCTCTCTAGAATTTCCCTTTTTCTTAATAGTTTCTGGGTTTTGCTTCATTGATTTTGCCATAGTTGTTTGTTAATGAGAACTTCACATGGTATCAGACAGGAAATCGACGTTCTCTGGGCTTGCTTCCAATTCTAACCTCATTACTTATCTCTCGGATTTCCTTACTTTGCTTCTATTGTCGATGTAACGGGTTCTATTAGGTGAATTTTTCACTGGTGTGATCTTGTTTGCACTTGGCGTTGCGATACGTGTGCCATTCTTCTAGCATTTTCACGGTTGTTCATCGGTTTTGGTTGTTCAAGGCCCTTACTTCTTCCGGTTGTTGAAGAAGCTTGGTATTGTATCTCACTCCTTCCTCTACTTTATTGTGTTTGTACTTAGTTGTTGGTCACTACTCCGTCGTAGTTGATTTGGAACCATTTAGCCATGACTTCAGTACCAGCTAATACTACTAATGGTTTTGCTCCATTTACTCTTGATATTTCCCACCCTTTCTATCTCCATCCATCGGATAATTTGGGTAGTCAACTTGTGGTTGTGCCCTTCGATGGAAATGGATTTGTAACATGGAGGAGTAGCATGTTAACCTCTTTGTCGGCCAAAAATAAACTGGGAGTAATTGATGGTAGAATACCTAGACCTATCCCTAATTCTCCCTACTTCCCTTATTAGGAGAGATATAATGACATAATCAAAGCATGGATTACAAATTCTATATTGCGGGAGATTGATACTAGTGTTATTTGCCTTAAAATTGCTAAAGAGGTATGGGATGACATAAACCAATGATTTGGTAGCTCCAATGGCTCCACTTATATTCAACTGCAAAGGGAAATTTCATCCCTCACTCGAGGGTCATCTGACATAGCAACAGATTTCACTAGACTTAGGAATTTATGGGATGAATTGAACAGTGCTTATATTGGACCAAATTGGACATGTGGTACTTTAGGAAAACTCATAGAAGATTAACAACTATTCTAATTTCTAAGTGGGTTAAATGAGTCCTATTCCACTGTCAAGAGTAACATCCTAATGATGAACCCTCTTCCCTCAATCAGTAGAACCTGTTCCCTTTTGCAATAAGATGAGAGTCAAAAAAGAATCCCTCCTGCTAGCAGCAACTTCTCTGGTGATGCTGCTGCTTTTATAACCCCTAACCATTCAAGATACAATCATTCATATTACTCTCCATCTAGGTTCCCTTATCCAAAAGGGAATGTTAACTCCCAAAACTCTAACAAACCCTTCACTCAGAAGGTGAACTTTGGTTTAAAAAGAGGAATAGGTGGTGGTAGTTTCACTCCAGGTTCTTCTGGTCTGTTTTGTAAATATTGTATGAAAACCAACCACAATGTGGATAAGTGTCACAAATTATTTGGTTATCCACCTGACTATAAGTTCAACAAGTCAAGAAAATTAGTTTTCTGTGTTCAGTCTATTGTTGCTCCCTCTGGCTATATTCCATCTGAGACTCTAAATGTGACCTCTACTTCTTCTTCCTGTGGATTCAACTCTACCTCTCTTTCATACGGGTTCAGTTTGGAGTAATATGATTACCTTCTAACTTTGTTTAATCAGGACAAAATTTCTCTTGGATATAGTTTTGGGTCTGATTGTTCTGAGGATTCAATTTTTGCATATTTTGCTGGGGATTCTGCTTTTACCATCTTTGTAGGTTTATTTTTTTCTTATGCTAAAAATTTTGTAGGTTCATGTATGGATAATTCACCACGTCAGGGTACACATCCTTGAATCTTAGACTCGGGAGAAACAAACCACATGACTCCACATAAACACCTCCTATAGAACCTGTTACCTCTTCCCAAACCTTACTTAGTCACCCTTCCAACTAGATATAAAGTGAAATTTATGTCTATTAGGTCACTATATCTCAGACATGACATCATTTTACATAATGTATTGTTAGTTCCCTAATTCTATTTCAACCTTATATCCTTGTATCAACTCATCTCTTAACTAAATTATGTTGCCTATCTCACGAAACTTCAATGTTACCTACAGGGCCCTTCTCTGAAGAGGCCAATGACAATTGGTAAGGCTATTGGGAGGCTATACTATTTTAAACCAGATGCTGACTTGTTTCCCAGCACATGCAGTGTCCCCACAGTTTCTGGTTCACTTAGAACTCAAATTCCTATTACCCCTTTCCTTTATATTCTGTCAGTAATAGTGTTTCTAGTATTTCTAATTCTAATACTTCTAAATGTACTGGTTTTTATTCTACTGTTAATTCACTTCATTACATGCCTAGTTGTAATGAATCTGGTTTGAACAAGTTGGACATATACTGGCATCAATGACTAGGGTATATGCCCTTTAGCAAGATGAAACATATTTCTTCCATATCTCATTTTCTTTCTTCTCAACAATCTTTTATTTATCTCATTTTTCCTTTAGCCAGACAACAAAGATTACCTTTCCTGATAGCTCCATAAAATCTACTGTTCCTTTCCAGTTAGTACATGTTGACATTTGGGGATCATATAACACTAAAACCTATTTGGGTTTCAAATATTTTCTGACTTTAGTAGATGACTATACTAGAGTCACTTGGACTCACCTCATTCATTGTAAAAGCATTGCATTTGCTATACTCAAGGCATTTGTCTCTATGGTTTCAGTTCATTTTCATTCCAAAGTTCAAACTTTTAGATCTGACAATGCCTTTGAGCTTGGTAACAGTGCTGAAATTTTTGCATTTTTTTCTACCCAAGGTATTCTACACCAAACCACTTTTCCTTATACACCCCAACAAAATGGTGTTGTAGAAAGGAAATACAAATACCTTTTAGAAGTTTGTAGAGCCCTATTGTTTCATTCTCACCTACCTTTGAAATGCTGGGGTGATTGTGTTCCTACTGCAACATACATCATAAAAAGAATGCCTTCTCCCTTTTTAAATAATTTCTCTTCTTTTGAAAGACTTCACAAGCACCCTCCGATTTATTTTCACCTCAAAACCTTTGGTTGCTTATGTTTTTCCACTACCCCTAAGGTAGGGAGGGATAAGTCTCAACCAAGATCACTTCCTTGTATCTTCCTTGGTTATCCTTGTGGTAAAAAGGGTTACAAGTTACTCAACCTCTCCAATAACTCTATCTTTTTTTCCAGAGATGTTATTTTCCATCAGCATATCTTTCCTTATCAATTTACTCACTCCCACTCTATATCCCATCTTGATAATTTCTTTCTTTTACAAACCTTGGTTCTACTCCTTCTACATCACCTTCTAATAATTATACAAATCTATCTTCCCCTAATGTTCCTCCCACATCTGCTACCAATGATATTTCTTCTATCACTGTTCCTCCTAGAAGATTCACTAGACCAACCCATCCACCTCCTTATCTTAACAAATACATCTGTTCTTCTATTTCTATGTCATCCAAGATGTCTGCAAATGTGGTCCATACATAGGAAGCTCAATTTTATCAGTAGGCAGCACCACATCCTGCTTGACAGAATGCCATGCTAAAAGAATTTCAAGCCCTTGAGGCCAATCATACTTGGACATTATCCCTCTTCCTCCTCACAAGAAAGTCATTCCTTGCAAATAGGTTTACAAAATTAAACAAAGGGCTTATGGGTCTATTGAGAGGTATAAAGTTAGGCTAGTCATTCGAGGTGATACACAAAAGAGGGAATTAATTTTATTGACACCTTCTCACCTGTGGTCAAGCTCACCATTGTTAAGTGTTTACTTACTCTTACTATTAAAAGAGGTTGGACAGTGTTTCAATTCGATGTCAACAATAATTTTCTTCATGGTGATCTTCATGAAGAGGTCTATATGAAGATTCTCTCCGGACTTCAGGCTTCTGCCCCTACTTCTTCTGCTCCATTAGTTTGTAGACTGAGAAAGTCTCTTTATTGGCTTAGGCAAGCCTCTAGGCAGTGGTCTCCAAATTATCTAAGGCTTTGATTTCTCGGGGATATTCTTTTAGTAAAAATTATTATTCTCTATTCACTAAACAATCAGGTTCATCCCTCATTATGCTTGTTGTTTATGTTGATGATATACTCCTAGATGGTGATGATCTTACTGAACTGAGTTCTCTCAAACATTTTTTTGGATGCTCAATTCAAAATTAAAGACTTGGGCCATGTGCATTATTTCCTTGGTCTTAAAATTTCTACTCACCCTTAAGGTTATCTTATGAACCAGCATAAGTATCTTACTGATTTACTCACTGAATTCAACTGTCGGCACTATTCATCCTTTTTTACACCTCTTGATCCTTCCATGAAACTGTCTATGGATATAGGTCCCCACTTGTTGATCCTAGCCTTTACAAAAAAATTGTGGGAAAATTAATTTTTTTTCAACACACGAGACCTGACATTGCATTTTTCATTTAGCATTCAATTCAGTTCCTACAACATCCTCAGGAACCCTGCTTGCTGGCAAGCTTACATGTTTTGAGATATCTATCTAGGAATCCAACTCAGGGCATATTGCTTTCTAATTCTGATGATTTTTCTCTCCAAGCCTTCTCTGATTCTGATTGGGTAGCCTGCTCTATTTCCAGAAAGAGTGTCTCAGGACATTATATTTTGCTTGGTGGTAGCCCTATCTCTTGGAAAAGTAAAAAACAACCCACTATCTTTTTATCCTCTATTGAGGCAGAGTATAGACTCTATGAAGGGTTATTGCTGAAATAGCTTGGCAGGTTCAATTGTTGGGTGACCTTGGTCTTTTTATCACTCATTCAATCCCTGTGTTTTGTGATAGCCAGGCCGCTTTACATATTGCAAAGAATCCGGTGTTTTATGAACGTACCAAACACATCGAAATCGATTGTCATTATATTCGTGAATGTCTTAATGATGGTCTTATCTCCCTTCACTTTGTTTTCAGTGGTAACCAGCTAGCAGATATTATGACTAAGGCTCTCGTTGGTCCTTCTCATCATTCTTTCTTGCCCAAGCTCTGAGTGTCATCACCCTCCAGCTTGATGGGGGTTGTGGAGATACACAATATACACAATGCAGAGATGACAAGGCCCAATACATAATGTTACAACTCAGATAATTATTTTCATTTTTTGTATGTTTTGTGTATATGGGCTATGCATACCCGGCCCACTTTGATTGTTTTACATATGTACGTAAGGACATGATATTTTGTAGTTCTGGACAGATGGAAAATTATTCAGATATCTAGAAGGGTCCATTGACCTTTTCTTTTTTCTCTCTAGAATTTCCCTTTTTCTCAATAGTTTCTTGGTTTTGCTTCATGGCTTTCGCCATGGTTGTTTGTTGATGAGAACTTCACATATCCGGACAGAAACACTTGGGGCACACACCGGTTTGGCGAATATCACATAGCTAGCCAAGCAGTGATCGATGAATTAAAAGCAAAAAAAAAAAAACAATACTTGTATCTCTATTCTCTCCTTTCTTCTTTTCTTTTTTGTAGTTGGCCGACAAGTATTATGGGATTAGTGAAGTACTGAGTTGATGTATACATGGAGTTATAAAGGGGAAGATGTGGACGAGCATGGTGGATGAGTGAGTGGATTCACTAGTACAACATTCAAAAAAGAGAACAAAAAAGGACTCCAATGGTCTAAAAGTAATGCACCATTTGGCATTAATGTAGAAATCTTACAAGCTAGCTAGTCATCTCATGTGTAATGCACCTTTAATTTGATAATATTTTATGGAGTACCACTATCCTTTAATGGCTGCTTACTATTCAACTGTCAAAAGGAATAAGAGAGAGATAAGAATACTTTTTTTTTTCTATAAACTATTCTTTCGATGACTTAGCATGAAATTTAAGAAAGAAAAAAAATCTTTTAAATTTTATGATTTTAAATTAAAGATAGATAGAATGTATGAAAATATTATTTAATCTTATAATATTAAATATGTCACGTGAAAGTTAGAACTAAAGAATTATCAAAAAAGAAAAAAGACATTAGTTCTCAAACGGATTAAAAATAAAAGTAAGGTAAATAAATTGATATAAAGGGAGTACATCACTTCATGTTTTTACCATTTAGTGATTGATTTAACTTTAAGAATTGATTTCAGGTTGGTAAAATCTTTGTGTATTTGGTTTTAGAATTTAAACTTGATGATTTTTCGAATTTTTGTGATGCCAGAGTGAATTAGGGAGTTGAACACTCTTTATTAAAAGTTATGTTGTATATATATCAAAATTTATTTTTGTACATATATATATTAAATTTTGAACGCATTTAAGAACTTTTGACCTTTACCACTGATTCCAAGCCTGAACATATTGCATTTTTTAAAACTATGGATTGCGAATTTAATATTTCTCGAAGCTTTATTAATTTTCTCACACAACAATAAGCGCATGCTTTTCTTATCATGTTAGATGCGTAAAGGATGAATTTTGAAATTTGTTCTCAAAGAAATTAAGTGCTATTATGTAAACATTAAAAAAGCTTATATGAGTCACCAATATTTCATGGTGAAATCTAAAGAGATTTTTGTGAGGTGCAGTAGTGAAAAAGAAAAAGGTAAAGCATTATGATATATAGTAGTAGTGGTTTATGATGTAATGATTTGTTGAATTCTTCTATTTAAGGCCATAATCCATGGGCTAACTTACCACTAGAGCTTTGTCTTAAGAGCTCATTGGATAAAAGTAAAGCAAATAATTCACCATCAGTTTCAAGAAGTACTCTTCTTGAAACTTCTAGATTATTAAGTGAGAAAAATGCATTGGGATGAAGCAATCCATGGGTCTTAAGAAAAGATAGGCAAGTTGGAGTACTGGAGGACTTTTTAATGCCCTCCTCTACTATGTTGTTGGATTCTTTAAAAAAATGTCGATGGGTGCATGTTGGATCCTCCAAAAATAATACATTTTTTAAGGATCCGACATGAATACGACAACATTTCTGGAGAGTCTAAGCAACATAGCGCCTCCATATACAAATTTAAGTCTGCTCATACTTTGCAAAATTCTCTGCTAGAATTCCAGAAAATGCATGTGGAATCATGATCAAAAAAAGTAGCAAGGGATATTGGCAAAAGCATGGCAAACCGGCAAGTCACAAAACGGCAATTACGGACTCCGTTTTGGAGTCTTTCTTGGCTTTCAACTTATTGTTG
This sequence comes from Capsicum baccatum var. pendulum, assembly GCA_030864225.1. Lineage (NCBI taxonomy): Eukaryota > Viridiplantae > Streptophyta > Magnoliopsida > Solanales > Solanaceae > Capsicum > Capsicum baccatum. Next base: position 198,798,063 of record CM061560.1, on the reverse strand, counting down.
TACTCTCCATATATTATATTATCCATGTCTTGTGTAATATTGTGTTTTATTTTTAAGTCACATGCAGTGTGTAACATGTAAGTGCTAATTGATTCTAATGGATTTTGGTAAGATTGTTGTAGATGTCTTCTCTAGTTCTACCTTGGAATGTTGTGTTTGTGCATCCAAGAGTGTGGTAAATCAAGTCAGAGGAGAACCATGAGATTTAGGTTAAAATTCTAACATAGATAAAATATCAGGTGATTTTTCCCCTTTATTTATATGCCCTTGATGAATAAAGTTGTTGGTGGGAGGTAGCAAATATCTACCGACTATATACATACACAAATTGATCAATAGTATGGTACCGACCATCCATGTTCACCCGCTGTGAAACATTTAGATTGAAAACATTATTGTTTAAGTCGAGGTTTAATCGGAAACAGCTTATCAACCCCACAAAAGTAAGAGTAAAGTCTGGGTACATTCTATTTTTCATCAAGTCCTACTTGTGGAATTACACATGGTATGTTATTATTGTATTAAATTAAAATCCATGTAAAAACACATAAACTTCAAAATCTGGATCCACCACTAAATGAAAATCCATTTGTATGGTCATACCTTGAATGGTTTCGTGGCATTGTTCAAACCGTGTGTAATTTGTAAAGGAATGAAACAAATACTAGCTGCAAAAGGAAAGGACGAAGAGATGCATAGATATTGTCGACCATATATTACACACTTCCTTGCAGAGACCTTGAGGCTTAAGCAACAACCCCTCCACCCCACCCTAAATGAAAAATCCTTCTCTTGATTCAGAATTTGAAGAGCAAGATAAGTAGGAACTGGTGGACCAGGTCTTGTTGAATTATCATACTAGGAAAATGTCTCAACAACAGTGTAACAGTGACGCTTGGGTTTCATTTCAACTCAAACCTGTTCTGGAGAACATTTTTCTAGAGATCGGAAACAACCTCTCTTCCCCGCAAAGCTAGAGACAAGATATGCATACACCCGACCCTCTCCAAACCCCACTTGTGCAATATACTGGGGATGTTATTGTACAGACGATTGGATTTCAATATTCATCACATAACACACAGGATTTGGAACTTCATTTGGAGACCTATAAACAATATGGGAAGAGCTTTACTTAGAGAAATAGAAGGAACATGTATCAGATGTGTAAAACCTCAGAAAGTCCCACTATACCTCGTTGTCCAATATCACAAGAAAGATGTTATTGTTAATCAAGAATTTGCTTTACGATTTTTTAATTTTCCTCGATAGCCAAGGTTGTACAAACTTTACAGATCAACTTCCGAATCCACGACAATCTAATACACAAGAACCTCTGTAATGCTACTTGCTTTATAAGGACAATTACCAAAAACTAGAACAAAAGAATGACAAAAAAGAAATTGAACATTAATCCAATTCAAGCTCAGTCCTTCCAAGAGCCTTTTCTGCTTTTCAAAAGAGATGCATATAACAACTCATTCCAAGTGTCTGGTACTCCTGGTAGACACCAATGACTGCAATCCTGAGAGTGCACTCCAGTCATTTGTTCTTCTACTGTCTTGTACTCCTTTCTGTAAATCGATGGGTGACCATCTTTCCGATAGTCTGTAAGCCTACTAATGTTCATATAAATGACGGGGTTCATCATATTATGAAGGACGTGATGTAGGACTTTCATCTTTGAAGGGTACTTTGCTAAATAAGACTTATTGAATATTGGTTCAGTTTCTTTATGGCATTGCCCACCTGCATTCCATGGACCTCCCCTGCATTAAAACAGTACAAAAATTGTTTGATTGTGATTCCTCATTGGTGGCCCAAGCAGCAAGATACACAAATTTATGAACAGGGATAGTCAAAAAGAGAGATCATTTTAACATAAATCCCAGCATTGCTAGTTTCTATATGAGACAACACTATCAGAGAGTACATGTAATGAAACAAAAGAATTCCAAAAAATGTGTCAGCTTATCTAATTTGAAGGAATCAACATATCTTGCTACAAGTTGATCATTAAAGTGATCATTCTTTTGTATATTGATTACGCACAAACTCTTGGTTGATAAATTGTATTTAAAGGACGGCAAGTTTGTAGTCAGCAAAAGACTTTACCATCTCACTTAACAGCAACCTTTACATATCCACAAAGATACATTCATTTATTGATCAGTAATAAGAGAGGCATTCGACTTTAGATAACCTTGCCAGATCTATCCAGGTCCTCATCCCGCCCAAAAGACTACACCTATCATTCAAATGATTTTACAGTATAATCAGCTTAAGAATTCATTGAAGTCTTCTATTCAAAATTTTCACCTTCAGGAGATGTGGTTTTGATGGGCAAAATAAATTTTTTGTCTGAAGACAAAGTAGGAGCTACACTGTAAATAAATAATTATATATAATCCAAGCTACACCTGTCTGAAAAGCTTAGACTGTTGCAATTCAGTTACATCTTTCAATTTACAGCCTTACATCATGGAGAGCTAGACAACCTTAACATTTAACGAATGATTAACCTACACCTAATTAGCAGTAAAATTACTATATTTTCCTATTTAGGTGATAGTGAAGCTGGATACCCAGGTGTGGTTTGTAAGAGGAATAGTTTTAAGTATCTTGGGTCTATGATTCAGGGAAATGGAGAGATTGATCAGGATGTCTCACACCGTATTGGGGCAGGATGGATGAAATGGAGGCTCGCCTTGGGAGTTTCGTGTGATAAGAAGGTACCTCCCAAGCTTAAAGGAAAATTCTATAGAGTTGCAGTCCGTCCGGCCATGCTGTATAGAGCGAAGTGTTGGCCAGTCAAGAACTCTCACATTCAAAAGTTGGAAGTGTTGGCCAGTCAAGAACTCTCACATTCAAAAGTTGAAGGTGGCGGAAATGAGGATGTTGTGGTGGATGTGCGGACTTACTAGGGGTGACAGGGTTAGGAATGAGGCTATTCGGGTGAAGGTAGGAGTGGCGTCGATGGAGGACAAGATGTGGGAAGTGAGGTTCAGATGGTTTGGGCATGTGATGAGGAGGGGCACTGATGCCCCAGTTCGTAGGTGTGAGAGGTTGGCCTTGGATGGTTTCAGGCGGGTAGGGGTAGGCCGAAGAAATACCGGAGAGAGGTGATTAGATGTGACATGGAGCAGTTACAGCTTACTGGGGACATGACCCTAGATAGGAAGGTATGGAGGACGCATATAAGGATAGAGAGCTCGTGCGTGGGGATGAGTCGTAGTCAGTAGTTAGGAGTGCTTTGGTGTAGCTTGGCTAGTAGTCTTAGGGCTTTATACGTAGGTTGGAGCTTCTAGTTAGGAGGGTCGGGGGGAGGTGTGTGCCTCGGGTTTGTTAGTATATAGTACTTCTTTGTGGGTGTTGTATCTCTGTTATTACATCTCGTTTCATGTTTTATGACAACTTTGTTTACTGTCATCTTGTCCTGAGGCGGGGGTCTATCGGAAACAGCCTCTCTACTTCTTCGGAGGTACTGGTATGGACTATGTACATTCTACCCTCCCCAGACCCCACTATGTGGGAATATACTGGGTTTGTTGTTGTATATGATAATCTAAAATAAAGGTTTGTTAAATCTCACACTAACCCCTGTATCTACATAAAAATCTCTACCCAACCACAGACTTTTACAAAGACTGCAAATACCAAAGATGTATTCGGCATGGTGGAAAATGTTTTCTATGGAAATAAAAAACCATTGTCTAGGAAAACAAATGGTTTCTTACTTATTTTCTTATGTTCGGCATGCAAGTAAAAATATTATCCTAAAAGCATTTGTATATATCTAATGTAAAACTATGATGAAGGGTGGCGGTAGGGTGATGGGTGTTGTCGTATGGAGAGGGGGACGGCTGGGGATTGTGGGTGGGTTTTGTATGGTGGGGGTTGGGGTGGGGTGGAGGTGGAGGTGGCGGTGGGTGGTTGGGAGGTTGGGAGGTTGGAAGGAGACAAGGCCATTTGTTTCACCCTACTTCCAGTAAGGAAGTCATTTTCCTTATTTTCAAAGAGCTCGTTTTCTTCATAAAGAAGATAGTTTCCAAAATTTTAACCAACCGAACATGAGAAAATCTGGAAAATGTTTTCCTACATACAGAACGCACCCCAAATCTAACAACGACCAAATCTATATCCCAACTAAAACTAGTTAGTACCGCCACATGGATCCATTGCTTGCATGAAATTCTGCTCTTTGCTAAGACCACATTGATACTATTCTTTAGCCTCTGAAATTTGACGTCGTTCAGTTAAATGCTACACAGCACTTTTGTCTCTCAATATATGTCAATATATACAATATAAATATTCTACTGGCCAGTAACCCCGCGACTTCCTTAATTCCACCCTAATACTCATGTGTACATCAATGAAGGACTAAATACATAGTCAATACATGGTATCTGCCCATAACTGAGATATATTGATCAATCCAGTCCCCAGTAACAAAGAAATCTATGACCTCTGGCATTTGGAAGAAAGGATTACAATTCAAATTGTTCATTCCCCCTTCTTAATAAGAGATACCTTAAGAACACCTCAATACCAAAGGAAAGCAACATGTTAGTTACAAGTAGAGTTCCTGGAATAATGGCATCCCCTTTAGAGTTATAGCTAATTAACATGTAAGAAAGAATTGTACCTGAAGTGAGTGACCGAATATCCTCTAAAAATGATTTGAGTTCTGCTTCCATCAAAGTTCTGATCCACCCACCTTGCCCAAGTGGAAATCGCCCTCTTGTATGCCTCTAAAACCTTGAGCCTTGGATGCACATGATTACCTTCCTGGTAGTAGTCTTCCCTATAATCCACCAGGAGCACAAATTTATATATTTCAACCAATGTTGAAATGCAAGATCCAGCTTTTAGGGAAAGAAGAATCAGTACAGATCTATAAAGTGGAAGCTATAGAAACAATATACAGCACTAACCCTCTGGCAGTTTTCTCATGAGTCCACCAATGACCAGTGTTGAAAATAACAATATCGGCGTCACTATACATTGAAGTCGTCTGGTCCATCAAATCCAATCTTAGTGTCTCGAAGGAACCATTCTTTCCTTTAAAAGCTGATTGTCTCACAAGAAATGGAGAGCTAACAAAATCTACAGAACAGTTATAATCCTGCAAGCAAGTCACAGCATGATGAGATGACAAGGAATCAGAGTTGGAAATTCTAAGGTCATAGAAACTAGAAAGAGGTTAAATAGCTTGCCTCAAATCTGAAAGCATAGAAGCCCTTCTTTTTGAATTCATGCCTTCCTGATATCTCATAAACTCGTTTTTTGTCTCGTACACTGTTGCGAAGAATGCAAACAAGGGACTCCCACATGTTTCTATTCAACGAGTCCCCCACAAAAACAAGCTTTTGCCCTCTCAATCTCTCCAGAAAATCAGTTGCATTAAGGCTAGCGTGTAGATAAAAATCAGTTAACTGACTAATATAACTAAATATGCAACATAGACTATGTAAATCAAATAAATTTCATAAATGTGAATAGTGTCAATAAAAATTTTCAAATCCATTTAAAACGACGTCAAGTTTGGCATTGCAGCATTTTACAAAGGCATCTGCTTGCATTTCATAGAATTTGTCCTTGATCCTCATAGGTGTTCACTCAAACTTCAACAAGATATAGTTAAAAATCAACACCCCTAAGAAACTTACAAGCAATTGCAACACACTGGATCAACTTTAGAAATTACATCATACTGTATCAAGTAGCATTGGAATATAGAGCTCCATGTTCTGTCTAAGTAGGAAATTCCACAACATTTGTTCTTTAAGTTCAAGCCAAAAGTCAAATTTGTAATAGCACCTTTACACATCACAAAATGTCCATGATTGAGGGTGTTACCAAAGACAACAATCAGTAAATTGCAATCATAATCAATTTCAAACACAGTGACTAGGAGTATTTAGTACTCTTACCTCGGTATGTCACACGCATATGGCTGCCATCTCCAGTTGATATACCCTTGATCTGGCCGCTTATTAAGGTGACAATCAAAATCTCTATCAATAATAGGGCAAGAACCCGGAGGATAATAAGGCTTCGTGTCATCTATAACCCATTCACCATCATATATATCACAATCCCCGTAAAAATCCTTGCCGCAACCAATCAATGATTTTCCATCACTTTGAAACATCACACCATCCCCTTTACCCTCAATCACTTCAGCATTTTTTGATCCCACAAAATTCTCAATGTAAGTTGAGGTCACATTATTCTTGATGGAATCTTGGATACCATTGTTCCCGAAAACAATTCCTTTCCCATTCAATTGAGGGGGTTTCTTTGTAATTCTTGATTCTTGAACAATAAAGCTTTCATTTTTAAAATTCGCAGTAAAATTCTTCCCAAGGGTATTTCCTAAAATACCCCCCTTTTCCTCCAAAACAGTTCCTTCCCCATTCATTTCAGGGGTTTTCTTGGAAAATCTTGATTCTTGAACAACAAATCTTTCATTTTTCACTTTCTCAGACAAATTCCCCACATGGGTAGTTCCTAAAATACCCCCCAAAACTATTCCTTCCCCAGAAAAATTGGAAAATGTTACATTTCCATCAGCTAGAGACACATGCAATTCTTGAATATTCTTGGTAATCCCTAATTCTTGAACGCTAAAGTTTCCATTTTTCACATGTTGTGAACCCTTGGAACTAAAACTAACACTAGTAGTACTAACGTTATTACTAGAATTACTAGAAAAGGGCCAAGAAATGAGTGTACTATTATCACTATAACTAAAACCACTAAAAACAGGGCTAACAAAGGGAGACTTTAAGGAATAATTCAACAATAGAATACAAAGAAAAATGAAAGAAGCAACAGCACCTAAACCAAAACCAGAAACAACTACCTTCCTTCTTGGTGAAGAAGAACCAAAGTATGAAAATTGATCAGAAAATGGCAATTTCTTCAAGTCCATTGTAAATCTCAAAGAATCCCCATTAATGCCAAAACAAATAAAACTATCATTTCTATATAAAAAATACAACAATTAGTATAATATGAACAACCCTTTTTTCTTTTTTGGTAATTATAATGGAGATGGGAGGAATGGTATTGTTGAGAGATTTTGAAAAGGGCGAAAGAAAAGTATTAAAAAAAAAAACTTATAGAATTCTAACAATTATATTTTGTTAGAAACTAAAAGGAAGTGTAGCAGTAACACTCTTGTATGAAGGTCTTTCCAGATCTCCGCGTCCTATGGCGAGATGTAGTACAGAATCTAATATACTGTCCTATTTTACATTGTACATTTTACGAGAAAAAGGCATAAATGATCTCTTATCTTACCTAGGTTTAAAATATTCCCTTAAATATAAATTTAACAATTTTAATCTTTTAACTATTTAAAAATTTATCAAATTTAACCTTTATATATTTTTATATAAACAACCATCATTTATACTAATAAAAATTCACACTATTTTTTCTACCACTAATTTTTTCATTGTTTCTCTCTTCGACACCTTTTCCTTTGAATTTTTTTGAAAACTCACTTGTATTATGTTGGTTTTGTAAGTTGGACACTTCTACTTACATATTTTTCATCTCGACCCCTGAACCTACTAAAAAGCAACATTTTAAACCTTTTTTGGTGAGTGTAATACACTCTCCCCACGTCAGCTGTTATGTCAGCTGCCACGCCTGTCACGCCTGCCACGTCATTTGTCACATCATTTTTTAAAAAATAAAAAATAAAAAAATATTACATTAAATTTCAAGTCTTTTTTAAAATGCTACATAACAAATTAAATATTAAAATTAATTTAATTAAACAAGAAAAAATTATAAATTGTAGAAAAATTTGAATAATCATATTTTTATTTTTGCTCACAAATTAAACATCAAATCCATTTCAAATAACTAAAAGTCTTCTCCAACTAATTTAAATCTTTAACTATAAATTCATATATACAAACATAATAAATTTTTGATTTTTAAATTTGAATATTTTTAACAAATTCACAAAAAGTTTTTTTTTTTTCAAGTGAAATTCACTAATTTTTTTCAATATTCACTATTACTCACTTTCAATTTAAATTTAAATTTTAATCCCCAAAAAATAAAAATATTTCAAATTTAAATTTTAATTAAAAAATGAAAAGAATTGAATTGAGAGGGAAAATTAAAATAAAAAATAAAAAGTGAACGTATGTGTATGGGGGAGGGACTGGAATAGTGTTGGGGTGGGGTGTGGGGGCTGGGATGGGGATGGGGCTAGGAGGGGTATGGGGGCTGAAGGTGGGGTGAGGACGGGGCTAGGAGGGGTATGGGGGCTGGGGGTGGGGTGGGGAAAGGCTAGACGGAGCTGGTGAGGTATGGAGGGGTGGGGACGGGGTTGGGGTAGGGTGGAGAGGCTGGGGATAGGGCTGGGTAGAGTGTGGGGTGTGGGGAAGGGCTGGATGGGTGTTGGGGTGGGGGGGGCTAGAAGTGTGGTGGAATAGGGCTGGGTGGGGTGTGGGGTGGGGAGAACGTTTGAAGGTTAAACTAGATTTCGATGCAAAAGTTAACGAGATTATCCATCAAGTAGTTTCATGTTATATAGACAACCTTCTAGTCTTGTAAAAAATATTTTGATGTTTTTTGTTGCAGTTTGGTGTTGTTTTTTGTGCAACTAGCTTATTGACGATTTTAATGCATTTTTTTGTGTAATTTGGCATAATTTTTTGTTCGGCTTGGTGATAGTTCGACCTAATTTTTTGTGTAGTTTGGTGACTTTTTGAGTATTTTAGTGTTGTAATTTGATCAAGTTTGATGCAAACTACTTTTTTTTGTACTTTTAAGCTATTTTCTGACGAGAGAAATTTGAGGATAGGGTATCCAAGAGAGAAATAATTGAGAAATTAGTGTTAGAAAAAATGTAACGGAGATATATGAATTTCCGTTAGTATAAATCATAGTTGTTTGTATAAGACTATACAAACACCAAACTTGATAAACTTTTAGATAGTTAAAGGACTAATATTGATAAGTGTATATTTAAGGAACTATATTAGACCTACTTCTATAGATAAGAGACTATTTATGCCCTTTTCTCTACATTTTACCATAGAAATAATTTAATTTAAAATTTTCTTTTTATCCTTGGACTTTGTATATCTAAAGATTATTTTAACTTATAAATTTTTTATTTTTTATTTTATTTAAATATTATTTTAAGTCAAATAATGTTACATAAAATAAAACAGAGGAAGTATCATTTAATTTTTATTTGGTAAAATTTTTAATTTGTATATTAATTATATATCGTATTTTCTATCTCAATAAGATATTATATATAGCTATATATAAGGGAGAATCTCCCTTTTTGATAGTCCTCATAATTTTTTTTTATGTAATTAGATAATCATACATATTTATTATTTTTTATATATATTTTTATATTTTTCCTTATTTGTTATTTTATTATATTTTTATTTGAATTTGTAATTGAACTATATGCAGTAGTAATACATCAAATTGTATTATTAGTAATTCTTGTAAGGACAATTAATAAATGAATAATCATAATGAATAATAAAAAAAAATGCATATATTAATAATTTTATCATCAATATTAATCTTACTATAACTAATTTCTTTGTAAAATACAAAAATTAGTGTAATATGAACAACCCTTTTTATTTTGGGAATTATATGGGGATAGAAGGAATGATATTATTGAGAAATTTTGAAAAAGGTAAAATAAAGATCAAATAAAACTTATGTGAGCGTTATTTACTGTGTATAGAAAGGGGGGTAGGAGTAGTGTTGTAAGAAAGAACAGGTTTTTTGAGATTTCGAGGTCCTTTGGCAGGGTGTAAGTAGAGAATCTAATATATGTATTAATATAGTAAGTATTATTTAGTTTTTATTTGGTAAAATTTTTAATTAATGAATATCTAATATATATATATATATATATATATATATACGTGTGTGTGTGTATGTGTGTGTGTGTGTACTGATTATATACCATATTTGGTATAACAATCTTAGTGCTCAAATTAGATGTCAGTCCAACCCCTCTAACTTAGGCTTTATCCCCTCTTTTACTATATCGACCCAGGACCACCCCTAGTCGTCATACGGTCCTTACGATCCCGAAGGACCACAAGCTAACCCATGAATGATATCTGCTGTGAGCACTAAATAATATAACTATAGTTAATGCAGAAAAATGGGTTGAAATGCCATAAGGTTCAAAACATCTGAAATACTGATAAAATATAATATCTGTAAAACTGAATACTGTCTGAAAATTTAGTCTCAAAAGCCTCTAACTGAATCTATCTAAAAGTGGAGTTGATGGGAAAATCCCCTAACTAACTCCATCTACTATACTATTACATCTACTGAAAATATGAAATAATAAAACATCCTCGAATAGTGAGGACTCAATGCTAAATATACTACTGTTGGCTGAATCTGAAGCTACTATGCATGCTGGGAACCTGAGGGTCCGAACCTATGATATGAAACATCATAGCGCAAAAAAAGAGTATGTGTTAGTACGTGGAATGTACTGGTATATTAGATGAGGTAAGGCTGAATGCAAGGGTTCAAATGCATGAACAACCAGTGACTGAATGATATAGAATAACTGAATATGAGTACGTGGCTAACTGAAACTGTTGTAAATACTAAGTATGCAATACTGTGCATATATGTATACTGTAATGGAGCTTTTCTGAAGATAAGTGCTGGGTTTTGTTACTGGGTAACTGATAATCTGAAGTTACTGATAACTGAATTACTGAGATTGAGTGACTGTGTCTGACAGTCCTGATTCTGTACAACTGAACTGAGTTCTAGACTGAAGACTAAAACTGAAACTGTGGGAGGTAATCATTTAACCGACATGACCCTCTCTGAACTAATTGGGGTCCAACCTGTAACCCTAGCTGGAAGGGTGCTAATACCGTGCCACGGGTACTAAATCTAGAAAACCAGGATGCCAAGCCTGACTGACGGGTGACACCTGGGCGGAGCCAAGCCTAATTTGACGGGTGACCCTTGGGAGGTAGTCAAGCCTAATCTGACGGGCGACTCCTCATCCTGCGCTGGCTACGTAGTTCTGGAGTTCAGGGACTGCTGCTAACGACTCTGCCTATCTGACGGGAAAGTCATCATCCCTGCACTCGCTCGGTGCTAAATCCTATTCCCAACTGAATAGACACTGAACTGTTATACTGGACTGAATTCACTGAGTTTCCTGAGTGCTATAACTGATTGAGTTCTACTGAGTTCTGTATCTAATTAAGAGTACTATTGATAGTGAAAAGACTGACACTATTCTGTAACTGACACTGACTCTAACTAAATACTAAATTGTTGGGTATTAAATACTCCCAGGACTCGATATCATGAAAAGTAAAGCATTACATGATCTTGCAAAGCATAATAATGTATACATGTTCATATATCATTTATAGAGACATTTTATCAAACACTTATAGGGCATAAGCTTGTTCATCTACTAACATGTCATGATTTCATCACTTTATTCACGTGGACATTCTATCACACACTTAGGGAGCACAACCTCATGCACATAATCATGGATAATATATAAACATGGCAACTACAATGCCCAACTTTCATTTCCATGGGTTTAGCATGCAATTCATATAATTTCCCATAAAATACTAGTCTAATTTCATGAATCATATAATAATTATGGATCAAAATCCAATTAATATCATAGACACATTAATCACTTTGTAAATTCAAGGATTTATCAAGATAATCACATATTCATCCCACATGCTATTCCATTTCATGAAACTTGCACTTAAATCATGGATTGAAACCCAACTACTATTATGAATGTGAATTCAATCTAATTCAAACATGAAAATCATAAATCTGAGATCTTGTATGTTTAAAAAGGGATTGTTGGACCCCATAGATGAACACCTAACATACCTGAGAAAAAGAGTTCTTGAAGGTTCTTGGAGAGATTCTTGAGGATTGATCTTGATTCTTAAACTAGGGTTTTTGCCTCTTGAGAGAGAATAATTTAATTTGGCGAAAAACTGAATGAATAATGGTGTAACTAGGTTTATTAGGGTTGAATTTTGTGTTAAAGGATGACTAGGGGCCATGGAAAAAGACTCAAATACCCTTGGAATGATTTAAAACCTTAGAATTTAAAACTAAAATTTAACTGAAAAATCTCAATCTGGGCCCTTAGCGCGATGCAGTGCTATAGCGTCGTGTCACTGGAAAGTGGACAATTGGGAATTAGACCATCAACGCGATGCGGTGAAATTGTGTTACCCCTTGGATGCGACCTGAAAGTTCACCGCGACGCTGTGAGATCGCGTTGGTGTACTGGAAACTGACAAATATAAAAATAAATTATGGCGCGACGTACTGATATAGCGGTACCTCACTGAAAATTGACAATTGGAAAAAAGGCTAGTGGCACGATGCGGTGGTATCGCGTTGTCTCACTAAAAAATGACAAATGCCATTTGGACTGCCTCCACAACGCGCTAGAGTACCAGGTGGTACACTGTCTTACTAAAATGGCTCTAACTCTTTGTCCCGGTGTTGGATTTGGGCGAATTTGGTATTGATGGAAAGCTTATTCAATTTCTCACACAATAAAAAGTCAAAATCTTGAAAATTACACATGTATAAAGTTTATTCATCTTTAAATAAAGTCTTTGACGTTTTGGGGATGAATTTAAGTTAGGTAAAAGTATGGGGTATTACATTTACCCACCCTCTTCTTGATTCCATCCCTAGCTTAGTAGAAATCCAAGCTGTTATTTTTTCCCTCCAACCTTTCAAGGCCTTTGGGCCGGATAGAATGCACCTTTTCATGTACCAAAGATTTTGGGATACCTTTGCTCCTCTTCTCTTGGACTTCTGTGCCCATACCTTCGCCCATAGTATAATGTATACTAAAGTCTACTCTACCTACCTCTATCTTATTCCTAAGTGTAAAAATGACACCACTGTAAAAAATTTTAGACTTATTGAGCTTTGTAACACTTAGTATAAGATTATTACTAAAATCATTGCTAATAGAATCAAGCCCATCCCCCAGACTTTAATTGGTTGCACTCAAGCGAGTTTATTTTCTAAAATAAGAGCTTATGATAATGCCATCATTATGCAAGAATATATTGACCATTTCAGAAGAATGAAAGGAAAAAATCCTAACATGCTTCAAAAAATTGATCTTGAAAAAGCTTTCGATAGACTAGAATGGTCTTTCATTAGACAAGCCTTAGTATTTTTCAACTTCCCCCCTGGACTCTCCAAACTTATCATGTCTTGTATCTCTACCTCCTCTATTTCTATTCCTTTCAATGGGAGTTACACTTTCAGTTTTAAGCCTTTCAGAGAAATAAGACAAGGGGACCCCCTATCCCCCTACATCTTTATTTTTTGCATAGAGATTCTGTCTAGAAGTATTAATCATGAAGTGGATATTCTTCAATGGAATCCAATCTAGATTAATCGTAAAGGTCCTGAAATCTCCCATATTTTCTTTGTGGATGACCTTACCTTTTTTGTTAAAGCTGACATCCTTAATTGTACTATCATGTCAAAACCCTGAACAGCTTCAACATTCATTCTGGTCAAAAAGTGAATCTAGCCAAATCCAAAGTGCTTTTCTCCTCTAACTATCACATCTCCACCAAAGACCATCTCTCCTCCATTCTTAGCATTAAGGCCAACAACTCTTTTGGGAAGTATTTGGGCTTCCCCATTTTCCATGGTAAACCTAAGCTTTCTAATTTTCAGTTCATTCTTGATAATATTATTAACAAATTAGCGGGTTGAAAAGTTAAGTTTATTAACATGGCTGGTAGAACTACCCTAGCCAAGGCTAGTCTAGGAAGTAACCCCAATCATGTCATGCAGTACATCCCGCTCCCAGGAGATCCATAACCTTATTGATAGGGCCCAAAGAAACTTTAGCTGGGGCTCAACTGATTCCAAAAAAAGAATGCACATGGTTAGTTGGGATACTATCACCCAACCCAAGTACTTGGGGGGATTAGGGATGCAACAAGCCAGTATCAAGAATGATACTCAACTTTGCAGTTTAGCCTGGAGACTACACTCAAATCCTTCCTCATTATAGGCAAGAGTTCTTCTTCGAAAAAACAATCCTACTACTAGAAGACGCATCCCCTCACTCTAGAACCTGGAGAAATGTTCATAGATCTTGGAACCTCTATCGAGATATGGTTTAGTGGTCGATCTATAATGGCCATAAGGTTGATGTTTGGAGAGATAGATGGGTCCCTAATCACCCTTTTCTTTGGTCCATTATCCAAGGTCCTCTTCCCAAACCTTGTCCCTCTCTACAACTTTTCTCCCTTTAGCAAAATAGAGTTTAGACTCTTGAGTCCCTTCCTTTTGTCATCCCCAGCTCCATTAAATCAACATCCAAAACTCCTTCTTGCCAAACCTCCAAAGTCATACTTCCACCCCTCTCTGGCTTCCCACTGGCAATGAAGTTTTCTCCTGTAAAATTGTCTACCATTACATTGCCTCTCAAAAGCATCACTCCACCCATAGCTACCCTCGATTAGGCTGGATTTAGAAGCTTCAAATTTCCAACAAGATCAAATTCTTTATTTGGATCCTTCACCAAGACAGTTTACCCACCAAATCCACCTTAGCCTACAAGGGTATAAATATCTATCCTTACTATCACAACTGTAACCATCAGCTGGAGGATATTACCCACCTCTTCTTCAATTTTTCTCATGCCACTTTTCTTTTGCAAGATCTCATCCAAAACTATCATGGAGACTATACCATTTTCCCCCAGTTTTTTCACCCTTCTAGATGGGATAGCACCTGGAAGTTTCTAAAGGACTCTGGCTATGACAAAATTCTTGATTGAGAAACTTTACTTTCCTTCTGACTTTGGACTATTTGGAAGAATAGAAACTCTAATGTGTTCAATAACAAATCCTTACCTCCGTCCTTCAAAGCTACCTATTCAGAGGCAGTAAAATTTTTCCATCTTAAACCCCGCCCAACCCCTAAATAGACTAACACTATTTGGGTTAGCTGGAGCCCCCCTCCCCCGGCACCACTATAAGCTCAATACGAATGGATCTAGTTTTGGTAATCCTGGTAAGGGTGACATAGGAGGAGTTATCAGGAATGCTAATAGTAACTGGATTCTGGGTTTCTCTCAAAGTTTCTTACACACCACTAATAATTTTATGGAACTTTTGGCTCTTAGGAAAGGCCTACAGCTAGTACTAGAATATAATCTTCATCCCATTGTTATTAACATCGACTTTGAAGATGTGATTTAAATGCTAAAATTTGGAAACCCACTGATTAACCCTTTCATTCATGATTGCAGGTCGATGCTAAGAAGGCTAGGCGGACCACCTATCCACCATAACTATCGGGAGCAGAATAAAGTAGCAGATGCTCTAGCAAAGGAAGGTTCAAAATAAGACTTTTTGGAAAACTGTAGGAATTTTGTTGCCCCCCTCCCCTTTATATCTTACACAGTATGGGACGACATGGGAAGAAAATTTTTTTCTAGGACTACTTCTAATAGGCAGACACATAGGCTAAGACAAACCCTTTTTGTATTAGAGCCGGATTAAGCTTAAACTCCCTTTGCTTTATTATTATTAATGCATCTCTACTTTACAAAAAAAAAAAAGAAATATATAATTATTACATAACAAATTGTGTTACTAGTATTCTCTCTGTTTTTTTTAATTGGCATATTTTTTTATAGTCAAATAATATAAATTTGGTCAATATCTTAAGATGTATTTTTTAATCATATTGAAAAAAAATTATAATGTATAGCACTTTTCATAAAGTTTTTGAATATATAGATTATAATTTTAAAGTATTAAATTAATCTAATCTAATTTAACTTTAAAAATAAGTCAAATAATGTCACGACTTGAGGCTACCCCCTAGTCGTGACAACGGTGCTTACGGTCACAAGTGACCACAAGCTAATCCATGAGCTGGTACCTGCTGTGAGCATTGAATAATATACTGATAATGATCATGTGTGGAAACAACTAAATAAAGCCATAAGGTTCAAATGCTGAAAACACGATCTAAATCATTAGTCTGAACGTCTGATGACATACTGAAAAGAATAATCAAGCAAATGATAAATTGACTAACGTCTGAATGACTAAAAACATCTGAAAGACTTTAAACTGACTGAAGAGTTAATTGGACAGGTCCCAACTAACTCCAATTGAACTAACCGGAAAGAAATGTGGAAATACTGAAATAACATAACAGGTCCTCGACATATGAGGACTCGCGACAACTTGTTGCTCCTGATAACCTAAACTATCTAACTGCGATTAGAAAATTGAGCATCCGAGCCTATGATATAAGACATCATAGCGCGAAGAAAGTATGTGGTCAGTACTTAGAATGTACTGGTATATGAGATGAGGTTAGGTTGAAATTCATAAGTTCATGTACATGAAATAATGACTAATTGAATAGCATGAGATAACTGATGCATAAATGCGTAAAAGATATAAAATCTGAGAATGCATAACCAAGTATATAACATGATACTAAAATAGTCTGTAAATTGAAATACTAAAATCTGATAACTAAATAACTAACGAACTGTATGCTATGGTCAAGCAAACCTGAACTGAAGATTGTACTAAATATTAAACTGAGATTGTGGGACGTATCATCTAACCGACATGCTCCAATCTAAGCTAATTAGGGTCCAACCTGTAACCTAGTTGGAAGGGTGTTAATACTGTGTCACGAGTACTAACAATGGCTGTGTGGATCCACTAAACTAATATCCTGAAGGACTAATGAGTCACCCTCATGTGGCAGGTGCTCTAATGAGATATGTGTTACCCTCAACTGGCAGGTAAACACTTTATCAACCCTCAACTAGCAGGTTGATATTTCTAACCTACGCTGGCTACGTATTTCTGGAACTCAGAGACTGATTCTAAGGGTCATACCTCTATTGGCAGGTGAGCCTCCATCGCTAGGTCTGCTCGGTGCTAAATACTACTCTCAACTAAATGACACTGATTACTGGGCTGAACTAAGCTTAACTGAGCAAGCAACTAATCATGATACTAACTGAATGACAACGCTCAAGGTTTATCTGAAACCATTCTGAAGAGACTGAAATTATGTAAATAGCTAAGTATCGGGTGTTCATAATCCTCCAGCACTGAATGAACATAACAATAAGGATATATGAAGCTGTAAAAACCATAATAAAGGATCATTGCTCAAAACCCAATATTTAGGCATTTTATCGAACACATGGGAGTCATGAATTTAAGCATGGGAATGGGTAAAGCATGTGATTAAAAACATAGTTACAATACTAAAACCATGAATTAGGGATTTAACATGAGGATTTCAATACTCAAATCATATAAGGGCTCATTCCATCAAAGAACACTTGTAACATAACTTGTAATCAAAATCAATAACAACTTCATGGAGATAATTCATCATAAATATGTAAAAACTCATAATTTGATATCAAAGGGGGATTCTTGGACTCCATGGGTGAAAAAGGCCCATGGATGAACATCACACATACCTTGAATCTTAAATCTTGAAAGAGAAACACAAATCTTTAAGCTTCCTTGAAGGTTCTTGGATTTGGAAACTTGATTTCTTGGTTTTCTTGAAGAGAAAGGAATGAAATTGATGAACTTAGGGGATGATTAGGGTTTGTTTTGAGAGGAAATTGGGGGAAAATAGGCATATAATGCACTAATCGATGTTTTGATTCATGTTTTTACGAATTGGGTTAAGGAAAAAAAACTCAATTGCCCTTCAGGGAATTAAATTAGCAACTGGAATGCAAATTTGAAGGCAACCATGATGCGATGAAGGGGTCATCGCTCTACCCATCACGACGCGTCACTATCGCGGTGAAGTTCTGGAATCGAAACCAAAACATGACTCAATCCTCATCTGAAAAATTCAAAACTTCCTCGAAACATGCTCCTTACACCCCTGAACATGAATTAACTCAAAAATCTACGTCTCGAGGTTGGGAAGACCTATTTAAAAAATCTCTAAAAAATGAAGCATGTCAACTAAAAAAAGTGAGAGTAATACTTATAAGGACAATTAATATAAAGGTAATTATAATTAAAGTTAGAATTGTATCAAATCAAGTAGTGAATGATAAAAAATATCTAATATAATTAATTTAATAATCAATATTAATTTCAATATAATTAATTTCATCAGTAATATTAATCTTAATAGTGGTAATTTAACATTACTAATACATTTTATTTAGCATTATTCTTAGACCCCATTTGAATAAGCTATTAGCTTTTAGCGTATATTTTTAGTTTATGATTTTAACTTATTTTTGTCAGTTTAGCTTAAAAATAAATATTTAAAATATTTCCTATTCTACTCAAATATTATAAAATTATTTAAAACTATTTTAACTTTATGAAAATCTAAATAGGAGCTTACACTACCAAACGACAACAAACTATGCAAAGTAGACCTGGTGAAAACCACATGCAATGGATTTAAATGAATAGACGACTCTAATCTCTTTGACTTATGGGGTTCGATAAATTTTATCTTTTGAAGGCTAATAACTCTTCGCATTTATTTAGATGAGACAACTTAGCCAGTAGTTGAGAAAAATGCTTTTGTTATGATGTACCATCTCTTTAAAATAACTTCAATTAACACTACCTGTAAATTAAGATTACCTACTATATACCTCTATGGATACACAAATTTCCTTTGCAACTGACCTTATGCAAATTGAACCTCCTGTAAATACCTTTTTTTGAGATAAACTACTAGAAAACACCTTATTACAAGCTCTGCAACATGGTTCTACTTCTTCCAAGGAAAACTTGGATCTATGGGATGAAATAACCCCACTACAGACAATAGATAATTTCATTCCAATCGCAGCGGCAGACAATAGTAGGTTGTACCTTCCATGGAGTTACTCGATTATAATCTAGGTAGTAGGACGAAAGGTAGGCCATGAGCTACTGAAACAAAAGCTGACTACACTATGGAGGCCCTCTGAGGAAATTTCATTAATCGATCTGGGTGCAGATTTTTTCTTAATCAGGTTCCAGATTGAATAAAACATGAATCATGCTTCACATAATGGACCATGGTTCTTGTTTAATAGCTTTATCTCAATATAACAATAGGAACCTAAATTTATTTCTACTAAGGAACGCATTGCTTATTCAGCAATTTGGATACGATTACCAAAGTTGACTACGAAATTCTATGATCTGGATATTCTTCATAAGGTAGGCAATAAAATTGTTGCACTCCTAAAAATTGACAACTGCACGTCATCAACTTCTCGGGGCAGGTATGCGCAACTATGTGTCCATGTACCCTTAGAGAAGCCTTTGAAACACCATGTTTACATTGGCACCCATAATAAATTGATCCTTTATGAAGATGCCAACTTAGTTTGCACCAAGTGCGGCAGATTAGGCCATAACGCAATAAAATGTAACTATTTCATTGTTCAAAATACAGACAAGTCAATAAAACCTTCTTCATGCACTACTGAGCCTCCAGATGAATGGTAATTAATATAATTCACCTCTAAAACTTCTCAACGATAATAATCTGGGAAAAGGAAGACTATGAGATAGCTGCCACATGCCAAGAAACCATTCAAAGGTAAGTCTGCATCACTGAACTGGGAAATCTGGGAAAAGGAGTGCTCCTTTCATAATTGAACTGACGCAGGTAAGTCCACAACATTTAAAGGCAAGAAACCGTGGAATGCTTTCACACGTAAGCCCTTTAATAATTCTTACTTTGCTTGTCTTAGAATTGATGAAGTAGATAAAAATAAAAATGAGGCTAACGTTTGTAAAAATAATGGTTGTCCTTACATCAATTAAATTATTTCAAAGGCTTAAGTCATCGATTGCCCCCTAAAGTTATCCACAAAATTCACTTAGACACCTCAACTCAACCTTATACTTATTGAACACTCAAACCACTCAAAATGTGTACCAATTAGACACAGTTTTGATAATCAGCCACAAGTATAAAATGTGTGTATCACACTCACCTGACGTGTCAAAAAAAATCAATTAAAAAATGACATATACAGGTAGATGAATTAAAAAAATATTTAAAAAATTATGAGTCAAAAAGGAAAAATATTTATAATTTAAATCCAACAATGTCGCCACCTTCATTCATCGGCTCCCCGCCCATCCGCCTCTATCGCCACCTTCATTCATTACCCCCTACCTCTATCACTGGCACCTTCATTCATTGGCCGGAGCTATTTTCTCCATTTGAAGCTTAGCAATGACATAAAATTTCAACACAAAAATCACTAAAAATTCATTGAACAAGCCCACAAAAAGTACCAATCTTTAAGATAAAAAATTAACAAATTATCTACTTTCCATTGACAATATTGATAAATTATGAATATCAAAGAATTGATCTTTTCATCTAATAATCAAAAAAAGAAGTGAGTTGGAAAAATTAAAGCTTTTAACAATACCAAAGTGTGAATCCTCCATCTTTCTTCCCTTGTCTTTCTTTTTCCTTCCCGCTTTAAATTTGTATTTTTTAAGAATATGTTCTATTTTTCATTTTGTTTTAGATTTGTTCTTTATCTTCTATTTCTTTGTTTTTCAGTTTTGTTTAGTTGGAAAGAAGATTTTTTAGAATAATGGGATGGGTGGGGGATGGGAATATAAGATTTGGGTAGTGATCTCTATTTTTTTTGGCAAAGATGGTGGCATATGATTGTTCTTTATATTGAAAAGGAATCAAATGAAGAAGACAACGATAAAAAGGAAATTAGATTTGTTCTTCATCTTCTATTTCTTTCTTTTTTCAGTTTTTGTTTAGTTGGGAAGAAGATTTTTTAGAATAGTGGGATGGGTGGGGGTGGGGATATAAGATTTGGGTAGTGATCTTCATTTTTTCCGGTAAAGATAGTGGCATATGGTGGTTCTTCATCTTGAAAAGGAATAAAATGAAGAAGAAAATGAAAAAGAAGAAAATTTGGCAAAAAAAACACCTTTCAAGTGCCACTTTGCAGTGTATTGCACTCATTGAGCCATGTCAGCAAAAAGTGTTCAAGTGGTTCCAATTTGAAGTAGTTGAGGTGTTCGATAGGTATAAGGTTGATTTGAGGTTTCTAAGTGAATTTTGTGGACAACTTTAGGGGGATATTGATGAGTTAAGCCTATTTCAAACAAGGATAAACATTCTTCTTTAGACCTCTCAAAAGCTGACACGATCCCTACTTCTCTATTAAGAAATCTTCCTTGTATTAGAAGCACGTAAGCCCTATTGATGTCCCACTTTCATTCCCAGCTGGACCCCACGTGGCTGAAATACATATTCCATCTCACATTCCATGCCCTAATATCTCCTTGAATTTATTCTCTATAGCTCCTAATGATTGCAATCCACGTGATTTGCTCAAATATGACAATTCCAATAGGGTCTCAAATACGGAAAAAGTTGCAAATGCTCATGAATCCCATGCGCCTATAATTGACTCCTCCTTATCTCTTACTTCAGAACCAACCCCAGTTCTATATAATATAGCATGCGACTTCCTTGTCCATTCAAAGGAGTCACATACACTTAAAACCCATTCCTCCCTTCCATCTCTTACTACCACTGGAATCAATGATGGCAAAAAATAAACCACAACACCCAATTTACATGACTTCGAGCCATACAATATCTGTTCCTCCTCAATCATGGATCGAGGCAGGCTAACTGGACACGCGCTTACTTTCATGATGAATATGGATGGACAGGAGAGTCTTGTGATGATACAAAACTCGAAGGACATAACTCAGATCATCACAGAGGGAATGAAGCTCAGTTTAGAGGCTTACAGCCAGTACCACTGGTTTGCGATTCCACCAATGATTTTAAATCCTCTGTAGGACTCATTGTCAAACATCGAACCTCCTGTGCTAAACAATTTGCTAATCCCAAACCTCTTTTTTTATGCTTAACCTCTGATGAAGGCAGAGGTTGTTCCTTGGATTCAATAATATGTGATATCTGTGATAGTGCATCCACCGCAAGAATATTTGCATATGCCACCAATGCACCAGGAGAGAGCAGTTCAGGATATGTAGTGTTTCAACATGTCAGAAGAGATATTAGACTTAGATACCTCATCCACATTCATGGTCTAGGTACAAGTATTCCTCCTCAAAGAATTCTTTGCAAGAAAAATAAACTTAAATTGCCCTCTAAACATGTCAAAATGCTTGATATCTATGAGACCCACTTTTAACCCGGATGTGGGGAAGTATGCAGTGATAATGAGTCCCTCATACTAACACTGTATATACTTCCAAAAGGGGCTCCTACTTTTTCCACCGTCCAATGAATTTTCTTATTTGGAATTGTAGAGGGTTACAATCTGCTGACTTTAGAATTAATTTTATGGATCTTTTGGATACGCATAGACCTGCCCTAGTTGTGCTTCTTGAGACTCATAGGGAAAATCACCTGTCTATGCCTTACGAATTCTACTTATCCAATATCATTGTCATGCCTGTTGATGGACAAGTAGGAGGCATTTAAATTCTATGGCATGAACATCTTCTCCATGTTTCTGATATTGCTCTTACTCATCAGAAAATCCATTGCATGCTACAGGTAATTACCTCTCCTATCGCTTGATTATTTTTGGCTATTTATGCTCATAATAACCAGACTAGTAGACTTGCCCTGTGGGACAGTCTAAAAATAGTTTCAAACTCCTATAACGAACCTTGGCTTCTTGGAGGCAATTTGACAGAAGTACTCACCGCCTAAAAAAAATTAGGGGCCATTCGATATGTCCTGCTAGAACGAGTAGATTCACAAATTGCTTAGATTATTATGGTGTGATTGACCTTGGTTTACAATACACTTGGTCAAATCTTCAGAGGCATGGGGGCATGATTTTAGAAAGGCTTGATCTTCTTAATGCTAATGCAGCCTGGTTGAACTTTATCCTAATGCATATGTAAAATACTTGCCTCGTGTTCATTCTGATCATTGTCCATACTAGTTAACCTTATTCTTTATTTTCATACCAATAATAAATGATTTCAAATGGATATAATTTGGGTGTCTCACCCTCTATTTCCAGATTTAATTCATAAATCATGGAATGGCATGCATCATTCTTTGCTTCTCTCTATAACTCATTTTCAACAATAGGCCTCTATTTGGAATAAATAAGTCTTTCGTAACATTTTTGTTAAGAAAATAAAAATCTTATCGAGGCTTGCAAGACTGCAAAGTTTGGTTCATTACCCTACAAGTTCTTTTCTTCAAAATCTAGAACAAGAGCTTCTTCATGATTATCAAATCATCTTGCACCAAGAAAATGAATTTTGGAAGCCTAAATCTTGTATCATATGGATAAATAATGGGAAATTAAATACAAAATTTTATCATATTTTAGTCCTCAATCATCAAAGAAGAAATCACATTCTCTCACTTAGGGACTCTGTTAGTTGCTGGATCTTGGACAATAATGCCCTATAGGATCATATCATTCAGTTCTACAATGATTTATACAAAATAACGCTTGTTACAAGACTGAGTCACTACCAACATACTACATCTACAACTGTTCTTCTCTCTTCTCATAAATTACTAGTTGGTAATCTATCTTTGCGTGAACTTATATCAGCAGTGTACTCCTTTAAGCCATTCAAAGCACATGGACCTGATAGCTTGCATCCTTTTTTTTAAAAAAAAAATTGGAATATAATTAGTGGATCTGTTCTTAACTTTTGTTCTTCTGTATTAAACAATTGAGAAATCCCTCAGGAACTTAACACTACTTATATTTGCCTGGTCCCAAAATCCCACACATCTACCACTATAGGCCAGTTTCATCCTTTAAGTCTTTACAACTCAATTTACAAGATTATTACCAAGGTCCTTATAATCCGCATCAAGCCTCTTTTTCCTAACCTGATAGGCCCAACTCAGTTTAGCTTTCTTTTAAATAGTCATGCATGTGATAGTACCATTATAGTCCAGGAGCTTCTCCATTTCTTTAGACACACTAAGGGTAGAAAGAACTTTATGCTTCTTAAGATCGATCTTGAAAAAGCCTTTGATTGATAAGGCTTATCATGTCATGTATTTATACAACCTCGGTGTCCATATTTATCAATGGTTTCCCTACCAACTTTTTGTCAATGACATGATACTTTATGGAGAAATTACACCTACAACATGGGATAATATATCTACTGTCATGGGTCATTTTTCATCTATCTCGGTTCAACAAATCAACTATGCTAAATCCAGAATTTTCTTCTTATTGAATACCTCTACAGGGAATAAATCGCTTGCCCTAGCTGCTTTTTGAATTAGGGAAGAAAATAAATTTGGTAAATACTTAGGTTATCCAAGCATAGACACAAAAACTACCAAAAAACTTCAATTCATCTTAGATAACTTCAAGCATAGATTGGCAGGCATAAAGACAAACATGTTGTCCACAGCGGGGAAAGCATTGTTAATTCACACTACATTAAATGCCCTCCCAAATCATATTATGCAAATTATCCGGCTCTCAAATTAAATTCTTAATAATATGGAGCAGTATGAGCATAATTTTTTTTAGGGTTCAACTCCACGCCATAAAAATTCATCTTGTAAATTGGGCAACTATATATTACAAGACCCAAAGACAGTGGAGGACTTGGTATTTAAGATCTTCGTATTAATAATAAAGCTATTATAGCTTCTACAGCCTGGTGACTTTTTCACTCTAAAGATATGTTTTGGGACAAAGTATTACAGAATAAATACTTGCATGCTCGACCTCAAGCGTTGTATCAACCTAGATCATGCATATCAGGTTTTTTCACTTAGAGAAATCTTAAAATGGGTTGGGCTTACTGTCAATAGGGATTGAAATGGAATCTAGCCACAGGTTCATTTATTAACTTTTTTCATGATCCTTGGATTGGACCTACAGTATCAATCTGCAATCTCATTCATGGGCCAACGTCATGAATATACCTTGCCTCCAACTCATTTTAAACAACAAGGCAATTGGAAATTTTCCTCCTTATCCTTCAATCTTCCCCAAACTATCATCTCCTTGATAGACACCGTTTACTTTCCAATTTATAATAGATCTCACGACCGTATTTCTTGGGGCTTAACTTCCATTAGCGATTTCACTGTACTTCTTGAAAATGCAGAGCAAGAAGCTTACGCGCCATTCTGTACCAACTTTTCCTGGATATGGAAACTTCACCTTCCTCCAAAAAATAAAGAAATTCCTATGGATCCTTGCACATAATAGACTCCCTAAAGCTAAATATTAACATATTGGGATCTTAGATTCCTCTCTCTATAGGACTTGTAATTCAAGAGAGATTGAAATTGCATTGTACATCTTTATTAAGTGCGAATGTATGACCAAACTTTGGTCATCTCTTGGAATCTCTCAGCAACTTAACATGTTAGCTGATACTTCGCCTTCCTCTACAAATAGGTTGTATGACCTCATTTGGATCCTCCCTAAATTCCACATTTATGGAATACCTTCAAAAATATTTTTATCATTCTGCATGTGGTCTATATGAATTTCCCACAATAAACTCATCTTTGAAGAAACAACCATCAACCTTAAAATTCATAGTATAGCCCATACAACGCAAGAGTTCTGGTTTTGGCAGAACTAACTAAAGTCCTTAGGAGATCCATCATGTTAGATTTTAAATGGAACCCCCTGCACATTCTCATGTAATGTTAAATACTGATGCATCTTTTGGCGCCACTACTGGTATATATCGTACTGGAGGCGTGTTTTGTGATCATTATGAAAACTGGATACTTGGCTTCATTTACTCTAGCTACAGTGCTAATAGTCTTGAAGCTGAAGCGAAGGCCCTTTTTCAGGGACATAGCATAGGACAGGAGAATGTTATCTCTTCTATTCAGATAAACATTGACTCCAAAGAACTCGTTAAACAACTTTGTTGTTCACCCACTAACAATGCTACTCTTTTATATGATTACAGGTGTCTTCTCCGAAGAATAGGTAATCCTGATATATGTCACATCTACAGGGAACAGAATAGACTAGCGGATGCTTTAGTATCTAATATTACTACTACTGTTGCTTTTATGTATAACTCCCCGGCTGCAATTTACTTTTTTAGAAATCTCTGCTATCCGTCATGGATATTTTCATGCTGACCAACGTGGAGATTTGACACCTTGAAAGGTGAAATACTCCCCCCTAGATTAGGATGTATATACTATAACTACTTCTGATGTTGTACATAATCCTACTAATCTAGACAGAACTACTTTTGCTAGCTCTTCTGTAGTTGCAGCTCTTCTGTAGTTGCTACGCCACAGTTAATGTCCCTGTAGAACTTCTATTATATAAATAAAATCTTGTTTGACAAAAAAAAAAACTCTTTGCATTTGCCAAAACTTTTCATTTATATCAATTAGTAAAATTATTCACGCTTTGCGCAATCATAAGAAAAATTAAATTAATTTTTAAAATTATATATATATATATATATATATATATATATATGCGTGTGTGTGTATGAGAGAGAGAGAAAGAGAGAGAGAGAAAGAGAGTATTTAAGCTAATTCTATGGATTAATAATTTCTTATTTTTCATATAGTAATATGTACTCCCCCGTTTCATATTAGTTGACCCCTATGGACTTGGCACACCCATTAAGAAAAAATTTATTAGGAGTTTAATTTACCAAATTAACCTTATTAATTATACTTTGAAAATTTAAATTTAAATTTATACACTTTATTTAGTCATTAATGATGGGGATAGTATCGGAAGAACATAATAATACTTTCTTGATTTATAAAAAGGACAACTAAATTAAAACAAACATTTTTAAAAAGAAGGCCTACTAATACGAAACAAAAGGAGTAATATTTTCATTCCTACTGGCAGAAAAGATAATGGAGATTTTATCTTTTTACTAGACATGATATTTATTTTTTCTTTAATATGCAAAATAGAATCTCTTTATTTTTTTAAGCACAAACCATCTACATGTTCATAGGAGAACAAAAAATCTAGGGGTCGTTTAGTTCGAAGACAAGTTATGTTGGGATTAGTTATGCTGGGATAAGATATGTTAGAATAAGTTATGCTGGGATTAGTTATGCTAGCATTATTTCTTATTGAGTGTTTGATTTATCACATTCAAAATAATATGCAATGTATAATTTGCAAGAATAAGTTGTTTGTTTACAAAAATATCCTCTACCTTATTTGATTTTTTTCTTATATTTTCCTTCCAACCTTTATATATTCATTCTTAAAAATAAAATTTTCATCTTATTTTGCTTAAATAATTTTGTGTGTGCATTCTCATAATTGTTCCATGTATCTTTTAAAAATAAAACTTCATCTTAAATTTGTTAAAGTAAAAAATATTTTATTGTTTATGTCACTTCATTTAAGCACATATCACTCCTATATTATAAAATATTAAAGTTATATTTATTTTAATCCATATATAAAATTTAAATTTTTAGGTGTCAAAAAGACTATTTAACTAAAAATGTCTAATTAAGTAGTGGAGTCAACATTTTTATAAGAGAAATTAAATTATAAATAAATATAAGAATTAAGCATACAAATTCAACATTTAATATATTCATAAATAAAAATTATATTTATAATGTAATTTTTAATAGAAAAATATATTATCAAAAAATAACGAGTAGTGAAGGAAGTGGTATTAAAAAAATATGTTAAAAGTGATGTATAAAAGAAGGTTGAAGGAGGGTATTTTTGTTATTTTACATATTTTATCCCGGAATAAGTTATCACGGTATTACTATACCACCCAAAGGTAGGTAGGGATTGTTAGCCTCCTAAGTCTATATTTTAATAATGACAAACTAACAAGTCTACCTTTGAAGGATATTGGGACTACTAATGTTTGGAAGTCATAAAGGAAGCCGGCTCCAGGAATGGAAAGACATCAATTCACAGTTTACGGCATCCAAGTAAATCAGTCACAATGAGAATAAATGGAAGGAGAATCTCAACTCAAAAGTCACAGAAAATTAGATCAATCACGATCAAGTAAAAGAAGATAGATGATATTGGAAGATTGAAGGGTATCTCACCCGAAGGTATGGAGGATCACGATATCTAAACATTATAGCAAGCAAATCAATCAAATATCCTGGAAATAGAAGAAGGATCATAATCCCAGAATCATGACAGACAAAATTAGAACATAAAGGAAGAAAGGCCACAACGGGTGCATGGACATGTATAATTATAGAAACTGCACCACATATAGACATATCTGATATGGACATACATTATGGTGACATCCCTCA
Source organism: Capsicum baccatum var. pendulum (assembly GCA_030864225.1). Taxonomy (NCBI): domain Eukaryota; kingdom Viridiplantae; phylum Streptophyta; class Magnoliopsida; order Solanales; family Solanaceae; genus Capsicum; species Capsicum baccatum. The sequence goes on along the minus strand of CM061560.1, from coordinate 198,769,695 downwards.
ATCAAGGAATCAATTTAAATCCTTGATTGAGAAGAAATCTCTTGGGTTTCCTTACGAAGAGTGGCAGCCGAAGACTATAAAAGATGAAGACTGAAGACAGACACGGGTCACGCAACTTCAAGCAAAAAATTTAAAGTGTCTCAATCTTAGTCTAACAAGGCTTTATAAATTTTAGTTTACAATTGTTATATAAGGAGTAGGATCGAGTCAACACATAAACTTAAGCTGTTTCACAAGATTTGAAGAGCAAAATAAGTCTTTAGAACTTGTTTCCTATAATTTTACTCGAGCCAAATATTGAACGGTCTAAGAAAACTTTGAAATCCAAGGGGACTGGAAGTAGGCACCGCATTGGTGTTTCGAACCAGGATAAATCTTTGTGTTGTTACTTTATGTTATTTTATTTACTTGCTTAATTGTTTTAAATCTAATCTATTTGTGAAGTGCACTGATTTGCATGCGAGTCGACTGTGAGGAGTCAATAGTCAACTCACAGAAAAATTTCAATTCACCCCCTCTTAAATTTCAATTGAAATCAAAGCAGATCTCACCAATAGTGTTGCGTAACCGCAAGTGAGTAAAGATTAAATGGCAAGTTATCAAATTCCCGGTGCTCTGCTTCAATATGGTCACTCCTCTACAATACAACTATACTTCAATGGACAACATTACTCTTACTGGAAAAATAGGTTCAGAATCTTCGTCCAATTAAATGACTTACAAGCCTAGGTTGTTAGCATGAAGGGCCCAAAGCCGATTCCAGGACTTAAAGAGAAGTCAAAGGACAAAGACAAAGAATCTAGAAGTTTCGATGTAGAAGACCTTGAAAGTTTTGAGATCACCAAAGAACAACAAGTGGTAATTCAAACTAATGTTATGGAATAAGTTTGCTCCTTTGTGCAGTTAGTGGAGAAGAATACGACAAGATATCAACCTGCGAGACTGCAAAAGAAATGTGGGACAAATTGAAGGTAACCTATGAAGGAACCACCAAAGTCAAGAAGTCAAAAATTGTTGCCCTGGTCTATAAATATGAGCTATTCAAAATAAAAGAGAGCGAGGACATTGAAATAATTTTTTCCAGATTTAGTAAGATCGTATGCGAACTAAAATCACTAAGAATGATCTATCCACATAGCCTGCAAGTCCAAAAGCTTGTCCAAAGTCTCCCAAAGATTTGGAAAATCAAGACTGCCATTCTGAAAGATAAAGATCTTCATAATATGACATATGATGAACTACGATGTAATCTTATTGTATATGAGAAAAATTATATTAATAGGTTACACAAAGAGGACAAGAAGAAACCAGTAGCCTTTAATTTTGCTCCAAACGAAGAAGTAAATATTCTATAAGATTCTAATAGTGAAGGAATGGCTTTCATAAATCGTGGAGTAAGACAAATCATGAGACAGAGAAAACAAAGATTCCAAGGGGCGAAGAATGATGGTTCCACCAGAAACAATGATCGCTGCTATTACTGTGGAAAATATAGCACTTTAACAAAACTACACTGAGTTTAGGAGAAGATCGTCAAGAAAAAATCAAAACTTTGGAGCCTAGAGTGATGAAGATGAAATCGAAGAAGAAGTAGTAGTCACCACTATGTGCTTCATAGAAACAGGTGAATCTAGAGAGGAACAAGTTAGCAAGAGTTATAAGAAAGGATGTGGGTCATTGATAGTGGATCTTCGAGACACATAACCGAAAAGAAAGAAAATTTTTCTGCTCTAAAGAAAATTTATAGGGGGTCAGTAAGGTTCGATGATAATGCCATAGACAATGTCATCAGAGTTGTCCCAATAAAACTCAGTTCATCATGTGAATTCAACAAAGCATATCTAGTAGATGGGCTCAAACATAATTTGCTAAACATAAGACAACTCTATAATACTGGATTCGAAGTACTCTTCAAAGCTGCAAATTGCTTAATCAAACATGACAAAAAAGAAATCTCTCTCATCAGCGAACACATTGATAACATTTACATTTTAAATAGTCTTAATTTTTCTACCTTAACTTGTCTTACTATGCAAGACAATGATACTTGGTTGTGGCACAAAAAGCTTGGGCATGCTACTATGTATATTATTGAGAAGTTGTCCAGACTCAAATTGGTGAGAGGTCTGCTAAAACTCAATTTTGAAAAGGATCACATCTATGATGCCTACCAATTGGATAAGCAAACTCGGATATCATTCAAAGTCAAAGACATTGTCTCCTCTACCAAACCTCTTCAAACAATCCATATGGATCTGTTTGGCCCCACTAAAACTGTAAGCATCGGTGGAAAGAAATATGTTTTTTTGTCATAGTTGATGATTATTTACGTTTTACTTGGGTAATGTTCCTTGCTCATAAACATGAAGATTTAAAAATTTTTGAGATTTTTTGTAGAAAGGTATAGAGAGAAGTTGAACACCTCATCACTTACGTTTACAGTGATGTTGGAGGAAAATTTGAAAATAAGGAATCTGAGGAGTATTATGCTTAGAATAGATATTCTCAGAACTTCTCTTCACCTCGGTACCCTTAGCTAAATGGTGTAGTGGAGCGGAAGAATTAGTCTCTCCAGGAAACTGCCAGGACAATGCTGTTAGAACATAATCTTCCAGATTATTTCTGGGCAAAAGCAGTAAGCACCATTTGTCACATCATCAATGGGTGCCTGATCCAACCTATCCTAAAGAAAACATACTATGAATTCTGGAGAGGAAAAAAGCTCAACGTCAGTTTTTTCCATCCTTTTCACTATAAATGTTTTATTCACAACAATGGTAAGAATAGCTTGGGAAAATTTGATCCCTGAAGTGATGAAGGCATTTTTCTTGGGTACTCTCCCACCAGTCGTGCCTATAGGGCTTTTAATAAAAAACTTTATGTGTTTAGGAATACATGCATATTGTATTTGATGAATCTAATCACTTCTCCACGAGTTTGAGTATAGATGAAGAATAGGTGGATAATCTATGATTTGAGAAAATTAACAACACAATCCCTGACCCATTACAAGATAAGTCGACTACACCCTCCCAAGAGTCGAATCCTAAAATAAAAACAATAAAGCCAAGTGTTCCAAAGAAGTAGAAGCATGATTCTAGTCATCCAAACAAACTCATCATCGAAAATTCAGAAGATAGAGTACAAACAAGAGCATTATTAAGGAGACAAGTAGTCGTCGCCTTTGTTTCTCAAATTGAACCAAAGAAAACCAATAAATCCCTCAAAGATGATTCATGGGTTGAAGCTATGAAGGATGAATTGGATCAGTTTGAATGAGATCAAGTTTGTACTCTAGTTGAAAGACCTGGAAACTGCTTAGTAATTGGATCCAGATAGGTCTACAGAAATAAATTAGATGAAGAAGGTAAAGTTATCAGAAATAAAGTCATACTTATAGCTCAAGGCTACTCTCAGTAGTAAGGTATTGATTATGACGAGACCTTTTTCCCCGTGGCAAGGTTAGAGTCAATACAAATTTTTTTAGCTTTTGTCGCATTCAAATGTTTTAAGTTTTATCAAATGAAAGTAAAACGTGCTTTCTTAAATGGCTTTATCCATGAGAAAGTCTTCGTAAAACACCCCCCCCCCCCCTCCAATTTGGAAATTCATCATATTCGAATCATGTTTTCAAATTATCAAAAGCACTCTATGGTCTCAAGTAAGCTCCAAAAGCTTGGTATGAGATATTGAGTACTTTTTTTACTAAATAATAATTTTCAAAGGGGTAAAATTGATACAACTCTGTTCATACAAAAGCTTGATTCAAATCTTCTCATTGTACAAATTTACGTTGATGATATCATTTTTGGTAGTTCTAACATCTCTATGTGCGAGAATTTTGCTAATTTAATGAAAGGAGAATTTGAAATGAGTCATATGGGTGAGGTCACATTCTTTCTGAGATTACAAATCAAGTAAACTCCCAGAGGCACTTTTATTAGTCTAGCCAAGTACACGAAAGAACTCATATAAAAAGAAAAGGCCTATGGAACACCAATTAGCCCATACACAAGCATTGATTTAGACTTATCCGGAAAAGACATTGATGAAAAAATATATAGGGGGATGATCAGATCTCTACTCTACCTGACTTCAAGTCAACCAAACATTATGTTCAGTGTGTGTATGTGTGTCAAGTTCCAGTCGACTACCAAGGAGTCTCATCTTACTGCCGTCAAATGAGTCATTCGATATCTAATAGGAACTCAAGACTTTGGACTATGGTATCCCTACTCCTCATATTTTTATTTAATTAGTTATTCAGATGTTGATTTTGCAGGAGATAAAATAATAGAAAGAGCATTAGTGGAACATGTCAAATTCTTGGTGATGCCCTTATCTCATGGCATAGCAAGAAGCAAATTTCCGTTGCTTTTTCAACCACTGAAGTTGAATACATAGTTATCGGTAGCTGCGGTACTCAAATCTTATGGATTATGCATCAGCTTCTTGACATTGATTTATCTTTTGAATCTGTTCTTATTATGTGTGATAACACCAGTGCTATTATCTTATCTAAGTATATTGTGCATCATTCTAGGACTAAACATATTAATATTAAGTATTATTTTATTCGAGATCATGTGGAAAATGGTGATTTTACTCTAAAATTTATTGACTCCAAAAATCAACTAGCAAATAATTTTACAAAACTCCTGCTAGAAGAAAGATTGTTTTCCCTTAGATAAAGGCTTGGTATTCTCAGCATTAAAAGTTTTGGACAGTAATTTGCCGCAACTTTTGCTAAATAAAAATTTATTTTCACTTCTTTTGAAAGAAGAGTCATCATTACTTTGTCTATGTGTATCTTTATGTGTGGATTTCTTTGTCCGCATGCTACCTGCGTGTTGTTTCTTTTTTATTATGTCAAAGGGGGAGAAAGAAGAAACACCAGAGTCGCCTACAAGTCAGGGGGAGCAAGCTGATAGATAAGGAAGTCAAAACATTAGAGTCACCTATAAGTCAGGGGGAGCAAGATGACAGATAGGGAAGTTAATTGTCAACTGATGTTTACTCTTGCTTGTCATTATAAAAAAGGGAAAGATTGTTAACCTCCTAAGTCTACGTTTTAAAAATGACAAACTAACAAGTGTACCTTTAAAGGATATTGGGATTGCTAATGTTTGGAAGTCATAAAGGAAGCCGACTCCAGGAATGGAAAGACATCAATTCAGAGCCTACAATATTAAGTAAATTAGTCATAATGAGAACAAATGGAAGGAGAATCTTAGCCCAAAAGTCACGAAAAATCTTATCAATCACGATCAAGTAAAAGAAAATAGAGGATATTGGAAGATTGAAGGGTATCTCACCCAAAGATATAGAAGATCACGACATCCAAACATTATGACAAGCAAATCAATCAAATATCTTGAAAATGGAAGAAGGATCACAATCCCAGAATCATGACAGATAAAATCAGAACATAAAGAAAGAAAGGCCACAATCAGTACATGGACATATCTGATATGGATATGTATAATTATGTAAATTGCACCATGTATGGACATATCTGATATGGACATACATTATGGTGTCATCCCTCAATCAAGAAATCAATTTAAATCTGTGATTGAGAAGAAATCTGTTGGGTTTCCTTTTGAAAAGTAGTAGCTGAAGACTATAAAAGATGAAGACTGAAGAAAGACACGGGTCATGCAACTTTAAGCAGAAAATTCAAAGTGTCTCAATCTTAGTCTCACAAGGCTTTGTAACTTTTAGTTTACAATTGTTATATAAAGAGTAGGATCGAGTCAACTTTGTAACATCAACTGAAGCTGTGTCACAAGATCTGAAGAGAAAATAAGTCTTCAGAACTTGTTTCCTATCATTGTACTTGAGCCAAACATTGAACGATCTAAGGAAACTTTGAAACCCAAGGGGACTGGCACCACATTGGTGTTTCGAATCATGATAAATCTTTGTTTTGTTATATATTTGCTTAATTGTTTTAAGTCTAATCTGTTTGTGAAGTGCACTGATCTGCAGGTGAGTCGACTATAAAGAGTCAGTAGTCGACTAACAAAAAAATTTTAATTCACTCCTCCCTCTTAAATTTCAGGGATAACTTATCCCATTACTAATTATTAATCCCGAGATAAGTTATCCTACACTTCGCAACCAAACAAGGAATTAAGAGGTACTAAACAATTATCTCGAAACTCTCTATCTTTATCCCTCACACCAAATGACTCCATAGGGGCCATTTAGTTTGCGGGACTAGAGTCAATAATCCCAGGATAAAATAATAATCTCAGGATAAAAATGTAACTTACTCGTTTGGTTGTAAATATTTGGGATAACTTATCCCCTGGACTAATAATTAGTCCCGGGATAAGTTATCCACCCAAATGGTGAGATAACAATCCCAAGACTATTTTTCTTTGGTATAAAATTATACAAGGACAAAAATACCCTCATTTTCATCTCTCTCTCTCTCTCTCACACACACACACACACATATATATATATATTCATAAATAATAAATTATGTTTAATTAACGTATAATATATTCATAAATAAATTATATATATAATAATAATAATTAACGTAAACTGAATAATAATTATGTTTTGAACGTATAATATAGATTATGAACAATATAATATATTATGAACATAAATATATATTATGGATAACATATAACATATTCATAAATATATATAAATTAGATATTCATAAATTATGTTTAATTAACGTATAATATATTCATTAATTATGAATATAATATATAACGTAATTACGTAATTTATAACGTATAATATTATGAATATATATACGTTAATTATGTTTAGTTTTATATATATATATTGTTAATATATTTAATTATAATATATTATGTTAAATTATGTTAATTATGTTTAATTATATATAATTTAATTTTATATAACATAATATAACGTAATATATCCTCACACACACACAAATTATGTTTAATTAATGTATAATATATTCATAAATAAATAAATTTTGAACAGTTTACCGTTCAAAATGGTTGTAAAATATATAAATTATGTTTATTTATATATTTTAATTTCTCTAAAAAATAATAAAAAATTTTAAGAATAAATATTTAAAGCTTAAAAAGAATATATATATATATATATATATATATATATATATATATATATAAAGTTAAATAAGATGGAGGGTATTTTGGTAATCAATTAATTTATTCCTAGAAATTATACCATGCATATTACTTTGAATACAACAAACCAAACACTCAATAAAAAATAATCTCAGCATAACTAATTTCAGTATAACTTATCTCATCATAACTTATCCCAATATAACTAATTCCGGTATAACTTGTTTTCAAACCAAACGACCCGTTAGAGTATAGATAGAAAAGTAACTAAAATAAGAGGTCATATCATGAAAAACAATCTACTGTATTAGGTAGAAAATATTATTTTTGTAAATTTTCTCATGTTTTGTAGGAGTACTTGCTCCTCCACGTAAACACTAATTTCATTAGAACGTTTTTGGACTTCTATGTTGTGTCTTTATTGTTACATTTGTTTGCTATTTATTTTACTCATTACATAATATATTTAATAATTATTAAAATAAAAACAAATAGGAGTTATGAATAGTGTTTAAGAACACACGCTATAGAAAAAGATAAAAAGATTTGAGTTCCAAGAACTTGAATATATAATTTTATTATACACTTAAATACATTAATCATTGTGCATACACTTTTGCTTAAAGAAATAAATGAACAAAGAAAATAAAAGAAAAAGATAAATAATTTAACTGCATAAGAGATGTGTCACACTATTATTTCAAAGACGACAATTAGAAAATATGTAGGCAGAGATTTTTGATGATTATATTGCTAAGATATAAGATGGAACTTGTATAATCGGATTCACAGAGTAATACAAAAATAAAATAAAAATTTTAAGTACAAAAATGACAGCTGCAAAAATAGATTGTTACATATGCAATAAACAATGACATTACACAATAAATTATTTCAATTTTATTTATGACAAAAATAGACTCCTCGTCCTAATTTTTTGATTGAAATAAGTTGACTAAACTGACTACATTTCATGCAAACAGTAGAATCATAGTTGACTAAATAAGTAGTGTTATCAATATACGTAACTAAGCCGTTATTACAAGCTAAAGTTTAAAAAGAAAAAGGAAAAACTCTAGGAAAAGTAATTCCAATAATGCTTCAATAAATTTCATGTAGCGTCTGCAAGTAGATTCATCACCATATTCTGCCCCTTAAAGAAGTTAAAGCCCCCTTCATATGCTACCAATTATAAAAAAAGATTAGCACAACTATAAATAAATAAAATAAATTATTTAATTATAAAAATGTAAAACACACACACAAAAAAAAACATAGATTATTGTTATGATACTGTACTATGTGTGATATTTTGGATATTTCTATTTACAAAAATAATTATATCAAAAAAGAAAATAAATCTAACTATATAACATATGCCAAAAAAAGAAGATGGAATGTATTAACAATAAAAATTTAAAATCTCTTGAAATCTAATAATATTACAATCAAACTATAATATATGATTATTAAATTAGTGTCGGTCGCGAATTGACTATTCGGCCAACCACACAAAAAATGGTGTCATTACTAGTTACTACTATCAAAATTACCTCAATATGTGTTGTCTGAAAAAATTTCTTCCATTTGTCACCTCAAAAAATTTCACCATACTTGCTTGGAGAAAGATACAAATAAGTCAAAAAAATATGTTTAGATTAAGAAAGCATGACTAAATATATTTTTTTTAAAAAAATTGAGAATGAAATATTCTTACCTTCATACACTCCTTTCATGTATTGTTACATGTTATACTCCATATGCTAAAGTGTGGAGAAAAGAAAGGATAAATTTTAATAAGAGTCTTCATCAAACAAAATATGAGTTTATATAGGTAAGATAAGGAAATACCATAAGGTATTACTAATCTACAAATTAAAAAAACAGGAGTTATGGACATTAAAGAGGTTGATTTATCTATATCTATAATTTATAATCTATATCTATATCTATATCTATGTATAATCTATATCTATAATCTATATCTATATCTATAATCTATAATATATTAAAAGTGTGAAGGACCTTAGAAATGTTGTTTGAACTTTTTGCCCTTTACTAAAAGTCTTTGTTTTAGACAAAATCGTCTTTTTACTATTTTTTACTAATATTTAAGAGTTAAAAATTAATTAAATATACTTATGGTAAAATCTTTCCTTATTAGAAGTCATGAATTAATGACAACTAATATTTTTTTCATTAGTATAAAAATTCGAAATCAATTAAATTTGATTTTAAGAAGATTTGAAAAATCTGAAAATAAATATAATAGCATTAAAATAAAAAAAAATTCAGAAGTACTAAATTTTTAAAATAATAATTATAATAAATATATTAAAAAATAAATGGAGAAAGTTTTTGTATTATAGCTGAATTCCTAAGTTTATGTTTATGGTAATATTTTTATTGGGTATTTTCTTGTGTGCGGACTCCCCCCCCCACCCCCCACCCCCCCAATAAAGGATTCTTATTGTTTTTGTTTTGTTTGTGTCGATTTTCCAAAAATAAAAGGTTGATTTACTTTTTCTAAAAAAATATTGGTATTGTTTTGTTTTTTGGTGACTTCTTGAAAAAAGGAAAAAATTAAAAGGTCGTACTGTATTAAACGTGACTTTTCCAAAAATAAATAAATAAAATATTCTAAAATATATGAAATATAAAAATCCTACTTAAATATTCATAAGTGTCCTTTTTAATTTATGATTTCATAAGTGTCCTTTTTAATTTATGATTTCTTCACTTCTATAAAAAGCATCATAATTTTGAGATTTTCACCTCAATTTCGTTTGCTGTGATATTTAATATTTTGTCACTCCCTTTTGCTGCAATATTTATTTGTCCCTTTTTCTTTTTCTTTTTTTTTCTATCATAAAGTTTCTCCTTTTTATTATTATTGATTTGAAGACTATTAATTGTTATCCAGCTTAAATTATTTAATTTAACTTAGCTTATGTTCTTAATTTACCTAATTTGTGTTTATTTAATATTTTTGTTATTTATAACTTTCTTCATCTACTAATATACCAGATTCCTGGATATAACTTCATTTTGTAAAGATAGTCTTGCAATGAACTTGATTAGTGAGTTGGCTATTAACACGTTAAAGCAGTACGATCATATCTAAATAATAAAAGTCTTCCATGAAAAGTGAGTAACAAAAGAATATAACAAGACAACAACGATAATCAAAAGACGATAATATAAGTTGACGAAAAAGTAATAGTTCTTTTTATTCGTCTTATATTCTCTTTACTTGAAGTACAACAAGGACCTGCAAAGAAGAACACCAAAATTAAACAAGAACCTAATATTTGGAAACATACTTAGGGATGAAGTCATAATCTAATTCAGTTCTTTATAGAGGGTTGCTCTGTGCACTAAAGCTCCTACTATGCGTAGAATCAGGGGAAGGGTTCAACCATAAAGTTCTATTGTATGCAGCCTTACTTTGCATTTCTGCCAGAGCATGCTTTCACGGCTTGAATCTTGTGACCTCTTGATCACAAGACAACAACTTTATCAATTACTCTAAGGCTCCCCTTCCACTAATTTAGTTCTATGAAATAAATAATTATTACAAACATAGTGAACATGAAGTCCCTAATGCATAATTATTAATATTTTCAATTTACAAGGTTAAACACTATCTACGTAAAGTAATAAATCTTAGCTACTAAAAGATGATCTAACACAAATTCTTGATTAAATCTATACTATGAAGAATCATTAAATCAGATAAAGCACCATGGAATACTACTAGAAAACTGCTTAGTACCTGGAGATTTTACCTAGGGAATAATATCGCAGAAAATACATGCGTACCTACGAAATTATTAAATTCGTCAATATTATAATATATTACCTGCGAACTATATAATTGCAATAAATTCCGTAATAAATTTGGCGCCATGTTGCGCAAATTTCTTATTTGCGACATTACCTGGGGAAATATATCAGCAGGTATTTTATCTCTAGGTAATGTAACGTCCCAAATCTGGTACCTGGAATACTACATGGTGCTTATGACCCCAAGGGACCACAGGCTAACCCATGACTAATATCTGTACCTGTACACTGCATAATATACTTGTAGAATGCAGAAAACATGAACAATAGGCTATAAGGTTCAACTGAATAGAATATCTGATAAATAATAACATCCATATAGGGTAACAAACACCCAAAACAACTGAAAGCTGAATCTAAAATCCGAATTAAATCTAAAAGCCCCTAAATACTGTCTGAAATAAGGAATTGAAGGAACATGTCTCCAACTAACTCCGTCTAGCAAAACTGAAATGAAATAATGAATGAAATTAAATAATATCGTCCTCAAATGGATGAGAACTCACTGCAACTCTGCGATTGGAATGCTACTGCTGATCTGGAACTCGTGTTTCTGAACCTATGGTGTAACATGAAAGAAAGTACCATAGCACAAATGAGTCAGTACGACTGGGAGTACTGAGTATACGAGTGAGGTAGGCTAAATGAGAAAAGGGTTTACATGCATGAACAATGCTAACTGACTGACTGATTTGAACGTAAGAGTACAAACATGCATACATAGTAACTAAAATTGTGAATACATGATATCTGGATCTGTATGATAATACATGGTTTACTGTTATCTAACATGACTGATACTGAAACTTTTATAACATGGATGACTGTGTCTGACAGTCCTGAATCTGATAGAACTACCTGAGTTCTGTACTGTAACTGAATTGACTGTAACAGTCAGTCCTGGTATACTTAAATCTGAAGAACTATCTGAGTTCTTTTACTGAGACTGGGATTGAAACTGTGGGAGGTAGTTGCTTAACCGACATGCCCAAATAACGTATATAGCTAGGTTGGGGTCCAATCTCTGCCCCGACTGGAAGGGTATCAATACCGAGCCACTGGTAAGGACAGCTGTGAGTGACCCTTAGATGGCAGGTACTCGAATGAGAATGGTGGGAACCCTAAACTGACAGGTTAAGCCACCTCATTAACCCTAATTTGGCAGGTTAAGATGTTTCAACCTACACTGGCTACGTAGTTCTAGAACACAAGGATGACTACTAAGAATCACACCCTAAATTGGCAGGTGAGTTCCCATCCTTGAGTTCACTCAGTGCTAACTTCTACTCCCATCTGAAGAGACTGAACATGATTTAACTGGCTGTACATGGACTGAGTAACTGACTTTCATTGACTGAAAAAATAGTACTACTATCTGAGAATTTATTGAGATCATGAGATTTTTGAGATTTTCTGAGTCACATGGCTGATTGAGTTCTATAGATCATGGCTTGACTGAGATCATCGTGATAATGTGACATGGCTCTAGGTACACAGCTATATTTCTTAGGTACTAGTACCCCCAGGACTCGATGGAAGGAAACTGACATACATAACTGACTTGATCATAAAATGGAGTCCACAATTCACCATATCATAAGTAGGGGATTTCACACTAAGCATAGTTCTCAATATCTTACGTATGGAAGGGAAATTCATACAACATGTGTATACTTGCATAGCTTCAATATCATGCTCAATCCATATCACAACAACGACGCATATCATCACGTGGAATTCATGTGAAATCATAAAGCATAGGCATGGACTTGTTATTTAAGCACTATTAAATCATGGGACATGAATTCTATCATCCTAGGCCTTTTATCAAACACTTAGCATACATTCTTTTAGCTTAGGTGTGTTTTCATGAATTTTTCCATTTTCAACCACATAAAGTTCATGGATTTCAACTAACGAACACATATACATCATCAAAACACCTTTAGATATCATCTTGAAACTTAAACAACAATCATCAACATGTACATGGTCATATAACAATAAGACAATCATAATATAATATTTAAAACATGGTTCTTGAGATCTATGAATGAAATGTATCCATAGATGAATACTACGCATACCTTAGATGGAAGATTCTTGATGATTGATGGAGAAATTTGTTTGAACTTGAATCCCCAATTGAAAACCCTAATGTGTTCTTGAGAGGAATTTGAGAGAAAGAGTATGTTTAAGTAAAATAAGGGCTTAATTCCATGTTTATGGAATATATATAGGGGTGGAAAGATGACCCAAATACCTCTCTAGATGCGTCATTTAATTTCTGTGAAAATTACTCGATTTGGGCCCCCAGCGCGAAGCGGAGATATCGCGTTACCCCCTTTTTGTGACCTGGAAACTCACCACAATGTGTTGGAATCACGGAGAGACACTGGAAATTGACAAACGTCATTTTGGCTTACGGCGCAACGCGCCACTGACTGAAATGACGCTGCTGAAACTTTAAATCGCCATAACTTCTTCACCGAGTGTCCGTTTTAGGTGAATTTGGTATCGACGGAAATCTTATTCAATTCTCTACAATTTGGAGGGTATAAATCTGCCAAAATTCCACCTATAAACTAATCTATGATCGATTAAATATGACCCATGTGAAATCACACACGAAAACTTGGTGGATTTAAAAGTTCTTAGCTTGGCTTACTCTAAGTGACTCTTATGAACATGCTTAACACATCATAAGATCTATTATCACAAGGATACTCATCCTAATTCATGTACTCTAATATGAATCACAAGATAGGAGGTTTCATATGTAGGAACTGTTTATTTTCTAGCTTAGAAATATACGGGGTATTACAATATCTCCCCCTTGGCAACATTCGTCCTCGAATGAGACTGAATGAAACGAGGATAGATGATAAATTAGAGTACGTGCAAGGCATACACTACTGGAACATGATCTCATGACGGACATGACTGATAAGCTAAACATATCATGTTTGACATGAATATATGATGTATGAGTAACTGATTCATGAATGCATAACTGAGATTTCTGATAACTGAGTTCTCCCAATGAGAATACATATTTGATGCATGATTATACACTATATTGATACATGAATGCATGACTAAATATGCAATGGTACTTGATACCAGATTTGTGATGAAACGTGAGCATGAACTGAATACCAAGTTGTATAGAATACTGAATGGGAAACTGAATAAGCTTAAGGAGAACTGTTACATTGAGCTTGATCTGGATTGGTGGAAAAGAGGTGAGGATACTTCATATGTATGTCTACTTCTTCTTCCCAAGTATCTCCCTCAACGGACTGATTTCTCTAAAGAACTTTGACTAGAGGGACTTCTTTGTTCCTCAGTCTACGAGTCGATAGTCTAGAATTTCGACCAAAATTTTCTCATAGAAGAGACTATTCTGACTATCAATGCTCTGAGTAGGGACTACGACTGATGGATCACCTATACACTTCTTGAGAAAAGAAACCTGAAAGACTGGATGAATTGAGGATAGATCTGAAGGCAATTTGAGCTCATAAGCTACCTTGCCTAAGAGACTGAGAATCTTAAAGGGACTGAAATATCGGGGACTGAGCTTTCCCTTCTTGCCAAACCGCTTCAATCCCTTCATGGAAGAGATCTTTAGATAGACATAGTCAATCAACCTCGAACTCAAGATCTTTTTTATGAACGTTAGCATATGACTTCTGTCGGCTCTGAGCAGCCCAGAGTCTTTCTCTGATTAACTGGACTTTCTCTAAGGCGTCGAATACTAAGTTAGACCCTATGACTGAGGCCTCACTAACTTCAAACCACCCAATTGGAGATCTGTACCTCCTACCATAGAGAGCTTCGAACGGAGCCATTTTAATACTCGAATGATAGCTATTGTTGTATGCAAACTCAATCAAAGGCAAGTGGTCATCCCAGCATCCCTTGAAATCAATTGCACACGCCCTTAGGATATCTTCAAGGGTCTGAATGGTCCTTTCCGCTTGACCATCTGTCTGAGGATGAAAAGTTGTACTGAGATAAACTTGGGTACCAAGACCTTTTTAGAATTCTTTCCAAGAGTGAGAGGTGAACTGGGTACCTCTGTATGAGATGATAGATAGTGGAACACCGTGTAATCTGACCAACTCCCTGATATAGAGTTTGGCGTAATCCTCGGCTGAATAAGAGGTATGGACTGGAAGAAAATGGGTTGACTTGGTCATTCTATCTACAATGACCCAAACTGAATCATGTTGATGACGAGTTTAAGGCAAACCCATCAAGAAGTCCATGTTCTCTTCTTCCCACTTCCAAGTAGGAATGGTGAACTCCTGCATGGAACCACTAGGTTTCTGATACTCTATCTTAACCTGCTAACATGTAGGGCACTTGGCCACAAATTCTGAAACATCTCTCTTTATCCCACTCCACCAATAGATCTCCCATAGGTCACAGTACATCATAGTGGCCCCTGGATGAATAGATTATCACGCACCATGTGTTTCTGCAAGAATTAGCTACTTTAAATCATCTACACCTGGAACACAGAGACGACCCTGACAACAAATGACACCATCTCCCCCTTGGGAGAAAACCTCTACTTTCTGATTCTGAACTGACTCTTTTAGCTTGAAAAGGCTAGGATCCCTATCTTACTTTTATTTTAGCTCGGAAACTAGAGATGACTCTGAACTATCCTGAACACATACACCACCCTCTGAAGAATTGAGTTAGCGAACACCTAGTCTGGCAAGCTGATGGATTTCCTAAGCTATTTTCTTCTTGTTATCCTCAATGTGAGAAACACTACCTATGGAGAGTCTACTGAGAGCGTCGTCGACAACATGGGCCTTGCCCGGATAATAAAGGACACTCATGTCATAATCTTTCTAGAGCTCTAACCATCTTCACTGACGAAGATTGAGATCTTTCTGAGAAAAGACATATTGGAGACTCTTATGATCTGTGAAGACATCTACAAGAACTCCGTATAGATAATGCCTCCAAATCTTCAAGGCAAATACTATAGATGCTAACTCAAGATCATGAGTAGGATAATTCTTCTCATGGGGTTTAACTGCCTGGAGGAACATGCTATGACCTTACCATGCTACATGAGGACACAACCCAAACCTACTCTGGATGCATCACAGTATACTATGAACCTATCTGAACCATCTGGAAGAGCTAAGACTGGAGCTGAGGTGATTCGAGTCTTGAATTCCTGAAAACTATTCTCGCAAAGATCTGACCACTGAAACTTGACCTTTTTCTGAGTCAATCTGGACATGGGGGATGCAATAGAAGAAAATCCCTCAACAAACCGCCTTAATAGCCAGCCAAACCCAAGAAACTCCTGATATTTTATGGAGAGACGGGGCGAGGCCAGTTTCTTACCGCTTCGGTATTCTAAGAAACTACTCTAATTCCATCACCAGAAATAATATGGACAAGGAATGCTACTGACCTTAGCCAAAACTCACACTTATTGAATTTGGCAAATAGAAGGTGATCTCTGAGAGTCTGAAGAATAATTTTGAGATGGTCTGAATGATCACGCTCTGTGCGGGAATAGACCAGGATATCATCTATGAAAACTATGACGAACATGTCCAAGTACTGCTTGAACACACGGTTTATAAAGTCCATAAAAGTGGCTGGGGCATTTGTAAGACCAAAGGACATAACTAGAAATTGAAGTGACCATACGGAGTACGAAAAGTTGTGTTCGAGATGTCCCACTCTCTAACTCTGAGCTGATGATAGCCTGATCTGAGGTTTATCTTGGAGAAATAACTGGTACCCTAAAGTTGGTCAAATAAGTCATTTATTCTGGGAAGAGGATACTTGTTCTTGATTGTAACTTTATTGAGCTGACGGTAATCAATGCACATCCTAAGAGAACCGTCTTTCTTGTGCACGAATAAGACTAGTGCGCCCCATGGGGAAATGCTGGGTCTAATGAATCCCTTATCTAAGAGATCCTTTAACTAATCCTTTAGTTCTAATGGTGTCATTCTGTATGGGGGAATAGAAATAGGTTGAGTATCTGGAATAAGGTCAATGCCGAAGTCTATTTCACTTTCGGGAGAAATGCCTGGAAGATCTTCGGAAAAGACATCTGAATATTTGTTAACCACTTAGATTGATTCAAAGATAGGAGATTTGGAACCAGAGTCTTTAACATAAACGAGATGATAAACGCATCCCTTAGAAATTATTTTCTTTGCCCAAAGGTAGGAAATAAGCTGACCCTTGAAAGATGAAGTACTATCCTTCCACTCTAGGATGGGCTTATTCGAAAACTGAAATTGAACTATCCTATTTCTTCAGTCGACTGTGGCATAGCAGGAATGAAGCCAATCCATGCTAACAATGACATCAAAATCAGTCATCTCTAACTCAACTAAATCTGCTAACATAGCTTTTTGGAATATCATAACCGGGCAGTTCCTGTATACCCGCCGAGCTATAATGGTTTTACCCACTGGGGTAGAGACTGAAAAAGTCTCTGCTAAAATTTTGAGACTGATTTCGAAATCGCCTGCTATATAAGAAGTAACAAAAGACAAGGATGCACCTGGATCTAGCAAAGCGTAAACATAAACATGGAAAATCTATAATGTACCAGTAACGACATTAGGAGAATTTTCCTGATCCTGTCGGGTCTGAAGATCATAGAGTCTATTTGGGCGTTGCCCACTAACAGCATTGGAAGTGGCACCCTGCTGATTTCGGCGACCGGATTGGGCTGTGGAACGATTCTGCTGACCCTGTAGACCTGACTGCAGACACTCTCTAATCCTGTGGACTGGCTTTCCACAACCAAAACAAATATCACTACCAGCTCTACAGGTAACCTTGTGGTTCTTACCACAAGTCTGACACAGGGGATTAGTTTGGGCACTGCTGACACTGCCCTGAGACTTAGAGCCTGGTGCTCGATCTCTGTTGCTGTCTCTGAATTTTGGAACTGGGTCACTGGAAGAGGAAGAAGCTGGAACTGCTAGCTTAGGATGGAACTATGCACAGTTTCCTCCTAATTTAGGTTGAGCAAAACTGAAACTACCTGATCTTGCTCTCTTGTTCTGCCTCTCCCTAGTCCTAATCTTCTGCTCCTCTATTTGCTGAGCATGGGTTATGAGCCTGTCTAAAGTCATATCACTATTCAGCATCGCAGACCTACACTCATTTACCATGCTATCATTCACTCCTGACACGAACTTGCTCATCTTAGCCCTATTGTCTGCAACCACATGAGGGGAATATCTGGCTAGCTGAGTAAATCTGAGAGAATACTCTTTAACCGTCATATTTCCCTGCCTGAGGTTGATGAACTCCAGAACTTTCGCCTCCATCAGCTCTTAGGCAAAGAATCTGTCTAAGAAAGCCGTGACAAATTCCTCCCACTCTATAGGACCTGTACCCTCTACCCTCTCAGACTTCCACTATTTATACCAAGTATGAGCAACATCTTGTAACTGGTATGCGGCTAAATCGGCACTCTGACAAGAAGTAACTCCCATGATATTTATGACCTTCAGGACTTGGTCAATGAATTCTTGAGGGTCTTCATCAGACTTAGACCCGAAAAAAGATGGAGGGTTCATTCGGGTGAAGTCCTGAATCCTAGCTGCGGCTGAGTTAGCCACTGGATTGGTCGAAATAACTGGTGGCTGTTCATTTTGGGTAGCCACAGACTGACCAAGTGTAGTGAATGCGCCCTAAACTCTGCATGAGAAACATGTTCACCCAAAGGATCTTCGGGCTGAGGAGCGGGCTGGTTTCTTTTCTTTGGAGGCATATTCTGAAATAAGAGAAGAACGGATTAGAATAAGAGTTTAACTTGAGATTATGCTCACTAGCACGACATGAATACTGAAAGAGGGTAAACTGTTCCTAAAACATCTCATAGCCTCTTGCATATAAATGTGGTGCGCAACACACTCATGCACAAGACTTTACTAGATGTGGCTTTCAGACTTTCTAGGACTCTATTGAACCTTAGGCTATGATACTAAGTTTATAACGCCCCAAATCTGGTACCCGGAATGCTACACGGTGTTTATGACCCCAAGGGACCACAAGTCAACCCATGACTAATATCTGTACCTGTACACTGCATAATAAACTTGTAAAATACAAAAAACATGAACTAGGCCATAAGGTTCAACTGAATAAAATATCTGATAAATAATAACATCCATATAGGGTAACAAATACCCAAAACAACTGAAAGCTGAATCTAAAATCTATAAGCCTCTAAATACTATTTGAAATAAGGAGTTGAAGAAACATGTCTCCAACTAACTCCGTCTAACAAAACTAAACTGAAATAATGAATGAAATAAAATAATATCATCGTCGAATGGATGAGGACTCACGGTAACTCTGTGACTGAAATGCTACTGATGATCTGGAACTCGTGTCTCTGAACCTATGGTGTAACATAAAAGAAAGCACCGTAGCATAAATCCATCAGTACGACTAGGAGTACTGAGTATACGAGTGAGGTAGGCTAAATACAAAAGAGTTTACATGTATGAACAATGCTAACTGACTGACTGATATGAACGTAAGAGTACAAACATGCATACATAGTAACTAAAATCATGAATACATGATATCTGGATATGTATGCTAATACATGGTTTACTGTTATCTAACATGACTGATACTGAAATTTTGATAACATGGATGACTGTGTCTGACAGCCCTGAATCTGATGGAACTACCTGAGTTTTGTACTATAACTGAATTGACTATAACAGTCAGTCCTGGTATACTTAAATCTGAAGAACTATCTGAGTTCTTTTATTGAGACTGGTATTGAAACTGTAGGAGGTAGTTGCTTAACCAACATGCCCAAATAACACATATAGCTAGGTTGGGGTCCAATCTCTGCCCCGACTGGAAGGGTGTCAATACCGTGCCACTGGTAAGGACAGTTGTAAGTGACACTTAGCTGGCAGGTACTCGAATGAGAATGGTGGAAACCCTAAACTGACAGGTTAAGACACCTCATCAACCCTAATCTATCAGGTTAAGATGTCTCAACCTACGCTAGCTACATAGTTCTAGAACACAAGGATGACTACTAAGAATCACACCCTAAACTGCCAGGTGAGTTCCCATCCTTGGGTTCACTCGGTGCTAACTTCTACTCCCATCTGAAGAGACTGAACATAATTTAACTGGTTGTATATGGACTAAGTAACTGACTTCCATTGACTGACAAAATAGTACTACTATCTGAGAATATATTAAGATCATGAGATTTCTGAGATTTCCTGAGTCACATGACTGACTGAGTTCTATAGATCATCGCTTGACTAGGATTATCGTGATAACGTGACATGGATCTAGGCACACAGCTATATTTTTTGGGTACTAGTACCCCCCAGGACTCGATGGAAGGAAACTGACACACATAACTGACTTGATCATAAAATGGAGTCCACAATTCACCATATCATAAGTAGCGGATTTCACACTAAGCATAGTTCTCAACATCTTATGCATGGAAGATACATTCATACAACATGTGCATACTTTCATAGCTTTAATATCTTGCTCAATCCATATCACAACAATGACACATATCAATCACGTGAAATTCATGTGAAATCATAAAGCATAGAGCATGGACTTATCATTTAAGCACTATTAAATCATGGGACATGAATTCTATCATCCTAGGCCTTTAATCAAACACTTTGCATGCATTCTTTTAGCTTAGGTATGTTTTCATGAATTTCCTCATTTTAAACCACATAAAGTTCATGGATTTCAACTAACGAACACATATACTTCATGAAAACACCTTTAGATATCATCTTGAAACTTAAACAACAATCATCAACATGTACATGGTCATATCACAACAAGATAATCACAATATAATATTTAAAACATGATTCTTGAGCTCTATGAATGAAATGGATCCATAGATGAACACTATGCATACCTTAGATGAAAGATTCTTGATGATTGATGAAGAAATTTGCTTAAACTTAAATCCCCAATTGAAAACCCTAATGTGTTCTTGAGAGGATTTTGAGAGAAAGAGTTTATTCTGGTGAAATAAGGGCTTAATTCCATTTTTATGGAATATATATAGGGGTGGAAAGATGACCCAAATATCCCTCTAGATGCGTCATTTAATTTTTGTGAAAATTACCCGATTTGGGCCCCTAGCGCGACGCGGATATATCGCGTTGCCCCCTGTTTGTGACCTGGAAACTCACCGCGATACGGTGGAATCTTGGAGATACACTGAAAATTGACAAACGTCATTTTGGCTTATGGCGCGATGCACCACTGACTGAAATGACGCTGCTGAAACTTTAAATCGCCATAACTTTTTCACCGGGTGTCCGTTTTAGGTGAATTTGGTATCGACGGAAAGCTTATTCAATTATATACAATTTAGAGGGTATAAATCTGCCAAATACCACCTATAATCTAAGTTATGATTGTTCAAAGATGATTCTTGTGAAATCACACACGAAAACTTGGTGGATTCAAAAGTTCTTAGTTTGGCTTACTCTAAGTGACTCTTATGAACATGTTTAACACATCATAAGCTCTATTATCACTAGGATACTTATCCTAATTCATGTACTCCAATATGAATCACAGGATAGGAGGTTTCATGTGTAGGAACAACGGTTCAATACGGGGTATTACAGGTAAATCCGCATGTATATGGACAAATATATATATATATATATATATATATATATATATATATTAAATCCGTAGAAAAATCCCCAGGTAATTTATCGTACGGATTTACTTAGAGATTTTTTGGTGGAAATTTATGTAATGGATTTTATTACCTAGAAAATTATTTGGGGATTTTGTCCTGCGAATTTTGCTGGGAATTTATTGTTGGGGATTTACCTGCGAAATTATTACTTGCGACATTACCTGGGGAAATATATCGGTGGGTATTTTATCTCTAGGTAAATCCGCAGGTATATGGACAAATGTATATATTTTTTAAATCCATAGAAAAATTCTCAGGTAATTTATAATACGGATTTACTTAGAGATATTTTGGTGGAAATTTATGTAATGAGTTTTATTACCTAGGAAATTATTTGGGGATTTTGTGCTGAGAATTTTGCTAGAGATTTATTCTTGTGGATTTACCTGCGAAAGTATTACTTGTGATATTACTTAGGAAAATATATCGGTGGGTATTTTATCTCTAGGTAAATTCGCAGTTATATGGACAAATATATATATTTTTTAAATTCATAGAAAAATTCCTAGGTAATTTATACTACGGATTTACCTAGAGATAATTTGGTGGAAATTTATGTAATGGATTTTATTACCTAGGAAATTATTTGGGGATTTTGTGCTGCGAATTTTGTTGGGGGATTTATTCTTGAAGATTTACCTGCGAAAGTATTACTTGCGACATTACCTGGGGAAATATATCGGTAGGTATTTTATCTCTAGGTAAATCCGCAGGTATATGGAAAAATATTTATATTTTTTAAATCCGTAGAAAAATTCCTAGGTTATTTATACTACAGATTTACTTAGAGATATTTTGGTGAAAATTTATGTAATGGATTTTATTTCCTAGAAAATTATTTGGGGATTTTGTGCTGCGAATTTTGCTGGGGATTTATTCTTCAGGATTTACCTACGAAATTATTACTTGCGACATTACCTGGGGAAATATATCGGTGGATATTTTATCTCTAGGTAAATCCGCAGGTATATGGATAAATATATATATATTTTAAATCCGTAGAAAAATTCGCAGGTATATGGAAAAATCTCTCTCTCTCTCTCTCTCTCTCTCTCTCTCTCTATACATACATATATATATATATATATATATATATATATATATATATATATATATATATATACATACATACATACATATCTTTTAAATTCATAGAAAAATCCCCAGGTAATTTATCCTACAAATTTACCTAGAGATATTTTGGTGGAAATTTATATAATGGATTTTATTACCTGAAAAATTATTTGGAGATTTTGTGACTTGAAAAATTTAAATAGGAAAAGATAAACTTGAAGAATAAAAAACATAAAATAAAAAGAAATTAGACATTAAATCGGTGGACACGTATATTATCAAACAGAAGATGCTCAAGAAATTAAAATTAGTTTATTAACATAGTATCACAGATGTATTATCAGCAATTTTAAATTGTATATTCATAATTTATAGGTGTCTATTTCGAATTATTTTTCTCGTTGATTTTAAAGTAATATACTATGTGTCGTATTTTTACTTACACAATTTATTCATAACTCATCTGAGAATAATTATATTATTTAATTTACTATTATTATAATTATATTATTTATTTTACTATTATTATTATTG
The DNA here is from genome assembly GCA_030864225.1 of Capsicum baccatum var. pendulum. NCBI lineage: Eukaryota > Viridiplantae > Streptophyta > Magnoliopsida > Solanales > Solanaceae > Capsicum > Capsicum baccatum. The sequence goes on along the minus strand of CM061560.1, from coordinate 198,746,394 downwards.
TATTAATTCACAATCTTAGTCAATTTATTTTTCCAATTTATTTATTTTCTAGCCTGATTTTGCCAATTTATAACAAGTTTAGCATAATTTTATCCAATTTATTTAGCCCAAATTGTGTCCAATTGAACTCTATTTCAAATTCTATTCAATTTTTAAACCAAATTCTTAATTTTTAGATCTCAAACGTTGATCAATATTTATTTATTATTATTATATTTAAGTAGTAGTCTAAGTCGATTCAATTATCTTCTCAATTTTATTTAAATTCTACCCAAACTTATATCTAATTGATGTCAATTTTAATCGATTTTTTAATTCAATTTGGTTCATTTTAAATCAAATTTATATCGAGTCTTATTATTTTTCTCGTTATTATTATTATTATTATGTTATTATTTCATTTATATCGAGTCTTAATATCCGTCGCTTTTTTTTGCGGACTATTGTGCCAACCAATTAACAAATAATTTATATTTATATTAATGTATATGGTTACTATATTTATTAAATAATTTTCGCAAGTATACATGCCCATCATTTACAAACATTGTCTATTATTATTATTATTATTATTGTTGTTGTTGTTGTTGTTGTTGTTGTTGTTACGACTTTATTATTATGGCTTTCCTGCATTTATTAAATAGCAGTCTACTCAATTACTAAAAATAATAATTTTTTATTTTTTAATATTAATTTTATATAGTTAATATATTTATTAAATATCTACATAATTCAATTCAATTTTCCTAATTTATTTAAATTTTAGCCATTTATACTCAATTTGTGTCAATTGAGTTTAATTTGACTCAATCGAAATCCCCAATTCAATTTTTTTAACCCAATATCTAATCCTAATTTGACTCACCTCCTCAATTCTAATCTCAATCGTTCATCATATTGATCAACGATCAATATTAAATCAATTTTCACTAATATTTTTCTTGAAATTGGACAGCTTTAGATTATTTTTCTTGAATCGAGGGTCTATTGGAAACAACCTATTTACCTCAGTGGTAAGGTCTGCGCATACTGTACCCTTCACAAACCCAATTTGTGGGACTAAATAGAGTTAGTTGTTGTATTCATTTTCTTGAAATCTATTTAAACAACCTATTTAATTTTCGGATTGACGAAATGACAACCGTAATGAACAAACATAAATAAATTTGATTTGGGGTTAAGTTATTTTGGAGTTTTATTTCAATTTTGAAGATTAAAGTAGTGACTCTTTCTATATCATGACCGGACATTGTAAATTGATGATTTTTTTTAGAAAAATAAATTTTTTTCAAACCTATTTTTCATTTTTAAAAATAAATAACTCAACATGGATGAAATGAAATAAAATAATGTACCAACATGGGTTGTGATGCAGTGGATGAGGCTGCTCTACCCTTAACCACAGGTCGAAGGTTCGACCTTGGGTATGGAGAAAACTCAAGAGTGCCGCCACCTTAATGGCCATGCAACGCGCGATCTGGATTAGTCGGGGCTCCAATGAGGGCACCGAACATTGGATGGGAAACAAAAAAAGAAATAACAAAAAATATTATTTATACTGAATATATAAAATAGTATATATATATATATATATATATTATTTATATAATTTTTTTTCAGTTTAATCATTTTTTTTCAAAAAAAATCAAAAATTGGACCGTTTAACCGAATTTCTAAAATTTTAAACCAAAATCAATCCAAAAATTAAAATCAAAATTAAATTTTAATTTGATTTTTGTGATTTTTTGGTTTGAACCAAAACTTAAACAAAAAACAAGTAACAAAATATATTAATTGATAAAAAATCAAAAAACTTTTATCATAAGAAAAAACTTAAACAAAAAAATGTACCAAAATAGTATATTAATCGATATAAAATTTTTCAGGGAAAACGTATTCCCTCTTTTTTTCCACTTGACAGCTCAGTGGTGTCCATCCATATTCTCTCAATTCAATTCTCTTAAGTCACAAAAAAATTAATCTCACAAATTCTCTAAGAAGTCTCCTCTCAATCGTTTTCCTCATTTTCAATTCTTAATTTACGATGGTTCCTCTGTCTCGATCAGGTATTGTACCTCTGTTGAGTAACAATTGTTAATGTTGTTAAGGAAACAAGACTCTATTACCAGACAATGTTGTTAATATTGATATTTTTTGGCAAATTTGTTAATGTTGTTAATGGGTTCTTTCAATTGACATGATTGGAGTAACAATTGTTAATGTTGTTAAGAAAACAAGACTCTGTTACCAGACTCTGTTGTTAATATTGGTATTTTCTGGCAAATTTGTTAATGTTGTTAACGGGGTCTTTCTATTGACATGATTGGAGTAACAATTGTTAATGTTGTTAATGGGTTCTTCACTTTGTTACTAGACTCTGTTGTTAATGTTGATATTTTCTGGCAAATTTGTTAATGTTGTTAATGGGTTCTTTCTATTGACATGATTGGATTAAAAATTCTTTATGTTGTTAATGGGTTCTTTCTATTTACATGATTGGAGTATGAGGAGAGTAGTGCATCGGGTAGATCCAGTACACTAGTAGTCTAGTTTGCCATTAGTGAGAGTTAATAAAATGGATAATCCACAGAGGAAAAATGTGTCATTCATCTTAGCGACCATGTTCAGAAATCAGAACGTATCTCTAGACATTCAACTCCAACAAATGAGAGACCTTTGTTACGTGAACTCCAATTTCTAAATTAAACATTTGTTAAGATGACCAAATCCGTATCATATCTAAACTGTTTCTGTGATCATCCTCTACTAAATCTTTTGTGACTTTAGCTCTCATTTCTAGCCATCAGATAAACAACCTCTACAAAATACATCTCTGTTCTAACCTAATATGCATAAGGTAGTAATAATCTGATACCTTTTTTCCGATGAATTTTCTATAGTTAGGTTATGTCTTCCCAGCCTGAGTCTGCTAAGCTATGGTACGACTATTTTTAACCTCCTTTTGACTAACATTGATCAAATAAAAACATACAGAGTAAGCGTTAGCTCTAATTGTAATCTCAGTATGCAAATATTACCATTACATCTATCTAATTTCCTAATGTCAATCTGGTTATACTGAAGTCCAACAGATGATGCACCTATCCACTATGTTCCTGCTTATTCCCTTTTCTTTTCAAGTAACTCAAATTCTATAAGATATGATTCTTGTATCCATTTAGGAAATTTATTGGATCAATTTTTCATTTTTAATGTAGTATAACTAACTTAAGTTACCAGAAAATCAATCTACAAAGGAGCTCATTCTTTTAGCTGCCAGAAAACTTAACAAGTTTAGATCATTGGAATTATATTTGAGTGAAATGTGAGCTACAGGCTAACCATCATAGGCTAAAGGAAGCAAGTGTTTATTTCAAATGCTTCACTGAAAAACTATAATCGAAAGGTTTATGGCAAGTTTGAATTGTTTCATCATGTTGGTTGACTTTGAACTTTATGCAATCATATTGCCGTCTTTGTTGACTGTACTGGCTCATTAACTCTTTAGTGAAAATGAAGACCGAGAACTCTTTAAATTTTATTATTATGTGTTTTTATATATGGTATCTTCTGATTCAGAAATGACTATTCCAGAGCATCGAAAATGGATGATAAATAGACTTCTTCCTGGTAAAGTGGCATATACAGATGAATTTATACATCAGTATTGTAATTCCCTCAATTTTTGCTACGACGACTCCATCTACTAATACATTCCAATCACTAGTCTACCCTAGGATTCTAGCCAAGGCATTTGCTGTATAAAAACGTCGGAGAAGCAGAAATACTTTCATAGGAAAATTTTTCCGAGCTGAATTAAGATTTTCCAAGAACTGCCTGCCTCCAGCACCTACTATCCTTCCTAAATGACTTTCACCTAGATCACGACCATTGTCGTTGAGGCCATCTTGATCATCACTACTGGGAATTCTTCCTGTATCCAGAGCAAATGCTATTCTTGAACCACGTCTTCTTGTTCGGGACCTAATATTAGGAGATGGCATACATTTTAGACCAATCTTTGAAATTTGTTCAATTACTTCTAGATTGTTGGAGAAATCCAGGATAGGTGAACTTCTTGAAACAACAAACAATTATCCAAGGCTTTCATTCTCGGTTACTGGCAAAGACTGCAACATGATTGCATTCATTTTATATGCTATGAACTTAAGAAATCTTGATTCAGTAACCCCACAACAAATGACTGTTAGCCTTTCACCTATACGTCTAGAGAAAGATGAAACTCTATTTAATTCAGCTTTTATTGAGTTTTTGGGATAAAAATTATGGGTTTATGGGTATAGGGGAGAATGGTTGTAGAGCCACACAGAGAGAAGGTGTGACCTTAGACGGCGACCCATACTATTGATAGAATATGGACCAGAGAAGAGAACATCGTCTCTATCCTGCGTATCTTGGAACTTCACTATGTAAAAGCCATTATCATGATAGTATAACTCAAGTTCAACAACAAACTTCTAATAGCGAGCTATATAGTTTCGCATATACAAGAAAGCAGGAGCCTCTCCAAATGTGGATACTACAAGGGCATTATTCCATTCATGTGTTTGCTTTTCAATTTCAGGTGCTTCTAGTATTACCACAGGTCTATCGTCAATAATAGTTGGGGGTTTAAAATTAAGAGTCATACCAGTAGATGTTGTACGGTTAAAGGTGAACAAGTTGGACCAAGCATTCCCCTCCTTCTTGGCAGAACCTTCCCCCAAATTGAGTTGTCGAGCTACTCCATGAATCCCTTGGTGTGTCATCACAATGTTCTGATTCATACCCATCTGTCAAGTGTTGTGTGACACTTTCAATTCATCTTGATTCATATTTTCTTCTATCACTTGGCTAGTAGAACCAATTTTCCTTGTCCATTTCCCAGATCCCGCATCGCCAGTAGCAACAACACCCACAGTCAAGCTAGGGCTAGGTGGAGCTATGGTGATTTTAGTCAAGTTTTCTTGTACTCTAGTATTCATACTAGTTGTCATTCCGCTTCGATTCATTTCCACCTGTGATATTCCCCTTACCATACATTTTCCAACCAAATCCTCCGTGGTTGGGGAGGTCCTAATTGTCAAGTGGACGTCATTTCTAGTGATTTCCTTCTTAAAACATTCTTTCCTTCTAACTAACTTAATTACTATTTTGCAGTAACCTAACAAAAATGCAATTATCTATGTAATTATCATTTATAGGCAACCAAAGGGAGTGACCCAGGGATTGAGTATTGATAGTAGTGTTTCGTTAATTGTTGGATTTTTGGCTATTGTTAGGACTCTTTACAGTCCCAATAAGATCTTAGGTATGCCTTGATATGTTATGCCCCATAGAAGGTATGAATTTGATTTCTTCAGGCCGGTATACAGTTTTGAATTTGAGATAATTGTTAAATTGTGTAATTGTCCACTGGTAGCATGTTGATTCACTTGAGAAAAAGAGTTCAATAAAATAATTATGTTTATCATAGCTTCACTTGATGTAATGTCCAGGCGTGAGCGCTTATCTTAATAAACAGTTAAGACATCTATGTATAGAGCACTACATATGTAAGTAGACAAAAATAAATAACAGATAGTATGACAAATTCATGTCCTTTTTTATTTTCATTACCCAGGAAAAAAAATGCAAATCAACAACGAGAATGAAACCAAGTTCTGGTAAGGTTAAACTATGGTGTCCATATCTGTATATAGGTTCTTCGTTTAAGTATAAAAATCAAGAGGAGTGTTTAGTAGTTTTCTCATCGGCTCTCTCTTGTCCCTATAACATCGAATCAAAATCAAAGAGATTATGATTCAAAGGCTTACCTGGCACTGTAATACCGTGGAGATTAAAATCCCCCATCAGTTTCCACAAGTTAACATCCTGATAGACAAGAAGAACAAACTTAAAATACCATTGTTTGTTGATAGAACAATTCAGACAATTAGACGACCCTCTATGTAGGGATTCATTTATCTAGTATAGTTCTCAAGAATGTAGCTGCATCAGTAGATAAGTATATATCAGTATATATCAGGAATGTAAATTTTGTAATAGCAGATTAAAGAGGTCAAAAGATGTAAATATTATTTTTTCCACATAATTTTTGCATAATTGTACTCGTTCAGTAGTTGTATCAGCGACCTAACTAGCTACTTAGATATTGATGAAGTTTATAGGATTTCTTCCCTAAAGAAGGGATAGGAACCTGTTTGCATTTACCTGATGAATAGATTAGCGATCAAACACTGACTAAGAAGAAAAAGGACGGATTACCCTTACTTTTTATGTTATCACAACAATTTCATCAAGCATGGCTGGTCTTCAATTATTAAGCTTTAGTGGCTGATATAAAGGTTAATAATGTTTGTAAGCTGGGCTATTGGTCTTTGTTGTTGTCTTCTAGTTCATATTTAAAAATATACAAATTTCTGTTGTTGTCATCTGGTTCAATGATTTACTGTTGATTAAGTGCTATGAAAATGAGAAGTTAGTCTATTAATAATGTAGCAGCAGTTAGTCTATAATCTAATATAATTTATGCTAATAATATGTTTCTTATCACTTTTTATGGTCTGACTTAACATATCCTTATGCAGAATAAGTTTGAAAGAAAGAAACAAGAAATATTAGTTGTTCAAAGTGCATCAGCTGTGGATGGAGAAACTAATTCATCTAGTGAGCCGGCTCAGTTAAATGAAATGGATATCTGGGTACAGTATGTTGTTGGAAAGAAAAAAGGAAGAGTCAAAGGTCTTGGCTCCCTAGGTTGAAGTGTAAAGGCAACTAACAGTTCAACTTCAACTTTTCCAAAAGAAATTGATGAGATGATTAAGTCTCAGGTTGATGTTTCAAATGCTGATTTGTATGCTCAGTTGCAGAATGAGCGAAAGAAAAATAAGAGGATGAGAAAGGAGTTATACTTATTGATGAAACATGTATACAACAAATCATCTTCAAATGATGAACATCCATCTCAAGAAAACTATCAATCTTTTGAGGATGAAAGTTATGATGACTCTAACGACGTGAATGGAAATGATAATCCCGATAACGTGAATGAAAGTGATTCTGACCCTGATGGTTGGTAGTTTTATTGAGGATTCAAGTTTGAAATATTTTGTCTTGGACCATTTAAGAATCATACATTATTGATGTGGATGTTTTGAATTATGTTTTTTGTTAGCTATAATGGTTCACATTAAACTTGTTTTGAATGATATTTTTGAGAATTATTGAAGGTTTTAAATAGATTTTTGATTAATTGTGAGATGTTTCTAGTAATTTTCGTGTGAATTATTTTCGTGAAAATCCGTAGGTAAAATCCCTTTTAAATGAAATTTTACCAAATAATTTATTCAAAATTTTGCTAATTAATTGCAAATAAATTCGCAAATAACATACCTGCAGATTTATTTTCGTAGCTAATTACCTAAGAATTTACTTGACAATCTTCGTGGAGAATAATTTGTGATTTTTTTTGCGGAAATACGCAGGCAAAATCCTTTTTATAATGAAATTTTATCAAATAATTCATGAAAAATTTTGATAGTTAATCGCAAATAAATCCGCAAATAATGTACCTGCGGATTTATTTCCGCAGCTAAATTACCTAGGGATTTACTTAGCAATCTTCGTGGGGAATAATTTGTGTTTTTTTCTTGAAAATCCACAGGTAAAATTCCTTTTTTATGAAATTTTACCAAATAATTCATGCAAAATTTTGATAGTTAATCGCAAATAATGTACCTACGGATTTATTTCCGCAACTAAATTTCCTAGGGATTTACTTGAAAATCTTCGTGGGGAATAATTTGTGATTTTTTTCATGAAAATCCACAGGTAAAATTCTTTTTTATGAAATTTTACCAAATAATTCATGCAAAATTTTGATAGCTAATCGCAAATAAATCCGCAAATAACTTACCTGCAAATTTATTTTGTAGCTAATTACCTAAGAATTTTATAAATCCGCAGGTAATAATTACCTACGAAGGTATTTCCTTTGGATTATAATTGGTAAGAAAATCCCCAGGTAATCAAATTACTTAGGAATTTTGCCACATTATCCCTATGAAATCCCCAGGTAATAAGCAGTTTTCTTATAGTGGAAATAACTAGAACTTAGCTTTAATTTGCATCTAAAGGAATACCCACGTTTGGAAACTTCACTGCTTCTTCATTACCTACTGTGGAGCTACATCTGCAATATAGTTCTCTAATTCAACAGTTGCAAGCTAATAAGGATAAAACTCCCATTCAATGTCGATGATTGTCAGTAACTCTAGCTAGAACCAACAACAATAACACATTCCATGTAACTCCACAAACAAGTTAAGTTTGGAAATGATAGAGTGTACTTATCTCTTTCTATTTCTTTTCTATAAATGGAACGTTAAAAAATCATTATATTATAATCTAGAAATTATAAAAAAAAAAAAATAATAAGGGAGATGTTACCCCTACCTTGGGAGGTAGAGACGATTTGCTTCCTTGTTTGTTTAGTTTTGGATGAATATGGTCTCTATGTACCTATAGAAATGCTTTTGATTTTAATAAACTTCTGACCAATGTGTTCATTTTGATTCTTAAAAAATTGTTCCTTCTGTTTCAATTCGTTTGGTCTATTTTGATTTAGCACAAAGTTTAATAATATTTTTTTTTTATGATCTTAAATTAAAGATATATATGCTAAATGGATTAAAATTTTCTTTAATTTTACGATCTTAAACATGTCATGTGAAAAGTTAAAATTAAAAGATTGTAAAAAAGTAAAGAGAATCATTCTTTTTCAAACAAACTAAACAAGCAACTAGGTCAAATAAATTAAAACGAAGGAAGTAGTTGATTTTTCAAATCTTACTAAATATTTTGTAGAAAATGATTACATTATTAATGCAATGACATAATGACAATACTAATGGTGTGGCTTCTCTGCAACAAAACTCATACACCAAACCTCATCAACTACCAACACACATAAATACACAATATTAAAGATTCAATGTGGACACAAGAACTCTTTATTTTTTGCATTTAGCTAAAATTTGTGGGTAATCCTCCTTACAAAGTGTTAAAAAGTAAGTACTAATCCATTTGTTTGCTTTTACTTATCACTAATTTTCTAATTGTATTTCTAGTTTTACATGTCATTTTGAACATATCAAGAAAAAATAATATTTTACCCTTCGCATTAATTGTCTTTTCTTCAAATTAATTTCAAGACACACAGTGTAAACATCATTTAATAGGGTAATATGGTAAAATAGTTATATTATTAAGTAAACATTATTTAATAGAGGTACTATGGTAAAATAGTTATGTTATTAATTATTTTTCTTAATGAATATGATATGTAAAAGCGAATGGAGGAAGTAATACTTTTCATCTTGGAATTTTAAATCGAAAGTATGTCAAATATACTAACACTCATTTTTAGGAATATATATATCCAACAATCAGATTAGTCTACATATAACACTCAATTTTAGGAATATGTCCATCAAACAAATTAATCTACACATAACACTCATTTTTGGTATAGAAAATGTCATTTATGACCAAAAAAATACTTTGAAGGGAGGGAGTACTTTCTTTTTTTGACTCCTATTCATGATAACATGGGCTTTAATAGTTTAGTCTATAGCAGAAACTAAATTTAAAGGTAGATGTTAAGTCATATTTTTATACGATTTTATTAATAGACGAGTTAAATATATTATTAATCTTTTTATAATTTTATTTTGTTATTATCATTCAACGTTTTTTTGTTTACCTTGTATGACTCCAACAACATGCTTATAATTTAAGTTCAACCATATTCTACGGGTACATCAACAATTGGGACTCATTGTATTGACACAATTCACGTGAACATCGATAAAAGTACTATGTCGTTGGATCGACTTATAGGCAATGTTGATCAATTTAGAACACTAATTTTGTCTTAAACGTGTTTTAAGATTGATTTTAGATAACAATTTCTCAAGAAAAATAAAATAAGACTCATAAAATAGCAAAAAATAGTAGGTTTATGTCGATTTAGGTTCCTTCTAATTCCAATCGAAAACGTATGATACACGTGCAACACACGTATCCTAAACTAGTGGCCTCTAAAATCATGAAAAATATGGATATTATTACAAGTGGAAATTAAAGAGGTGTGAATTACAAATAATTACTCCTTATAAATATAAAAAATATAAAAATATTTAGAATGTTAAAAGACATTTATCATTTTTATAATTGTAATTAGGAGAAGGCAATAAAAGGAAAAGAAACAGAAAATAAATTTTTTGGCCAAAATGAAGTTTGACGTCATACATTTTACTCTAAATTTTGTATATAAATAAATATATATTCACAAAAAATAAAGTGGAAACTTAAAGAAGAGTAATGAAAAAAAAATAAGAAATATGAAAGCACGACTGGAGTGGCTTCAATTCTTCATCATTAATTTATATAATACTTAACACTATAATTAATATAATAACTTATACACAATAAATTAATATGATTTTTAAAAAATTTAATGAGACTTAACAAATAGGATAGAATATGGTTAATGTTATAAATATATTATCATATATAGTGAATGTCTATTTTACCATATGTAGTAAATACCTACTTTACCATATATTGCGTATGTCTATTTATGGAAAAGTTGAAAACCAAAGGTTAATTTTTCCCTATAAATAAAGGGGTTCTTCCTTCATTGTATATCATCCTCAAGGATGCAATTTCATCCCTCAAGAGAAATAAAGAAGTCTCCTCTCTTTTCTCTTCATTTTTCTTCTTCTTTAATTTATATTTCATAACACGTTATCAGCACGAGACTCTGCCTTGAGCACTTAAAGCTGTGAAAAAAAATGTCAGATGGTATCTTTCTTTTTATGTCCAAGTTAATATTCTTGTAATATTATATAGTAGAAGATATCACAAGTCTTTAATACTATTACCAATTTTAAGAGAAAAAAAAAGATATAAACATATGGATATGCATATAAGATAATCGTCTCTGATAGTTGGCCAAATAGGTTTGAATTTTAAGTTATTCTTTTGCCAGGACAATTGATTAAATGTCAATCCTTATATATTGTGCCCGCAACACATCATAATTTGTCCATTTAACTCTTATATATATTCCTTTAGTTCGTCTTATGCCGGCAGAAAATTTTATGAATTGTTTGGTTTTGCTATGTGGTTTTACATAGCCTGAAGTCGTACTTCACAATTCTGAAGCACCAATATTTAAAAGTTCCCATAAGTAGTATTTGGTGTGGTTAATACATCAATTTCCAATTGATACGATATACTACGATGATACGATGTTGAGTTAAAGTCCCATCGATTTATGCCTAAGACGCTTTTATATGGATAAGATATTGAGTTTGAATTGTCTCAATACACCATAATGATTATATTATGATGGCTAAGATAATATTTGATGAAAAAGCACAATATCCCATTGATATGCTCCATGAAGTGAATATGGTAGCAATATGTGATGAATCTGAAAGTGACAACTTGCTCCATTCTTGAAGTGAATACGGTAGCAGTGCATAATATATCTTAAAGAAGACAAGTGATGGCATTTTCACATATTTATTGATTTAAATTAACTGTTGAAGTTATTTTATAGCTTGTTCTTTTTTATGAGCTTATTCTATTTTTTATTATTTCTAAATCTTCTTCTATGTCTATATTTTTGTAACTATAATCATTATTATCAATTGTTTTTACGAATTGTTCAAAAGGACTTTCTATTTTTATTTTATTAATTTTATTTTTTCCTGTTATTTTATGTTTGTTGTTAATACATATAGATTCTTACATCTTGCTGTAAATATTTTTACTTCCTGGGGTTAGTTCTATTCCTGATATTTTCTAATATAATACTAATGATTTATCTATATTTTTATCTGTTATTGCTACTGAATAATTCGCACTTATTATAAATTTAAATTTTTGGTAAATTAAATTTCCTTTTATGACAGTTATTATACTTTTTTCTATAGGTTTTAAAATTCTATCATCTGCTAAATATAATTCTATTGGTGTATCTATTCCTTCTCTAAAACATGCTTTTTTTAATATCTTTGTTCCTCCAAGGTGTACTTATTTTATTGGGTCTTTACTTTTTATATAGTTTATTTCTTTATTAATTATTCTTTTTGTTACTAGTGGTATACTAGCTCTTTTTTTTGTATATCTACAGTCTATTACATGTTCCTTTTAGCTTACTACGTAGTATTCTTCCTTTTTTCTACTAAATATATTTTTTATTGTTGATATTTTAAATATTTTTTCTACACTTAAGTCTAACTCTTTTCCTTTTATTTCATTAAATATATTATTATCAAATATTATTTTTTGGTCTGTTCCTTCTTCATTTAAATATTCTTCCTTTGTTATTATTTTTATATCTTCTTCAGTTATTTGGTTTATATTTCTTCGGTCATTTAATTCATCTAATTCACTATCTATTTGTTATTTGTTTCATTCTCCGAAATTTCATATATACTATCTTCACTTTCTAATTCATAATCTATATAATTTATCTGCATATATTCTATATTTTATATTTTTATTTCTGATATTTGTTTCTTTTTTGAGTTTTTTTGGTAATTTACAATCTGTAGCTAAATGTTCTAGTTTTCCACAACTATAACAAGTACATTCTTTTATAGATTTCTTTTTCCTATATGGTCTTTTATGTTTATAATTTTTTACATAATATCTTTTTCTTGGTTTCTTATTCTTATATTTTGATTTCTTGTTTTTCTTATGTCTTTTTCTTTTCTTATAATATCTTTCTTCACATCTAAATTGAGGTGTTATTTTATCTTTGCAACATGTTAAATTTCTTATTAATGTCTTTTTCATTTTTATTTCTTCTCTATATTTTTCTCATAGATTTCTATACCATTGTTGTAAAAATTTTATTCTTGCTCCTAGGGTATCTACTATTTTTGCTTCATCCCAAATCATTTTTATTTTTGAACTAAATGATTCGGGTAATTTACTATAATATAATCTTCTTATTTCTTTACTTTATTCTATATTATATGTTTCTTTATAATAATATTCTTTAAATGTGCACGTATACTCATCTATATAACACATATTACATATTACTAGTTTTAACATTAAATTTCTATTTATATCTTTTTATTTATTTTGTTCCTCTTCTTCTGTTGTTAGACTGCTAAATTTCTCTCTTATAGCTATTTCATATTTTTTCAATATTTCTGTTGATAATATTTTAGTAGTTGCTGATGTTCCTTCTGTTTTAGTATCAGATCTTAATACTTTTTTACTTGCTTCGGCTAGGTTTAAAAACCATAATTTTACTGTTCCTAGTAATGTCTTTTCTATATATTCTGGTGTGTTTGTTTTATCTATTTTATTATCTAATAATTGTTTTGACATATATCCTACCCATAATTGTATTGCTTTATTTGTGTCTATTACACAGCCTAAATCCAAAAAGTTGTAATTGATTATTTGTTTTGGTGTCCATTTATTATATTCATCATTTGGATTATATCTTTTAAACTTATTTTGGTAATTATATGTTGGTTTTCTTATTTCTGGTGCACTAGGTATTATATTTTTATCTAGAGTATTTACTTCTGTATTTATTAGTTCTAGATTTTTTCTTTATTAATTACTTCTTGTTCTTCATTAATTTCTAGTTTTTCTATGTTTTTTAGAGTTTCTGTATATGTTTCACTATCTTCCGAATCATAATTATCTGTTTCTTCAGCATCTATTGTATTTATTTCGAATTCACTGGTTTTTGGTTCTTTATTTTTTATTTCTAATTTTAAATTGAATATCTCGTTTAATAATTTTTGTTCTTTATTTTTTTCTTCTTTTTCTTTTTGTCTTTTTTCATACAAATCTTTTAGCATTTGTAGTTCTTTTTCTAATTCAGCAATCCTACTGTTTTTAGTTTCTTTTATTTTTCGTATTTGTTTTGTGGTTTGTTGTTTTATTTTATCTATTTCCTTTTTTTCTATCTATTTCTTTGTTTTCTTTTTCTATTCTTACCATGACTGTTAACTTATCTTCTAATTTTAATTTTTTTTTCTAACATTAAATATAAATGTTCACCTATTTTTTTATATCTTCTTCCTAAATTAGAGAATACTATTTTTATTTTTAATCCTTCGTGATTTTCATATGTTTTTTCATCTATTATAAATTCTTCTTTGTTCATTTTATTTAAACGTATATATGTTATGTTGATATATATATTCTAAACTATCTATTATTGATTCTAAATTTGATATTTCTTCTTTTTATGCATTTATTGAGTTTTTACTAACTCCGACAATTATGTTATATTGTAGTCTTTCTATCCTTATTTTTAATTCCTTACGTTTTTCAGATATTATTTGTTTTAATTCTTTATATTTTTGTAATTTCTGTACGTTATTCATCTAAACAATATTTATAATATTTTGGTAGATATCTAAATCTAATTTTATCATAATTAATAAATTAATCAAATAAATCCAAATATATACTACTTCTGATAACTTTAAACAACATAGGCTCTGATACCAAATGTAGAGGGGTGCGGATAACTTGGGTAAATTAAATAGATCTATTATTGGTCTAATGGATCTATTTTTATTTGTGTGTGGATATTTCTTAACTTCTCTAAATATTTTTATTTTTAGTTTATTTATTTTAATTTTATTAATGTTCATATCTTGGGGGGTGATTAAATGATATTTGATTAAATGCTTTACTGTAATATTCTTTAGTTTTTTTTATCTTAATGTTTGCAATTCTTGTATATTATTTTGAAGATATTCTAAATATTCTATATCCTTTGTTCTGAAATATTCAATTAAATTCTCTTTCATAAGTATTTCTGTTAATCTTATTTCTTCCATATCTTGTCTCAAATATTTTAAATACTCATAGTCTATCATTTTATCCTAAAGTAGTTGTAATACTGCAAATTTCTTTGTAATAATTTATTCTAATTGTACTATATCTGATATTAATTTCTAGGTTATCTATTTCGTTAATTATCCTGTCTTTTTCGTCTATGAATAATTCTTTGTCTAAATCATACTCTAAACTGTCTTTTAATTCTAGTTGTTTTATGGTTTTATTTATCCAAATTAATCTCTCTTTTAATTGTTCTCTTCCTTTTCTAAGCTGGTTTCTATAATTAATTTCTTCGTATAGCCAACTTTGTTTTTCTCTAACTCTTTGAATATATTCTAGCATTCTTAATCTGTATAATATCCATCTGAATAATAACTATCTGAATTATTTCTATCATAGAAATCTATATTTTTTAATTCATCTTCTATCCAATTAGTACTTAGTAACTCATCTTCATAATCAAATATTGTTTCCCATATTATTTCTTTATGTCTTCTAATTCTAATTCTTTTATTATATATGAAACCAGTATCTTAGTTTCATCAGATATATATCTTTTCATATTATTCATATTATGCTAAGGTTTCTACGAATAACTTGGATAACTTGAAATTGGATTCTAGTAATTAAATGCTTTATCATAGTATTTATTAGTTGTTTGTTTTAATCTTAATAATTCCTCTATATTTTCATTAAGGAATTCTACATATTTTATCTTTAGTTCTTATATAATCTTCTAAATTTGTTTTCATTAGTTTTTCTATTAATTGTATATTTTTCATATCCATTTTCCAATATTCTAAATATACGTAATTTATCATGGCTGATGTGTAGGTTTGGTATGTAAGTATTTGTAAGAGTAGGTAGGTATGTGTGGTATATAATTAATTCTAGTCATAAAATATTTATCAAATATTTTTTCCAATATGATTTTTTTTATATCTAATATTTCTATATCCTTAAGTATATACAAAACAAGTATTTTAAATTTATCTACCATTTGTCAGATAAATAAGTATCCATTTTTCATATGATGTTTTTTTTCAAAATATTCCCTTCAATCATACACATAACAAAATATGATCATTTTAGATTACTATATACTAGATTATCCTTAAATAACATGTTCTTCGGTCACTATTAGCATGGTAATATGGATACTTTTCCCTTAAACATCGCCTCTACTCTGGCTACTCCCCTATCATGGCTTTTTTGCCTCACCGATTTCACCTTTAGGATGACATAGTTCTTAGGGATTTTTCTCCTTTTTCCTCTTTGCTAATAAATTTCTTAACATGCTATTTTTCAAATAATTCTACTATAAAGTAACTAACGTGAACTTATTTTATCATATCAGGATTGTTAGGAATTTATGAATTTAGCTATCCGTAATCGTCAATAAAACTACCTGTTCCGGTAGATTTGATAAATCTAAGCTTTGTTCATCCATAGCTTTTGCCTTGAAATATATTTGTTTTTATTAAATATTCAAAAGTTGTTTGTGTACAAGAGAAGGCTTGCTTCAACTCATGAAGTCTTGCCCTCTATCTGCCTTCGATTCCTCTATTTATAAATCTAAGAAAGCGCGTAAACTATTAACACACTTTATCCGTTTCCTAATTCACATCTCCTATTTTTGTCAGAAAGATAAGAATTAATAATGCTATACATGAAAAGTCAAAAGGGCTATTAAAACTTTACAGTAATTTACGTAAGAGTTGAAATTTTTCTTATATGTCATTTTTCTATCTTTAATGCCTTGTCTTCTTCTATTATTGCTCCTTTACTGTCTTCTTTTTATCTTTTTCTTGTCGTATCTGCTGTTTTTTTATCTTCTTGCTATTGTAGCATCACATCTGGAATAAAGTTGTGTCTGCCACTACACCTGCTGCATATGTGGTCATTGTATCTTTGGCCAACCTGCTTACAGAATTGTTCCATAGCTTCTTCTGAAATAACTCCTTTCGTAATAGATCATGTGACTGGTAACTCTTCTGGTTTTAGGATCGTTATGACCCATTTTCTTATCTCTTCTCTGTCATTTTCTCTAATATTTTTACAAGTAGAGTAAACCAATAATTGATTTCTGTTATAATAAATCCAAACTGGGTTTTGATTTATATAATTATTTGCTAACTCAGTCAATATACTGCTAAGTTCAATAACTCTCTTGTTTCGATAAAAGTTCGGTATCTGATTTTATTTCTTCAGGGATAATATAGTCTCGTGTCATTCCTATCTTAACAATAGTAATTGTCTACTTTATTTCATCAAAAAATATTTCTGCTGGTGCTGAGTAGAAACGAACATAGAAAAACTGTCCATTCGTAATCCGTTTATAATCCATAAATTTTTTGTGAATATCTGGATTCTTGTTAACTCTTCTCCAGTAATTGTGTAAACTGTAGATAATAGTCCATAATAGTAACATGAAGCAATTAAGTTTGCACTGGTTCCAGGCAAAACAATAAGTTTGTTATGGTTCTGACATTTTTGTGTAATATATCCTTGGTTTTGTTTTGCTAAATCTTTACTTTGGATAAATTTTGTATTTAACAATTTTTGTAAAATATAAATATTATAAATATATGTACGAGTGGTATGGTTATAGGTCTGCTTTTGTTGATTGAGTGACTCAGAATATGTGTTTATCTGGGGACTAGAAAGAGAGTTTACATTCAATTTTATTATTATATACATATATAAAAAATATATACACACACACATATATACCTATATATATATATATATATATGTATGTATGTATATACATACATATACACATATATATATATGGAGGAAATGAAAGTTTGAATTAGTAAATATTTAGGTTTTTTAAGAGTACAATAAGAATATGAATAAGTCGAGCAGTAAATTATTATACATTTAAGTTTTAACAATAAAAAACATAAATAAATGGAGGAGTAATAATTAAAATATTTATTTTTGTCCAATAATAAATAAATAAATAAGAAAAATTGTCAAAAAAATTTAAAATAAAAATAAAGTGTGAATGTGGCCTTAAAAGTATGTCACATCAGCACATTTCTAACCATCATTTATATATAGAGAGAGAGATTATTTACTAATTCAAGCTTTCATTTCCTCCATATATATTTATATATGTGTGAGGAGTGGTAAGTATTTTGTTATCCTCTTAAGTTCGAGTCTCTCTAGGTAAGGGGTCGACTTTGTTAGAGTGCGCGTTACCCTAATATGAAACTTTTCGACAAGAATTTAAAATTTAATTAGGTTTCAATGTGGATTTCGAACATCAAGTGAAATTTTTTTTAAAAAAATCATTTTAGACTACTTATATAAATGTTCTAAACTGCAATCCTTTTCATATTATTACGATGAAAAGTTCTGGGGAAAATACATAAATACCCCCTACACTTGTCATCACAATTTACTTTAACACCTAAACTTAACTGGTAATTATTTATCCTTCTTAACAATTTTAAAATGTATTATTTTCATCCCTTCGTGGCTTAGACCAAGCCAAGCCTGAGCGTGTATAATCATTCTCGATTTGATTCGTTCACGTCATTAATGAGTCAAAATTAATCCACGGGCGTCAAATTTTTTTTAAATTTTTTTTTATATTTGTAAGAAATTCTTTTCTTTTTTCACGTATCGCCGCCGCCGCACAACACCCACCACCAAGTAGATCTTATCCTCTTCATTACCGTCGAATGGAATTCATAAAGCTCAGCACCATTACTAACACCATCGCCATAGCCATCAACTCCACAAGACCCATCACAACCATCAACTCCACTCCACAATACTTACTACCAATAGTAATATTACTTTCTCCGCCGTCCACTCCACAATTCCCACCACCTTTACTGATACCAACTCCAAAACTATATTTTGAAATGGTAGTAAATTTCACAATATCCATCACCACCACCAACAATTTAACAATACCTATCACCAACATCAACATTGTCAACTAAAAACCTGGCAACAAAAATCATACAAAAACAAATTTATAATGAAATTAAAGAATAGTTGCAGGAGATTGAAGTGGTGAAGAGTGGAAAGGGATGATGGTCTGTGTGGAGAGGTGAAGGATAGGAGCATGGGAATGGAACAATACTATCACTGTCATCAACACTACAGTACCCACTGTCGACTCACAAAATCCACCATTAACATAGGCCACCGATACGAACAATTTTATTTCCCCAATTAAACATCCTCCTCAGATCTTTAAGATATAAAGATTACACTCTTTAATAACCGCAATATATACCTCCGGGAAGCTCACTATCCTACCAAAAAATTAGAGGGCATTTTCTTTTCTTTATTTTGGCGGAATGAAAGAGGTGGGTGTGGAGATGGTGACAGAGGGGGAGGAATGGAGGAAGTAACTGATTACACAAATACGAGTGGTATCAGGTGGTTGTGAACGAAGAAGAAGGGTGGAGAGAAGAAAAAAAGAAATAAATAGATTGAGATTTGGTCAAGTTTTATTCCTTTTTCTCATTTTCATGTATGTTTGATAGACTGGAACCACTTTTCTCATTAGAGAATATATTAAATTCACTTGAAATTTATAAAGTTTGAGTGATAAAGTAAATTATGTTGACAAGTTTATGGGGTATTTATATATTTCCCAAATAAAAGTATCTTAATAAAGTTCACTTAATTTGAACTTAAAAAGTGAAATAGTAATAAATCTATAATTTATAATCTATAATCTATATTTATAATCTATAATTTCTATTATATTAAAAGTGTAAAGATCCTTATAATTGGCGTTTGTCCTTTTTGTCCTTCATTAAAAGTCTTCACTTTAAACAAAATCGTCTTTTTTCCTTTTATGATATTAAATATTAATTTAAATGGCAAAATCCTATATTACATAGTTATTTACATTATAAAATCCTATTCTATTTCAGATAGGTAACTATGACGTCAAAAAATACCCTAAATTACAAAGCTTCTTACAAAGTTCTATATTAAATATTTATTTAAAATCACGTTGCAAATATATAGCAAGGAGGTGAGAACAAGATATGAAGGGTTACATGTTTTATTATTATATTTTTTATTTAATAACAAAATTAAACCATCCCGTTGCAAATATATAGCAAGTAGGTGAGAACAAGATATGAACGGTTACATGTTTTATTATTATATTTTTTATTTAATAACAAAATTAAATCAAACCAAATTATGGATAATCGAGTTTTCTATTAATTTGATTTAGTATAATTTTTTTATTTGATCTGTACAACCCTATTTAAAACAATAGGATTTGATTTATTAATCGAGTTTTCTATTAATTTGATTTAGTATGATTTTTTTATTTGATTTGTACAACCCTATTTAAAACAATAGGACTTGATTTATTTATTTTATAAAATTGCGTTTATGTTGATTTTTTTTTTTTACTTTTTTGAAAAAATCAAAGTTGGTTTGAGTTTTTTATTTTTAAATAAGTTAATATTATACATTATTTAGTTTGAGACTTTTTCGAAAAGAATACGTTGATTATACATTATTTAAATTTTTGAAATTAATGAAATGTCCTTATTTCATCTAGATAAGAAATCATAATATTTAATACTTCTAAATCAATTAAAATTCAACTTATATAAAAAGAACTTTTAAAACTCTATTTAAGTAATATTTTCAATCAAATTTTACAAGAAACATAAACATTGACTTATTCTATTTTTAGTTTTCTTCTCTTTTTTTTTTTTATTTTGATTCGAGTCCTATTATTGCATTCATAGTCATCATCCTCTTTGTCTTTCTATATTTGATTTTCAGTTCACTTACTTCTTTCTTTTGTCTCTACTTTTGCAGGTTCCAAAATGTATGTAGGGAAAAAACAAGTTTATGTATATAATTTTCTTATTCAATGAAATCTTGATAGTATCTATGATTAAGACGATAAATTTGTTCGTGATTTGAGGTAAGTTTTTAAAATTTTTAGTATATTCTTGAAGTTTACGATAAATAAATTGTCATCTATTCTTAATAGACAACTGTTAATTGAGAAGTTAACAATAATCATGTATTCTTGATAGATAAATATTAATTTATAAATATTTAGTGGTTTTTATTTTTAATGACTCATATGCAATTAATAATTCAAAATTAACTTATTTGTAATTTTAATGTCCTAAAATATATAGTAAGAAAGAAAATATTATCAATAGTGTTGGTAGATTTTACATGAAAAAAGGACTCCTAATTTTTTTATTTTTCGGAATTTATGTGTACGATGCACATGTGTGCATTTTTTTTAAAAAAATATTTTACACTTCACCCTAATTGTTTTATCAAATTTACTTGAAAATTACATAATGAAATGACAATAGTATATATTTTTCTTTTCGGTAATTAACTTTTATGTCAAGAGAATGACAGTAGCATATAAGCTACCACCAGCCCACCATGGTTGTTTGATACGTATTTATATTTATATTTATATTTATATTTATATTTATAATTTATAATCTATAATATATTAAAAGTGTGAAGGACTATAGAATATTATTTGAACGTTTTGCCATTCATTAAAAGTATCTGCTTTAGACAAATTCTAAGGATTTAACTTTAAAAATAAGGAAAGATTTTAAATATAGAAAAAAAAAGTCGTACTACAATTATGGTTCAAATATATGTGTCTCTCATACCTTCTAGCAGTAAGGAAAAGAGATACTGCTTAACAAACGTAAAAGTGATGATCCATTAACCACTTGAAACTTCTGGTGGTGAAATGTATAGGGGCTTACAATAAAATATATGTTATGTTTGCATTATTATTTTAAAGTGTGAAAGATCTTTGAGAAGTAAAGTGTAAAGGATCTTTAAGAAGTGATTTAAACTTTTTGCACTTCATTAAAAATCTTCGTAATAGACAAAATTATTTAATTTTAAATAATCAAAAGTTACACGTGCGAGGCACGTGCGGCAGAATCAAAGTTATATTGTTATTTTGCAAAGTCAAATACTATATTAAATATTAAACATGACAAAAACGGCAGAATCCTACATTATTTTGCAAAGTCCTATATTACATGGCAAAAAGGGAAAAATCCTTCTCTAATATAAATGGCAAAATCCTTCTATTCGATTTCAAGTAGGTATAGTTTGGTCCTATTCAACCCCCAACAATTAATCTCTTTCTATAGTCCTATATCTATAATCTATATCTATCTATCTATCTTCTATCTATAATCTATAATCTATTTACTATATTTATTTCTATAATATATAGCAAAAGTGATTTGAATTTTTTGTCCTGCATTAAAAGTTTTTGCAATAGACAAAATTATCTTTTTACTTATTTTCTTCAATTATTATATTATTATATTTATAATATTTAAAATAAAGAAGTCCTAAATCTAATAAAAGGGAACCTCAAACTGACCAAAAAAGAAAAAAAAAATCAAATTAGGCGTGATTTTTTTTTTTTTTTTGTATTAGGAGGACTCTCCTAATAAAATTAAGACGTAAAAAAGTTTAAATTGAAAAAAAATATCCTAATTAGGCTAACTTTGCTTTGTATTAGGATTCTCTCCTAAATAAAACAAGATACTAATAAAAGAATTTTAGGATTTATTCTTTTTACCAAAATTACTTCATGATATAAAAGGAAAAAAAAGATCCCTGAATTAATAGTTTTTGGGAGTTTGTATAATTCAGTGGGTATATATAATCTACGCTGCAACTTTGAGTAGTAACTGCAACTATGAATTTAATAGTTCTTGCAAAGAAACTTAACAGGTTTAGTTTTATTGTTTTGATATCTCTATTATCGTATTGTTTTATTGTAGTTTACAGGTGGTAGATGAATATCAATTGATTTTGAGTAAATTTTTGTGAAAATATTAGATTTAATTTTATTATTTTGATATATCTCTATTATCTTATTATTTTATTATAGTTTACAGGTGGTAGATGTGTCCTGATCGGTTTTGAGGTTAGTGTAAAAGTTAGGTTTAGTTTTTTTATAACTCTATTGTCGTATTGTTTTATTGTAGTTTACAAGTGGTAGATGAATGGCGGTCGGCTTTGATTAAATTTTTATGAAAAAATTAGGTTTAATTATATTATTTTAATATCCCTATTATCGTATTATTTTATTGTAGTTTACAGGAGGTAGATGAATGTCAGTTGACTTTAAGGTTAGTATAAAGGTTAGGTTTAAATTTGTGATATCTTTGTTATCTTATTATTTTGTTAGTATAAAGGTTAGGTTTAATTTTTTGATACTTTTCCACACTTTTTTACATTTCAGTTCAGATACGTTGCTCGACTTGCGCCTTTGCATGCTCGACCGCTCCCCTATCCCACCTGTGGAAATATTAGGTTTAATTGTATTGGTTTGATATCTCTATTATCGTATTATTTTATGTAGTTTACATGTGGTAGATGAATGTTGGTCGGCTTTTAAAAACTTTTTTAGGTAAAGGTTAAGTTTAGTTATATTATTTTGATATCTCTATTATCTATTATTCTATGAAAGTTTACAAGTGGTAGAAGAATTTCGTTAGGCTTTTAGGATTTTTGGGAGGCTAAAGTTAGGTTTAATTGGATTGTTTTGATATCTCTATTATCATATTATTTTGTTGTACTTTACAGCTGGTAGACTTTGACAAACCTTATGGGATGAATGTTGGTAGGCTGCTATTTTTGTTTCTACAGCCTATGGGCAATTTATTCAATTCAATTCCTGTTTTACGAGAATGGTACCTTACTTATGTCCCAACATCATGGTAATTCTAATCACCATATAAACTCTTGCTTGTGTTTGATTATTTATCAGAATGTCTTACTTTTATAAGTGGTTCTTTTGAAACATCAAGCGGTCCTTATATAAGTCTGAAGTCTATAAAATCTGTTACAAACAAGGGTTTATATGGACCATTTTCCATCACATCTCCTTCAATTGATGCCAACGACTTCAATTATAGTCTATTTGGTGATTTTAATGCTAACAACAATTTTCTTGGCATTGAGAGTACTGAGGTTTATTTGAAGACCAACACATACTTATCGTCAATGTGAAAGGTCCTAAAGTCAAATCTGAAAAGGAAGAAAATTGATGGACTCAAAAATATACAGTAGTTCATATAAATTTACATCTATGCTTATTTGATTTTATTTTGTGTTAGATTCTGAGGAAGGATTTGGTATTTAGCATGATCTCGTAAGATTTATTGTTTTGAGTTTTATTAAGAAGTATGAACTAATTATTAAAGATGGATAAGCTTTGTTCTTTATAATCAGTCTTCATAGCTTCTATCTTGATTGTGAATTGTCGTCTTAACTCATATTTTGATAAAAAAAAATCTTATTATTAGGATCTTGTTTAACCAATCTTGCAAAGGCCAATGCTTGTTGCACAGTGGTATAGGTGAAAGCTTATAGTATTTTCTAACTAAAATCTAGCTCATTGTAAGTCTTTATTCATGAATTAAGACCTCATGAACATTATTATCTAATTAAAACATAGCTCATCTAATACCAACACCTGAAAACTTAATACTGATGAGAGTTTCATAGCTAGACAAGATTGGGATGGAGCAGGTGGAATATATAGTTAGGGACCATAGTGATCATAGGATAATGCATAGCATTTGCTTCTAAAATGGCAATGATAAAAAAATAGTTAGGAGAAAATGTTTAGGTATAAAGAAAATATTTCAACATCCTATGCATGCATCACTAAATTGGTCAAGCATTCCTATGTCCCCCATCTCACTAGCTCTCTAAAATTAGTGGCGGATCCAGAATTTTAAGGTTGTGGGTGCTTAAATTTTTTTTAACGTAATTTGCTAACGATGACATAATATAAATATATAACTATTTAAATGCAACATTAAAATAAAAGTACAATTAATATTACCACCGGCAAAAAAAAGCTTTCGAAGGAATAGTAGCATTAGAGCTTGGTTGCCCACGTTTTGATCTAATGACAAACTTATCCATCCCGATATATATAGATTTATAAAAATTCCTACAAAACAAGATCCAATTAATACAACTTTCAAGCAAAAATCATTCATAGAGTCATATCTATAGAAGATTGGTGATTTTTTTTTTTTCTAAAATCCTTATTTCATTATTGTGACATTTAAGATATTGGTGAAGTAGAAAAATATTTCAAAACTAATTGCTAAATTCTAAATAAGATACATGAATTTATTTTCGGTTCGTACATTTGCTATCTATGCTACTGTCAACTGGGTATAAGAATGTGTCGATCGTAATTTCCTTCTATCAGTTATCACTTGAAATTGTGAATTAAAGATTATCTTAATGATCTAATCATAAAGTGACTACGTATATATTTTGTAGTAATATTGTTTAACTTTCCTCTTAGCAAAGCAACATATTACATATATGTGTTATTCATCTTTTTGAGAGGAATAGTAGATCACCTAAAATTCCCCAAATCAAATACTCTTTATGGCTTATGCTAACTCAGATATTTTCTATAGCAATAATAATGGATAAGAAATAGATACATATCATATAAAAATTGAAATCCAACATTATATTTTGAATTTTTAACTCTAACGAAAATTAAAGTACCTGCGTTTTGAGATTAGTGGATGACGATTATAGAAATTGAAAATAAAATTGAAAGAATAAGAGAAGAAGATGAAATTTTGTTTTTAAATTTGGAAGAGAAAGCTGAAAAGTTTTTGCCTTGGTGAAGATTGAAGAAGGTCAGGGTTTTGACCTTTTAAGTTTTAAGGAAATAAGGAAGAATCAAGAATGGTTTACTTTTGATTTAATAAATTAAGAAGTGAAAAAGAATATAAAAATAAATTAATATGTTATGGTATATGTATACACTTTATAGCTGTAAGCAAGTAAATGTAACTATGAAGTTATAAAAAAACTTCTAAAAAATAACCATAGCTGGAGGGGTTTGAACACACGCAACAAGACACAAAAGTTGCACCTAAAGCCGCAACATCCAACCATATTTTTATTCATTGGGTGCTTTTTATATATATAATCCCATTTTTGCTGTGATTCTTATATAATTATACCTAATCCACGTCGAGTTTACTGGGTGACGGAGCACCCCAAAATTACATGTGGGTTTGCCCCTGTCTAAAATATAGTACTGAATAACTAATATAATGTATATTATTTTATTTAAGTATAATATGTATTAAGTTACAATTTTCTTTTAGTGAAGAAGTAATTTTGTGTTAACACAATATAATATCACTTATCATTTATTATTCTTTTTCTACTTTTCACTTATCAATTTATTGGTTGTTCCATTTATAGTGGTACTATTTATGTTGTTAAGATGTTTAAAATTGTAATTTATTTTATTTTTTAAATTTAATAATTTAAAATCAACTAAAATATTAATTATTATTAAATTTTTTCTTATTTATTATATTGAAACTCCTACTATGTAGCATTTTGAAATCAACTAATCAAGTAAAAGATTTTCTTTCTGAATGTTGTTTAAAATTGCTATTTTTAAAAATAATAATTTAAAATCAACTGAAATTTTAATTATGATTAAAATTTTTATAATTTGAATTATGTTGAAACTCCTAATATATGGAGCAATTTGAAATCAATTAATCAAGTAAAAAATTCTTTTTCTGAATGTCGTTTAAAATGATTAACGTCTTCAGTTAAAATACACGTGCAACGCACGTATACTAAACTAGTATATTAAAAGTGTGAAGACCCTTAGAAAAGTTATTTGAACATTTTGTCCTTCATTAAAAGTCTCCACAATTGATAAAATGGTCATTTTACTATTTTTGTAAAATTTTTATTTAATTATATTTATAATATTCTAAACAAGGAGTCCTAAAATATATGGTAAGTTTTAAAAATTAAGGATTATTAAAATATATGATACAACACAATATATGGGAAGAAGTGTTAGAAAATTAAAAATTGCTGAGTACTAAAATATATGAAAAAAGGAAAGAAAAACTTGAAACACGTTTTTTTCGGGCCAAAGTACACCTTAATAATAATTTCCTAGAATACGTTCAAAAGGAAAAAGGAATAATTAAAATAAGTAAATAACTTATTACTATTATTCTAAAATTGTTATTGTAATTCTTTAATTTAATTTACATTATTATTAAATTTCAACAAGCAGTCCTAAAATATATGGTAAGTTTTAAAAATTAAGGAGTATTAAAATATATGATACAACACAATATATGGTAAGAATTATTAGAAAATTAAAAATTATTGAATACTAAAATATATGAAAAAAGCTTGAAAAAAGTTACACATTTTTTTGGGCCAAAGTACACCTTAATACTAATTTCCTAGAATGAGTTCAAAAGGAAAAAGGAATAATTAAAATAAGTAGATAACTTATTACTATTATTCTAAAATTGTTATTGTAATTCTTTAATTTAATTGTTATTTTATTCTGTAATAATGACAATTAAATTAAAGAATTGGGCCAAAGTACACCTTAATACTAATTTCCTAGAATAAGTTCAAAAGGAAAAAGGAATAATTAAAATAAGTAGATAACTTATTACTATTATTCCAAAATTGTTATTGTAATTCTTTAATTTAATTGTCATTATTATTAAATTTAAATAAGGAGTCCTAAAATATATGGTAAGTTTTAAAAATTAAGGAGTATTAAAATATATGATACAACACAATATATGGTAAGAATAATTAGTAAATTAAAAATTATTGAGTACTAAAATATATGAAAAAAAAAGGAAGAAAAACTTGAAAAAAAGGTGCACGTTTTTTTGGGCCAAAGTACACCTTATTACTAATTTCCTAGAATAAGTTCAAAAGGAAAAAGGAATAATTAAAATAAGTAGATAACTTATTACAATTAGTCTAAAATTGTTATTGTAATTATTTAATTTAATTATTGTTATTTTATTCTGTAATAATGACAATTAAATCAAAGAATTACAATAACAATCAGTACTGCATGAAAAATGTAAAAGTGATGATCCATCAATCACTCTAAACTTCTAGTGGTAAAATATATATTTATGTTATATTATTATATTAAAGTGTGAAGAATCTTTAAAAAATGATTTAAACTTTTTACACTTCATTAAAAATTTTCTCAATAGATAAAATCATCTAAATTTAAATAATCAAAAATTACACGTGCGATTTAACTAGTATAAGTAAATGGAGGAAGTATTAAACACACTTACACATATATTACTTTCAATTTATTTGGTTTGATTCGAAGTACTTCATTCGTGCATTTTTAATTGTCACATTTTGTTTTTTAAGAGTCAAATTTTATGAACCTTGATTAATATTTTAAGATATATTTTTCATCATATAAATATACGAAGGACTGCAACTTATATATTTTTCGTATAATTTTTGAATAACTAAATTTCATATTTAAAATACTAAATTAATTTATTTCAATTTAGCTTTGAAAGTTTATAGCCTATTACCAAGCTTATTTTTTCTGGAAAGAACTTTTTTCTTTTCTAAAAGCACTTTTTCAAAAAATAATTTCTAAGAAAAATATGCTTAAAAGCAATTTTAAAAACATGGCTAAATATAAATTATTGCTTAAAAGTATTTTTTTTAATTTATTGCCCTAGCACAAACTGTTTATCATCAAAAATATTTTTACTTTCCAAAATAAGTTGATTTTAGAAGATTGACCAAACAAACTATTAGTAAAATTGACTTTCATAATGAGAAATATGACAAGTAAAAGTGAACCAGATGGAATATGTACATCACATTAATTAATATTTAATGCAAATTTATATATGATTTTTTTTAAAAATAAAATTTACATATTTAAAAATTACAAAAACGATATAAGTTACAATAGTTAACAATTCAAAATATTTAGAAGATATTTAAGAATTTTACAATAAAAAGCTATATTATTTGACTGTGACAGTACTAGTAATTAAGAAAAATAAATTAAAATAAATGAAGTGTAGTATAATTTAATTAAGATTTTAAAATTATTTAAAATTAAAGTTCAAAAAACATTTGGAGGTTAAAATTGTGTTTGGATATGAAAATAAAATTAAAGTTACATGAGCGGAATTTGAAAAAATTCAAATAAATAAATAAATAAATTCAGATCTATTTTAAAATTTTAAATCTATATATCAAATTAAATGAAACTGAATAAATATAGAATCGAACTTCTCTGAATTAATACTTGATAAATTTATAAACTTTCTAAGATAATATTTTTCTCCGGTCACGAATTAGGTCAGTGGAAAAAATTATTGTTTTCGATAAGATAGCAAGATAATATATTTCTGAATGACCCCTATATAAATATATAGTCCTATTAATATTATAAATTAATAATTCTTTAAAGTTACGAAATATCTAAGGCAATTTAGTGAAATATTATTCTATTATTTTTTAATTTTTGTTAAAATTTAAATCTTGTTGAAGCTCGTCTCTAACTTTTCTTATTGCATCCAAAAGTTCCGATGTAGTCTTATCGAACTACACCAAAAGATTGTGAAGAGTTCTAGATGTGTTTCCTTAAGCGTAATTGGCTCCAAGGGTGTTGTATTGTCATCAGCTTCATCATTAACATTGTTTTCTCCAATGGTATCCATAATTTTTGTACTAGTTTAATCGCACGTGTCTCGCATGTGCAACGTTTGGTTATTTAAAATTAAATAATTTATTTATTGTGGATATTCTTAATGAAGTGTAAAAGTTTAAATTACTTTTCAAAGATTTTTCACACTTTAATATAATAATGTTAATATAAACATATATTTTAGTGTAAACACATATATTTTACCACCAGAAGTTTTAAAGTTTTAAGTGCTTGATGGTTCATCACTTTTGCGTTTCTCATGCAGTACCTTTTTCTCTTGTAGCTAGAGACTAAGAGAGACACATCAATTTGAACCATATTTGTGGTACGGTTATTTTTTTTCTATAATTAAAATCTTTTTTTACTTTTAAAGTCAAATCTTTATAAAATCATTGATTACATTCTTATTACGTACTTAAAAATTTTAAAAATTTGGTATTTCTTAAATTTTTCTTATTCTAATGTTTTTATATTTACCTCTAGATTTTTCAAATCTTCTTAAAATCAATTATAACGTTTTTATATTTATTTCTAGATTTTTTAGTTGATTTAGAATTTTTAAACTAATGGAAAAAGTATTAGTTGTAATTAATTTTGATGACTTCCAATAAGGAAATATTTTACCATAAATATATTTAATTAATTTTCAAATCTTAAATATTAGAGAAAAATAGTGAAAAGACGATTTTATCTAAAATAAAGACTTTTAGTGAAGGCAAAAAGTTCAAACAACATTTTTAAGGTTCTTCACACTTTTAATATATTATAGGTTAATTCAATAAATATGATGTATAAATTAGTAAGATACAATGATTTTGATATAATTAAAATTAACCTTCATTGAATATCAAAAATACTCTTTAAATTAATAAATATTAATTTATTAATTAATAATATCTCTACAAAATAATAATATTTTATTATTCCAACAATAGTAATTTGCAGTGGTTCTATTGTAGTTGAAGATTTTTCGAATGATCTTTTTTCAGCTTAGTTAAACTATATGTCCGCCAATGCTACTTTATTTTATTGAATCTTAATTATTACATATTTTAGATCATATTATTTTATAAAATATCAAATTACTTGTTGCATTTTGATATATTCTAATACTCTAGTAATACTTTCTTCCTCATAAATTATTTTTTTATTTAAAATTATTCAATTACATGATTAAAGTTTTTAATAATTATGAAAGCTTATCAACAAGACATGTTTAATATGCCATTAGATTCTCCTAATTATAAAGTTATATATATATATATATATATATATATATATATATATATATATATATATATATATATATATATATATATATATATATATATATATTTACTAGTTACCGAAGGCCTGTGCTAGCACGGGCCCAATATATGTTATTTTTACTAAAAATTACACAAATACACAACTTATATTTCTAATATTACAAAAAATCTCAACTCCCTAAACATATTACAAAAATCCCAGCATATACACAAAATGTTATGTAATATTAATAAGGAGAGAGAATAAAGTAATTAAAAAGGTGAGAGAGAGTGTAATTACTTTCAAAAAGGTTGGTATTTATGTTATTTATACTTATTTTTAAGTTGTTAGTTATTGTAATTTATAATACTTTTTCTACATCATAATTTACTATTTTAAGTTGTTTGATATTTTAATTTATAATACTCTTCTTGTTCAAACTTTTGTGATATTGATAGTCAATTTATATTTTAAAAGTAATTTAATTTTTTAATTATTATGATTTATAATATTTTTTCTATTTCAATTTAAGCGACACTGATATAATTTCGAGAGTCAATCAAATATCACGATTGAAGTAGCGAAACCGACATGTCTTGAATGACTCAAAATAACTAATTAGAAATGATATAGCAAAGTTGATATAAAAAATACTTGTGAAGATTTTTTAAGTGGGTCTCATATAAGATGCCAAACGGTTGAAGATATGTCATAAATATCTATTTTACTTTTTTTAAAATTAAATTTTATTAATTTTCTAATACGTAAATGTCATATAATAATTAATTAGGGGTGATATAGTAAAATTATGGAGCAAGCAAGCAGTTGAAAGCAACCTTGCTTTCAGCAATTGCTACTCACACTTATATATAGTAACACAATTGAAGTAGCAAAATTGGCACGTCTTTAATGACTCATAATAACTAATTAGAAGTGATATAACAACGTTGCTATAAAAAATACTTATGAAATTTTTTCGAGTAAGGCTCATGTAAGATATCAAATTAATTTAAAATATTAGGAGTTGATTTATCATTTTATGTTTATTTTACTTTTTTAATTAAATATTATTAAATTTCTAATACTTAGATGACCTATAATAATTACTTAGGGTCGATGTAGAAAAGTTACGGTTGAAGCAGCTGAAGCGAACATGTCATAAAAATATACTTTATTTTTTAAATTAAATTTTATTTCTAATACGTAAATGTCATATAATAATTAATTAGAGACGATATAGTAAAATTACGGAATAAGCAGACAGCTAATAGCAGGCATGTCGACCGTCAGCTGCCTGCTTCCAGCTGCCTGCCACTCACGCTTATATATAGTAGTAATATATATATTTAGTAATAATATAAATTATATTTTTAAATTTGAATTATTAATTTTATATCTTGACTAAGCATGTGTGTCATGAAACTAGTGTGTGTGTGTGTCTGTATGAGTTCAAAATGTCATTTTCAATTGGATATCATATTTGATTCGTATTCATGAGTTTTGAGGGTCGATTCTGAGTTTGATATGTTGGTTGTTGCTGGAGGAGGTTGCTGATGTCTATTGCAACCACACCTAAGAACTTTGGCCGCACAAGTGGAGTCGCTCCTGTGATCAGGGTTGAACCTATGATATGAGGCAAGGTAAGAATTGTTCTCTCCTATGGAGGTTCATTTGTATCAGCAGAGCTGCAACTGCGACGCTTAGTTGTGCATGCGCCTGCAAATTTGCTCCTTCCGGACGTGGACAACTCCAATGAAGGGTGGCATGGCTGTTGACTTTTGTTGTTGCTTAAGAGTCACCGTATGTGCAATCAAATCTTTGCAGGTGCGGTGATCATTATAGGGTAAACAATGAATTTTTCTTATCTCACATGTTTTTTTACTATACTATGTAATATTTTTCTTTTATATACTTTATTTTAAAGAAGTAAAATAAATAAATAATGGTTGATGATGTAAAGGCAGAATAGACATTTAAAAAAGTCAATTAGGAAAAGGGGAAAAATGACTATTTTTTAAAGTAAAGAGGACAGTTTGACTTTTAAATTAAATATGAGGGGTTTACAAGATTTTCACTCGAATAGCTAATCAAATAATTAGTTTTAACTAATTAACCACTGAATTAGTGACCAGACCGGTTTAACAACTAGGACATTTAAGTAATGGGTAACTTACATAAATTTCAAATTTGTAATGGGTTCTAATACTTTTTCGCATAACTTTGTTTAACTATATCATATCCCGGATTTTAATATTTGTGATACATCTGTTATACCATGATACATATAGGCCGTGATACATTTAAAAATAAATTTGTTATTTAATTAAGGAAGTAATGGATTATCAATTATTATAGGGAGCAAATCACGCACAATCAATTATACAGTAAATTTATGAGATACACAAAATCAACACTACCTACGATCAACTTTCAAATTTCAAGCAAACCAAATGTACTGATTTCAATTGTATCAAAAAACTTCTTTCTTCTTCCGTCTCTAATTTTTTGATTATTTTCAACGGTCATCATATCTGTGTTCTTGCAACTTTTTGGTGTTTGGGTTTTAGAGACTAGGTACGACAGCTATTGGGGTGATGGCATTGTGATTCATAAAAAAGTTTCGTACCGAGAATTAATGAATGCTATATCAATTCAATTGAAAATTGATGAATCTCAGAAAAAATTCATGCCAAAAACATTGTTCAAGGATAATGGAGATTCATAATGATACGACTGTGATTTTTTTTTTTGAAATTTTGAAATATGCATTGAAGTTCGGAATGTATCCACTATATATTACAACAACTGATGTTGTAATTGATAGTGATACTTTCGATGTGGATGATATTGCAATTAAGTATCATGATATTGTTTAGTCGGCTGGAGTTGCAGTAGTTCTAGTTGATAATGTTGAAGCTCTGTCTGTTGTTGATATGGGTGTCGAAGAACTAATAATGGATTGCAGTAATGATATTGTCAAGGTGAAACAAATCTATAAAAATGAAGCAATTCTTTTATCGGCGATGCATAACTATGCAATCAATCACACGTTCAATTTCAGAGCTGATAGAGCTAACAAACAGAGGTTTGGTTTGGTTAGAGTTTCTACATCTCAGTGAGTGATATTTTATTTTAGTGATACATCTAAAAATTATGTGATATATTTTTCTATATTACCGTGCATTGTTGTTTTCAGTTTCAGTTTGTTAATGTTTGTGATACTTTTATAAGCATTGACCTAGATATCATATGTTGAAAATTGTGATTCATAGATCTTTTTTTGTTTACTGTGCATTGTTTTTGTAGATAAATTATAGAAAAAATTGAGATACATATGATAGTTTTGTGATTCTACAGAGATTTATTGATTTCTTTATTAATTAATTGTTACTTGTGAAATATTTTAAATGCTTAACTTACATATTGTTCACTTGTAGTTTAACATTAGATTAACACTTATGATTCATACTGGTAATTTATATGGTCGGACTATATTTGTTGAATTAGCTTAAAAAAATTATGTGATACATCTTATATTTGTGCGATACATCTGTTTGTATTTTCGTGTAATTTTTTTTCAGAATTAGATATTCAATATATATGATATCCTTTAGCATACTTGACAATAAGTTGAAGTTTGAAATTTCTGATTCATATTTAAAGAGTATGAGTTAGTTTAAAAGTTGTGAGATACATTTAGAACATATGTGATACATTTAATAATAGTATAATAAAGATTCATATTTATGATATATTTAAATTTTTTCTTTCAGTTATGTTTTGATGTCTAGATCTCAAGAATGTAGTTGGTTATTCAAGGCTTCATGTATATTTGGTTCTGATATTTTCAAAGTAAGATATTTCAGCTTGACGAGATACCTTGTGTGCATGCTATTGCTGTTTTGAAAAGCAAACAGGAAAATAAAATAAAGTCATACTGTTGTGATTACTACAAAAATGAGACACTAGTCAAGACGTATGAAATGCCACTTTGTCCAATGCCCAATAAACTAGATTGGCATGTACCAGCAGAGGTGTTGGAAGAAGTGATTTTGCCTCCAAAATATAAAAAACCACTAGGAATACCTAAGAAAGGGAGATAAAAGAAAAGTAGTGAAACATTTTCATCAGCCTAAAATTGTTGTGGAAAGTGTGGGCGTGAAGGTCATAACAGACACACCTGCAACTACTTCCTAAAGGAGATGTGATATTTTTTATTTGAATTGGAATATGAATTTTTTTATGAAGTTCAATGTTATGAATTCAATAATTTGAGTTAATAATTCAAAAATATGTTTCATGAGATATCAAATAATTATTTGCAGTTGATACATATTAATTGTTTATGAAAGTTATGTGATCCATATTAGTATTGTCTGCATTAGTTTTAAGAGGTTATCTGTTGTATTAGTGATACATTTTTCTAGTTGAAATAAATGTTATACATATATATGATATGTTTTAAAATCCTTAATTATGATTTTTTTTTTAAATTATAAATATGATTCATATAATTGTGAATGTTATATGATACTTGTTAAACGTTTATGAAAGTTATGTCGTTCATATTAATAGTGCCTGAATTATTTTTAAGAGGTCTTGATATATTTGATATATTAGTGATACATTTTTCTAGTAGAAAAAAATGTGATACATATATGTAATATGATTTAAACTCTTAAACTAATTATGAAAAAAATATTATAATTGTGATTCATATTACTTATATCAAATCTGCAATATATGAATCAACTATATATGTGTTTCACTAACTTTAGTCAATATGCTACACAAATATTTATATTACCTAAAATATATCAAACTTATGTATCAAAAATATAATAGACAATGTCAAACACAATCATAACATAAATATAGCATAAAAATATGGTCCAAAATGATAGGAACGCTTCATTTCATAATTGAAAATGTCATCACAGTAACTGCTTGACAACTTAAAATTTAAAACAACTAATGATAGTCTCGGTATCTATTAAAAAAACTTAAAACTTAAAGTTAGTAAACTTGAAATATCCAAAAAATCTGACCACATAACAAACGGTTAAATCAAATTGTCAAACAATAACTACTAGACAACTACGGCTCGATATCTATCATCTCCATATCCTCTGATGGAATGAAGGTGTGTTTAAGACTAAGAGGATCCTGATTGTCACTAGTATATCTATTAGATTCCTTGTTCACCCTATAATTATTCCATAACAGTGAAGTGTATCTGGTACGATGCAACTCAAAATTAAAATTTGAAGAAGGTATTTGAAGTCCATCACTTAAAAATTCAGCATATGCCGCAACAAACAATCCACAATCCCTGCAACATATCAATAGATTAGTTTAGGAGTGATAGCGGTCAGTTATGTAAAATTCATATATTTAAAAGATTCTGATTCCTTATCCTCCAGAATTTATGCAAGCCCTCTACTATATTGAGGTTGTGTGCACTACCTTATCTTAAGTTGTGACAGGTCTATTTTTTACAACCAATCTATAGTTCAGCCAAAAACAAATATTAAGAAAAATATAATTTAAAAGATGATTCATATATTCATATGTTAAGTATCACCCATTTATAAATGAATCAAAAAGTATAATAGGTATAGAAAAATTTAGGACATATGTATCACCAATAATCTGACCGCAAATGTATCACTCATACATTATCAATAAAATGTATCACCAATAATCTAACAACAAATTGTATCACTCATACACTGTCAACAAATGTATCATCCATAGACAGATAACAAGTATCATTTATATGACTTATCGTTACTCTATGAAAATAAATTGAGAAATTAATAATTTTATATATGTATTAAGTGCATTAACAAAAAATATGTATCATCTATATGTATCACCGACGAATTTCATATTTGATTCAGTGGAAAATTAGGGATCTAGTCTAATTCCTCCTGATCTTCCATATGCATGTCTGATTGTTGATTTATTGCACCAAAATCTTCTCTAAGAACCTTCATCTTTTTTGAATCATTACGATGCTTTGTCCTATTTTCACGAAAACCTTCCTCTGTGTAATCAAAGTTATTCTAAGTAAAGCCTATAATTTGGTGACTTGCAGGAACACCTTTTTTTTTTTCAATGTGGGAAATCCCCAAACTGAATGAAGATGAATCTTCATTAGCCATTGAAAATCAGAAAAATTAACACAACAAAGATAAAAGCATATCACAATAATGATCTGTGTTGTTAAATATTAACTTAAAATCCACCTAAACAATTAACTCACCTTTTAAAAATAACTAAAAAATTTATTATTTAATGTAGTACATTGACGATTTGAAGAAGATGAATTAATGGGGATGGAAGTTGCACAACTGATAATAATTTGGAAGAGATTTTAAGGTAGGAAGTCTTTGAAAAAAAATAGGCTTGCATGCGTTAATGGTGGAGTAAAAATCGAATGTGGAGTTTTGTTTATATTTATCACGAGTAAAATAATAAATTCAAAATTTTAATAATTGTTTAAAAGATAAGAGATTTTGAGTAATATGGTCTCTTAAGTTTGTGGTTTTGTGTAATTTTTTATAAAGTAATCATTTGGGCCTAAAAAATTAGGGCCCATATTTTCTTAAAGATGTACTTGTATATAGTTATAAAAAAAATTGTATTTACTTATAAATTTTAAAAAGAATTTTTTTAGAAGGAAATATTTTTTTTTAATTTTAATGTGGAGATCTTTAACACCCCGTAGCCTTCTCGACTTAGTACCACACTTAGTAGCATTCTTTAGGAGCTAACAACCTGAATTTTTTTTAAGTATTAAAAGGACTTAGTTATATTTTAAGCTCCTAAACTTCAATGATTTCTAAATCGATCTTTCTTAGCCCGAGACGTAGATTTTTGAGTTGATTCATATTCAGGGGTGCAAGGGGGATGTGTCGGGGGAGTTTTGGATTTTTCGAATGAGGTTTGAGACATGTTTGGATTCCCCAACCAGTAGGTCACCGCGATTGCACCGCATTGCGATGACTATAGTGGTAAGTCACTTGGCGCATCGGGGTAGGGCACCAAATCGATTTTTTGCTGAAAGTTTTAAAATCGAGAGGTAGTCTCATTTTTTTCCTACAACATCAAGTCGTGAAAAAAGAAGATTAAAATGCTTATAAGGCATCATAGGCTCACAAGTGATCAGTTTTTCTCATAAACAAAAATCCTAACCCTCTCCCAAAGATTAAAAAAAAATCAATCTTTA
Organism: Capsicum baccatum var. pendulum; assembly: GCA_030864225.1. Lineage (NCBI taxonomy): Eukaryota > Viridiplantae > Streptophyta > Magnoliopsida > Solanales > Solanaceae > Capsicum > Capsicum baccatum. The sequence continues at coordinate 198,708,448 of CM061560.1, read as the reverse complement.
AGTTCAACATTTCCAAGAAACAAATCAAGATTTAGGTTCCATACTTCAAACTAAGTGATCTAAGGTACGTGGAGCTGTCCTAAAAACTCTATGGGCATAAGTTATGATTTTATTAAGTTTTTGAAAGCATGTTATGATGTTTATAACAAGGATTTGAACAATTGTTTTGAATAGTCAAATCATGAAACCCTTTTCAATTATATATATATATATATATATATATATATATGTATGTGTGTGTGTGTATATATATATATATATTGTTTTGGTCTTGAGACCTCCCCTTAAAATTAATTTTTACTCGTGTATATGTAAGCATGCATTTTGAGTTTTGCAAAGATTAAATCGAGAGCATGAAAGACGAGACCCCTCTCATGTTATGATGCCTCTTAATTTCACATGTTGTGGGTTGTTCAATTGCATGTTTTGAAGCATGAGATAAGTGTTTTACTATTGTTTTGAACTTAATATTGGTTATGAATTGAAGAGAGGGTGTTTTTTTATTTATAAATGTTCAAGGTGATAATGGAAAGAGTTCCATGAATTGTTATAAAGGAATTGACCATCATATGTTGAAATATTAAAAAGGAAGAATCTTTGAATAAGTTTTGTACATGTTTTGAAATAAGAACTCCCTTGAATTTTTTAAATATTTTTGGTGATCAAATGATTGAGTTGATTGAAAAATCTAAAGCAGAACATTATAAATGGTTTGAATAAGAAGGGTTGTTGAATTATATGATACAAACAACTTACAAGTCGGGGTATGGCGATACCCCATTGTGAACTGCCCTTAACAGAATAAGAAAAGAGTGGTGTTAAGCATGATGCATGTTTTCTTATCAGAGAATTAAAAATGGGCTTAAGAAAAGTTAGATGGTTACCCCAAAAAAGTACGAGTTGAAAGACTCTATACTAGAAATCGTGATTTGCCGACACGGGATTACGGTACCTTGCTTTGTGATCTTCTGTACCTTGATTCATGTCATCCCAAATTGGTACTATGGTTAGGAGCCCTACTTTGTGATCTTGTGCATATCATGACATGTTGATTTGATTGGGAATTTTGCACCCTGCTGTGTGATCTTGCGTATCTCCCTTATAGATACTCCAATCCTTGCAAAAAACTTGGATTGGGGGCGTGGCCACCAATTCAAGGGAGGATTCCATATAGCCCATGGAATTACAAATTATAGGGTGTACCATCTAGCTCAAAAGAGAAATAAAGAGTAGAGTCATGATCTCATGAAAGTGTTTTGAAATTTATTAAAAAATGCCCATGTGTTTTTCATATATCGTATGTACATTTTTTTATGAATTGCGCTTAGTTATGTTGTATAAAATTCATTATTTTGGATTGATCTGTGTACCAGTATATTTGTATTGACCCCTTATATTTTAGGATTATAGGCACAGTCCTGGGGTTTTGCTAAGCCGTAGATTGATTTGTCAGACGAATGGAGTTGGTGAGCCTCTCTTATTTCAAAAGGTCTTATCTCATGTGATGGTTTCATTGTTTTTAGTTTATGGTCCGACCGGGGGCCTTGTCTTGGTCTTCAAACAAATGTTGTTTTCTTTCAGTTAGTAGAGATTTTGCAGACAGGTGTTGGATGGATTTCGGTCTTGTTAAAATTATAACCGTATGATTTTGTTGAAATTAGATGACTATGATTCCTTTTTATTTTTACGCATTTTTATAGTATATGGATTGTGTATATGATCGCCAGTTAGAAGGGCTCTCGGACCTTAATGGTTTGGGATGCCCATCGCGGCCAGGGCCTCGGTTCAGGTCGTCACAAAATCATTATATCTTTTGGGGAATGAAACAAGTTTTCTCACGTGGAAAACTAAATTTTCTCTCTTTCTCTCTTTCTCTTTCTCTTATCTATGTGTTTCTTCTTACTTATAATTACAAAAGAAAAAAATTGTCTTTGAGATCATTAAGTGATGAGAATTTGAAAAAACACATAATAATTATTCTGATATTGATGGTTTAATTTTTCTTTTTGAATTAAGAGTTGTTAGGAGAAATGATACCCCATCCTTTCTAGTTCATCCTACATAGTTTCTAATGATCTATTATGATCACTCTACCGTGTGAGACTATAACATTCATTTAGGAACCCAATAAGATTTTGTTTTCATAACTAAAATTTTAAAATAAGAAAGATATTTCTTATGATTGGAAAACATAAAGGTATCTAGAATCGTGAGGTGTGCCTTGAATTCCTCCCACTCAAAAGTCAAGGTAAGAACTAAATCTTGTCTGAAGTTTTTCGATGTCTTTGAATAAAAAGACCGAGATCACGAAGTCAATGATGCTTGATGCCCTCTAGCCCCTTACTTAATGATGCAACAGATTCCTCACTCCTGATCAAACCTATCAAATCAAAAATCAACTTTTTCAAATTTCATTTCAATACTAAGAAAGAAACATGAAAACATCACTACCTCTTATCAATATTAAGAGAAACGATGAATTATCAATATAGTTCTTAACACATCCACAAATATGTCACCTGATCAAAAGCAAAAAATCCTGTCTAAAGTAGGGTTAGTTGGCATATAAATAGGCTCATAAAGTGATATAATGAGTACTCTAATTTGTTACCAAGACTGAGATGTTCTTCTAAATATTAGCAATAAATATTAGGAGCTCAATATCACTCACTATTTGACTTAATATTTACTGATTTACTTGTGGTGCAAAAGGAAAAATGACCATATCCATTTAGGAAATTATAAAGAATGACAATATTATAAACAACATAAAAGGTCTTTCTTTATATTTAATGAATTAAATAAACTCAAACTTGATACCGGCTAGTTAATAGAGATTCACTAATATGTTAGAACCATATATAGTAGGAGAAGCCAAATAAACTATAAGCAGTTCCAATAGAAAATGTATGCCCCTAGAGGACATAATTTTTTTTTTTGAAATATGAGAAATTATACAATCACAAAAACATCATATAACTTTTATTATTCAGTGCAAAAGCCTAGATTTTCCTCCACTCAACTTGTCTGTGTCTAGGACTCTAGGTTGTTGGATCAATTTTCTCTGAACATATCAAGTATATAAGTAAGTATATATGTAAAAATAAGCAGTTGATTGTGCGAGTAATCTATTGGCTAAGAAGGTAGCATAAGAGGTCCCTGAGCAAAGGAATGAGAAGATTTTTCACTATATTTTCTATTTAAAGGTCACAAATTTCTCTCAAGAATCTATTTTCTCATAAAAGTTACACCTTATTTAGTCCTAAAATTTTCAGGATTTCTCATAAGTTCATGAAAAACATGTTCCATACAGTAGTAAAGTTCGCTATCCTGACAACTTACATGAGCTAAGATTTAAAGATATATCAAAATCAAGAATATAGAAGGGAAATAGAAAACTACTACATGATAATAAGCAAACAAAACCTTAAAATATTATGAGAAGTTGAGTCCAAATGACACCTAAAACTTAAAATTAAAATGCTAAGTGAATTTCAAAGACAATATAAAGATATGGAATCAATATTCTCAAAAATTTAAACCAATTTAGATTGATATTTGTACTACCATGTGACGAAGTGCTAGTACATCAAAAATAAAGAATTATTTCATAAAAAAATAGGAGAATAAAAAACAAAAAGATTAAAAAAAAACTTAAATTGGACTGCTTACCAGTAAGTAAATGAAGAAATAGAAAAACATGCATATACTATAACTTTGAATAGTGATTTCACATTCCTGAGTATCCTGATAGATACAAAATTCAAAAAACATCAAATAGTAAGAATTCATGAAATGGCATGCAAACAATTAATCTGAACTTCTTTAAATCAACGAGAATCATTAAGCTAAATTATCAACACTTAAAAAGACACGATATTCTCTGTACCACTACCGTTTCAATAGTCTTAATAGAAGATCCATAAAAAACTTTTAAAAATTGATGAGAAAATGAAAAACTTAACCAACACAAAGACAAAAAAAAAAGTTTTTCGAGCAACGCCAGGTCAATTTAGAGTAAAGAGAAGACAATTTCAATTTGAAGAGAATTTAATAGTAAGAGAGATCTAAAATATAGTGGGAGAAAAGAAAGAAATGTAGAAGGATGTAATGACCTACTTTTTGATGAAATATGTGAAATTTGTGATTTTGTATGATTTGACCATTTTACCCCTTTCCTAAATTACACTATGGTACTTCTAGGGTGTGGGGGTAATTGACATGATTTCCGATGTATTTTGATACCATTTATGTGATATTGTTATTTTTGATGGCTTTGAGAGCCTTATTTTAGGCTTATGGGGATATCTCTTAATCCGTGCAGTGGATGACAACAACTCTATAATATCGATTTTAGAATAGGTAGGCCTTTGGTTTGAGTCCCAGTGCACCTGAGCTCATTTTGACCTATTGATCCAAAATTTAAAAAATTGGAAATGTGGGTGTGGGACTGTAATACCCCAAAATATTCTTAGCTCGATTCATATCCTAGTTACATGCATAAGGGGCTTAAGGCTTGAAATTTTCCCCAAGTGTTGGAGACTTAGTCAATTTCAAGACCCCTAAACTTTGAGAATTTTTATTTTGGTCTTCCTGACCTCGAGACATTGATTTTTGAGTTAATTCACTTTTAGGGATGTAAAAAGTATGCCCCGGAGGGATTTTGAATTTTTTAGACAAGGTTTGTGGCATGTTTGGATCATGAAATCAGTGGATCACCGCAATAAGCCTGCATCATGGTAGCTACTCCTAACCTCATGCTGACCGTATCGTGGTGAAGGAATCCTTAACCGCGATAAGACCGTATTGCGGTGAGGCTGTTGCATCCAGTTCTTAACTTAAATGATTGAGGGGCAATTGGGTATTTCCTCCCTCAACCCAAATCATCCATAACACGACTTGGGACATCTTTTAGGTCATTATTTGCCTTTTTTCTCAAAATCACTCTAAAAAAAACCCTTCTACTTTCCCAAGAACAAATTCAATTCCCCTTTCCCCAAATAATAAAGAATTCAAGCTCTCCAAGTTTAAGAACCTTCAAGAAAGCATAAAAATAGGGTTTATTTCCCAAGTTACAAAGCTTAAGGTATGTGGGATGTTCATCCATGGGTCTCTTTCACCCATGGAGCCCAAAAACCTTCTTTTCAAATAAATTATGGAATTTTCTTTTACCATGGTATTTTATATGTTCAAAATGGGTTTAATTCATGTTTTTCCTTGGTAATTCAAATTCAGTTCCGCCCATGTATGATTCTATGAAAGATTTGATTTCCTCATGCTTTAAATTTTAGTTCCCATGTCTTGTTTAAGTGAATTTTATGTTAAATCCTCCAATTTATGAATTTAGCCATGCGAATTATGTTGATTTCCTATGCTAAGCACATTTCCATGTTCAAGTTCATGATTCTCACATGTTTGATGAAATATCTATGCTTTTGGGTTTGAACCATGGTCCCATATTATTGTTTTAAAAGCTTATTTTAGTAAATTATGGTCATTCAGTGCTGACGGGTTATGAACACTCGATATCTACGTATTTTACATGACTTTAAAACTTTCAAGCAATGATTTCAGTTAAGCCATGAATATTACTATTTTATCAGATGTTATTATCATGATGAGCAATGTCAGTTCTTATGTTCAGTTGAATTTAATTCAGTTCAGTAATGTATCAGTGTCATTTAGTTGGGAAAAATATTTAGCATCAAGTGAACATAGGGATTGCGTCTCCCCCGTCAGTTAGGCATGAGAATTTATTAGCAGTCCCTAAGTTCCAGACCTATGGTGCCACCGTAGATTTTGAGGGGTCCTCCATCAGTTAGGCATGGCACCCTCATCCTTTGGTACTTCTGCTCAGCCTTGTGGATCCATATTATCAGTCAGTGTTAGTACCCTTGGTAAGGTACCATCACCCTTCCAACTGGGGTTACAGGTTGGACCCTGATAGCTCAGATTGGGCTATGTTAGTTATAGCTAGCTCCCATAGTCTCAGTATAGTATTCAGTGTATTTTAGTTCAGGTTTACTTTACCAAGTGTATAGATTTTTAGTTATTCAATTATATAAAATTCAGTTTTTCAGATTACAGATTATCTAAGAAGCATGATTATACTTGGTCTTGCAATCTCAAATATTATATGTTCATGCATTTATGCTCAGTTATCTCATGTATTTCAGTCAATCCTTATATTATTTACCAATATATTCAAAGTACTGATCACATACTTTTCTTTGTGCTATATTACCTTCTAACATAGGTTTGGATGCTTAGTTTCCCAACCGTTCTTAGATAGATCAGTATTACTCAGTGGTTGCAGCGGTAAGTCCTCATCCATCGAGGACATGACTTATTTATCTTAGTTATTTCAGTATTTTCTTATGTTCAAACAGTCAAAGTTTTTTGGGGGCTTGTCCCATCAACTCCTCATGAATGTTTAGAGGCTTTCTAGTAATTAGATAGTTAGTCAGTTATTTCAGTATTATTAGTTGTCACAGACATTTCAGACTTGTCATGTACATATATTCAGTATTCAGATTTTTAGTATTTTATAAGCTTATCTTCCACATAAGTTATTTCAGTGCCATTTTATTCAGTGCTCACAACAGGTACTAGCTCATGGGTTAGCTTGTGGTCACTTGTGACCGTAAGCACCGTTGTCGTGATTAGGGGGTAGGCTTAGGTCATGACAAAACTTGGTATCAGAGCCTAAGGTTATAAAGTGTCCTAGGGAGTCTGAAAGCCGCATTGAGTAAAGTCTTATGCATGGGTGTGAAGCATGCCATACTTACAGAAAAGAGGCTATAAAATATTTAAGTAAAGTTTCCCTTCTTTCAGTGTTCATGTCGTGCAAAAGAGCATGAGCTCTTTTTAAACTCTTTTCTAACTTATCCTTCATTTTATTTTCAGGTAATGCCTCCCAGAAAAACAATGAAAAAGAAAATAAGGATCAGCCTGCATCCCCACCTGTTCAGGAAGATCCCTTGAATGATTATGTCTCCCATGAGGAATTCCAGGATGCTTTCACTACCTTGTCCCATTTAGTAGCTGCTCAGAATAACCGATAAGTTGTTTCCCCAGCTAATCCAATGGCAAATACAGTTGCAGTTAGGATTTAGAATTTTACTCGGATGAATCCCTTTTTGTTTTCGAGATCTAAGTCTGAGGAGGATCCGTAGGAGTTTCTAGATATGGTGCAGAAAATGATAGATATCAAGGGTGTCACTTTGAGTAAGAATGTAGATTTGGCTGCGTATCAGTTATAGGATCTTTCTCACACCTGGTTTAAGTAGCGAAAGAAGGATTGAGGTGTTGAGGTAGGTCCTGTAGAGTGGGTGGAGTTTGCCACAACTTTCTTAAATAGGTTCTTTCTATTAGAGTTGAGGAAAGCTAAGGTTCAGGAGTTTATCAATTTGAATTAGGGTAATATGATTGTAAAGGAGTACTCGCTTAAGTTTACTCAGTTGGTGAGGTATGCTACAGTTATGGTGATAGACAATAGGTCTAAAATGACTAAGTTTATATCTAGTGCATCTGATAGTATGGATAAGAGGCATAGGACTACCATGTTGATTAAGGAGATGGACCTATCTAGGCTTAAAGTTCATGCTCAACAGATTGAGGAAGAGAAACATAAGGAGAGGGAGAGAAAAAAAAAAGGACAGAATAAGTAGTTTCAACTTTTCTCAGCTAAGGTTAGAAGGAGGTAACCGTTCTTAGTTCAGTCAAAAATTTTCAGCCCCAGCTCCATCTTCAGCTAGTGCGCCAGTGCCTATGTTCAGGCAAGACAGTCAGTATAAAACGCCATGCTCTAAATACCAAGGCAATGTGAATGGTCGTTGTTCTAATCTGCTTTGTTAGAGGTATGGCAGGAATCATCCACGTGAATGCAGGGTTGGCAGTGATATGTATTTTGGATGTGGAAAACCAGGCCACAAGATGAGGGAGTGCCCTGTAGGTATATGAAAAGGTAGGAATAATTGCTAACAGGATCAGACAAATTCTTCAGCAGCCAGCAGGCCGTTCGACTCAGCAGGGCGCCAATTCCAGTGCAACCAGTGGGAAGTGCCAGAATCGGTTGTACGCACTCCAAAATCAGCACGATTAGGAAAGTTCTCCTGATGTTGTTACGGGTACGTTAAAGGTTTTTCATCTTAATGTTTATGCTTTATTAGATTCTGGAGCTTCACTTTCCTTTGTGACCCCTTATATATCCGTCAACTTTGGTGTCAGTCCTGAAACATTAGCAGAGCCTTTTGCAGTGTCTACCCCAGTGGGTAAATTTATTATAGCCAGATGGGTATACGAAAATTACCCAGTAACAGTATCTCAAAAATTACTTCAGTTGATCTTGTGGAGTTAGACATCATAGATTTTGATGTCATTCTCGACACGGATTAGCTTCACTCATGTTATGCGTTAGTTGATTGCAGAAATTGAGTCGTCCAATTTTAGTTTCCCAATGAACCGATTATTAACTGGATGGGTAGTACCTCTATACTTATGTGTTAGATTGTTTCTTATCTTAAGCAAGAAGGATAATGTCTAAGGGGCGTATTTTCTATCTTGTCCGAGTAAAAGATTCAACTTCTAAGACTTCAAGTCTCGAGTCAGTTTCAGTAGTAGGGGAATTTCTAGATGTGTTCTCTTAAAATATTTTTAGAGTTTCTCTCGGAAGGAAAATTGACTTCGGAATAGATCTCCTTTCATATACCCAACCTATTTCTATCCCACCTTATAGAATGGCTCCAACTGATCTTAAGAAGTTGAAAGAGTAGTTAAAATATCTCTTAGATAAGGGTTTCATTAGTCCCAGTGTTTCTCCATGGGGCGCTCCAGTCTTATTCATGCATAATAAAGATGGTTCTCTCAGAATGTGCATCGATTACCATCAATTTAATAAATTCACCATCAAGAATAAGTATTTATTTCCCAGAATTGATGACTTGTTCAACCAAATTTAGGGTGCCAGTTATTTCTCTAAGATAAACCTTAGATCCGGCTATCATCAACTTAGAGTCAGAGAATGTTACATTCTGAGCATAGCTTTCTGAACTCGGTATGGTCACTTCAAATTCCTAGTTATGTCTTTTGGAAACGAATGCCCCTATAAATTTCATGGACTTGATGAACAAAGTGTTTAAGCAATACTTGGACATATTCGTTATAGTCTTTATTGATGATATCCTTGTCTATTTTCATAGTGAGAATGATCATGTAGACCATTTGAGAATTGTATTGCAGACCCTTAGAGCTCATTAGTTGTTCGCCAAGTTCAGTAAGTGTAAGTTTTGGCTAAGGTCAATAGCTTTTCTTGGCCATAATATTTCCGGTGATGGAATTAGAGTTGACCCTCGAAAGACCAAAATATTGAGAAACTATCCTAGACCCATCTCTTCATAAGATATCAAGAGTTTCTTAGGTTTGCCTGGATATTACAGATGGTTTGTTGAAGTTTTATCTTCCATTTCTTCCCCCATGTCTCGATTGACTCAGAAGAAAGTCAAATTTTAGTGGTCAGATTCTTGCGAGAAAAGTTTTCAAGAGTTGAAGACTCAACTCACTTCCGCTCAAGCCTTGACTTTACCAGATGGCATAGATAGTTTTGTAGTTTATTATGATGCTTTAAGAGTAGGTATTTGTTGTTTTTTGATGCAAAGAGGAAAGGTCATATCCTACACCTCTAGACAACTTAAACCCTATGAGAAAAATTATCCTACTCACGATCTTGAGTTGGCAGCTGTTGTTTTCGCCTTGAAAATTTTGAGAAACTATCTTTATGGGGTTTATGTTTATATATTCACTGAGCATAAGAGTTTATAGTACGTGTTCACACAGAAATATCTGAATCTTCGTCAGAGAAGATGGCTTGAGTTGTTAAAAGATTATGATATGAGTATGTTATATCATTCGGGCATGCGAATGTAATGGCAAAGGCCTTTAGAAGATAGTCTATGGGTAGTGTTATGCATGTTGAGGAGGATAAGAAGAAGTTAGTTCAGGAGGTTCATCAGATTGCTAGATTGGGTATTCAATTGGTTGATTCAGCTGAAGATAGTGTATGGGTTCACAAAGGTTCGAAGTCTCTATTGGTTACCAAACTGAAAGAGGGATCCTAGTTTGGTTAAGTTGAAGGAGGCAGTTAAATATCAGAAAGTAGAGGTTTTCTCCCAAGAGGAAGATGGTGTGCGTCATTATCAGGGCAAGTTATGTGTTCCGTTTGTTGATGGTTTGAGACAACAAATACTTGCAGAAGCGTATGGTGCGTGATACTTGATCTATCCAGGAGTCACTAAGATGTACCGTGATTTGCGGGAAATCTATTTGTGAAGTAGTATGAAGAGGGATATTGCAGAGTTTGTGGCTATGTACCTAATTGTCAGCAGGTTAAGGTTGAGCACCAAAGGCCTAATGGTATATTGTAGGAGTTTAGAATCCCAACTTAGAAGTGAGAAGTGGTGAACATAGATTCTGTGATAGGGTTGCCTCGTACGTATTATCAGCAGATTCGATATGGGTCATTGTGGATAGAATGACCAAGTCAGCTTATTTCATACTTCATACTCAGATGAGTATTATGCTAGTCTTTACATTAGGGAGTTGGTTAAGTTACATGAGATTTTGTTGTCCATCATTTCGGATAGAGGTACTCAGTTTACCTCTTACTTTTGGAAGGCTTTTTAGAAGGGGCTTAGTACCCAAGTTCATCTCAGCACAACTTTTCATTCTCAGACAGATGGTCAGACAGAAAGGACCATTTAGATCTTGGAAGACATGTTGAGAGCATATATTATTTACTTTAAAGGTAGTTGGAATGACCAATTACCTTTGATTGAGTTTGCTTACAACAATAGTTATCACTCCAGTATTCAGATAGCTTCGTTTGAGGATCTTTATGGAAGGAGATATAGATATGCTATTGGTTGGTTTGAAGCAGGTGATGCTGCTTTGATAGGGCCAGATTCAGTGTTTGAGGCAATGGAGAAATTTCAGTTAATTCGAGAGAGGCTGAAGACAACCCAAAGCCATCATAAATCTTATGCAGATGTGAGGAGAAGAGATCTTGAGTTTGATATTTGTGACTTGGTTTATTTTAAAATTTCCCCTGTGAAAGGAGTTAAGAGATTTGGTAAGAGGGTAAACTTAGTCCCAACTATGTTGGCCCCTATAGAATCTTGAACCATTTTGAAAAAATGGCTTATGAGCTAGAGTTGCCTATAGATTTGGCATTAGTGCATCCAGTGTTCCATGCTTCTTTGTTAAAGAAGTTCATTGGTGATTTAGCTGTAGTTATTTCTTTAGAAGATATGGACGTTAAAGATAGCCTATCCTACGAAGAAGTCCCAGTTGAGATCCTTGATCGTCAGGTTCATAGGCTAAGGAATAAAAAAGTTCCCTTGGCTAAAGTTCTTTGGCAGAATCAATCTATTGAGGGAGCTACTTGGGAAACAGAAGTAGATATGTGAACCTAGTACCTTCATCTTTTCTCCGTAAACTCAGATTTAGCTTGAGGTAACGATTCTTCCTTAAATTGACTCATTTTTCTTTTTTGTTCCAGCTATGTTGCCATTCCTATGTCATTACATGCATTCCCAAAATCAGTTCAATTCATGTATCATGTTTCAGACTCAGTTGTGTAATCATGTTCCAAGTCATTTATGTTTAGTATATGATCTCAAATGCCTTAGTACAGTATTCTCAGTCTAACCTTCCTTTTTCGAGGATGGATGTTCCTAAGGGGAAGATATTATAATACCCCTTAATATTCTTAGCTCGATTCAGCTCCTAGTTGCATGCATTAGGGGCTTAAGTCTTGAAATTTTCACTAATTGTTGGGGACTAAGTCATTTTCAAGATTCCTTAACTTTGAGGATTTTTTTTGGTCTTCCCAACCCTGAGACGTTGGTTTTTGAGTTAATTCATGTTCAAGGATGTAAAAAGTATGCTCCGGAGGAGTTTCAGATTTTTTGGACAATGTTTGGGGAATTTTTGGATCACGAAACCAGGGGTTCACTGCGATAAGCCTGTGTCGCGGTAATTAGTCCTGACCATATGCTGACCGCATCGCAGTGAAGAAATTCTTTGACCGCGATAAAACTGCACCGTGGTGCGGGTGTTGCGTCCAGTTCTTCACTTGAATAATTGAGGGGAAATTGGGTATTTTCTCCCTCAACCGAAATAGTCCATAACATGACTTGGGACATCTTTTAGGGTATTATTTGCCCTTCTTCTCAATATCACTCTCAAGAAAACCCACCTCCTTTCTCCAAGAACAAATTTGATTCTTTTTTCCCAAGTAATCAAGAATTCAAGCTCCCGAAGTTCATGAACCTTCAACAAATCATCAATAATAGGGTTTCTTTCCCAAGTTACAAAGCTTAAGGTATGTGGGATGTTCATCCATGGGTCCCTTTCACCCATGGAGCCCAAAACCTTCTTTTCAACTAAATTATGGAATTTCCTTCACTATGGTATTTTATATGTTCAAGATGGGTTTAATTCATGTTTTTTCTAGGTAATTCAAATTCAGTTCAGCCCATGTATGATCCCATGAAAGATTTGATTTCCTCATGCTTTAAATTTTAGTTCCCACGTCTTGTTTAAGTGAATTTCATATTAAATCTCCCAATTTATGAATTTAGCCATATGAATCATGTTGATTTCCTATGTTTGACACATTCCCATGTTCAAGTTCTTGATTCTCACATGTTTGCTGAAATGTCTATGCTTTTGGGTTTGAACCATGGTCCCATATTATTATAATAGAGTTTATTATCGTAAATTATAGACATTCAGTACTGGCGGGTTATGAACACCCGATACCTATGTGTTTTACATGACTTTAGACCTTACAAGTAATGATTTCAGTTAAACCATGGCTATTACTATTTTCTCAGATGTTATGATCATGATGGGCAATGACAGTTGTTATGTTCAGCTGAATTTAATTCGGTTCTATCCAGTATCAGTGTCATTCAGTTGGGAGTAACATTTAGCACCGAGTAAACGTAGGGATGTTATCTCCCGCTTCAGTTAGGCATGAGACCTTAGTAGCAGTCCCTAAGTTCTAGACCTACGATGCTACCATAGATTTTGAGGGGTCCCCCGTTAGTTAGGCATGACATCCTCGTCCTTCGGGACTTCAACCCAGCCTTGTAGATCCACATTTCTAGTCAGTGTTAGTACCCTTGGTAAGGTACCAGAACCCTTCCAACTGGGGTTATAGGTTGGACCCCGATAGCTCAGATTGGGGCATGTCCGTTATATCTAGCTCTTACAGTCTTAGTAAAGTATTCAGTGTATTTCAGTTCAGGTTTTCTTGACCAAGTGTACAGATTTTTAGTTATTCAGTTATATAAAATTTAGTTTTTCAGATTATAGATTATCTTAGAATCATGATTATGTTTGGTTTTGCGTTCTCAGATATTACTTGTTCATACATTTATGCTCAATTATCTCATGTATTCAGTCATTCCTTATCTCACGTACCAGTATATTCAAAGTACTGATCGCATACTTTTCTTGGCGCTATGTTGCCTTATAACATAGGTTCGGATGCTCTGTTTCCCAACCGTTCTTAGACAGCGCAGCGTTACTTAGCGATAGTAGCGGTGAGTCTTCATCCATCGAGGACATGACTTATTTATTGGACCCAACTATAGTAAAACATTGGGTAAACTACATAAATGACCCTCATTATGGGTGACTTTATTTTTTGTTCCCTATAAGAAAAGTCCTACAAAACTAGTCTTCCTTCTTTTTTGTGTACATGTCAAATACCTATTTGCCCCTCTATATCTCAAATATTTCTAAACAACTCCATACTTATTTATCTTTCAACTTCTATTTTTTCTATCTTTTTTATTTTACTTTAATTTTTTTTCTTTAAATTCTTTTCCTCACCCCTTCCTTTTTTTTTATTTTCTCCTCTAAACTTCTATCCTTTTTTCTCTTTTTTTATTTTACTTTGATTTTTTTTACTTTTTTTTATTTTGGTTTTCTCAACCCTTAGTTTTTTCGTTCTCTCCTCTTAACTTCTATTTTTTTAATTTTTTTTAAAATTTTTTTATCTCATTTTTTTTAAAAAGAATTCTCAACCCTTACTTTTTTTTTTTCCTTTTCTCATCTTAACTTCATTTTTTTAATTTTATTTTTCTCTTTTTATTTTTCTTTGGTTACTTTTTTCTATTTTTTCAAAATTTTTCTCAGCATTTATTTTGGTTGTCTTTTTTTTCTTTTTACTCAACCTTTATTCTTTTCCTTTTCTCCTCTCAACTTGTACATTTTTTTATTTTTTTATTTTTTTTGTTTTTATTTTTCTTTTTCTGCAACTTTTATTATTTTTCTGTTCTTCGATTACTTCCAAATGATAAGTTATGTTCCATGAACAAGAGTTGACACTACCACATTGTGTTTCGATTCATGAGATATTCTATCTTAGAGGCAAAACTTAGCTTAAGGACTTTCAAATAATAACTTACGTCTCACGGGAAAGAGTTGAAACTACCACGTTATGTCTTGATTTATGATATATTCTACGACTCTTGCCTTAAGGCACGACTTATCCCAAGGATTTTCAAACAAGAAGTTATGTACATTGGGAAAGAGTCAACAGTACCACATTGTACTTATGAAATGCCTATAACTTCTACCTTAGAGGCAAGACTTAGCCCAAGGACCCTCAAACAACAAGTTATGCGTCATGAGCAAAAGTTAATGCTACCACATTGTGTATTACTTTATAAGATGCTGTATAACTCTTTCCTTAGAGTCAAGACTTAGTCCAAGGGTTTTTAAGTAACAAGTTACGCCCCATGGGCAAGATTGACACTACCACATTGTGTTTTGATTTATGAGATGTTCTATAACTCTTGTCTTAAAGGCAAGACTTAACCCAAGGCTTTCAAGCAACCAGTTACGCCCCATGTGTATGAGCTGATACTTTCACATTATGTTTTGATTTATGAGATGCTCTATAAATCTTACCTTATGTCACAACCCAAAAACGAAGGTCATGATGGCACTTATCGCGGTGCACCTGGACAAGTAAGCTATCACCCATACTGATTAAAAAAATGAAAAGATAGAAATATCACAAGATAAGGCTTCTAGAATGAAGCCGAATCATATAAGTAATCATAATAATGTGAAAAGAACTTATTCAAAATACCAATCATGCCTAAAAACAGGTGTCAATAGTGTAAGAACTACAAATACAATCCAAGAGTCAAATACATCAGAAAAATAACCATAAAGGAATAATATCTGTCTCCGAATACTAATAAAGACATAACTACTGTAAAAAGATAGAAGTGAACTTCAGACGCATGAATGTCCAACCGCTGCCTTGGAATCTCCAACAATTACCTGAATCAATCAAGCTGAGGCGCACTCAAGCTAGGACCTACACCGAAAGGGCACAGTAGGCTTGAGTACGGTCCACTAGTACTCAGTAGGTATCATAGGCCGACCAAGCAAAGTAGTAAATAAAGCATACAAAATATACACTAAGGGTGTCACCTGCAATCAAAAAATGTCCCACAATGGTAGCCCACACCGCTTGCACTAATAGTTTTAATATATCACATATATTATAACATCACACCAAGATAGAACAAAAGTATGTATTATATTACATATAAGAAGAACAAAGGGGAATATGCATATACAAGATCATCAAATACAAGTAAAAGAAGATACGATAAATACATAGATGACAAGTCAATAAGGCAATAAAACACAACATAACACGATAAATAAAGTGCAATGTATATGATGATGAAGATGATGATGATGATGCATGAGGTCGTCGCACAACCTCCGGGATCATCGCACAATCCCCGTATATACCTACAGAGGTAAGCCTCCCAAAGAAGGACCCATGGGTTAACCCGTATACAATCCACATATCGCATATCTCCTTTTTCGCACATCTCTCGGAAAGGGTTTATAAGGTGTTACAATATCTCCTCCCCGACACATCCCTTGGGAAGGATTTTAAAAAGGTGTTGCTAGTGTTTCTAAGATGTTGCCACAGTGGTACCAATGTTTCATGAATGAGTATGATATGAGGATGTAATGCTCACAACCAATCACAATAAGTATTTTCACAACCAACCACAATGATATATTATATCCACAACCATGTGAGCTAATATCCACCCATTATTTCAGTTTCATCCATTAATTTCCACATGTCTCATATGCCAAATAAAGTATGAATATAATCACAATATATCAATGGTACCATATTAAGCACCATAACAACACAATACAGTTATTCACATGTATTCAAGGCTATTAATATCACATAAGATCCCACACGGCCACACATATCACATAATAACTCAATTTCGACAATTACACCATATATAGGCCCCTACACAGGCACAACACATAGAAAGTCATTTTTCATGATTAGTTCCCACCCTTAATATGCATTTTGTATCATCATTTACTACCCAGCCTAGTTTGAAAGAGTTAAGCCATAACCTACCCCAAAAGCCAAAATTGGTCTGCTATACTTCAAACTCACAACCTTACTTTCCACGAACGATCCCGAACTCCTATAAAAATATCAAATATAAAATCGCATAAAAAATAACAACGAAATTCATATTGACTACTTTTAGTTCGGGGTCAAAACGAATCTCGGAAAGGGTTTCCAAAAAAGAAGGGAAAAATTGTAACTTTACTTCAAAAACATGTTTCTCATATTTTTAGGAACCTACAGCTGAAAACCCAAGTCAAATCCAGTCAAAAACGAGATTCAAATAAAAGAAAAACCATTTTTGAGCTTTATCGGGTAAAATCTTTGAAATCCGGGTTAGAATAAAAAATTGGAGTTGTTTTAAGAGTTAAATAAATGAAAAACTAATAATTATAAGATAAAAACATTATTCAAGTGAAAAGGAGTGAAGTTGGGGTTTAGAATTAAGCCCTAAGATTTTGGGGGGTTTTGAGAAATTAATCAAGAAATTATTAAGAAAAGGGTGAATTTTTACCTTAAATCCGCAATAAAACCAAGAAATGAGTGTTAATCTTACTTGTCAAGCTCTCACAAACTTTAATTTTAAGCTCCCACACTATTTTAGGGTTTAACTCTCAAGAGGCAAGATGAAAATGAGCAAAATAGGTCAAGAAGAGGTGAAAATCTGCTATTTATAGCAGATTTTCTGCAATACCAGCTTTTTGTTTTGGTTGATCGGACTTCAACGGGGTGTCCAGGATTCATTTGGAGTCCGGTATATGCAAACGGACTATTCAACCATACTAAACTCGACGTTTCAGAAGCAATGGCGATATCTGATTTTCAAAAAAATATTATTTTAACAAAGTTGATCCCCAAAACCCGAAATCACACTTTTTCAAACCGAGGGTTGAAATGAGATTTAAAAGTTGAAAAATCATATCAAATAAGCTAACCCCCTAAAATTGACATTTTGGATCTGTTGGCGAAGTCAGATTTTCCATATGAGGTTGTTTCGATCAAATGTGGGTCTCACACACATATTTTCAATTGTCCAACTTTTAGATCAATAGGTCGAAATGAACTCGGGTGCACCGGGACCCGAACCAAAGGTCTACCTAGCCTAAAATTGATATTCCAGAGCTGCTGGCGCATTTCATTCAACGATCCATCACATGGATCAAAAGATATCCCCATAAGTCTAAAATAAGGCTCTCGGAGCCATCAACAACCACAACATCGTATAAATGGTATCAAAATGCATTGAAAATCATGCCAATCACTCCCACATCCCAAAAATATCATAATGAAACTACGGAGATGGGTAAAACATTCAAATCATACAAAATCATAAATTTCACATATTTCATTAAATTGTTTAGATCGTTACATTATCCACTACTAAAAATCTTGTTCGGCCTCAAACTAAAGGCAAAAGAATTACTTGAATCAACAACGAACTGGGGATAGGAACTATGCATATCAAAATCAACCTCACAAGTAGGCTCATCAATAGATTGATGTCGCATTGAACCTTAACCATAGGGATAACTCCTAAGGGCAACTGCCTAACATCCCTAGCAAAATAGAGACCGGCTCCTTAACAAAAGACAACCGCTCATCTAGCCAAATCGAATCCACGCGAATGATATGAGACTCATTGAGAATATAGAGAAGATACATAGAAATATGAAAAACTGAATGAACAATGTCAACTCATAAGCCACATCACCAACAGTCCAGAGAATTTTAAATGGACCAATATATCTGGGGCTAAGCTTGCCCCTCTTCCCAAACCTCATCACACCGTTCATGGGTGAAACTCAAAGAAAAACACGATCACCAACACCAAATCTCAAGGCATGAAGTCTACGATTATCATAACACTTTTGCCTACTCTGAGCTGCTTTAAGTCTATCCTGAATGACCTGAACTCTATCCAAAGACTCACTGGTGAGCGACAATGACTACCATACAATACCTCAAAAGGAGCCATATCAATACTAGAATAGTAGCTATTATATAATACAAACTCTGCTAAAGCCAAATGTTGCTCCCACTAGCCACCAAAATCCATAACACATGCGCGGAGCATATCCTCCAAAGCCTGAATAGTCCGCTATGTCTGGCTATCAATATGGGGGTGAAATGTTGTGCTAAGATCAACCCAAGTACCCAAATCATCCTAAAAAGCCTTCCAAAAGTGAGATGTGAACACAGAACCTCAATCTGAAATAATAGACACAGGTACACCATGCAGATAAACAATCTCACGAATATAGATACGAGCCAATATCTCACCACTGAACAAGATCTGAAATGGCATAAAATAATCTAACTTGGTCAATCGATCCATGATGAACCAAATACTGTTAGAACCATGAGATGTACAAGGAAAACTAGTCATAAAGTCCATGGTGAATCATTCCCACTTCCACTTGGGAATGTGTAACCTCAAAAGAAATCCACCAGGTCTCATATGCTCGGCCTTCAACTGCTGACAACATAGGCAATGAGCCACAAAATTTGCTATATCACGCCTTATACCACCCTACCAGTAGTGTTGTCTCAAATTACAATATATCTTAGTCATACTTGGATGGATAGAATATCTAGAACAATGGGCCTCCTCTAAGATCAACCTAATCCATTCACCCACTCTTGGCACACAAACTCGGCCTCCAATCCGCAAAACTTTATCTGAATCAAGTGAGGCTACATTAGCCTCCCCACTCAATATCTTATCTCGAATCGACCTCAATCCAACATCATCAAATTAATGAGACTGAATTTGCTCCATCAAACAAGATCTGGCATCCACAAATGCCAAAATATGCCTTGGTGTTGAAATATCAAGCCTAACCATTTGGTTAGCTAAAGACTGAACCTCTAAGGCCAAAGGCCTCTCCTGGGTCAAAATATGTGCCAAGCTACACATGCTAGTCGACTTTCAGCTCAAGGCATCCACAACCATATTAGCCTTGCTTGGATGGTAGAGAATAGTATAGTCATAATCCTTAAGCAACTCAAGTCAATGGTGTTGCCTCATATGAAGATCTCGCTGGGTAAAGAGGCACTGAAGGCTAGGATGATTTGAGAAGATCTCACAACGAACTCCATACTAGTAGTGCATCTACAACTTCAAAGCAAACACAACTGCGCACAACTCCAAATCATGGGAAGGATAATTCCTCTTATGAGGCTTCAACAGACGAGATGCATACACAATCACCTTGCTCTCCTACATCAACATAACACCCAAACCAACATCAAAAGCATCACAAAAAATAAAAAAGCCTACACCCTTCTTGGGCAAAGTTAAGATAGAAGATGAAGTAATCAAATCCATTAGCTTTTAGAAGCTCGCCTCATAAGAATCAGACCACTGAAAATAAATCTTCTTCTGGGTCAACTTAGTCAAAAATGCTGTAATAGAAGAGAAACCCTCAACAGAATGCCAATAATAACCTACCAAACCAATAAAACTCTAAATCTCTGTGGGTGAAGTAGGTCTATCCCAATCACGAACTGCTACAACCTTGGCTAGATCAACCATAATACCTTCCTTAGTCACCACATGACCCAAGAAAGAAGCAGACTCTAACCAGAATTCCCAGTTAGAGAACTTAGCATATAACTTCTCATCCCTTAATCTTTGAAGCACAATACTCAAATGATCCTCATGCTTAACCTAACTCTTAGAATACACCAAGATATCATCTATAAATGTGATAACAAAAGAGTCAAGATACGGTCAAAACACTCAATTCATCAACTCCATGAATATGGCAGGGGCATTGGTCAACCCAAAAGACATGACCACGAACTCATAATGACCATATTGAGTCTGAAAAGCTATTTTTGAAATACCTGAAACTCTAATCTTCAACTGGTGATAACCGAACCTCAAATCAATCTTTAAAAACACTGCAGCACCCGAAGCTGATCAAACAAATCATCAATGTTAAGAAAAGGAAACTTATTCTTAACTGTCACCTTATTCAACTGCTGATAATCAATACATGACCCATCCTTTTTATTCACAAATAAGACAGGCGAACCCCAAGTTGAAACACTAGATCATATAAATCCTTTATCCAACAACTCCTATAATTGATCCTTCAGTTTCTTTAACTCTGGGGCCATCCTGTAAGGGAGAATAAAAAGGGTCTTGGTTCCCAGCTCAACATCAATACTAAAATCAATATCTTGATCTGGAGGCATACCAAGCAAGTCCGTAGAGAATACATCCATAAACTCATGGACAATACGAATAGAATCTAAGAAAAGAGGTAAAACAACACTGGTGTCACGAATATGGGCCAAATAAGATAAATATCCCCTCTCAACCAATTTATGAGCCTGAACATAAGATATAATCCTCTTAGTACCCAAATAAAATGTACCCTTCCAAGCTATTCTTAGCATACCTGGCAAAGCTAAAGTCACAGTCTTTGAAAAATAATCAAAGACATCATGATAAGGAGCAAACCAACACATGCCTAAAATAACATCAAAATTGACCATGTTTAACACAAGAAAGTCTACCAAAGTCTCACACCCAGCAAAAGTCATAACACAAGATTGGTATACCCGATCTACCACTAAAGAATCACCTACCGAGGTAGATACATGAATAGGCATGGAAAGAGACTCACTAACATAATCAAAACCCAAAGAAAAATACACAAATAAATAGGAGAAAGTCGATCCGAGATAAAATAATACAGATACAGGTATGAAGCTAAAATGACCCAAAATCAGCTCTTGGGATATCACACGGTGCTTAGGGCTACAAGTAGCCTCAAGCGAACCCTTTGAGCCTACCACTTCTCATAATAACTCATTCAAGAAGGAATATACAAAACATTGGTACTGTCATATCAAATGAAAGGAAATACGAAGATAATACTTGATCCAAATGACCATAATACTAAAAATCTCAACACAACCACAATCTAATAACTAGTCTGATAAAACCTCTACTACTCTATGAACTCGAGAGCCGTTGGGATAGGTCCCTAACTGACTCAAACTGAACTGAAAGTAATAAAATAAATACTCGAATACTAAAATATTTGAAGATAGGTCCTCGAACCATGAAGACTCACCACTATTGAGATATAGACAAAGGAACTCAAAAATCACTGATGAGGCTGGGACTGAGCACCTGAACCTACATTATAAGACAATGCAGCACATAGACGTATATATGAATCAACATTAGGGAATGTACTGAGTATATGGGGGTGTATGTATTTACAGAAAATAATATCCATACTCTTTAATCAAATCATGCATGCAATTAGGAATGACTCACATAGCTTGAATAAGTGTGAAATGTAAAGATCATTATTCAGGTATAATAAAGCATGTAACACAAATCTCGTGAGTCCTTATACTTTAGCTTTAAAATCTGAACTCTTCTCTTATTCTCATTACTCAAAGACTAAAGAAAACTTTAAACAATACTTTCAAAATCATGCATATATCTCATGGAGAGTAAAACTTCTTTAATGCTCAAAAACTTATAAATCGTTTGAACTCAAACACTTGGAACTCGGAATTATAGAACTTTGGTTTAAAAACTGATGATCAACTCTTATTAGTAGGGAAAAATACTTCCTTCTTTGGAAAATACTCAAAAGTAATTCGTTCACTTTAGAAAATATCTCATCTCAAAGCTTTAGGGAAAATATTCTATCTCAATAAAAAATAACTTTAGTTTAGAGAGGTTCTCTTAACCGACATAAACCATGCAAGCTATATGGAGTCCAACTTCTTGTCCTCCTAAGAAAGAAACCTCACATTGGGGAGAGGCGTCATACTCTTGCCAAGGAGTATAACCTCAACTCAATGATCACTTATCTCAGCCTCGGGCCCAATCATCTTAACCTTAGGCCCAAAATCTCAAACCTACGATGGCACTTAGTTCTGGGGTAAGAAACTGTGGTAACTTACCCAACTTGGTGATAAATACTACTCCCTTTAGTTATCTCGCTCATCTCTTGGAAATCCACTTTAGAATAATCTCATGGTTCAATAAAAACCCAACTGTAAAATCTATAATCTCATGCAGTGAAGTAGATTTGAAAGTCCTATGACTATTAGGTCAAAACATTTCTTAATAATCTCAGAATACTCAAATCATTAGTACTTATAGAACAAGAGTTCATAAAATTGCAAGTCTCAAGTAGGGCTTAGTGACCCATATTTCAATCTCAAGTTAAAACTCATCAAAATGCATGTTAGATAGCATATATATTCATAAATCATATAGAAATCTGGAATTTACAACCATTTAGCTCATAATCTCAACATACTCATGTACTTCAATATCTCAAATATCTCAACTATTAACTTCTCAAAGATTAAAATCATTGGGTACAGATCCAGCTATAATTTCTCAAGAAAACTTATAAAAATCATGCCATTAGACTCTCAATTCATGGGAAACATCAACAGCTTGCACCCAATAACAATGGGTGAAAACCCCTAATTCAATTTCATGTAAAATCTCATAAATTTCAAAACAATTGTAGTTGAAATAAGCCTTTGGGCACAAGGGTGAAAGGATTACCCTTGTTCAAATCCCCACATACCTTAGATTATGAAATTGGATCAACAAGCTTGCTCTGAACTCCTCTTATTACTCTTGAGAGAGGGTTCTTACAACCCTTGAACTTGGGGTATTCAAATCTCAACTTAATTTGTAGAATCTATGATAAGTTCTGTGATTTCTTGGAGAAGGGTTTTAGATTTGATCTCGAGGGAGAGACACTAGCTCTCTTGTGTTTTGGATGATGAATGAAGCCATTTACTTCGCTTGGAATATATCTTGTTGATATAAGAGTGGAAAAGACCAAAAATCCCTTTTAAAATAAGTCAAAAATACTGAACGGGGGCTGCAACGGTCGAAGCGATGGTCCTTCGCTAGCCTGACGGTCTGTCGGATCGTCTGCCGCACGTCGGTAAAAAAAAATACACTGCCTCAATGCGACGGTCTCAGCAATGGTCCATCATAGATTCGACGGTCAATCGGATCACCCGTCGCACATTGGCCAGGATAAGGCCACATTGCCTCAGTGGTGACGGTCTCAACGACGGTGCATCGCAGCCTTAATGGTCCATCGTCCTGGCCGTTGCACTTGGGCCAGAAAAGGGAGTTACTGCCTTAGTTACGATGGTCCATGAAACGTTCCATCGTAGAATTGACGGTTTATCGGATCGTCCGTCGCACCTGGGCGGTTCCGACAACTCTCAGTAAAACGGCCATAGCTTCTTACCCTGATTTTGGATTTGGATGAAATTGGTATCGTTCGAAAGTTAGTTCAATTCTCTACATGAAAAAAGTCAAATTTAAGAAAATTCTATATGGTTTAAAGACCAATTGCTTAGGAAGTCTCTTCTCAATCTTTCAGGACCAGAATTACACTTCACTTGGCACGCTTTAAGGCTTGGACTACGAGGGAACTTTGTGGGGTCTTACAATATCTCCCCCTTGGAAACATTCATCATTGAATGTCGCTAGTTAGATTAGGAACACAGGAAAACAGAGTACACATAGCTGAAGCAATTTGCTAAACGACTCAAAATCTCTCTAAACTCTTGAATACCTCAGAAATTGCAAGAACTCACGCAAGAAGAGATATATAGCTGAACTTTAGATTAGAAGGGTTGGATTAAGGAAGAATAATACCTTCGGATTGATCTGAACTCACAGAAAAGAGGTGCGAGTTCTTGGCTCGCATGTTTACTTCTTCCTCTCAAGTAGCTCCCTCAACTTACTAGTTCCGGCACAACACTTTGACTAAGGGAACCTCTTTGTTCCTCAGTCTACGGATCTAAAAATCTAGGATATCAACGGGGAATCTCATCGAATGAAAGATTGTTCTGAAAATCAGCACTCTCTGAAGGATCTACCACAACAGAATCACCAATATTCTTCTCAAGCATGGAGACATGAAAAATAGGATGAACGACTGACAACTCCATAAGCAACTCAACCTCATAGGCTATTTTCCCAGCACGGCTAAAAGCTCTATACAGGCAAACATAACGGGGACTAAGCTTTCCCTTTTTACCAAACCTCTTCACCCCTTTAATGGGTGAAATCTTCAAGTACACTAAATCACCTACTTCAAACTCAAGATCTCTTCTCCTCACATCGGCATATGACTTTTGATGACTCTGAGCTATCTTTAACCTCTCTCTAATCAACTTAACTTTCTCCATAGCTTCAAACACTGCATCAGGCCCAATCACAGCAGCTTCACCCACTTCAAACCAACCTATGGGTTATCTACATCTTCTATCATACAAGGCCTTAAATGGTGCCATCCTGATGCTAGCATGGTAACTATTGTTATAGGCGAACTCTATCAATGGCAAATGCTCATCCCAACTTCCTATGAAATCAAGAGCACAGACCATCAACATGTGTTCTAGGGTCTAAATAGTCTTCTAAGCCATACCATCTATCTGCGGATGAAAAGTGAAACTCAAAAGAACTTGGGTACCAAGTCCCTGCTGAAATGCCCTGTAAAATTGATAAGTAAATTGAGTATCCCCATCTGAAATGATAGATGAAGGAAGTCCGTGTAGACTGACTAACTCCCAGATATACAATCTAGCATAATCCTCTGCTGTATAAGATGTATGAATGGGCAAAAAGTGCGGGGACTTAGTCAGCCTATCTATAACAACCCAAATAGAATCATGATGATAGCGCAAAAGGGGTAACCTGGTCAAGAAATCCATATTCACCAGCTCCCACTTCCAAGTGGGTATACCAAAATCTTTCCTCACACCACCAGGTCTTTGTTGCTCTACCTTAACCTATTGGCACGTTGCAAACTTTGCTACAAATTCAGCTATATCCTTTTTTATACCATTCCACCAATAAATTTCCTGCAAATCGCGGTACATCTTGGTAGTGCGAGGACAAATAGAATACAGCGCCATGCACTTCAGTCATGCCTCAGATCATCAACACATGAAACACACAGTTTACCCTACAATTTCAACCCGCCATCTCCCCATTAGGATAAAACCTCTACCTTTTGGTCCTTAACTGACTCTTTCAGTCTGACCAAACTAGGATTTCTATATTGTTTCTCCTTCACTTCCAAAACTAAGGAGGATTCGGAACTACTTTGCACCAAAGTACTTTCCTCACCTGAATCAAGCAACCTAACACCCAATCTAGCCAGACAATGCACATCATGAGCTAACTCTTGAGAAACACTACCCATAGACAATCTGCTAAGGGTATCCACCACTACATTAGCCTTGCCTGGGTGATACAACACACTCATATCATAGTCTTGTAACAACTCTAACCACCTCCTCTGCCTAATATTCAACTCTCTCTGAGTAAACACATACTGCAGGCTCTTATGATCAGTAAACATATCAACATGAACACCATAAAGATAGTGTCTCTAGATTTTCAAAGCAAAGACCACAACAACTAACTTAAGATCATGGGTTGGGTAATTCTTCTCATGCAGCTTTAACTGTCTAGAGGCATAGGCTATAACCTTACCTCTTTGCATCAACATACAACCCAAACCAATTCTAAAGGAATCATAATACACCATAAAACTATTTGTGCCATCAGGCAAAGTCAACACAGGGGATGAAGTAAGTCGAGTCTTCAACTCCTGAAAACTCTTCTTACAGGAATCTGACCACTGGAACTTAACTTTTTTTTGGGTCAATCGGGTCAGGAAAGATGCAATAAAAGAGAAAACTTCAACAAAACGGCGGTAGTAGCCAGATAGACCCAAGAAACTTCTAATGTCAGATGGGGAAATAGGTCTAGGCTAATTTCTTACAGCTTCTGTCTTTTGAGGATCAACTCTAATGCCTTCGGCTGAAATGATATGACCTATAAAGGTTACTGATCTTAGCCAAAATTCACACTAACTAAATTTAGCAAACAACTGGTTATCTCTAAGAGTTTGCAAGATAGTTCTAAGGTGATTTGCATGGTCAAGTATACAAAGATATCATCTATGAAGACAATGACGAACATATCAATATATGGCTTGAACACTCGATTCATGAGGTCCATAAAGGTTACTGGGGCATTGGTTAGCCCAAAAGACATAACTAGAAACTCAAAGTGACCATAGCAGGTTCAAAAGACTATCTTTGGAATATCACATTCCCTCACTTTAAGCTGGTGATAGCCGGATCTAAGGTCTATCTTGGAGAAATAACTTGCACCTTGCAACTGATCAAACAGGTCATCAATTCTCAGAAAAGGATACTTATTTTTTACTGTGACCTTATTAAGCTGATGATAGTCAATGCACATATGCAAAGAACCATCTTTCTTTCGCAGGAATAAAATAGGTACGCCCCAAGAAGAAACACTCGGCCTTATGAAACCTTCGTCTAAAAGATCTTTGAGTTTCTCTTTCAATTCCTTAAGCTCAGCAAGTGCCATACGGTATGGCGGAATAGAAATAGGATGAGTGTCGTGAAAAAAGTCAATCCCGAACTCTATCTCTCTATCAGGAGATACCCCTGGGAGATGTTCTGGAAAAACATCTCGAAACTAATTAACAATGTCGACTGACTAAATAGTTGGAGCCTCAGAATTAAGTGTCTTCGACACTAACTAGGTGATAGATGCAACCCTTAGATATTAGCTTTTTAGCTTTGAGATAGGAGATAAAATAACTCTTGGGAGATACCGAACTCTCGGACCACTAAAAAATTGGCTTATCAGGGAACTGAAACTTGACCACATAGGTACGACAGTCTATAGATGCATAACAAGAATGAAGCCAATCCATACCCAGAATAAGGTCAAAATCCACCATGTCTAACTCTATCAAATCAGCAAGTATGACTCTATGAAGAACAGTAACAGGACAATCTCTATACACTTGTTTAGCAACAACTGACTCCCCTACTGCTATGGAGACTAGGAAAGGCTCAGGAATCTTTTCAGGACTCATTTTAAAATGCACAGCCACAAGTAGGGTCACATAGGAGAGACTTGACCCGAGGTCCAACAACACATAAACATCAAAACAAAAGACACGAAGCATACCAGTAAAAACATCTCAAGAGTCCTCCTGCTCCTGATGGGATAGTAAGGCATAGAATCTATTCTGGCGCTGATCGCTAACAGTACTGGATGAAGCACCCTGAACAGGGGCAAGACGAGGGACATGAGCTGGTTTACTAGTAGTCCATGCCTGAGGTCGGGCATCTCTAGTCCCCTGACTAGCATGCGGACAATCTCTAAGTTTGTGGCCCTATTTTCCATAACCAAAACAACCCCTCAAATCTATGAAACACTCATCGGAAAGATCCCTACCACACTTAGCACAAAGAGGGTAACAGGGCCTGTTACCAATACTTTTCTGTGACCTAGACATAAAGGACCTGCTCCCTTAGTCCTGCCTGCCTCTAGGCGTGGGAGCACTAGCTAATGAAGGCGCTGGAATAGATGGACGTCTCTGAAATTAAGGGCGATTTCCTCCATGGTACCTAGGCTGACTATACTCATGCTGCTCAGATCTAGCTTTCTTATTACCTCTCACTCTGTCTCTCATCTAATCTTATCTACCTCTATCTACTGTGCATACATCATCAACCTAGACAGATCTATATCTCTATCCAGCATCATAGTTCTACACTCTTTCAGCACCAAACCAAAAACACCTATCACGAACTTGCTTATACTAGCTCGGGTGTTAGAAATCAAATCAGGAGCATACTTGGATAACTGGTTGAACTTCAAGAAGTACTCCTTAATAGTCATGGATCCCTGCCTCAAGTTCATAAACTCCTCAATCTTTGCTTCCCTCATTTCAAGTAGAAAGAACTTGTCCAAGAATGCATCATGGAACACCTGCCAAGTCATAGGAGCAACACCCTCACCTCTACCCTTCTTCAATGCTACAACCCAGTCATAAGCAATGTCTTTCAACCTGTAAGATGCCAGATCAACACTTTCTTCCTCAGAAATATGCATCACCTATGTGATTTTTCTCACCTCCTTAAGGTATAACTGTAGGTCCTTACATATCTTAGACCCATAAAACTCTGGCAGATTCATCCGCATAAAATCACAAATCCTAGCAGCAGCTAAATCACCTCTTTTCTGATTTGCAACTACAGCTGGGTTATTGGCCTGAACATTGGCGGTGACTGCTTGGGCTAATGCCTGAAAGGCCACCCGAAACTCAGTATGAGACACAGTCTCATTCAAAGGATCAACAGGTGGGGGTTGCTCATCATTGTTTCTGTGGGCATTCACTCTTCGGAGAGGCATTTTCTAAAATAGGAGAGTATGAATTATTAGATAAGAGGGACAACTGCAAACACGAGGGAATCTGAAAGAAAGAAACAAATTTTTCCTAAATGTCTTATAGCCTCTTGCTCATAGATGTGGTGCGCTACACACCAATGATCAAGATTCTACTCAACACAGCTTTTCAGACTCCCTAGGACTCATTTAAAACCTTAGGCTCTGATACCAAGTTTGTAACAACCTAAAATCACTTCTCGGGATGTCACACGGTGCTTAGGGCTACAAGAAGCCCTAAGCTAACCCTTTGAGCCTATCATTTCTCATAATAACTCATTCAAGAAGAAATATACAAAACATTGGTACTGTTATATCAAATGAAAGGAAATATAAAGATAATAATCAGTCTAAACGACCAAAATACTGGAAATCTCAACACAACCATAGTCTGATAACTAGTCTAACAAAGCCTCTACTACTCCATGAACTCGAAAGCTGTTGGGACAGGTCCCCAACTGACTCAAACTAAACTGAAAGTAATAACATAAACACTCGAATACTGAAAAGTCTAAAGATAGGTCCTCAAACCATGAGGACTCAGCACTGTGGAGATGTAGACAAAGGTACTCAAAAATTACTGACGAGGCTGGGACTGAGCACTTGAACCTACATTATAAGATAATGTAGCACATAGACGTATATGTGGATCAGCACTTGGGAGTGTACTGAGTATATGGGGGTGTATGCATTTACAGAAAAAAATATCCATACTCTTAAATCAAATCATGCATGCAATTAGGAATGACTCACATAACTTGAATAAGTCTGAAATGTAAAGCTCATAAATCATGTATAATGAAGCATATAACACAAATTTCGTGAGTCCTTATACTTTAGCTTTAAAATCTGAACTCTTATCTTATTCTTATTACTTGAAGGCTAAAGAAAGCTTTAAACAATACTTTCAAACTCATGCATATATCTCATGGTAAGTAAAACTTCTTTAATGCTCAAGAACTTATAACTCTTTTGAACTCAAACAGTTGGAACTCGGAATCATATGAATGTGGTTTAAAAATTGATGAACAACTCTTATTAGTAGAGAAAACTACTTCCTTCTTTGGAAAATACTCAAAAGCAATTCCTTCACTTTAGAAAATATCTCATCTCAAAGCTTTAGGGAAAATATTCTATCTCAATGGAAAATACTTTAGTTTAGGGAGGTTCTCTTAACCGATATAAACCATGTGAGCTACATGAAGTCCAACGTCTTGTCCTCCTAAGGAAGAAACCTCACGTTGGGGAGAGGCATCATACTCTTGCCAAAGAGTATAACCTCAACTCAGTGATCACTTATCTTAGCCTCAGGCCCAATCATCTTGGCCTTAGGCCCAAAATCTCATACCTATGGTGGCACGTAGTTCTGGCGTAAGAAACTATGGTAACTTACCCAACTCGGTGCTAAATACTGCCCCCTTTAGTTATCTCAGTTATCTCATGGAAATTCACTTTAGAATAATCTCATGGTTCAATAAGAACCCAATTGTAAAATCTATAATCTCATGTATGAAGTAGATTTGAAAGACCTATGACCATTAGGTCAAAACATTTCTCAATAATCTCAGAATGCTCAAATCAAGGGTGCTTATTGAACAAGAGTTCATAAAATTGCAAGTCTCAAGTAGGGCTTCGTGACCCATAATTCAATGACAAGTTAAAACTCATCAAAATGCATATTAGATAGATATAGATTCATAAATCGTATAGAAATCTGGAATTTATAGCAATTTAGCTCATAATCTCAACATACTCATGTACTTCAATATCTCAAACATTTCAACTATTAACTTCTCAAGGATAAAATCATAGGGTACAGATCCAGCTGTAATTTCTCAAGAAAACATGTAAAAATCATTCCATTAGTCTCTCAATTCATGGGAAACATCAAAAGACTGCAACCAATAACAATGGGTGGAAAACCCCAATTCAATTTCATGTAAAATCTCATAAATTTCAGAAAAATTAAAGTTGAAATAAGCCTTTGGGCACAAGGGTGAAAGAATTACCCTTGTTCAAAACCCCACATACCTTAGATTATGAAATTGGATGAATAAACTTGATTTAAAATCCTCTTCTTACTCTTGAGAGAGGGTTCTTGCAACCCTTGAACTTGGGGAATTCAAATCTCTACTCAATTTGTAGAATCTATGATAAGTTCTTGGATTTCTTAGAGAAGGGTTTTAGATTTGATCTTGATGGAGAAACCCTAGCTTTCTTGTATTTTGGATGATGAATGAAGCCATTTACTTCTCTTGTAATATAGCTGGTTGATAAAAGAGCGAAAAAGTTCAAAAATCCCTTTTAAAATTAGTTAAAAATACTGAACGGGGGATGCGATGGTCGAAGCAACGGTCCATCGCTAGCCTGACAATCTGTCGGATCGTCCGTCGCACGTCGGTCAGAAAAAGAACACACTGCCTCAATGCATGGTCTCAGTGATGGTACATCACAGACTCGATGGTCTATCGGATCACCCATCGCACGTTGGACAAGATAAGGCCACACTGCCTCAGTGGCGACGGTCTCAGCGACGGTCCGTTGCAACCTTGATGGTTCATCGTCTTGGCTATCGCACTTGGGCCAGAAAAGGGAGTTACTACCTTGGTTGTGATGGGCTGAGCGATGGTCCATTGCAGACTCGATGGTTCGTCCATCACACTTGGGTGGTTCTGACAACTCTCAGTAAAATGGCCATAACTTCTCACACTGATGCTGGATTTGGACAAAATTTGTATAGTTGGAAAGATAATTCAATTCTCTACATGAAAAAAATTTAAATTTAAGAAAATTCTATATGGTTTAAACATCAATCACTTGGAAATTCTCTTATTAATCTTTTAGGGCTAAAATTACACTTTACTTGACACACTCTAAGGCTCAGACTACGAGGGATCTTTGCGGGGTCTTACAGAACCAAACGGGGATGATACCTGTAATCATAGCATCAAAAGACTCTACCTCAGGTCTGTATGGTATAGCATAACACTGACCATGAATACTAACTGCTTAAGTGGCCCCACAACCAACCCCACAAGCTCCAGTACCTATCCCTCTCGCATATCTGGTAGCACCCCTACCCCTCACAGCTAAAATAAGAGTAGCTCTAAAAACATAGCAAGGACATTCCTTGGCCACATGGCCAGTCTCTTCAGGCACATAGCAACCTCTACGACCAGTCTTAATTGGAGAAGGAACAACTTGGCCTGAATGACCACCCTAAACTGCTGAACTAGAAGGTCCAACACCTAGACTCTGTAAGGCCGCCTGCACTGGCCTACACTATCCACGAGAACCACTAAAATATCTACCATGGGGATACTAACCTGTGAACTCACAAAAAGGATGCACCTTCTTGGCGCCACCCTAAGATACTCTAAGAATACCCTCTATTGTCTTAACATAATCCATAATACTCTGAAATAAAGCCCTAAGAATGACTATCTGAGACATATCCAACTAAAGGGAGACATCCAAGCCTTTCAAAAACTTCTGAGTCTTCTCAAACTCGACGGAAATACTATCATAGAAATATCTGGACAGGGAAGGGAATATGCCTCATACTCAGTAACTATCATAGAGTCTTTCTCCAAATAATTTGACTTGTCCCACATCTGATCCCTCTAACTGTAAGGCACGAATCTCTCCAGAAAGGCATTACCAAACAAATCCCATGACAACTTAGAGCATCAATAGGCCTACAACCAATAAATAATCTCCACCAATATTTCATAGCATTTATCAACTGGTTGTAGTATAAGCCACACCATTCATGTAGAAAGAGAGAAACACAACTCAGAACATAACGTATGAAAGAATTTTGCACAATAAAAACTAAAATGAGAAAAGTTTCCTAAAGACGTCCTATAGCCTCTCAAAAATAGATACAGACGTCTATGTACTAATCCACGAGACTCTATTAGACATCCCGTTCATACACCATTGAGACCAATGAAACCTGGCTGCTCTGATACCAATTTTTCATGACCCAAAAATGAGGGTCATGATAGCACTTATCGTAACGCACCTTGACAAGTAAGCCTATCACCCAAACTGATACAAAAAGATAAAAAGACAAAAATATCCCAAGATAAGGCTACTAGAATGAAGCTAAACCATAAAAGTAATCATAACAATGTGGAAAAAACTTATCTAAAATACCAATCATGCCCAAAACTAAGTGTCAATAATGTAAGAACTACTAATACAATCCAAGAGTTAAATACATCAAAAAAATAACCACAAAGGAATAATATCTGTCTCTGAATACTAATAAAGACATAACTACTGTAGAAAGATAGAGGTAAAGTTGAAACGCATAAATGTCCAACCACTACCTTGGAAGCTTTAATAATCGCCTGAGTCAATCAAGCTGAGGCGCACTCGATCTAGGAACTGCACCAAAAGGGCACAGTAGGCATGGATATGGTCCACTTGTACTCAGTGGATATCATAGCATAATCAAGCAAAGTAGTAAATAAAGCATACCAAATATAAACTAAGGTCATGTCACCGACAATTAAAAAATGTCCCACAATGGTAGCCCAGACCGCTTGAACTAACAATTTTAATATATCACATATATTATAACATCACACCAAGATAGAACAAAAGTACGTATTATATCGCATATAAGAAAAATAAGGGGGAACATGCATATACAAGATCATCAAATACAAGTAAAAAAAGATACGATAAATATGGAGATGACAAGTCAATATGGCAATACAACATAACATAACACAATAAATTAAGTGCAAATGTATATGATGATGAAGATGATGATGATGCACAAGGTCGTCGGACAACCTTCGGAATCGTCGCACAATCCCTGTATACACCTACGGAGGCAAGACTCCCAACGCAGGACCCATGGGGCATTCGTCAAACTGTATACAATCCACATATCTCATATCTTCTTTCAGACACATCCCTTAGAGAGGGTTTTAAGAAGGTGTTGCCAATGTTTCTCAAATATTGCCACGGTAGTACCAATGTTTCATGAATGAGTATGATATGAGGATGTAATGCTCATAACCAATCACAATGAGTATTTTCATAACCAACCATAATGATATATTATATCCACAACCATGTGAGCCAATATTCACCCATTATTTCAGTTTCATTCACGAATTTCCACATATCTCACATGCCAAATAAAGTTTGAATATAATCATAATACACAAATGGTACCTTATTAAGCATCTTAACAATACAATACAATTATTGACATGTATTCAAGGCTATTAGTATCACATAGGACCCTACACGGTCATACATATCACATAATAACTTAATTTTGACAATTACATCATATATAGGCCCCCACATGGGCACAACACATAAATAGCCATTTTTCATGATTAGTTCCCACCCTTAACATGCATTTTGGATAATTATTTACTACCCAGCTAAGTCTGAAAGAGTTAAGCCATAACCTAGCTCAAAATTTGAAACTGATCCGCTACACTTTGAACCCACAGCCTTAATTTTCATGAATGATCCCAAACTCTACTAAAAATATCAAATATGAAATCTATGCATCAAAACAAAACTAATGACACCCATATTGATACTACCACACGTGTCTTGATTTATGAAACGTTCTATAAATCTTGCCTTAGAGGCAAGACTTAGCCTACAATTACACTCCATTGACAAGAGTTGACACTACCACATTGTGTCTTGATTTATCAGATGCTCTATTAGTCTTGCCTCTAAGACAAGACTTAGCCCAATAACCTCCCCAAAAAATAAGTTACGCCCAATGAGATAGTGTTAACACCATCACATTGTATCTTGATTTATGAGATATTATATAAATCTTATCTGAGAGGCAAGATTTATCCCAAAGGACTTCTAAACAACAAGTCATGCCCTTAAATTTATTTTGATGTCAAAGAAAAAAAAAATAAAGGTTAGAAAAAAGAGAAGAATAATAAAAGAGAGAAAAAAAATGAGAAGAAAAAAATAAAGTTTGAGGAAAAAAAGAGAAATGATATAAATAAAAAATAAAAGAAAATAAAGGTTGAGATAAATAAACTAAAAAAAAAGAGAAATAAAGAAATAGATAATTTTGAGGAAAAAAGAGAGAACTAATAAAATAAAAATAAAGGCTGAGACAAATTAATTAAAACAAGAAAAAAGGAGAAAAGAAAAAATAAAAATTAAGAAAAAATAAAAAAGATAAAAAAAAAAGAAATAGAAATAGAAGTTGAGAGCCAACATGAAAAATGTAAAAATATTTGAGGTGTAGAAGGGCAAAAATGTACTTGTACTATATATAAAAAGAAAGAAATGCTAGTCCTTAAAAACTTTTCTTATGAAGGACAAAAAAGCAAGGTCACCCACTATAAAGGCTATACCATGTAATTTTCTGATATTAAATTCCAATCGCTTTAAAATAAAAGTGTAGTTAATGAGTATTTGATATGACTAAGATAAAAGTGTAGTTAATGTGTATTTGATATGACCTAAATCTTTTCCACGGAGGTGTTTTTCCTAAAAACTCATCTAACAGATAAGTACTTCCTTTGTGGTATTATTTTAGTATCAAATTTAATATCTATCAAACATTTATATATTTGTGGGTTCAATTTCGCACCGTTTATCTAGTTTTTTTTTTCTTGAATTTCAATATATGTTCATGTTATCAATTGATTTCAATGTTGTATGAATTATGTCTTCTAATTCTAAGTTCAATTCTACTCCATCTCGAAAGAGCCCTAGAATAATAGAATGAATCACTAGCAGACTTGGTGATCCAAAGATTTCGAGAGAAATTATTTCGAATATTCAGAAACTTCAACGCGACAGTAGAAAATAATAGAATGATGTAATTTTTTGTGTCTACTATATGGTGACTGTGTCTAGATTTGGATTTTTGTTATGTTTTTTTTTACTTAATAATGGGGTCCTTTAAACAATCTACATGTTATGAACTAAACTATGTTTTGATATTTTTGAGTAGAATTTATAATCTTATTTATGATTTAAAGTTGACATATTTATTCTTATATTGTTTTATAATTAAGGTTTATGCCAAGTGATGTCATAGTTGTTTTTGCTAGTATATGTCATGTTATATAAAATAGCATAGCATAGCATAGCATTTTTACGCAATCAATAATTCAATTGGTATTACAAGTGATATCAACTGAATCAAATTCTTAACTTGTTGAATATATACAATTAACAATAGGTTTTCTTTCTGAATGTAATGTTCTTTTGCATTAATTTCATATAAAATATCTTACAATTATGAAATTGGTGAACCTATTGTTTTCATATTGATTGTATTTCAAAATATCTTGCTTATAACAAGTATATTTTTTATGTTAAAATTGATATAATATATCTTTAATCAATAATTATGAATTGTTATAGTTTGTATTGATTATCTACTTCTATTTTTTTAGTATCCATATGGATAGTTACGATATGAATCAACATTTTAATAACATGTTCAGTCTACAACTTTAGAAACAGAAAATTAACATTATTTTGAATCATAACATGAATAGTTATTTAATTATCATAAAAAATCAACTAAAAACATCTTTCAGTATCTTGAAATATAATGCCTAATCATAACAAAAGTTTACGAATAAATAAAAATTAAGAGCAATTATTTATTAAACTTGAGGTGCATGTTTATGGCATGTTTTCCTGTTGTGTCCCTCTCGATTACAGCTATTACATGCCACCTTTGTTCTTTTACGTTTTTCTCCATTTGGTGCTTTTCATCTTTTTTTATTTGTAGCTACTAAATACACCATTACTTTCGTATCATTGTGCATGAGAATTGGTGATCATCTATAATTTATCAAGAACTTAATCTCAATTTGAATTGAGTTAATGTCAATCTTGAGTTGTTTTGCTATTGCATTTATCAATGCTTTATTCTTGGTATCTTCATCATACATAATCTCATCTACTGAAAAGTCTTTAGGTCTACCTGTAAATATAATATAGAATTATTAACGAATCAATGCTAAGAAATATGTAAAGATATGAAATTTGGAAATTTCAATAAATTTTAACACTAACAAAACATACACATACAAAATAAACTAGTTTAACTGCTTATACTCAAATCAACAAGATTAACATTGACGGATTTAATGATTTGAATTGCGTTTTATTGAGTAAAACAACAAAATTTGTGTAGTTATGTTCATAAAAATGATTTGAATCATGTTAAAAAAAAATTTGAATTTCCAATAGAACTAATAAAATCACACAATTAGTTGACTAAAACAGTAAAAAAATATCGGTCACATCCCATCTTCCCCCATGTATCGCAAGCAGAGAAGGTAAGCTATCACAGTCTATTTTAAGTCAGATTCAAGTAAAATACTTATATCAGTATTTTTTTAGAAGAAGAAGAACAGAAATATGGTGAAATAATTTTTAAAAAATGGTGAAGAAGAAGAAAAGATCAATGTTTGATAATGAAAATTTGAGAAAAAAATAGTATGTCGATAATGAAGAAGGAGAGAACCGTTTCTTAGAGAAAAAAGAGAATGATTGGTATCCTAATAATAACTGTCATCTTTTTTAATGGGTATGAAATCTTTTTTTCCTTATATGTAATTTGTATTTAATTTTTCTAACTAAAAAATATTTTGTTTTCCTTTTTTATACCGAAATTTTGCTACAAGTTGCAAACTTAAAAGTTTTGCTATAAGTTGCGTTTAACCATGTAATGATGATTATATAGATTTTTTTCCCAAAACTTATTTTCTTATTTCACTTCTATAATTAATGTTTTTCGAAAGCCTAAATAAAATTATATGTTCCAAAAGAAAAGATATTTTCAAAGAAGTCAATAAAAGAAAAATTAATATATAATTTTATAAGGGGTGAGAAAAAAGTAGATAACTGATTTGAAATTGAGGGACTGATTTGATCATTTAGAAAGGGTGGGGTAAATGAATTGTTACACCAACACAAATTCCTGATATGTGCCTTAGGTAGTGAATCTGACCAAATCTTTTTTTCCATTAAGCCTTTTTTGGTTATTGAGCCTGACTATGGCAACATTTATTTTTATGAAGATTCAGATGTCTGAATCTGAATGTACATCTGAATGATTAAGACGTTGTCTCTATACTTGAAAACTAAATGATTAACACTGTTTGTTTTTCAATGTCGTAATGTGCAAAAAAAATTTATTTGTATATATAATAAAAAGATACAATTCAAATAAAAATTAATTATATATTATAAAAATATGTAATTTAATATAATAAAATTATTATTTGATTGAAAAAAGAAAAGTTATGTTTGTTAGTGACAGGGGAGATGGGTTGTAATGGTGGTTGAAGTGACAATGATGATGTTAGTGATTAGTAATGTTGGTGATGATAGTTGTGATGATTGATATTGTAATGACTGTTATGATGGTGGTGATTGATAGTGGTGGTGGTGGTTGTAATGTGAAATTGGTTGATGTTAGTAGTTGGAGGTGTTAATTGTGAGGCTAAAAAATGAATGCATAATGGCTGATGATGTGTTGATGGTCGTTGGAAACTCTGTTAGCTGTGATGATGGAGATGGTTGTTAGTAGAGATAGTGTCACGACCCAAAAATGAGGGTCATGACGACACTTATCAGGGCGTACCTTAACAAGTAAGTCTATTATCCAAACTGATACAAAAAGAGAAAAAAACAGAAGTAACACAAGGTAAGACTTCTAGAACAAAGCTAAACCATACAAGTAATCATAACAATGCGGAAAGAACTTAACCAAAATACCAATAATGCCCAAAACCAGGTGTCAATAGTGTAAGAACTACTAATACAATCCAGAAGTCAAATACATTAGAAAAATAACCACAATGGAATAATATCTGCCTCAGAATACTAATAAAGAGAGAACTACTATAGAAAGATAGAGGTGAACTATGGATGCATGATTGTCCAACCA
Organism: Capsicum baccatum var. pendulum; assembly: GCA_030864225.1. Lineage (NCBI taxonomy): Eukaryota > Viridiplantae > Streptophyta > Magnoliopsida > Solanales > Solanaceae > Capsicum > Capsicum baccatum. The sequence goes on along the minus strand of CM061560.1, from coordinate 198,669,718 downwards.
CTACCTTGAAGCTCCAACAATTGCCCGAGTCAAACAAATTGAGGGCACTCGAGCTAGGGCCTGAACCGAAAGGGAGCAATAGGCATGATTATGGTCCATTTGTACTCAGTAGGTATCATAGGCCGATGAAGCAAAGTAGTAAATAAAGCATACAAAATATATACAAAGGCACGTCACCTGCAATCAGAAAATATCTCACAAAGGTAGCCCACACTGCTTGCACTAACAGTTCTAATATATCACATATATTGTAACATTACACCAAGATAGAAGATAAGTATGCATTATATCACATATAAGTAGAACAAGGGGAAACATGCATATATAAGATCATCAACTACAAGTAAAAGAAGATAAGACAATTACATGTATAGCGAGTCAATATGAAAAAATAACACAATATCAACACAATAAAGTAATTGCAATATATATGATGAGGATGCACGAGGTCATCGTACAACCTCCGGGATCGTTGCACAATCCCTGTATACACCTACGGAGGCAAGCCTCCAACGCAAGACCTATGGGGAGTTCATCAACCCGTATAAAATCCATATATCTCATATATATTTTATGGCACATCCCTTAGAAAGGATTTTATAAGGTATTACAATATCTCCTACTCGGCACATTCCTCAGATAGGGTTTTTAAAAAAGGTGTTACCAGTGTTACTAAGGTGTTGTCATAGTGGTACCAATGTTTCATGAATGAGTATGATATGAGGATGTAATGATCACAACCAATCACAATGAGTATTTTCACAAGCAACCACATGAAATATATTTCCACAACCAACCACAATTATACATTTCCATAGCCACGTGAGCCAATATTCACTTATTATTTTCGTTTCATCCATGAATTTCCACATGTCTCATATGCCAATAAAGTATGAATATAATTACAATACACCAATGTACCACATTAAGCATTTTAATAACACAATACAATTATTCACATGTATTCAAGGCTATCAATATCACATAGGACCCACACAATCACATATATCACATAACATCTCAATTTTGATTATTACATCACATATAGGCCCCACACGGGCACAACACATGGATAGTCATTTTTTTCATGATTAGTTCCCATTCTTAACATGCATTTTGTGTCATCATTTACTACTCAACCCAGTCTAAAAGAGTTAAGCTATAACTTACCTCGAATGCTGAAATCGGTCCGCTATACTTTGAACCCATGACCTTATTTTCCACGAATGATTCCAAACTTCACTAAAAACATACAAAATAAAATCTACATGTCAAAACAACACCAACAACACCCATATTAACTACTTTAAATTCGGGGTCAAAATGGACTCTTGAAATAATTTTTTGAAAAAAAGGGTAAAAGCACAACTTTACTTTACAAACATGTTCTCCATATTTTTAGGAATCCACAGATGAAAACCCAAGTCAAATTAAGTAAACAATGAGGTTAAAATTGTATAAAAAATATTTTTAAGCTTTAAAGGACAAAATCTTTGAAATCCGAGTTAAAATCAAGAATCTGAGTTGTTTTGAATGTTAAATTGATAAAAAAACTAGTAATTATAAAATTAAAATATTATTCAAGCGAAAAGGAGTGAAATTGGGGTTTAAAATCAAGCCTAAGATTTTTAGTGTTTTAAAAAATTAATCAAGAAAGAAAAGGGTGAATTCTTATCTTAAATCCGTAAGATAATCAAGAAAAAGATGTTAATCTAGCTTCCCAAGCTCCCACAAGCTTCACTTTTAAGCTGTCACACTATTTTTGGATTTAACTCTCAAGAGGCAAGGTGAAATAATGGACAAAATGGGCCAAAAAAAAGGTAAAAAGTTGCTATATATAGCAGAAAAATCTGTTATAACGGACTTCGATAGGATGCCCAAAATTCGTTTGGAATCCGATATATGCAAACAAACTAAGCAACCGCACAAAATTCTACGATCCAAACTCAATGACAATATCAGATTTTTGAAAAAATGTCATTTTCACTAAGTTGACCTCCAAAATCTGAAATCACAATTTTTCAAATCGAGGGTCGAAATGAGATTTAAAAGTCGTAAAATCACACCAAATATGTTACCACCCTAAAAACAATATTTTGGATTTGTTGGCGAAGCTGAATTTTCATTCGAGGTCGTTTTGACCAAATGTGGGTCCCACACCCTTATTTCCATTTTTTCAACTTTTCGACCAATAAGTCAAAATGAACTCGGGTGCACTAGGACCCGAACCAAAGATGTACCTAGCCTAAATCGATATTCTAAATCTGCTAGCACAATTCATTCAGTTATCCATCGTACAGATCAAAAGATATCCACATAAGTCTATATAAGGCTCTCGAAGCCATCAAAAACCATAATATCGCATAAATGGTATCAAAATGCATTGGAAACTGTGACAATCTCCCCCACACCCCAAACATACTATAATGCAACTACAGGGAGAGATAAAACAGTCAAATCAAGCAAAATAACAAATTATACATATTTCATCAAAAGCAGGTCGTTACATCATCCACCACTAAAAATCTAGTTCATGCTCGAACTAAGGCAAGAAAAAACCTGAATCAATGAAGAGCTGGGGATAAGAACTACGCATATCAGACTCGACCTTCCAAGTAGCCTTATTTACAAGTCAATGTTGTCACTAAACCTTAACCACAGGGATCACTCTAGAATATAACCGCCTAACATTCCTAGCCAATATGGAGATCGACTCCTCAACAAAAGACATCCGCTTATCTAACTGAATTGACTCCCAACGAATAACATGAGACTCATCATAAATGTAAGGGCGAAGCATAGAAACATGAAAAAATGGATGAATAACTGATAGATCAGGGGACAAAGCCAACTCATAAGCCATATCACCAACATTCCGAAGAATCTCAAATTGACCAATATACCTGGGGCTAATCTAGCCCCTCTTCCCAAATCTCATCATACCCTTCATGGGTTAAACTTAAAGGAAAATACGATCACCAACACCAAATCTCAAGGTATGACTGCCTACTCTGAGCCGCTTTAAGTCTATCTTGAATGACCCAGACTCTATCCAAAGACTTATGAAGTAAGTCCGTACCTCGAGGTCTCACCTCTGAGACATCAAACCAACCCACTTGGGAGTGACAATGCCTACCATATAACGCCTCGAAAGGATCCATGTCAATACTGGAATAGTAGCTATTGTTATATGCAAACTCAGCTAAAGTCAAATACAACTCCCACTAGCCACAAAAATCCATCACACATATGCGAAGCATATCTTTCAAAACCTGGATAATTTTCTCTGACTGGCCATCAATCTGAGGGTAAAACGTGATGCCGAGATCAACCCAAGTGCCGAACTCATCCTAAAATATCCTCTAAAAGTGAGATGTAAACACATCAATCTGAAATAATGGACATCAGCACACCATGTAGACGCATAATCTCACGATTGTAGATATGGGTCAACCTCTTTGCACTGAATGAGACCTGAACCAAAATAAAATAAGCTGACTTGGTCAATTAATCTACGATGACCCAAACACTATCAGAACCATGAGATGTATGAGGCAAACTAGTCACAAAGTCCATGGTGATCCATTCCTACTTTTACTCGGGAATGGGTAACCTCTGAAGCAATGGCCCACTAGGCCTCATATGCTCAGTCTTCACCTGTTGACAACATAGGCAACGAGCCACAAAATCCTCTATATCTCACCTTATACCACCCCACTTGTAATGTTGTCTCAAATCACGATACATCTTAGTCACACCTAAATAGATGGAATATCTGGTACAATGGACCTCCTCCAAGATCAACCTAATCTAATCACCCACTCTCAGCACACAAACTAGGCCTCTAATCTGCAAAACTCCATCTGAATTAAGTAAGGCTTCCTTAGACTCCCCAATCAACACCTTATCTTAAATCAACCTCAATCAAATATCATCAAACTGGTGCGCTCGAATCTTCTCTATCAAAGAAGATCTAGCCTCCACAAACTCCAAAACACGCCCAAGTGTTGAAATATCTAGCCTAACATCTGGTTAGATAAAGACTGAACCTCTAAGTCTAAAAGCCTCTCCCGGCTCAAAAGATGTGCCAAACTACCCATGATAGTCGACTTCCAGCTCAAGGCATCTGTAACCATATTAGCCTTGCCCGGATGATATAGAATACTCAAGTCATAATCCTTAAGCAACCTCAAGCCAACGGCGCTGCCTCATACTAAAATCTCGCTGGGTGAAGAAGTACTGAAGGGTATGATGATCTAAGAAGATCTCACAATAGACTCCATACAAGTAGTGCCTCCAGAACTTCAAGGCAAATATAATTGTGCACAACTCTAAATCATAAGTAGGATAATTCCTCTCATAAGGCTTCAACTGATGAGATGCGTAAGCAATCACCTTGCCCTTCTACATCACACCTAACCCAACACCCGAAGTATCATAAAAGATGGTAAAGCCCCCGCCCTTCACGGGAAAAGCTAAGTTAGGAGTTGAAGTCAACAATCCTTGAGCTTTTGAAAGTTCGCCTCACAAGCATCAGACTACTGAAAAGAAATGTTCTTCTAGGTTAAATTGTCAATGGAGCTATAATGGAAGAGAAACCCTAAACAAAAATGCCAAAAATAGCCTACCAAGCCAATAAAATTCTACATCTCTGTGGGCAAAGTAGGTCTATCCCAATCATGAACCGCTGCAACCATGGCTGGATCTACCATGACACCTTCCTTAGTCACCACATGACCTAAGAAAGAAAGAAACTCCAACCAAAACTTGCACTTAAAGAACTTCACATATAACTTCTCATCCCTCAATCTCTAAAGTACAATCAGCAAATACTCCTCATGCACAACCTCACTCTTAGAATACACTAAGGTATCATCTATAAATACAATAATAGAGGAGTCAAGATAGGATTGAAAAACCTAATTCATTAATTTCATGAATGCGGCAAGGGGATTGGTCAACCCAAACGATATGAATAAGAACCTAAAATGACAATATCGAGTCCGAAAAGCTATTTTTGGAATATCTGATGCTCTAATCCTCAATTGGTATCGTACCTTAAATCAATCTTCAAGAATATCACAACACTTGTAGCTGATCAAATAAGTCATCAATACAGGGAAGAAGACACTTATTCTTAACCAACACCTTATTCAACTATTGATAATCAATACATATATGCATAGACACATTCTTCTTCTTCACAAATAAGACATATGCACCCTAAGGTGATACATGAGGTTGAATAAACCCATTATCCAACAATTTCTACAATTGATCCTTTAATTTCTTCAACTCGGCTGGGGCCATCCTATAAGGAGAAATGGAAATGGGATTGGTGCGCGACTCAACATCAACGACAAAATCAATATCTCGATCCGGAGGTGTATCAGGAAAGTCCATAGGAAACATATCTATAAACTCACAGAAAAAATCCAAGAAAGGAGGTAAAACAACACTAGTATTACGAATATGAGACAAATAAGATAACCATCCCCTCTCAACCAATTTATGAGCCTGAACATAAGATATAAACCTCTTAGGACCTGAATGAAGTTCACCATTCAAAGTTATCCTTGGCATACCTGGTGAAGCTAAAGTCACAATCTTGGCATAACAATCTAGGACAACATGATAAGGAGTCAACCAATCCATATCTAAGGTAACATCAAAATTAACCATATCTAACACAAGTAAGTCCATCAATGTCACACATATGGCAAAAGTCACAACACAAGATCGGTACAACCGATCCACCACTAAAGAATCACCTAGTGGGGAAAATACATGGATAGGCATGGCAAGAGGATCACTAACAAAATCAAAACCCAAACTAAATAAGCAGACACATAGGAGAAAGTCGATCTGGGATCAAATAACACAGATGTAGGTTTGAAATAAATGGGGACAATACCTGTGATCACAAAATCAGATGCCTCTATTTCTAGCCTAGTGGGTATAGAATAACACTGACCACGACCACCAACTGGCTGAATAGCCCCACGACCATCATTGCGGGCTCTACTAGCTCTACTCTTTGCACCTCTGGTAGAACCTCTACCTCTCACAACTACAATAGGAGTAGCTCTAATCACACAGCAACGAATGTCCTTAGCCAAATAACAACCTCATCGCACATAAAGTAACCTCTATGACCCAACTCCACCGGAGAAGGTATAACTAGGATCGAACAACTACCATAAACTACTGAACCCAAAGATCCACCACCTGAAATTTGCAAGGTTGCCATCACTGTCCTACCCTGATATCCACGAGAATATCTAAAATCTCTACTGAGGGGAGACTGACCTCTGAACTCACCAAAATAACATATCTTCTTGGTGCCACCCTGAGATACTCAAAGAATACCCATTGTCATCTTAGCATGATCTACAATACTCTATAAAAAGCCCCAAGCACAACCATATGAGACATAGCCAACTAAAGAAAGATATCCAAACCCTTTACAAACTTTCAAATCTTCTTAGACTCGGTGGTAGTGCGATCATAGAAACATATATATTGGGCATTAAAGTATGCTTCATACTCAAAAAATATCATAGAGCCCTGCTCTAAATAGACAAACTCATTTTACATGCGGTCTCTCAAAATGAAAGACACAAATCTCTTTAGAAAAGCCTTGATGAACTGATCCCAAGTAATCTACGGAGAATCATGGGGTCTACAACTGACAAGCGACCTCCACCAATCTCTCATCGTATCTCTCAACTGATAAGATATAGTATAAGCCACACCATCAGCACAAAAAGAGTGAAACACAACTCAGAACACAAGGTATGGACAAACTTTGCATGATAAAGAATAAAATGAGGGAAGTTTCTTAAAGTCTTTCTATAGCCTCTCGAAGATAGATACATACGTCTATATACCAATTTGTGAGACTCTATTAGACATCTCGTTCTTACACCATTTAGACAAATGAAACCTGGATGCTCTGATACCATTTTGTCATAACCTAAAAATGAGGGTCATGATGACACTTGTCGTAGTGTACCTTGACAAGTAAGCCTATCACCCAAATTAATACAAAAAAAGGAAAAAATAGAAGTACCCCAAGGGAAGGCTTCTTGAACAAAGCCGAAACATACAAGTAATCATAATAATGCGGAAAAAACTTATCCAAAATACCAATCATGCCCAAACCAGGTGTCAATAGTGTAAGAACTACTATTACAATCCAGGAGTAAAATACATCAGAAAATAACCACAAAGAAGTAATATATATCTTTGGATACTAATAAAGACATAACTACTATAGAAAGATTGAGGAGAACTCCAGACGCATAAATGTCCAACCGCTATCGTGGAAGCTCCAACAATCGCCTGAGTCAAGCAAGATGAGGCACACTCCAGCTAGGACCTTCCCCAAAAGTGCACAATAGACATAAGTACGGTTCACTTGTACTCAGTAGGTATAATAGGTTGACCAAGCAACATGTTCACTTGTACTCAGTAGGTATAATAGGTTGACCAAGCAAAGTTGACACAACCCAAACTAGGGTCCTATCATGATGGGTATCTCAAGTCCAACAAGGACTGGAGACCACCCCCAACACCCATGTTGGATGAGTTCCAAACATATAATAAGATAAGAGAACTTGAATTAAAGATGTTATGATATGTGTATAACATAACCAACCAACCACCTAACCATCCCAAGTCCATAGTAGTATGATAAAGCCTCAGCCAAACCAAATATCAATAAAGTATCAGGACATGCCCCTGACTATAGCCACAAAAAGTATCCAATAGTCTATAACTCAAAAGAAAAACAAAATCCTGAAATGAATCCTTCCAAAGCATAGAAGTTCACCACTTCAAGTCGACTCTCAATCAATCCATAATCACTCGCGTAGGGATACAACATCTAAAGATGATTAGCGGAGTGAACGCTAGTATGTAACTAAGAGAAAAGGATAAAATAATATCGTTAATTCAAACCAAGTTATCCAATGCACATAACCATATGCAAATACATATATATATATATATATTTATAAATATATTTATAAATATTTTTCATGCTGAGATAGGGAAAAAGGTTTAACATGCACTTTTAAACCTTAACCTAGATTGTATAGCTCAACCATCTTATAATAGTACCCACAGGCTATATGGGCCCAAACTATCACCCCTGGTCGGTCCCTAATGTGTGTAGCCGTAGGAACCAAAGAATAATCTCATATATATCCACACGAGGGACTCGAACCTTATAACATAGACTAAGGTGACTTAAACACCCAATCATGTAATGATTTATGAGGGACTCAAACCTCCATAATCATGAAATAATAATAATAATAATAAGGGGGACTCGAACCTCTCTGGACACTTTGACCCCAGTGTTGGCAAACGTGGTTTCCAGTGCCAGTCACTCGAACCTTCAATTTCACAACTCAGCTACACAACCCTTATCAAAGCCCAATTAAACCATTTATCACACAATCCCATTCATGAACCATATTTTACATTAAGGTATACATTGTTGGTATCATCATACCAACTACACTTGCAAGGAAACAACAACATGCCAAAATAATTTCCATTTACATGGGGAAAACAACTCCCTTTGTTCATTAATACATAGTGGGGGACACCAATTTTACAAACTCCCACCTTTCTCATAACTCAAAACCAATTTCACACTATGAGATTGGGGTTACAACCACTTCAAAAGCCACAAGTTTGGGAAAATCATAATTCCCTAGTTCATTAACCATACCCATGCACCCACAAGTTTAAAATCATATTTAAAGCATGAATAATCATAATTAAATCATGAAAAAATATTGTTCAACAATAAGCATTCAAAATCCACAACCCTTGTTAATATGCTTTTTAACAAATTAACAATGTGGGAAGAGCCAAATGCATGAAATAGTAAGATGTACAGAAAGAAATCACCCTTGAAGGCCCTAATTGACCAACCTCTTGAAAACCCTAAGTGTTCTTGACCTTGAGGAATTTAAGAGTGTTGAGAAGTTACTTTGATGTGTTTCTAGGTGCTAATGACACCCTTATGAGGTTATAAGATGTGAGTTTCAAGTTGGGTAAGATGGGAAATATCTAGAATGCCCTTAGCTTAAATGCTAAAAAGGGTCGTCTTTGACTACGGGTCAACCCTGACCGTAGCCATTCCTTACGACTCATCACCATGAATCGTAACCAAGGTAGTCTACCAAGGCAACCTACATTAATATTCTTACGAATCAATGGTACCACTCGTAATGGGACCCTACGACTCTTAGGGTCCAGTCGTAGTCGACACAGAACCCAAATTAGGACTTACACTGGACACCCTATGATTACAGCTGAAAACTCATGACATATCATTATGGCTCTTAGTAAGCTACTCGTACTCAGAGTAGAATCTAGCCACAAAGTTTCTAATTTGGTTATGACTCATCCCAACGACTTATTAGGACACCCTACGACTCATAGGGTGAGTTGTTACAAAGGCAGTAAGCTCAAAGCTCAAGAAATTTCCAAGGTCTAAAAATCAGAGGTGTTTTAATTCTCCCCCTTGGATCATTTATCCTTAAATAATGGTACAAGGCATTTATTAGCACAAATTGAGTCTGCATACCTCTACTCTTACCTTTAACAAAGAAAGAAAACAAAGATGCTAAGGAATACACGAACCTTATGTATGATTATCCAAAATGGGAAATAAGAATGGATACTTGGACTTTATATCCTCTTCGACTTCCCAAGTAGCCTCTTCAACCTTGTGGTTCCTCCGTAGAACCTTAACCAAAGATATGTCCTTTGTTCTCACCTGACAAACTTGTCGATCTAAAGATTCAATCGAGACTTCCTCATAATATAAGGAATATGAAAGACCCACCTCCTCTAAAGGAATAACTATTGAAGGATCACCTATGCACTTCTTCAACATCGAAACTGAACCATTGGATGAATGGAGCTCAAACTAGAAGGAAACTCCAACTCATATGAAACACTACAAATCCTTTTCAAGACCAAGTATGGGCTGACATATCAAGGACTCAGCTTCCCATTCTTCCCAAACCGTATTACTCCCTTCAAGGGAGATACTTTCAAGAACACCCTATCACAAATCTCAAGCTCTAACTCCCTATGCCTCACATTCGTATAGGACTTTTGGCGACTTTGGGCAGTCTTAAGTCTATCCCGAATCATCTTCACCTTCTTCATGGCTTGGTGAACCAAATCATGGAAAAACATCTTTGCCTCACCAACCTCAAACCACCTAATAGGAGATCTATAGCTCCAATAATATAATGCCTCAAATAGAGCCATCCGAATACTAGAGTGGTAGCTATTATTATATGCAAACTCTATAAGAGGCAAATGATCAACCCAATAACTACCATAGTCAATCATGCATGCTCGAAACATTTCTTCTAATGTCTGAATAGTTCTTTATGCTTGCCCATCCATCTACGAGCGGAAAATAGTACTAAGGCTCACCTTAGTTCCTAAACCTCTCTGAAATGAATGCCAAAAGTGTGATGAGAACTGAGTACCACAATCTGACATGATAGAAACAGGCACCACAATATCTTGGAGGAATAACTTCGTATAATCCTCTGTCGAATAATTAGTCTTTACTGGTAAGAAATGAGCATACTTAGTCATCCTATCCATGATGACCCAAATTGAATAAAACTGATTCTGAGACCAAGCAATACCGTAGTAAAATTCATATTAATCATTTCCCACTTCTACATAGGAAACTCAATTTCTTGATACAACCCTTTGGGTCGCAAGTTCTTGACCTTCACTTGTTGACATACCATGAATTTAGCCACAAAATGGGGCACATCTCGCTTCATATTGTTCCACCAATAAATCTTCTCAAGATCATGATACATCTTTGTCGAGCTAGGATGAATGGTATAACGTAACTCATGAGCCTCGGCCAAGATCCTTTCGCAACCCATCTACATCAGGAACACATAATATTCTTTGGTACGTCACGATACCATTGCCACCAATCTCAAAATCTATAACCTTTTACTGTCCCACATCTCCCTCAATCTTCATTAAGACTAGATCTTGTACCTACTTCTCCTTAATTTCAGCAACAAGGGATGACTTTGCCACCTCTTGCACAAACACACAACCATCCTTAGATCCCAAGAAAAGGTCTCCAAGGTTAGCCAAATAGTTAATATCTTTCACCAGCTCTCGCTAATCCTCATCCACATGAGCTAGACTCCCCATGTACAACCTGCTAAGGGCATCAACAACCATATTAGCTTTACCTGGGTGGTAGTGGAGACTCAAGTCGTAGTCTTTTAGCAACTCAAGCCACCTCCTCTGCCTGAGATTTAACTCCTTCTGGGTGAACACATATTGTAGGCTCTTATGATCAGAAAAGATATCTACATAGACTCCATACAAATAGTGATGCTAAATCTTCAATGCGAACACCACAGCCAATAACTCTAAGTCATGAGTTGGATAATTCCTCTCATGAACTTTCAACTACATCGAAGCATAAGAACCACCCTACAATGTTGCATTAGCACACACCCAAGTCCCACACGGGATGCATTGCAATAAACCACAAATCTATTATTTACCTTGGGCAGGGTTAAAACTAGAGTTGAAGTCAACTTATCATTTAGCTTCTCAAAACTACCCTCACAAGCGTCAGACCACAAGAACTTTACCTTCTTCTATATTAACTTAGACAGCGAGGTAGATATAGTCAAGAAACTCTCCACAAACCTACTATAGTACCGGCTAAATCTAAAAAGCTCAAAATAATGACTGGAGTCGTGGCCCTAGGCCACTTCTTAACCATTGTAACTTTTTACGGATACACCATGATCCCTTCACTAGAAATGACATAACCCAAAAAAGTAACAACTTTGAACCAGAACTCGCATTTCGAAAACATAGCATTCAAATGCTAATCTTTCAAGGGATGCAAAATAATGCAAAAATGGTTGGCATGATCTGCCTCACTCCTAGAGAACACCAGAATATCATCACTGAACACTAAGATGAACAAATCTAAGAACTGATGGAACACCCAATTCATGAGATCCATAAATGCCACCAGGGCATTTGTCAGACCAAAAGACATGACTAGGAACTCATAGTGATAATACCAAATTCACAAAGCAGTCTTAGGGATATTCACCTCCTTAATCTTTAGCTGATGATAAGCCGATCGAATATTAATCATAGAGAAATATCTAGCACCTTGAAGCTAGTCAAATAAATCATCAATTTGAGAAAGAGGGTACTTATTCTTTGCCATAACCTTATTCAACTGATGGTAATCGATGCATATCCGAAAGGAACCATTTTTTTTAGCATGAAAAAAACAAGAGCACCCCATGGAGACATATTAGGAAGGATAAAACCCTTGTCACAGAGGTCATTTAACTACTCCTTAAGCTCTTTCAACTCAGTCAGAGCAATTCTATAAGGAGGAATTGAGATAGGATGAGTGTCTAGAACAAGGTCAATCCCAAAAGTAATCTCCCTATCGGGAGGGATACCAAAAAGATCATCAGGAAAAACCTCGAGAAATACATTAACCATGGGAATGAATTGTAAGAAAGGACCCTTCGAGTTAGAATTTATAACCCGAACCAAGTGATAAAGACATCCTTTGGAAATCAACTTTCGGGCTCTAAGATATGATATGAATCTTTCCTTAGGCACTAGAGAACCCCCTTCCTACTCAATGACCGACTCGTTAGGGAATTTAAATATGACCTTACAGGTTCAACAATCTAAGGAGGCGTAGCATGAGTGAAACTAGTCCATCCCTAATATGACATCAAAATCAACCTTGTCTAACTTTATCAGATCTACCAGAGTTTCTCTGCTACCAACAGATACCACATAACCCCTATAGACTCTTTTAGCAATCACAGAGTCACCCATCGAGGTAGAAATAAAAAAAGGATCAGGGATACACTCAAGATTAAAACCAAAATGTAGAGCCACAAATGGGGTCACATAAGAAAGAGTAGACCCTAGATTAACCAAGCAATACACATCACAAGAAAAGAGTCATAACATACCAGTTACGATATTGGGATATGCCTGAGAGTCTTGGCGGGTATCAAGAGCATACAAGCGATTCTGGCCAGTGTCGGTACTAGAAACAGAAGTAGCACCCTTTGATGCAGGGGTTGATAAAGTGCCAACAGATATCTTGTTTGACTTAGAAGCAATCTTAGAATGTTAATCCCTCTACAAAGGACCAACCTTACTATATTTAAAACACTTGTTCCTCCTCTTTTCACAAAAATCACGGTGTACCTGGCCACAAAATCTACAAGAACGATATGATAAAGCCGACTAAGCCCAACTAGCTTAAGATTAGGCACCCTGTGCCCTAAATCCACTATCATCTGAGAACAATGATCACTGGACAACCTCAGATAAGGAGCATTAGCCATAGAGTAGAAACTAGAACCCCTCTCTTTATCTTAGACCACTTTCCACTATCTCTACCACTCTGCTGCTAACCTCTACCCCGATTAGAAAATCTAAACTTCTTACTCTACCTTTCCCCTATATCTGCTTGCTTCTTATTCTCTTTCTCAACCTGTTGTATATATACAACTAAACTAGAGATATCCATATCCTTATTCAACAAGGTAGCCTTACTCTCTAGAATCAAATCACAGGATATCCCAGTAGGAAATTTTCTCATTCTAGCCCTCATGTTAGACACTAACACAGGAGCATACAGGGACAACTGATGGAATTTCAAGGCATACTCTTTGACTAGCATCCTTTCTTACTTCTAATTAACAAACTCTTTCGCTTTCGCCTTCCTCAACTCTTAAGGAAAGAAGCAGTCCAGAAAAACACTAGAGAAATCATCCCATAGTGTAGATTCAGCATTATCTCCCCTAGACTGTTCCCATTCCTCATACTATTAATATGCTACATCCTTCAATTAATAAGAAGCAAATTCCGCACCCTCCATATTCAAAGAATGCATAACCCAGAAGATCTTCTCCATCTTATCTATTAAACCTTAAGGATCCTCCTCAACCATAACACCAGTAAAAGTAAGAGGATCAACCTCATAAACTATCTAACCCTTGTGGCCTCAGAAGATGGAGTAACAAAAGTTAAACGCTCAGATGAGAAACTACCAACTGAACCAACATATGAACAGATTGGCAAAATTCTGTATTCGACACATCAGCCTGAGGAGCTCGAGGAGGACTAGAGGGAACTGGTGGAACTCTAGAAAGGCAATCAGGAACTGGATCCTGAGACCAGATCTGTACCCTATAAGCTGGGTATGTGGTGCACTACATACCTATAAAAGAGATTTTACTCTATACGGCTTTGTGGACATCCAAATGATCATGAACCTAGGCTCTGATACCACCTGACATAGCCCAAACCAGGACCAGGTCATAACGGGTATCTCAAGTCTAACAAAGACTGAAGACCACTCCCAACACCCAAATCATAGACCACCTTACACCCATGTCAGATGAATTTTGAACATATAATAAGATAAGAGAACTTACAATTAAAGATGTTATGACATGTATATAACCAAGCCAACTAACAACCAAACCATCCCAAGTTTACAATAGTCCGACAAAGACTCTATCAAACCGAATATGAATAAAATGTCAGGATATGCCCTCGACTATAGCCAAAAATAGTATCCAATAGTCTATAACTCAAAAGAAAAATATAAACCTGAAATAGAGACTTTTAAAGCATGAAAGCTCACCACTTCAAGTCGAGTCTCAATCAATCCATAATTACTGAGCAGGAGAAGTTGAAGTATGTCCATATCCTGTATCACATGGGGAAACAACGTTCAGAAATGGTTAGCAGAGTGAACACTACTATGTAACTAAGGGATAAGGATAAGATAATATTGTCAATTCAAACCAAGTCATCCAATGAGCATAACCATATGCAAATACATATATATAAATATATATATATATATATATTACATATCGAGATAGGGAACAAGGTTTAGCACGTACTTTTAAGCCTTAACCTGGATTGTGTAGCTCAATCATCATTTAATAGTACCCATGGGCTATAGTCCCCAGCTCTCACCCCCTAGTTGGGCCTCGGTACGTGTAGCCACATGAACAAAAGAATAATCTCATTATATGCACGTGGGGGACTCAAAACTCCCAATATATACTAAGGTGACTTAAGCACCCAATCATGTAATGATTTACGGGGGACTCAAATCTTTATAATTATGAAATAATAATAATAAAAATAATAATAAGGGGGACTCAAACCTCCTTGGTCACTTTGACCCCTGTGTCGGCAAGCGCGGTTTCCAGTATCGGTCACCCGGACCTCCACTTTCATGACTTAGCTACACAACCTTTATTAGAGCCCAATTAAAACATTTATCATACAATCCCATTCAAGAACCATAATTCACAATAAGTAACACATTGTTGGTATCGTCATACCGACTACAGTTGCAAGGTAATAACAACATGCCAAAATAATTTTCCATTTACTTGGGGAAAACAACTCCATTTGTTCATTAATACAAGGTGTGGGACACCGACTCCCTTTGTTCATTAAATCAGACCATTGTGTTTCAAATACCTCTTTATATCATGTAATAGTCCAAGATTAGTTCAATTTTACAAATTCCTACCTTTCTTATAACTCAAAACCAATTTCATACTATGAGGTTGGGTCTGATGTGCGAGTTTTATGATAGCATATTTAAGGCTTTTAACTCAGAATAATTGTAAATTCTTAATTAACTTTTGTCATTTTTGACTATATTCTTTGTGATATTGTAGGTAAGTCAAGATGCATGGAAACTTACAATAACTACGTCAAGAAAGGTAAATTTTGAGAGAGTAGATATGAAGATCACAGTTGACGACTTGTCTGATAAGTCGTCAACTTTATGATAAGCCGTCAGAGAGGTCTCTATATAAACATAGTTTACAAGAGCTAAAGTGAAGAGTTGATGACTTAACCTGAGAAGTCATCAACTTTCTGATAAGCCATCAGATCAGGTCATCACCTGTAAGCTGCAAACATGGATTTGAAAGAGAAGTTGATAACTTGGTCTGATAAGTCATCAATTCCCTGATAAGCCATCAGAGGATGTCATCAACTTTGCATAAAAAATCTAGGATTTGAAATTTGACTCCAAAATTAGCATGAGTATTTAAGGGAAAGTTTTAGGTTTTCAATAGCATCTTGAAACTTACAAAAAATAGTAACTTTTGAATAGTTTTTCTCTAAGTTTTTCATATTAAGTTTTTGGGATATTTATTGTGGTTTTGAGAATTCTCTTGTGATTTTAGAAGGAAGAACGATCATATATATTCATTTGTAATTTGATACCTATCAGATTATGAATTCAATATATGTTGTTGCTTTCTATATCATGAGTAGCTAATTTTCTTAACCCGAGTTGTGGGATCTATGAGTTTGATCTTCTAAATTCATTAGTTGATCAAGATTCTCAAAGCACTAGGAACTTCTTGATGATTCTTCTATTGTACATGTTGTCTATTGGTTGCAAACAATAGACTAGACCTAATTATTGATTTGCAAAAAGTAAGAAGTTAATCTAATAGGAAGTGAATTATCAACAAGGATTTGAAAGCGTTAAACTTTTATTTAATGATTAATGTTGTAACAAGGTTAATTAACTCGAGATAAAATCTGGTTAAGTATACAGATTTCCTAAGTTTGAAAGAATTAGGTAATTGAATATCTAAATAGGTCGAGAGACATTTAGATAGTGCTTTGATACTGATGGTCTACTGTTCCTACATGTCATAAGAATCTTGAGGCCATAACTAGTGTATATCAAGTACCAATACTCATAGTGAACACAACTCTGGTTTTCCCATAACATTGATTTGAAACATTGAAATAATAGTTGTAAGTTGTTGAACTAAAGTGAACAATAACTTTTGTTTAATCTTTGAAACCCCCATTTATAGAAAGCTATTAACTATTAGTCTATTAACTCATAAATAACTTAAATTAACACCATATTCACTGTGGGATTCAACTCCAACCTAGTTAGATTATATATTTGACAACGACCGCTTACTCTCTCATAAGAGAGGTGTAATTAAGGAATATCAAATTTTGGCGCTGTTGTTGGGGAATATGATCATTAATTTAGTATATTTGTGTTAATTAACTCATAGTTAAAGTTTTACAAATTTAATGCTAATTTATTGTTTTTGATTTTTATAGATTTTTTATTGTATATGCCATGAACCAGAAGGTCAGGGGAACCACTATTACCTTTTAATTCGGAACCACAATTGATTGGTAGAATAGCAGATCAATAAGAAGTAGATAGACTAGATGCTCTAGCTAGGGCTTAGCTGAATCAACAATATAATGGTCAACCAGTGCATTATCCCAATCCAGATGATGAGGAATTGGGAGACGATGATTTGTTGGATCCTACTAACCAAAGGCGTATAGAAAATATAACTGCACCTGTGAACCGTAATGTCAATAAAAATCATTCTTTCAGAGAAAAACAAAATTAGCAGCCTGTGCAATTAGATCTTAAGGAGGATGAGGATGAGATGGATGGAGAAGGTACAACTAGAGCTATTATTCCTCTACCTTTGGCACCCGAAGCTAAGTTTAACATCACGAGTACCATGATTCAACTGCTTCATCTGAAGGGGCTATTTGGTGGACTTCTGAGGGATGATCTAAATATGTATTTAGTGAACTTTGTCACTATTTGAAAGTCTTTTGATAACCCAGGAGTGGGGAAGAATGCTTTTTTGTTGTCTCTGTCTGGGGAGGCAACACTATGGCTTAATAGGCAAACTCATAATTCTATAACAAATTGGAGACAGTTGAAAGGAGCTTTCCTAGAAAGGTTTTTTCCGCCATCTAGGATGTTATACTTGAGGGAAAAGATCAATAATTTCAGGTAGCTCCCGACTGATGTGCATTTGATGGAGACGTTGTATAGAGCCTTACATTCTATTATGAAACCGATTATCAATAATGCTGCAGGATTAACATGTATGGATCTCACCTTTCCAGAAGCTTCTGAAGTGCTTGATAGAATGATCAAAAAGAGTAAAGCTTGTCATACTAGAGATTCTGAGGTATCAGAATCTACCGTGTTTAGTGGAATGACTGCAAAGCAATACAAGATAGATGAAGAACGTGAACAAGAAATGGCATACATCAAAAACTAGATAGATCTACTTACCAAACATCTATTATCTGGGAAGACTAAGAAGGTGAAAGATGTTGGCTCATAGAGCAAAGCTGATTCAGATTTGGAGGAGGAGGCTAACTATCTAAATAATCAGAGGGTTTCTGAGGCAGTAGGCAAGGGAATCAAGGTTGAAACTATTATGACAAAGCTGGTTAAAAGGATAGAGAGCAATGAATTTGGAAGAACAAGAATGATAGGAGCGAACTGTATGTACCCCCTAGAAATTAGGATAATGTTGCTACCATTTTAGGAAAAATATCCATAGAGGACATGATGGATAAGCTATTAAAGGGAGTTGAGGCAACTAATACTGGGGTGACAATGATGAATAGTGGCTTATCCACCATGATTCAGCTAGTAAATTCGCATTCAAGTTCAATCAAACAATTGGAGCAGCAGATAAGCCAACTCTCAGCAACACTTAATCAGAGACAGAACGGTACCCTTCCAAGTGACACAGTGCAAAATCCTTGAAATAATGACTCTTGCCTGGAAATTACCACTCGGAGTGGTAAAGTATTACCTGGCCCTTCTGTGGCCAAAGCTATGATTAATGATATGATTGAAGATGAGGCAGAAGATGATGAAACCCATCCAATAGAGTCTGAGAAGCTAGATGGTAATGCGGGCACATCTAACCATTAAAGGTCGATGAGTTGCAAAAAGAGAATGGAAAGGAAAAGGAGGCGGTGGTTACTACTCTCCTAAAACCACTGCCACCCTTTACCCATTGATTGAAAAAAGGTAGATGACACAAAGTTCAGTAAATTTATGGTAATTTTAAAGTAGATGACAGTGAATGTACCCTTGGTTGAGGTAGTGAAGTAGATGCCTAGATATACTAAATTTATGAAAGACCTTGTGACGAAGAAGAGAACAGTAAGTTATGAACCGGTGGATAATATTCACCATTGTAGTACCATTTTAACAAGGTCCTTGGTGTAAAAGAAAGCAGACCCAGGAGCATTCACTATCCCGTGCACTATCGGGTCTCTTGATTTTTCTAAGGCGTTATGCAATTTGGGAGAAAGTATTAACTTGATCGCCTTGCGGTGTACAAGAAGTTGGGTTTAGGAGATCCTATGCCTATAAATATGTGATTAGTAATGGCAGATAGGTCGGTGAAGTGGCCAGTGGGGTTACTGTATGACGTGCTTGTAAAGGTGTCCAACTTTATAGTTCCTGCGGATTTTTTCATTCTGTATTGGGAGGTGGATTTTGAGGTACCTATAATCTTAGGTAGACCTTTCCTCACAATTGGAAGTGTGCTTATTGATTTGCGGGCTAATGAGCTATTGTTAAGTCTTAATGATGAGGTAGTTTTTTTTATGTGTACCAGTTTATGAAGCAACCTAAAGAGATAAGTGTATTCTCTATTATTGATGTTTATTATGAGGATGAGCGAGAAGTGCCGATAGAGGAGAAGTTTGTTGTTGAACCTTTGGCATTTTGTATATTGAACCTGTGAAGCACTTTCTCAATATACCTTTTCTTACTCAAGTATAACTTACACTTCCCTTTATCCCTTATAATTTCTATGCCAAGAATATTCTTTGTTTCTCCAAGATCCTTCATCTCAAACTCCTTGCTGAGCAGGGCTTTGACTTTTATTATTTATCTCATATCCTTTGATGCAATCAACATATCATCAACATACAAGAGAAGATACATGAACAAACCATCACTTAACTTCTTGAAGTAGACACAACTATCATAACTACTCCTCCAAAATATATAAGAGGTCACAAAAGAGACAAACCTCTTATACCACTACCTGGGAGACTATTTTAAGCCATAAAGAGACTTTTTCAGCAAGCATACATAGTCCTCCTTTCCTGAGACTACAAAACCCTCTGGTTGCTGCATATAAATATCCTCCTCAAGTTCTCCGTGTAAGAATGCAGTTTTGACATCAAACTGCTCAAGATCAAGATCATGCATGTCCACATTACCAAGCAAGGCTCAAATTAAACTATTCTTTACAACTGGAGAAAACACATCTATGAAGTCAACACCTGGAACCTGACTATAACCCTTAGCAACTAATCTTTCTTTGTACCTATAATACCCTGTATTTTTGTACTAGAATTCTAACTGTCGTTCTTGCGCGTCTAAGCTCTAATACAAGTGATTCTCATATGAATACAAGTTGCATGATCATTATCCTAGTCTATGGAGTAGTTTAGAGGTGAAAAATATTCATAGCAATGACCTAGAACAAAGTTGAGCTAAGACCAATTGATTTTTCCAAAGTTTGACATTTGATTCTACAAGGGTCCACTTCAAACGTGTATATATCTTAATATAAATGGAATTTTTCATACCAAGAACTTTTAAATTGTAGATAATTGAATTATCTTTCCAACTATACTAATTTCACAAAAATTCGATACCCAAGCGAAGAGTTATGCCCATTTTTGTGAGAGGCAGTAAGGGTGTGCGATGGGCAATGTGCTGCCCAATCAAATATGTGCGATTGGGAGTGCGAGGCATACTTAAATTTCTATCATAAGGTGTGCCACTCACACCTTAAGGTCTGCCATGGGTTGTGTGCCGCATACCTCACTTTCAAGTGCCAAAAACACCCCTATATATGTCTATAACATGGGATTAAACTCCTATAACACCAAAATAAGTTTAATTTCTCTCAAAATCACCAAGAACATTCATTAGGGTTTCAACCTAAAAAATTCAAATATCTCAAGATTCAACCATGAGTTTTCAATAATTCTTTGAGATTCAGAATCCCCATTCCGAAGGCTACAAGAAACACTCATTGTTTTCACGAATAGAGTCCCAAGGTCAAGAGTTCATTCAAAGCTTCAAGTTTAAGGTATGTGGGGTTTTTTCAATGAGAACACTCTTTCGTTCTTGTGCCCAAAAATACTTTCTTTTACGAAGTTATGGATTTCATATGTTTTACTATGATTTTGAAGCATGAACTTATATCCTATATTGATTATCATGAGATTATGATTTTTTTCATATTTTAGAAGCGGAATTATATGAGAATGATGATATTTTGTCTCTTATAACTGAATTTTCCAGATTTTGAAGGGATTTATATATGTTTATGATGTAAAGCTTGAATCTTGATAAGTTTTAATGTGATATTGAGACATGAGTTTTGAACTCTATTTGAGATTGTTGTTTTTGAGAAATCATGTGTTATAAACACCTTGAGTTTGAATGATTTGAGATGATGAAGAAGCTTTGACCTTTCGATCGTAAAAAGGGGTGTTTTTAAACCCGAGATGAGAAAAGAAATCCACTTTTATTGATTATTATGAAAAGGATAGCAAGATGGCTCCCGTTGTGAATTATTGAACTGTTTAGTAGTGGATTTTCTTTTGAAAAGATTTGAGCTAAGTACGGGAGTAGTCTTTAGCACCGAGCGAGAGGTATAGCTGTTTTGGTACTTCCCTAGAACTACGTGCCCCCGTAGGATGTGAGCCTGAGGCTAATTTATATAGTGATCACTAGTGTTTGGATTGATGATTAAAGGTCCTACTCTTATGGCAAGGATAGGACAGCTCTCCCCAACGTGGGTTACACGTTTGACTCCATGTACCTCACATAGTTTATGTCAGTTGTAAAAGACTCCCAATGTGTGTGTGTATTCTCCTATCTAATATGAAAAGTCTTATTCTTCTATCTGAGATGAAAACATATTTGTTTGAAAAATTGAGTTTGAGAAAGTCATTGTTTTCAAAAGATTTAATGAACATATATTCCAAAGAGAATTGTTATGAGATTTTATTGCTTTGATGATTTGGAATCGAGATGGAAGTGAATTGAGATTTCTTATGATGACTCACATGTTTCACCTAATATATTTTACTCTCTTATGATTATGATGATTTTAATTCGAGCTAAGTGAGTCGTTTATATCAGCATGCATAATTTTATAAACTGTGATGATATTAAGATATTATTTTATATATTCATTGTACCCACATATGCTCGGTACGTTTCCATGGTACTGACCCACATATTCGTATGTGGGCTACATTTTCTCAGAATGTAGGTACAAGGTATAGTGTACACTTTAGATCTAGTCAGTTCACGGCATCCAGTCAGCAGGTGATGAGTCCTTTTGATTCAAGGGCTTGAGTTAGTTATACATTTTGAGAAGTATTGTATTTTCTTTATTCAGTCGTATTGAGTAGGGTTAGTCGAGAGTCATGACCCAGCTACCTACAGTCAGTACTAATAGAGGCTTCATAGACAGTCAGTAGAAGTTGTTGTATTCCATTTCAGTTTTGGTTGTAAAACCAGAGTTGTAATCTTGTAAATTTAGTTTTGTAGCTATCATATTCAGAAAAGAGTTATTTTCTACAGATTTGTGTAGATTTATACTTTTTGTTCAGTTGCTTATGAGTTATGCCAGTAGAAGGGTTAGCTTGGGGTCACTTATGATCTTAAGCACCGTGTGACATCTCGGGACCCGATTTTAGGGCATTACAAACTTACTATCAAAGCACAGAGTTCAAGTGTCCTAGGGTGTCTATAAAGCCGTGTCTAGTAGAGTCTTGCAGAATGGTACGGAGACATCTATACTTTTCTTAGAGAGGCTACAAGGCATTTAGGAAATATCTCCATTCTCTCAAGTCTTAAATCATGCTATAGAAAAGTTCTCCAAGAAACTTATATAGATTCTTATCTTACTCTAGTCAGGATATCTCTGCCTTATTTTTAAGGTATCAAAAACAGTGAAGCTTAAATCTCTATAGATTGTTATGTTCTTGGAAGCGAGATTGAAAAATATCCTATCAGTACTTTTGAGTTCCAAAAACTGAATTGCTTTATCAGGCCTATAGAAATCATGCACTAAGCCCGAGTCAGATATGCTTTCAAATTTTCTCCTCAGAATCTATAATGATAATCTATACTTCTCTATCTATGTACTGTTCTTAAGGTAACATGTTCGACAAGTTCCAATTTTCTCCCCAGATAATGCTCTTATATTTGCTGGCAGAAGTTTCATAAAGTGGCTTGAGATAAGCCTTCTAGTGTGTTATAAGTCCTTCAAATTTAAGTTATGCCCTTGTTCTTATGATTTATTTAATTAAGACAGAGTAAGGTGTATTATTAGATCGTTGAATATTATGTGTCAAGTTTCTATCTCTTGTACTATATAATCTTGTTATCATTATGTTTCTGAAATATCAAAGTCTAGTGAAGTCGTGTGAGGCCTATTTCAATTCACTAGCGTAGTTGCTTTGTTATTCATATAATTTTCTTAATCAAAATACAAAACCAAAGTCTAGTAAAGCTGTGTGAGGCCTATTTTGATTCACTAGCAACTTGTTGTTTATTTTGTTGTTCTGGTGTTAATTGAAAGTGTGGGTTTCTGTGTAGTGACAAAAGTAGTAATGTTTAGTTGAAAGTCTTGTGTTAGTTGAACTTGTGGGTTTAGAAGTGTAGTGGCAAGAATAGTGGTAAGGGCGATTTATTGAATATGTATAGCTGATTTTTTGCTTATGATTGAATTAGTAATGAAGTATATACCCTTGTTTGTTAGTTTAGTGAAGTTAGAGAAGGAGATTATTAGTTAAGGTGGATTGTTGTTTGCTTAAAGTATGAAAAGAGTTATTGATGGTATTTGTTGTGCTAGGAAAGTATAGGTTTTGATGGAAGTACTTGGTGGTTGAGTATTGTTAATTTAGGCTTTCCTGAGATTGCAAGAAGAAGTTTAGTTGAAATTTATAGAGCTGTGAAAGAAATTTAGGTATGAAGATGGGTAAATAGTAATGATGTGAAGAAGCAGGATGTGTTAACAAATTATGAATAAGATAGGCTATATGATTATGATCGATTGTCATTGTGTACTAGTTTTTCTTAATGCTATATTCTATAGTTTTGAAGTGAAAATTGTGTGTGAGATTGGGTTGTAAATCATGTTTAGCTCTAGACATTAAGTTTGAACAGTTGATGGTTCGGTTGTTGATACTAGTTATATAGAGGTGATCTAGTAGGCCTGAACAGTGTATGCAAGAGTGTAAGATCATGTGTTCGTAATTAAATATGGTGTAGAGGTATGCCCAAGGTGCTATGGGGTTGCATTATTTTTCGAGGATTATTCCATATTGTAGGGTTAGTAGTAACGTTGAGTTGCTAGGTGGAGAAAGTCTAGTTAGATAATTTATGTTGTTCTTGATAGCTAAGTTAAGGAGTTATGATTGAAGATGTTGAGTCTTTTTAGTATGATTTTTATTCTCATGGTTTGGGAAAAATATAAGTATAGAAGTGTGATTTTGGTAGGCTATGATTATGTGATTAGAGATGTAGATATGGTTGCAAATGAGAGTGTAAGTCTTTGATGATGATTATTGAAGCTAGAAAGTTAAGGATGACATATGGATGGGTTATTCAAGAATGAAGTCGGTAAGTTCGAAATACGTTTATTCTTGTGAGTTTAGCATTTATTTGTAGATCTTAGAATGATGAAATTATGGCTTAATCTCGAAAATATGTGGAGTATGCCTTTAGGGGTATTTTCCTTAAAGTTCTATGTGTTTTTAATGATAGGCTTGAATGTCATGTTGGGTGTAAGATGATGTATGCAATATGCACTAGTGAATCCATATCAAGAGTTTTAAATTAGTCATTGAAGTGGTAAGGCATGTTATGCTTAGGGTGTGAGCTCTAAGAAGATATAGAATATTGAACCTTGTGGTTTAGACTAGTATTATGGTTTGGCATATTGTATCTTGTGATTTAGTGTTAGGCTTGATCATGGTGAGAGAACGTAGTTTAGTTTAGACCTTAGTAGAAAGATTTCGCAGTGCCAATATGAGAATTATAAGTTGAATCAAATGAGTATTGTATTTAAGGGGAATAGTATAGTTGAGAGAGCATTTGAGAAGTGATGCTAAGCTTGAAAGTAAGAAGTTGCATTGCCTATGGCCTATCAATCCTATCCTAGTTTATGAGTTATGTAATTATATTCCATGCTATAGAGTTATATCAATGTTGTAATTCCTTAGTCAATGTATTGTATATTCCATGAACCAGAAGGTCAGGGGAACTACTATTACCTTTTAATTCGGAACCACAGTTGATTGGTAGAATAATAGATCAATAAGAAGCAGATAGACTAGCTGCTCTGGCTAGGGCTCAGCTGAATTAACAAAATAATGGTCAACCAGTGCGTCATCCCAATCCAGATGATGAGGACTTGGGAGACGATAATTTGTTGGATCCTTCTAACCAAAGGTGTGCAAAAAATATAGTCGCACCTGTGAATCGTAATGTGAATAGAAATTGTCCTTTCAGAGAAAGACAAGATCGACAGCCTGTACAATCTAATCTTGAGAAGGATGAGAATGAGATGGATGGAGAAGGGGAAACTGGAGCTATTATTCCTCCACCTTTGGCACGCGGAGCTAAGTTCAATATCACGAGCACCATGATTCAACTTCTTCATCTAAAGGGGATATTTGGTGGACTTTCAAGGGATGATCCGAATATGCATTTAGTGAACTTTGTCACTATTTGCAAGTCTTTTGATAACCCAGGAGTGGGGCAGAATGCCATCCCACTGTGCCTATTTCTATTGTATCTGTCTAGGGAGGCAATACTATGGCTTAATGGGTTGACTCCTGATTCTATAACAAACTAGATGCAGATGAAATGAGCTTTTATAGAAAGGTTCTTTCCGCCATCTAGGATGTTACAGTTGAGGGACGATATCAGTAATTTCAGGCAGCTCCCGATTGAAGGTCTTCATGAGACTTGGGAAAGGTTCAAGAAGAAGTTGATGCAGTGTCCTAATCACAAAATGATTGATATGCATTTGATGGAGACTCTGTATAGAGCCTTGAATTCTATTACGAAATCGATTGTCGATAATGCTGCAGGAGGAGTATTTATGGATCTTACTTTTCCAGAAGCTTCTGAAATGCTTGATAGAATGACCAAACAAAGTAGAGCTTGGAATACTAGAGATTTTGAGGTAGCAAGCTCTATCATTTCTAGTGGAATAACTATAGAGCAACGCAAAAGAGAGGAAGAACATGACCAAGACATGGCACATATGAAAACCCAGATAGATCTACTTACCAAACATCTATTATCTGGGAAGACTAAGAAGGTGAAAGATGTTGGGTTATAGAGCAGAGCTAATTCAGATTTGGAAAGGAGATAACTATCTAAATAATCAGGGGGATTTCTAAGGCAATAACCAAGGGAATCAAGGTCAAAACTATTAGGACAAAGTTGGTTACAAGGATAGGGAACAAAAAAGTTAGAAGAACAAGAATGACAGGAGTGGACTATATGTACCCCCTGGAAGTCAAGATAATGCTACTACCAGTTCAGGAAAAATGTCCATGAAGGACATGATGGGGAAAATATTAAAAGAAGTTAAGGACACCAATATTGGGTGACGATAATAAAGACTGACTTATCTACCATGAGTCAGCTAGTAAATTTGCATTCAACTTCAATCAAATAGTTGGAGCAGGAGATGAGCCAATTCTCAGCAGCACTTAATTAGAGAGAGAGCGGTACCCTACCAAGTGACACAGTGAAAAATCCTCAGAATGATGGCTCTTGCATGGCAATTATCACTTGGAGTAGTAAAGTATTACCTGGCCCTTATGTGGGCAAAGCTATGATTAATGATGTGATTAAAGATAAGGCCAAAGATGGTGAAACCGTTCCAGTGGAGTCTATGAAGTTTGATGGTAATACGGGCACATCTAACCATCAACAGGTCGATGAGTTGCAAAAATAAAAGGGATCAAAAAAAGAGGCGGTGGTTACTACTCTTCCAAAACCACCGCCACCCTTTTCTCATCGATTGAAAAAGAAGAAGGGTGAGACAAAGTTTAGTAAATTTATGGAAATATTGAAGCAACTGACAGTAAATGTCCCCTTGGTTGAGGCAGTGGAGCAGATGCTTGGATATGCTAAATTTATGAAAGACCTTGTGATGAATAAAAGAACAGTGAGTTATGAACTGGTGGATAACATTCAATATTGTAGTGTCATTTCAACAAAGTCCATGGTGCAAAAGAAACCAGACCCAAGAGCATTCACTATCCCATGAACTATCGGGCCTCTTGATTTTGCTAAGCCGTTATGAAATTTGGGAGAAAGTATTAACTTGATGCCCCTTACGGTGTACAAAAAGTTAGGTTTAGGAGATCCTATGCCCACAAATATGCAGTTAGTAATGGCAGCCAGGTCGATGAAGTGATCAGTGGGGATATTGTATGGCGTGCTTGTAAAGGTGGCCAGCTTTATATTTTCTGCGGATTTTGTCATTTTAGATTGGGAGTTGGATTTTGAGGTACCCATAAACTTGGGTAGACCTTTCCTCACAGCTAGAAGTGTGCTTATTGATTTGTGATAACGTTCAATCTACAGCTCTCGTAGGAGTGTAAAGCGGTCGTTTGTCAAATATAGAACCCAACCTGGGTTGGGTGTCGATCCCACAGGGAATATCTTGGCTAACAAGTAAGCAAAATTACTAAACTTTTGGTGCAAGTCTCGTAAGAGGGGGGATTGTAATGTGTAACCAAAATAATAAAGTAAAAGCTGAAAATATCAAAGTAAAAAGAGAGAGATTGTTACGTAAGTTGTAAACAATGAGAATTGAAGCGTTGGGGTTATGTCCACCTTCTGAGTTATACGTCTCTATTGACTATGAGTGTGTAGAATTCCGACATGCATGTGCTTATAGAGAATTGTATTCGATGGTAAATCCAGGCGTCTTTCGACCTATTCGAGGACTATTTCACTTTAACTCTTTCGAGCTTAAAGCGTGTCTAACGGTATGAATTCTCCAAGAGGTTAGTCCAGTTACGGCACTAGCTTTTTAATAGGAAAGGGTGTCCTACTACCTTGACACTATCTCTTTTCCAGACAAATAACCTTTCTTTCGAACAATTTAAATGTTATACTGGCGTATTCTTGCGTTTGCAACCACAAAGAATGTAGATTAAGATGAAGAGAATAATGATATAAGCAGTATACGTGTCATGAACTCACAAACTCACAGCAATAGATAGTATTTCAGTTGGCTTCCATAACCCCAACAGAGAGGTTTAGTTACCCATGAATGCGAAGGAGATCACGATTGACATTGTTGTTATATCACAATATTGGTTAATTGCGTGTGGCTCAAGTGATAGGCGTGAGGCGTGATTCCTTAGCAAAGTAACGTTTCTCTTGTTGCGGAAATTAAGAATAGATGAATGGAAGAAGAAAAATAGAATTAATGGAAAGATTAGAAGAGTTGTAGAATTGTTGTGGTGGAAGAAGAGAGGGATGGAAGAAGATTAATTGTTGAATAGAAGATGATTCTCTCCACTAAGGGAGGAATGAATAAAAATCTCTAGCATGATAGGGTATTTATAATACCCATATCCTATTCCTACTAAGCTAATGAAATACTTAACCCAATTGTACTAGGTTAATGTATCATTATCCTAATCCTAATAAGCTAATGAAATACTTAACCCAATTGTACTAGGTTAATGTATCATTATCCTAATCCTAATAAGTTACTGCAAGTCCCCAAAGTCTTCAGAAATGCTGTTTTAGCCCGGGACAGATTTTCCATGCATCACTTTTGGTCCTTTAGGCGTCCAATCTTACGTTCCTTCCTACGTGAGCTTTCTTTGGCGTCAAGTAAGCCATAAAATGCTGAATTCTGCATCATTTATACCTGAAACTTTGCTAATCATGTTCGTTAGCTCACCTACAGGAAAAAGGACTAAAAGTGCATGAAATATATAATTTGTTCTCAAAACATGGCACAAATATGGGCAAAATATATTGATATAGGCGTGTAAATTCGCCTATCATCAACACCCCACACTTGCAGCTTTGTTCGTCCTCGAACAAAATATCATGTCCCTCTAAACATCAACTTAGGGTTTCACAGCAACAACACAAAACATTCGTCAAGACAAGCACAACAATTATCAACAAAGAGTAGTTTTCCGATCATTAGTAGAAACCATTTAACCTCTAGCATAGTCTCGTGATGGTGGTCAACTCATATTCAAGAGTTAAGGCACAAAGAATCATATACCGCTATCCAAAACTCATCAACCATGTGTGTCTCACAATATATTACCCATCGTCACTCACAAGTATAGCATATTTTTCAAACATGGGTATCAAAATATCCTTGCTCTCACTCTCACAAAGAATTCGTATGCAGCAACTGATGACCATAGGCTTGCCCTTAGTGTAATACTCCACTAAATGTCAGAATGCTAAGATTAGGATCAAATAGGTCTTTTGATGGTTGTAATGTAGGCTAAGGGACGGGTAGGACTATTTTGGCCAGAAATAGTGACTAAGTTCCTAAGCACTTTAATACATCACATTGTATCATTGACATTTTTTTCTTTCAACCTTTCTTCTTTCTTTTATTCTACCACCCTTGTTCTCCTCTTTTGTTTTTCAATTTTAAGCATAACTCACTTTTCAACTTTCTTTTTCCTTTTTCTTTTCTCAACATACCTCTTATGATAGCACTTTCTTTTTCATAACACATTCAAGCACCATTACAATTTAAAGCATCATACTCACCCAATTTCCTCTTATTTCGTCACATGACTTTTTCACTTTAAAGTACTTAGGAATTTGGATCAAATTACGGTCTTGAAAAAAAATGGATTAGGCTTACACACGAGGTTGTCAAAGAAATAGGCTAAAGGCTCAAAAGGGTTTAACTAGGATGATGTCCAAGGGTAGGTAAAACGAAGGTAAACATGTATAGGTTGCCAAAGAAATGCCTAAATCATCTCCTAAACTTACACTCCTTATTTTCGCTTTGCATACATACCAGGCAAGTTCTAGCATCAGCCACAAACATAGAATATACTATTATCTCACACACACAAGGCACATGGTCGACTTGATTGGAAGTAATATAGACTCTCGACCCAACAAGTGAAGGAATTGAACCACACAATATCACATAATGAGTCACAACTAGAGCCTAAAATGTCTCAACAGTCATAATTGTAGCACATACTCTTGTTATAATCTCATGCTGCCTATTAGAATAATTTCATGCGAAGCTAAAAAAAAATTTTACTACTAAAAAAAACTTAAAAACGAAACACAAATAAAAACAAAGTAAACAAACATAGACAACAAACATAGATGCGATAGAGAAGTATAGCATGCAATACCGCCACCCCACACTTAAACGGGACACTGCCCTCAGTGGAAAGTAAATACGAAGAACCTGGTCAGTAGGACTCTTCCTCAATGTCGGGGGTCATACCCCCTTCGTTGGAATCATCATAAGAGTCATCGTCAGAGTTCTCCTCCTCATCAGAGTCTGGCAAGCGTCGATCGTCATCGGTTGGCACATCATCGTCTAGAGGTTCCTCAAAGTAAACGCCCACTCCACACATCTCCCGTGCATGCATGTTCATTGGATAGTCGTGGTCCAGCTGTTGGAGCTCTGCAGCAGTTGGAACACGTCCACCACTCATCATAGTAAATCGTGTCATGCCATAAAGATGACGGAAGAAACTCTCATCACGAGCATGTCTCTCCGCAGTAGTAAGGTTGACACCATGAGTTGTTTCAGCATCTTTGATCTTGGTGAGGTCAACCTTCTTTAGGTTATGTGGGAGTTTGTGGTCAGTTGGTTCCTCTTCGATATCCTCCTTCCGCAAGAGTGTTGTCAACAGATTACCAAAAGTGAAGTGGGATCTTTTGTGTAGTCTGGCCTTCCTCATGGTAGAGCAAATGATTGCCCCAAAGTTGATAGGAACATGTGTCATCAAAGCATAGACCAAACACACTCTATCTCTTGATATCTTGGTGTATTGAGTCCCAGGAATCAGGCATAAGTTGATAATACGCATCCAGATTCTTGCTTCCCTATTTAGTGGAGCATAGGGGAAGGTGTTGTGTCAGCCGGTGTCTTTATGTCTGCCCCACCTTGCCATCGATCTACTTCCACAAAGTGTGTGTCGTATTGCTCTATAAGGAGGCCTGCTGTACAGCTCTTTGAATGGTGTTGTGTCGACCGAAGGTAAGCCAAGAAAGGAGTTGATCAAATCTGCGTTGAGCTGTATTACTTGGCCCCGAATTTTGACTTCGTTGCCCGTTGTGTTAGGCGACCAATTGGCATAAAACTCTCTTGTTAAATCAAGGTTGCATTCTCCCATATCGCGGAAGATGAAATCCAGCTTCAATGCCATTAGTTGTGCCAACATACGCGGCTCCTTCTTTGCTAAGGTGTCCTTGTTGATCAAGTCGACATGAACATATTTTCTTTCTTTGTTATTCCGGTACCATTCTTTGGCGTCCTCCTCAAGAACCCATTTTATTCCAAACATTCTGCGGGGTAGTTGTGTTGAGGATGGTTCTCCTTGGTCCTTTCGACCTCTTTTCTTGCCCTTTTGTGAAGTGGTAGCCTTCTCCTTACCTTGTCTCGCTTTAGGTGCCATTGTACCTGAGACTAGAAATAGTGTTAATAGTGGCACAATCTCAATTGATACAATCTATCAACAAGCAGTCGGGGTACCACCCCACACTTAGTTTTGTTAACACAAATCAGTGAGGTTAAAGTGATCGATTACTCAGATTTCGTCGCCATACGTTTTAGGATTATATTCCGGCAAGAAAATCAGCATTGCATCACTTACTTGCAGCCATTGCACTACTTTCATGTTAGATAAAACAACACTACTACATAGGGGGGTGTCACGGTATGGACATTGGCAATAATTGCAACCTCCTAAGTCGGTGGGCAACTATAAGGCTTATCCCGATGAATGGGATGGTCTAACATGTAAGCATCCAAGTAACAAAATCATAACATGATAGTCGATGTTCATAACCCTAGCAATTCCGCAAATAGTATAACAATGCTATTAAGACCAAATTCAAGTCGGAAACAAGTCAAGATGATTCTAACGTATATATTCCCTCACATGGTTTTGCATCAACAATCCAAACACATGATCATCACCAACAATCTTTCAAGATGTAGAAATTCATAATAGACGTAGTAATTACGAGAAATAAATGAAGAATAAGAGAGTACTTACTTGCTTGAGGCTTTTGGAGATGGTTTTGTGAATTGGAAGAGCAAAAGAAGAAAATTTTGAGAGGATTTGGATGTATATGCGGCGCCCTTAGGTCAATTTCTAGTGTGGTTATGTTTCAAGACTAAGTCCCCTTTATATAGGAAGAGAATGGGTCGGGTTTTGACCCATTTACAATCGGTTTTGGAGACAAAAATGCTACATATGCGGCGCATAATGCTTGGCATAGTCATGACATATGCGGCGCATAGTCTATGGCATTTAGGGACATATGCGCCGCATAGTCTATGGAATTTTGAGACATATGCGCCGCATAGTCTATGGCATATGAGATCCTGAGACCTAATGCCATAGCATAGGCGGCGCATAGTCAAAAGCACACTTAGGCATGGGCGGCGCATAGTGTATAGCACACTAGATTCCGAGACCTTAGGCTATAGGATAGGTTTGGAAATGTTCGTGGCCTATTTTTACCGAGTCCTAGCCGTCCTCGATGCCTATTTTGGCATGATAAATGCTTAATCCATAGCCTTATGCATTACCCTTCCTAACTTACCACCTTTACCATGTAGCACATCCAAATTGTCAATTGAAATCAATTTCCTCGTTGAATACCTTTTGCACCTATATTTGCTCAAAACCAAATGAAAAAGATTAGTACAATGGGTTGCCTCCCACCAAGCGCCTTAGTTTTGGTCGTGGCACGACTCTTATTTTTGGATTTTTCATTTATCAAAACAAAACAAGTACTAGAATGAAAGGAAAAACGATAAATGATAAAACTATAAAACGATGGGTTGCCTCCCATATAGCGCCTTATTTATTGTCGTGGATCGACGTAGTAATCTCGAGTACTTAGACTTCGTCGACATAAGTGATGGCCATGTCATTCATTGCGTTAAAAGGACCGATATAAGGCTTAACACGCTGGCCATTCACTTTGAAGACAACACCATTATTGTCTTCCAATTCGACTACTCCAGACGAGTAGACTTGGATAACTTTAAATGGACCAGACCACTTAGATTTTAACTTACCTAGGAAGAGCTTCAATCTGGAGTTGAAGAGAAGTACCATATCACCCCTCTGGAAGTTTCGTTGAACAATCCGCTGATCATGATACTTTTTCATCCGCTCCTTGTGTAGGTCTGATCTTTCATATGCATGGAGACGGAACTCATCTAATTCGTTCAGCTGCTCCAACCTCAGATTCTTAGCATAATCCCAATTCAAATT
Organism: Capsicum baccatum var. pendulum; assembly: GCA_030864225.1. NCBI lineage: Eukaryota > Viridiplantae > Streptophyta > Magnoliopsida > Solanales > Solanaceae > Capsicum > Capsicum baccatum. The sequence goes on along the minus strand of CM061560.1, from coordinate 198,636,220 downwards.
CAATTGCTTCAATGCCTATAATGCCTTATGCTCAAGCTCGATGGGTAAGTGACAAGCCTTCCCATAGACTAGTTGATAAGGAGACATGCCAATGGGTGTTTTGAACGCAGTCCTATACGCCCAAAGTGCATCATCAAGCTTCCTAGACCAATCCTTCCTATTTGCATCAACCGTCTTCGCAAGGATTTGCTTGATCTCGCGATTGGAAACTTCTACTTGTCCACTAGTTTGGGGATGATAAGGCATGGCTACCTTATGTTGCTTGACACCATACTTGGCCAAAACTGATTTGAATAGCTTGTTGCAAAAGTGAGATCCTCCATCACTTATGATAGTACGTGGTACTCCAAAGCGAGAGAAGATATTCCTCTTTAAAAACGCTACAACACGCTTCCCTTCGTTGTCGGCCAATGCTACAGCTTCAACCCATTTCGACACGTAATCCACAGCAACCAAGATGTACTTCATTCCAAACGAATTCACGAATGGACCCATAAAATCTATACCCCATACGTCAAAGAGTTCTACCTCAAGAATTTTGGACATGGGCATCTCATGGTGTTTTGAAATAGCACCTTGACGCTGGCATTGGTCACACCTTCTAACATAGTCGTAGGCATCTCGAAATATCAAAGGCCAATAATAACTACTTTGCAAAACTTTTTTTGCCGTCCGATTGCCTGCATGATGTCCTCCAACTTGGGATGTATGGCATGCTTCCAATATGGTGGGAACTTCTTCATGGGATATACATCGTCGAATGATACCATCAGCGCATCTTCGAAACAAATAAGGCTCATCCCAATAGTAGTGCTGGACATCATGCATAAACTTCCTCCTTTGATGGTAAGATAATTTGGCAGGTATCACATTGCTCACCACGAAATTTGCAAAGTCGGCATACCATGGTAGTTCCTCCATTGTTGTTGCTAATATCTCTTCTTCCGGAAATGCATCATCAATCTGAATTTCAGGTTGCGCCATATGTTCATTCTGAAGTCGAGATAGGTGATCAGCCACTTGGTTCTCGCAACCTCTTCTATCTTTGACCTCAAAATCGAACTCTTGCAGCAGTAAAACCCATCGAATTAACCTTGGTTTTGCATCCTTCTTTGTCATGAGATACCTAAGAGCTGCATGGTCTGTATGAATGATCACCTTAGTACCTAATAGATAGGCACGAAACTTTTCAAACGCGTACACCACTGCTAGGAGCTCTTGTTCAGTAACAGTGTAGTTCCTTTGGGCTTCATTTAGGACCTTACTCGCATAGTATATGGGATAAAATAATTTTCCATTTCTTTGTCCAAGTACAGCTCCAATGGCTACACCGCTCGCATCACACATGACTTCGAACGGGAGAGTCCAATCTGGTGCTACCATGATAGGGGCTTCAATGAGTTTCCCTTTGAGGCATTCGAATGCCTTTAAGCAATCATCATTGAAGTCAAACTTCACATCTTTCTCCAATAGTTTGCACAATGGACTAGCAATTTTTGAGAAGTCTTTGATGAACCTACGACAGAAACCAGCATGGCCAAGAAAACTACGAACTCCCTTTACCGAAATTGGAGGCGGTAGCTTCTCAATAACCTCAATTTTTGCTCGATCAACCTCTATTCCTCTTTCGGAGATCTTGTGCCCAAGAACGATTCCTTCTTTTACCATGAAGTGGCATTTCTCCCAATTCAGCACAAGGTTGAACTCTACACATCTTTGTAGTGCCATGCTCAAGTTTGCCAAGCACGTTTCAAAAGACTCACCAACAACTGAAAAATCATCCATGAATACCTCCAAAGTGTCTTCAACCATATCAGAGAAAATGGACATCATACAACATTGAAAGGTGGCTGGTGCGTTACATAACCCGAATGGCATACGTTTGAAAGAAAACATACCATATGGGCATGTAAATGTTGTCTTCTCTTGGTCTTCGGGAGCAATACAAATCTGATTGTAGCCTGAATAACCATCAAGGAAACAAAACCATCCTTTCCCCGCTAATCGGTCTAGCATTTGGTCCATGAAGGGCATTGGGAAGTGATCTTTGAGTGTCCAAGAATTTAGCTTTCGGTAGTCCATGCATACTCTCCATCCAGTGACGGGTCTGAGAGGAATAAGCTCATTCTTTGCATTCACGACCACCGTCATGCCTCCTTTCTTGGGAACACATTGTATCGGGCTTACCCATGTACTATCAGAGATAGGATACACAACCCCTGCGTCTAACCACTTGATAATTTCTTTCTTCACCACTTCTTCATAGGTGGGTTTAGATGTCTTTGATGCTCAATGGTGGGCGTGTAATTTTCTTGAAGCTGAATTTTATGTGTGCAAATCCCAGGTGGAATACCAATAATATCCGCAATGGTCCATCCAATGGCTCTAATATGCTTGCGTAGAGTAGCAATAAGAGCTGCAACTTGTTGCTCACCCAAATCGGCTGCTACAATAACTGGAAGAGTGTTTCCGCTTCCTAAGAATGCGTACTTCAAATGACTTGGCAGCTTCTTCAATTCTAACGTGGGTGGCTCTTCAATAGATGGCTTAGCTGGTGGTGTGGGCCGATTCTTAAGATCAAGATCCAGCTTCTTGGGAGTATAGCGATATGTCCCTAATCCCGATAGAGCACAAATAGCTTCCTCAGAATTTTCAGCATCCTCATTCTCTCCATTCATGAGCATAATTTCCAAAGGGTTATCAATAATCTGCTCTTCTTCAAGCACTTGTTTCTCGTCATCAAAGAAAACATCAGCCACAGAGAATACACTTAGATCTTTGGGTTGCTTCATTGACTTGCAAACATCAAAGCGCACTACTTCATCATTTATTCGGAATGAGAGTTCATTGGCTCTCAAGTCAATGAGCACACTTCCTGTAGCTAGGAAAGGGTGCCCCAAGATTATGGGAACTTCTGAGTCTGCCTCACAATCCAAAATAACAAAGTCTGCCGGAAAGATGAATGAAGAAACCTTTACCAAGACATCACATAGAATACCAACAGGTCATTTTACCGACCTATCCGCCATGACGAGCTTCATATTGGTTGGAGTAGGATCACCCAACCCCAACTTCTTGTAGATCGATAATGGCATCAAATTGATGCTTGCTCCTAAGTCACATAATGCTTTGGCAAAATTCAAAGATCCAACGGTGCAAGGAATCGTGAAAGATCCGGGGTCGGCCTTCTTCTGAACTATTGATCGATCTAGCATTTGATGCACATCATCCTTCAGCTCATAACTTGCTGCCCTCTTCTTTGTCAAAAGATCTTTCATAAACTTCGCATACCCAGGCATTTGTTCAAGTGCCTCTACCAATGGAACATTAATGGTCAGCTGCTTCAACATAGTCATAAATTTGCTGAACTTAGTGTCATCTGCCACCTTCTTCAATCTTTGGGGAAAAGGTGGTGGTGGGTATGGAAGTGTCCTCTCCATGGTTTTCTTCTCCTCTTGCTTCCGTTTTTCCACTTTTTCAGGTTGTACGTTGTTGGGAGTGACGTCCTTGACGTCTGGAGTAGTTGCTGCGGCATCTTCTCCTTGTTCATTGTCGTCCATGTCCGCAACTTCGTCAACCACTTGCTTGCCTTTTGCTGAAGTTTCTAGTACCTTACCACTTCTGGTAGTGATGGCCATGCATGACCCATCATTCCTTGGGTTTTGCACAGTATCGCTAGGTAAGGTGCCAGCCTTTCTTTGATTGAGCGCTGCATAAAGTTGGCTCAATTGCTGCTCTATTTGCTTGATAGAAGTGGAGTGAGAATCAACTAATTGTTTCATGGAGGACAAATCATTAATTACCTCCGTAACTCCCGCGCTCGTTGCTTCCACTCCTTTCAATAACTTAGCCATCATGTCTTCTATACTTCCAGAATTAGATGTGGTGGTGTCACGTCTACCAGGGGGAACGTACAAACCACTCTTTTCATTGTTTTTCTTCCAACTACCTTGGTCTTTGTTTCCAGATTTATCATAATAGTTCCGACCTTGGTTTCCTTGGGTATTCCCACGGAAACCCCCCTGATTGTTCAAGTAGTTGGCCTCCTCTTCAGAATCAGATTCATCTCTTCCTTTTGACGCAATAGCTTTCACTTTTTCGGTCTTCCTTGATAATAAGTGCTTTGTAAGAAGATCCACTTGTGTTTTCATGTGCGCCATGTCTTGATCACGTTCTTCTTCTCTTCTTCTTTGGTCTGCAGTCATGCCAATAGATAAAGTGGGGCTTGCTACCTCAGAATCCCTGGTATGCCAAGCTCTACTTTGTTTCGTCATACGATCTAGCATATTGCTTGCTTGACCAAAAGTGAGGTCCATAAAAGATCCTCAAGCTGCATTGTCCACCACTGGTTTATTTATTGAATTCAAGGCTCTATACAAGATCTCCATTAGGTGAACATTGGTCATGTGATGGTTTGGGCACCTCGCTAGCTTTGTCTTGAACCTCTCCCATGTTTCATGAAGAGATTCAGAGGGAAGCTGACGAAAGTTACTGATTTTATCTCTCAATTGCTCCCTCTTGGATGGCGGAAAGAATCTTTCTAGGAAAGTGTCTCTCAATTGCCTCCAATTTGTAATTGAATCAGGAGTCAGCCCATTCAACCATAGTGTTGCCTCCCTAGACATAGACAATGGAAATAGATGTAATTGAATAGCATTCTGACCAACTCCAGGATTGTCAAAGGACTTGCATGTAGAGATAAAATTGATGAGATGCATATTCGGATCATCGCCTGCTAGTCCACCAAATAATCCCTTGAGTTGCAATAACTGAATCATGGTGCTAGTGATGTTGAACTTGGCTCCGGGCGCTAATGGTGGTGGAATTATAGCTCCAGTGGCTCCGGCACCATCAAGATCATCATCATCATCGTCGAAAGCTGGCTGCATAGGTTGACGATCATATCTATACCGAGCTTGTCGACCTCTTCTGTTGGCAGGTGTTATAATTTCAGCATCACGCCTAGGGTTTAGTAACTCGTCATCTCCTAAATCCTCATCGTCGGGATTTGTTGCTCGCCCAGGGTTATCAATGTTTTGTTGGTGTACTTGGGCAGCGGCAAGGGCAGCCAATCTTGCTTGTTCCTGTTGAGCAGCCATCCTTTCGATTTCTGCTTGTGCTTCCATTCTTCCAATGCGTTGTGGTTCAGGATTGATAGGTAATAACGGTTGACCAGAACTTTTAGTATGGGGCATGCACTGAATAAAAACCTGCAGTAAACAAAAACTGAAAGTAAAAGTACGAGAATCTTTGACCAAAGGGTCTAGTAATTATCACGAACTTGATTGACACTCGTATTCCCTGGCAACGGCACCAATTTTTGGTAACGCTCAATCTACAGCTCTCGTAGGAGTGTAAAGCGGTCGTTTGTCAAATATAGAACCCAACCTGGGTTGGGTGTCGATCCCACAGGGAATAGCTTGGCCAACAAGTAAGCAAAATTACTAAACTTTTGGTGCAAGTCTCGTAAGAGGGGGGATTGTAATGTGTAACCAAAATAATAAAGTAAAAGCTGAAAATATCAAAGTAAAAAGAGAGAGATTGTTACGTAAGTTGTAAACAATGAGAATTGAAGCGTTGGGGTTATGTCCACCTTCTGAGTTATACGTCTCTATTGACTATGAGTGTGTAGAATTCCGACATGCATGTGCTTATAGAGAATTGTATTCGATGGTAAATCCAGGCGTCTTTCGACCTATTCGAGGACTATTTCACTTTAACTCTTTCGAGCTTAAAGCATGTCTAACGGTACGAATTCTCCAAGAGGTTAGTCCAGTTACGGCACTAGCTTTTTAATAGGAAAGGGTGTCCTACTACCTTGACACTATCTCTTTTCCAGACAAATAACCTTTCTTTCGAACAAGTTAAATGTTATACTGGCGTATTCTTGCGTTTGCAACCACAAAGAATGTAGATTAAGATGAAGAGAATAATGATATAAGCAGTATACGTGTCACGAACTCACAAACTCACAGCAATAGATAGTATTTCAGTTGGCTTCCATAACCCCAACAGAGAGGTTTAGTTACCCATGAATGCGAAGGAGATCACGATTGACATTGTTGTTATATCACAATATTGGTTAATTGCGTGTGGCTCAAGTGATAGGCGTGAGGCGGGATTCCTTAGCAAAGTAACGTTTCTCTTGTTGCGGAAATTAAGAATAGATGAATGGAAGAAGAAAAATAGAATTAATGGAAAGATTAGAAGAGTTGTAGAATTGTTGTGGTGGAAGAAGAGAGGGATGGAAGAAGATTAATTGTTGAATAGAAGATGATTCTCTCCACTAAGGGAGGAATGAATAAAAATCTCTAGCATGATAGGGTATTTATAATACCCATATCCTATTCCTACTAAGCTAATGAAATACTTAACCCAATTGTACTAGGTTAATGTATCATTATCCTAATCCTAATAAGCTAATGAAATACTTAACCCAATTGTACTAGGTTAATGTATCATTATCCTAATCCTAATAAGTTACTGCAAGTCCCCAAAGTCTTTAGAAATGTTGTTTTAGCCCGGGACAGATTTTCCATGCATCACTTTTGGTCCTTTAGGCGTCCAATCTTACGTTCCTTCCTTCGTGAGCTTTCTTTGGCGTCAAGTAAGCCATAAAATGCTGAATTCTGCATCATTTATACCTGAAACTTTGCTAATCATGTTCGTTAGCTCACTTACAGGAAAAAGGACTAAAAGTGCATGAAATATATAATTTGTTCTCAAAACATGGCACAAATATGGGCAAAATATATTGATATAGGCGAGTAAATTTGCCTATCATCAATTTACGGGATAATGATCTATTTTTCAGGCTTAATGATGAGGTAGTTCATTTTGATGTGTGCCAGTCTATGAAGCAACCTAAAGAGATGAGTGTATTCTCTATTATTGATGTTTATTATGAGGATGAGTGATAAGTGCCGATAGAGGAGAAGTTTGTTGTTGAACCTTTGACATTTTTCATATTGAACCTATGAAGCACTTTCTCAATATACCTTGTCTGACGCAAGTATAACTTACACTTCTCTCTATCCCTCATAATTTCAATGCCAAGAATCTTCTTTGCTGCTCCTAGATCCTTCATCTCAAACTCCTTGTTGAGCTGGGCTTTGACTTTTATTATCTCTCTCATATCCTTTTCTGCAATCAACATATCATCCATATACAAGAGAAGATACACGAACAGACCATCACTAACCTCCTTGAAGTAGATACAACTATCATAACCACTACTCCAAAATATATGAGAGGTCATAAAAGAGTCAAACCTCTTATACCACTTCTTGGGAGACTATTTTAAGCCATAAAGAGACTTTTTCAACAAGCATATATAGTCCTCCTTTCCTGAGACTTCAAAATCCTCTGGCTGTTGCATATAGATATCCTCCTCAAGTTTTTCGTGTAAGAATGTCGTTTTGACATTAAACTGCTCAAGATCAAGATCATACATGGCCACAATAACAAGCAAGACTCGAATCAAACTATGCTTTACAACTGGAGAAAACATACCCATGAAGTCAACACCTGTAACCTAACTATAACCTTTAGCAACTAATATTGCTTTGTACCTAGCATCTTTAACTCCTGATGTTCCTTCTTTCTTTTTGAACCCTCTTGTAATGGATAAATTTCTTATCTTTAGGCAATCTCACCAAATCCCATGTGCCATTTTTATAAAGTGATTCCATCTCCTCCTACATAGAAATCATCCATCTACTGAAATCATTACAACTAACTGCCTCTAAGTAAGAAGAAGGTTTTTCACCAAAATTAATACCTTCTGCTATTAAATTCATTAAAACAGAACTCTAAACCATTATCAGTCTGAAGGCATTTTACCTGCTTCCCTATTTGCTTTTCAATCATAATCATCCACTCCTTGAAAGTAGGCAACATATCATTTTTTTGATTCAGGAAGAACACCGAAACTTTTCTAGAATAGTCATCAATAATAGTCAACAAATAATTCGCACCTCTTCTAGAAGGTACTATAGAAGGACCCCTAAGATCAGAATGAATGTAATTAAGTATGCCTTTATTTAAGTGGATGCCTTTATTGAATCTGACTCTCTTCTGCTTCCCAAAAATGTAATGCTCACAGAACACCATTTGGTAATACTCTACCCATCAAGAAGTCCTCTCCGTCTTAGTTTAGTTATCCCGTTTTCACTCATATTCCCTAGGCGCATATGCCAAAGTTTAGACCTATTACTTTTTGATAGAGAGGAGGTAGAAATAGATGCATCACTAGTAACCATAGAGACTTGCAAGAAATATAAATTTGCAGACTTTATCTATCCCTTCATCACAACAAGAGTGCCTTTAGTAACCTTCAGTACTCCACCTTCACCAGTGTACCTATATCCATTCAAATCAAAAGTACTCAATGAAATAAGATTTCCCTTCAGGTCTGGGACATACCGCACATCACTAAGTGTCCTCACAACCCCATCAAACATCCTAATTTTGATTATTCTGATACCAGCTATCTTGCAAGGTGTGTTATTTTCCATCAACATAGCACCTTTAGAGACTTCTTCATATGTTGTATGCTAATCCCGATTGCGACACATACGAAACGTGTAAGTTGAATCAAGAATCCAATCCTCAAAGGGTTTGGAGTTACCATCAAAAACAACCAAGAGTTCTCCATCACTACCATCGTCTTCAATAACCAGACTTGTCTGGTTGGTTTCCCTTTGGTTATGGATCTTCTCTTTTCTATCTATTCTGTAACTTCCAACACTGAGATTTGATGTGGCCCATCTTCTTACAGTAATTACAGGTTTTGTTTCTATTTTTAGATTTTGATCTATTTTTGTTATCACCCTCAGATTTTCTCTCATGATTCCTTCCTCGAATAATAAGACCATCTCCTTGAGTCTCTGACCCATTCACACGATGCTTCATCTTCTACTTAGAGAACAACATATCATAGACTTTATCTATGGTTAGGGTATCATGAATATATAAAATAGTATCCCTAAAGGTCGTGAATGATGCAGGCAGCGAACACAACAAAATCAACCCTAGATCTTCCTTATCATACTTAACCTCCAGAGTCTCTAAATCAGAGATGATTTCCTTAAATACAAATAGGTGATCCTCCAAGGGCACACCCTCAGACATATGATAGGAATAAATTCATTGTTTGAGATGGAACTTACTTATTAGGCTCTTCGTCATATAAAGAGATTCTAATTTCAACCACAACGCAGCGGCAATGGTCTCGTTTAAAATATCCTGTAGAATTTGATTGGATAAATAAAGGTGGATCTGAGATAGACTAGCTGCTCTAGCTAGGTCTCAACTGAATCAACAAAATGATAGTCAACCAGTATGTCATCCCAATCCAGATGATAAGGACTTGGGAGATGATGATTTGTTGGATCCTGCTAACCAATGGTGTGTAGAAAATATAGCCGCACTTGTGAACTATAATATGAATAGAAATCATCCTTTAAGAGCAAGGCAAGAGCGGTTGCTTATACAATTTGATCTTCAGGAGGATGAGGATAAGATGGATGGAGTAGGTCAAATTGGAGCTATTATTCCCCCACCTTTGATACCTGGAGCTAAGTTTAACATCATGAGCACCATGATTCAATTGCTTCATCTGAAGAGGCTATTTGGTAGACTTATGGTGGATGATCCAAATATGCATTTAGTGAACTTTGTCACTATTTGCAAGTCTTTTGATAGCCTAGGAGTGGGGAAAAATGCATTTTCGTTGTCTCTATCTGGAGAGGCAACACTATGACTTAATGGGTTAACATTATGACTTAATGGGTTAACTCCTTATTATATAACAAACTCGAGGTAGTATAAAGGAGCTTTCCTAGAAAGGTTCTTTCCGCCATCTAGGATGTTACAGTTGAGGGATGAGATCAGTAATTTTAAGCAACTCCTGACTGAAGCTCTTTACAAGACTTAGGGGAGGTTTAAGAAGAAGTTGATGCAATGTCCTAATCACAATCGCAACTGGGGAGAGCTATTAATAAAAAGACAAGTTGTGGAAGTAGGTTCGGCCCAAAAAGACTTGGGTAAACCAGCATTAAAGAGCATACAATACACCTTCTCCATTATAGTCCTATTAATTTATTCAGCCACACGATTCTACTGCAGAGTATGACGAACTGTCAAGTGCCTCACAATTTCTTCTGACTTGCATAGAGCATTAAAATCATTAGAACAGAACTCTAAACCATTATCAGTCCAAAGGCGTTTTACCAGATTCCCTGTTTGGTTTTCAATCATAATCTTCCACTCCTTCAAAATAGGCAATACATCATTCTTTTACTTCAAGAAGAACACTCAAACTTTTATTGAATACTCATCAATAAGAGTCAACAAATAATTCCCACCTCCTCTGGAAGGTACTCTAGAAGGACCCCAGAGATCAGAACGAATGTAATTAAGTGTGCCTTTAGTTGAGTGGATGCCTTTAGTGAATTTGACTCTCTTCTACTTCCCAAAAATGCAATGCCCACAAAACTACAGTTTTGTAATATTCTACCCATTAAGAAGTCCTCCCCTGCTTAGTTCATCCATCCCATTTATACTTGTATACACCAGGCGCATATTCCAAAGTTTAGTAATGTCACTTTTTAATAGAGAGAAGGTAGAAATAGATACATCACCTGTAATCGTAGAGCCTTGCAAGACTTACAAATTTGTAGACTTTCGTTGTCCCATAATCACAAAAAGAGCGCCTTTAGTAACCTTCAGGACTCCATCTTCACCAATGTATCTATATCCATTTAAATCAAGAGTACTCAATGAAATAAGATTTCTCTGTAGGTCTGGGACATACCGCACATCACCATGTGTCCTCACAACCTCATTAAACATCTTAATTCTGATTGTTCCAATACGAGCTATCTTGCAAAGTGTGTTATTTTCCATCAACACAGCACCTTTAGAGAATGTTTCATATGTTATATACTAATCCCAATTGCGACTCATATAAAATATGAAAGATGAATCAAGAATCCAATCCTTATAGGGTTTGGAGTTATGATTAGAAAAAAACAAGAGTTCTCCATCACTACTGCCATCTTTAACAAAACTATCTTCACCGGACTTCTCTGGTTGGTTTCCCTGCGATTTTGGAGGTTCTCTTTTCTCTCTATTCTATAACTTCCAATACTCGGATTTGATGTGGCCTTTGTTTTTCCAGTAATTATAGGTTTTGTTTCTATTTCTGGATTTTGATCTGTTTCTATCATTACCCCCAAAGTTTCTCTCGTGATTTCTTCCTCAAACAATGATATTATCTCCTTGAGTCTCCACCCATTCATAAGATGCTTCATCTTTTCCTTAGAGAACAACGCATCATAGACTTCATCTATGGTTAGGTTATCATGACTATATAAAATCGTATCCCTAAAGGTCATGTATGATACAGTCAGCGAACATAACAAAATTAACCCTAGATCTTCCTTATCATACTTAACCTCTAGAGTCTCTAAATTAGAGATGATTTTTTTAAAATACAGACAGGTGATCCTCCAAGGGCGCACCCTCAGACATGCGATGTGAATAAAGTAATTTTTTGAGATACAACTTACTTGTTAGGCTCTTCGTTATACACAACAATTCTAATTTCAACCACAAGGCAGTGGCAGTGGTTTCCTTCAAAACATCTTATAGAATCTAATTGGATAAATAAAGGTGGATCTGAGATAAAGTCTTTTAATCCTTCATCATTTATCCTCGTCTGTCCACAATGAGGGCATCTTATCAAACCCTAATATCATGAGTATCTAATTTCCTTAACCCAAGTTGTGGGATCTATGAGTTTGATCTTGTAAATTCATTAGTTGATCAAGATTATCAAGGCACTAGGAACTTCTTGACAATTTTTCTATTGTACATGTTGTCTATTGGTTGCAAATAATAGACTAGACCTAATTATTGATTTGCTTAAAGTAAGAAATCAATCTAATAGGAAGTGAATTATCAACGGAGATTTGGAAGCATTTAACTTCCATTTAATGATTAATGCTGTAACAAGGTTAATTAAGTCGAGATAAAATCTAGTTAAGTATACAGATTTCTTAAGTTCGAAAGAATTAGATAATTGAATGTCTAAATAGGTCGAGAGACATTTAGATAGTTCATTGATACTGATGGCCTGCTATTCCTATATGTCATAAAAATCTTGAGCCATAACTAGTGTATATCAAGTACCAATACTCATAATGAATACAACTCTGGTTTTTCAATAACATTGATTTGAAACATTGAAATAATAGTTAAACGTTGTTGAATTAAAGTGAACAATAACTTTTGTTTAATTTCTGAAACCCCCATTTATAGGTATCTATTAACTATTAGTCGATTGACTCATGAATAATTCAAATTAACACCATATTCCCTATGGGATTCGACCCCAACCTAGTTGGGTTATACATTTGACAATGACCGCTTACTCTCTTGTAAGACGTGCTTGTAAAGGTGGCTAGATTTATATTTCCTATGGATTTTTTCATACTGGAGTGCGAGGTGAATTTTGAGGTGCCCATAATCTTGGGTAGACCTTTTCTCATAATCGAAAGTGTGCTTATTAATTTACGTGATAATAAGCTGTTGTTCAGGCTTAGTGATAGGTAGTTCATTTTGATGTGTGCCAGTCTATAAAGTAACTTAAATAGATGAGTGTATTATCTATTATTGATGTTTATTATGAGGATGAGAGAGAAGGGTCGTTAGAGGGGAAGATAGTTGTTGAACCTTTAGTTGCAGTCTTAATGAACTTTGATAGCGAAGGTATTGAAGAATATAAAGAAATAGTCTGTGCCCTGACGGGAAAGGGATCGTATTCATATGCTCCCAAAAATCGAAGAGCCACCAGTGTTGGAGTTGAAGGAGTTGCCAGGACATTTACGGTATGTGTTTCTAGGAAGTTGAAACACTTTACCTATGATTATTTCTATGGATTTAGGTGAGCACCAGGTTGAGGCACTTATCTCTGTGCTTAGAAGATATAAAAGGGTTATTGGTTGGACTATTTCTGATATCATTGGTATTCCTCCTGGTATTTGCACTCACAAGATTCAACTTAAAGAGGATTGCACACCAACCATTGAGTACCAACGTCACCTTAATTCACCAATGTAAGAAGCGGTTAAGAAGGAGATCATTAAATAGCTCGATGTAGGAGTTGCATATTCCATCTCGGATAGTAAATGGGTAAGTCCCATCCAATGTGTGCCCAAAAAGGGGGTATGACTGTAATGGAAAATTAAAAGAATGAGTTGATTCCACTCAATCCGGCCACAGGGTGGAGAGTTTGTATGGACTATCGTAAGCTCATCTCATGGACTCTAAAAGACCACTTCCCGATACCCTTTATGGATTAAATGCTTGATCGGTTGGTGGGAAGAGGTTGGTATTGCTTCTTGGATGGGTATTCGGGATACAACTAAATCTCTATTGCTCCAGAGGATCAGGAGAAGACGACGACTTTCACTTGCCCATATGGTACTTTTTCTTTTAAGAGGATGTTGTTTGGTTTGTGTAATGCACCTGCCACTTTTCAATGGTGCATGATGTTTATCTTTTCCAATATGGTGGAGGACACCTTAGAGGTTTTTATGGATGACTTTTCAATGGTAGGTGATTCTTTTGAGCTATGTCTAGTTAACCAAAGTAGAGCATTGCAAAGATACGAGGAGTTCAACTTGTTGTTGAATTGGGAAAAATACCACTTCATAGTGAAGGAGGGCATTGTCCTTGGTCAAAAAATTTCAGCTAAGGGAATCAAAGTTGACTGAGATAAAATTGAAGTTATTGAGAAACTATCACCCCCTATTTCAGTAAAGGGAGTGTGTAGTTTCCTTGGTCATGCAGGCTTTTATCGGCAATTTATAAAAAACTTCTCCAAAATTGCAAACCCAATGTGGAAGCTTTTGGAGAAGGAGACCAAGTTCATATTTGACGATGAGTGCAGTAAGGTATTTGATTGCCTTATGGAGAAGCAAATTGCTGCACCAATCATTGTTTCACCATATTGGTCAAAACCATTCAAAATCATATGTGATGCAAGTGGAGTAGCACTTAGGGTTGTGCTTGGCCAAAAGAAAGATAAGTGGTTTCATCCCATTTACTATGTAAGCAAGGCATTAAATAGGGCCCAGAAGAATTACACTGTGATTGAGCAGGAACTTCTTGCGGTGGTTTATAGATTTGAGAAGTTCCATGCTTACTTAATAGGGACTAAAGTGGTAGTGCATACAGGCCATGCTTCTTTAAGGTATTTGATGGCAAAGAAGGATGCAAAGCCAAGGCTAATCAGGTGGGTGCTGCTGCTTCAAGAGTTTGACTTTGAAGTCAAACATAAAAAAGAATGCAAAAATAAAGTTGCAGATCACCTGTCTAGACTTGAGGGAGATGAAGCAATCAAAGATGAGCTCGAAATTGATGACACATTTTCGTATTAGAAAATCTTGGTTGTTGTGCTTGAACGAGTACCTTGGTATGCGGACATTGCAAATTATATGGTGAGTGAGCTTATCCTGAAGAATCTTTCCTTTCAACAAAGAAAGAAGTTGCTTCATGATGTTATAAAATATATCTGGGATTAGCCATATTTATTTCGGAGGTGTACGGATAATATTATTAGGTGGTGTATCCTGGAGGTAGACATGCTGGGTATTCTGGAAGCTTGTCACACTTCTCCGATCGGAGGTCACCATGTAGGTGATCGTACTATAAGGAAGGTGTTGCAGAGTAGCTACTATAGGCCGACCCTATTCAAAGACGCATATGAGTTCATAAGGAAATGTGACCAGTGCCAGAGACAAGGGTCAATATCAAAGTACCATGAGATGCCCATGACGAAGATGTTGGAAGTTAAACTATTTGACGTCTGGGTATCGATTTTATGGGGCCGATTGTGAGATCCTATGTACTAAAATATATCTTGATAGTTGTGGACTATGTGTCCAAATGGGTTAAAGAAGTTGCTTTGGCCGATAACAAAGCGAAGAGAGTGGTGGCTTTTCTAAAAAGGAACATCTTCTCTCATTTTAGAGTGTCAAGAACTATCATTAATGATGGGGGGGTCCCACTTCTGCAACAAAACATTCTGGGCTGTTTTGTTGAAATACGGTGTAAAGTAGCATAAGATTGCTACTTCATATCACCCATAAACTAATGGGCCAGTGGAAGTTTCAAACCAGGAAATAAAAGCAATTTTAGCTAAAATGGTGAATGCGAGCTAAAAAATTGGTCTCGAAAGTTCGATGATGCCTTCTGGGCATATCGAACTACTTTCAAGACACCTATTAGGATGTCACCATACCAGCTGGGCTACAGCAAATCATGTTACCTTTCGGTTGAATTAGAGCACAAGGCCTCGTGGGCTCTGAAATAACTGAACATAAATTGGAAAGAAGCAATCGAATTAAGATTAGGGCATCTAAATGAAATGGACGAATTCTATCTTGGAGCCTACGAAAGAGTTGATTTGTACGAAGAAAGGATGAAGAATTACCATGATCAAAGAAGAGAGAAGAGAGATTTTAAACATGGTGATTGGGTGTTGTTATTCAACTCTCGGCTTAAACTCTTTTCGGGCAAATTGAAGTCAAGATGGTCTGGGCCGTTCATAGTAAGTAAAGTTTTTCCATCAGGTGTGGTGGAACTCGTAGGTAAAGATAGAAGTTTGTTTAAAGTTAATGGGTACAGATTTAAGATCTATGTTGGCCCAACGGTTGATGCAAGGATAACATCCACTGTCTATCTCGATGAAATCTGAGTAGTCAAGAAAACTAAGTCGTGCCATGATAGTAAAACAGGCGCTATTAGGAGGCAACCCAAATTTTTATGCTGTAAGTGTGTTTGTTTTGTTTTTAAAATGTGTGATTGTTATGAGTTGTTTAGGTGGAAGGTTAAGGTGAAATCGATGAGGTTATCAAAGTAGAACTAACAACTAAAGTTGATGGCTTATCAGCCAATTAGTGACGCATCACTTGATGTCATCAACTTTAGAAAAAATGGGCATCATCCTAGATAAAGGTGACAACCAGAGCTGATAAGTTGCCACCCTTGTGATAAGGTGTCATGTGAGGTTGTCAGTTGAGCCAATGTTGAGGTATAATCTGGATAGAGTTGACGACCAAGGCTGATAAGCTATTACACTTGTGATAAGCCGTCGCACCTGGTCGTCAGATGGCCCAAAATAGGTCAACATTCTGCCTTAATATGACGATGAAATGTAACGGGCTATCAACTTTGTGATAAGTCGTCACATAATTTTGGGCCCAGAAAAGACATCCTGTCCCGACCCACACCCTTTAACCTTAATCTTTTCACATTCTAAACCCTATTTTCTTTAGTTTACTTTCTTTCCATTATTAGTTATTATCTTTAATTTCTTTTTATTTATTAATTAATAGATAATTATAGAAAATAAATAAAATAGGCTACGCAATTGCAATCACTTCAAATTATATTGCCTTGCCCATTGGGTTTCTTTTCAAAAGTCAATACTCTACTTTCTCTTCACCTTCTCTAGAGCTAGTGAAAAAATAGGTGCAAAAATCTTTCTTCTTCTTCTCTGAAAAATCAGCCACTCACTTGTTCATGTCTAAGCAACTTGAAAACTCTCACAAAGGAAACCTACAACTTGAGTCGACTAAGAGGTATGTTTCAAGATTGACTCTTTTTCTTTGGTAAGTAATGATAATTGCCAAATAATGTAAATTTTATAGGCTTTGAAGTGTTCATGGTCAATTTTAAGTAATGTATAGTGAATTGGTTACTCAAGATCAATTATATATTGCATCACTAAAATGTGTTCTGGACAAATTCTTGTCAAAGCTGAAAAAATGTATCATTGTTGGGTAAAAGTCCTCTGAACTTTAGCTTTTCAAGAATATTGAGTCGAATTTGGGTATGGATTCTTGTTGAAACTAAAAAGTAGGGTTACCAGTTCTGAATTGAGCAATAAAGTTTGAAATTTCAGCCCAAGAATCGAATTCTACAGGTTGGAATGCATAATGTTGAATGATGACTATGTTGAAAAGTCTTCAAAGAAAGAAAAGTGGGTTGAGGATTCTATTTTGGGCTGAAGAGCTATCACATAAGTGATGGCTTATCAGACCAAGTCATCACTTTTTGTTCAAACTGATCATATTCTGCCTGAAGCTGACGACTTGGCTGACGGGCTATTACATAAGTGATGGCTTATCATACTAAGTCGTCACACCCTTGCTCAATGACAATGATAAAACCCTTTTAAGGGTGGGATTGATATTGATTGGCTTTTGCTTGATTATTTGCTCTTGTGTATTAAGTGGTCATTTCTTTTTGTCCTTGCTGCAGAATTGATCATGCCTCCAAAAGAAAAAGCAAAGAAAGTTGCTAAGAAGGTGACTAAGGAGAACTTAACTCAAAGACTCCTCAACAAATTCAAAAGTGAGGAAGAGGTACCACAACTGTAGAGATGCAACAGAAGGCAGAGTTTCAAGATAGCTAAACCTCCTCCACAACCTGAGGAAGAGGTGGTTGAAAAAGTTGAGACTGAGGAGGAAATCACCTCTCCATCTGACCATACATCTTCAGAGCAGCCCAACTCTGAGGAACCTTCAGTAGAACATCCTTCTTATGAACACCCAACTAGTGAAGATTCTCAGATAAGGAAAGATGTTATTAAATACAAGAATCCTGAGGTTCGAGAAAGTATTAGATGGAAGGTTCTGGGGAAGACACAATCTACCATGGTGCAATGACAAGAACAAAAAGAAGTCTTAAGCGGCCAATATGTGAAGAGATGAGGATCATCACTACTGGGTTGAGAAAATACCCCCAAATAGAGAGAGCATTCAAAGACTATGATTTGGGATGGACTACAAAGGGGGGTGAATCATTCTTCCCTATATTAGTCTGGGAATTTAATGCAAATTATCACTACGCTAGAGAATATGTGTAAGAAAGGACAGAAATCTACAGACATGCCCAACATGAATAAGATCTCAGTGAGGGGAGTAATGGTGGATATATCGGACAACACGATCAACGGATTCCTCTATGGCCCAAAATTTACCTCTTCATCCACTTCTTTGAAATTCTATTTTATGATGAAAAAAAAGGCAAAACAACATTCTTGGTTGGCAAATATTTTAGGTGAGGGAGAGCCAAAATGGTTGATAAATTCTAATGAAAGGATATTTAAGGCCTCACTGACTTAGGAGGAAAGATTTTGGTGGGGCATAGTACGCTTTCGATTGATGCCTACAGCGGGAGACAAAATTATAGGTGAAGATAGGGCAGTTTTGGTGGCAAGTTTACTGTCTAAGGTTCTCTTGAACTTTGGGGAAATTATTATGGATGAAATAAAGATTCAGGAAATAAGATCCGACACTGCATATCCCTTTCATTGTTTAGTCATAAAGCTGTGTGAGGCTGATAATGTACTTGAGATTGCAGGTGTAGATCAAGAGATTCCTTCTCGGAAAACTCACAACCCCATCAAGTATGATAAAAATTAGCTTAGGCTAGTGTTAGGTAAAAGAGCAGGGGTTGAAAAAGATCCAGTCAGGATAGATGAAGTACAAATAGCTGCTATTGATACTAGTTCAATGCCAAATGTGGAGGTGTCGATTCCCGAAGCTGTAAAGGCAATATCTTCTGTAAGGGAAACTTTAGTGCATAAGAGTAAAGAGAATCCATAGTTGCAGCACTAGTGCCGGAGTAAGCCTTTAATCCTCTTAATTTCAAAAAAATAGTGAAGCAAGGGAAGAGGTTCGAGGCACAGTTGAAGTTGTTTGCTAGCTAATTTGAATCTGTTGTGGACAAAAGAATTAAAGTGGAAATTTAACCCTTCCAAACTTTGAATAGACATTTTGATGAGTTGGAAAATCATCTTAATGCAAGATTGAGTGAGATGTCAGCCCCTGATCTTACAAATTTCAAAGCAGCTTTGGGCAAGGTAAAGGCTAATAGTGTGGAATTGCAGCGTCACCAAATTACGTTACCTTCAGACCCAACTGCTAAAGAATCTGAAGATGAAGGCCTACTATTTTACATCACTGTAAAACCAGTGAAGAAAAGAAAAGAAAAGGGCGACAAGAAAGATAAAGGTAAGAGAAAAAGAACTGATAGTGATAAAAAAATGAGAGCGGAGAAGAAAGCAAAGAAGAAGAAAGACAAAAAGAAGATAAAAAAAAGCGATCCAAATATTGAAAGCGGAGGGTGAGCCTATGGAGGAAGAATTAAGAGCGAGAGTTGTGGGAGCCTCGACTAGTGGGCCTCCATTAACTGTTAGTGAGAATGTTGGGGAGTTTTTCACTCTGCCAACAACTATGGTAGATGTGTCAGCTCAGCCGATGCTCTTGATGTGATTATTCCAGCTAATGAGATAGCAGAAGAGTCAGCGACTTATGATTCACGAGCTTAAAGAAATGCAAATATATCTTATCCCTTGCTGTTTCAGGCTGTTAGATGTGAATTGATGGTAATGCATGTTCTTTTATGTGGGGGTAGGTAGTTTCAACCTCAAGAGTACGTTGTTGGTGTTCTATATCCTTGAGTGTTACTTAGTGTTACTTAGTGAACCAACATGTTTAGGATTGTTGTTTATGTTTGTGTTTTGTTTAGTATTGTGGTTAACTAGGAGAGAAATAAGTTTGCATGGCAGTCAACATTATTTTTAGAATGATAAATACCTCTCTGAGTGCTTATATTGTAACTGTGATATGTACCTACATGCGACTGTTGTGAATCGTGTTGTGGCATTGGTATTAAATAAATGATAATCATTGCTAACAATTGCATAAAGTGGACAAGTAGTAGCTTTTGATGTACCTTTGTGCCAAGTATGTGATATAATACCAAGTTTCCTCTATGTGTTAAATCTAGAACTTTCCCAGTTAGTCTTACCAAGGTTGTAGGATAGTGGTTAGTAAAGAATCATAGGCCATTTTTTATATCAGTCCACTTTTAGCCAAAATAACCCTCCATGTGTGAATAATACCCTTTAATCCCAATTTTGAGCTTGTATGCCTATTTTTCTTGTTAAACTTGTCACCTTCCCATTTTTATCACAATAAACCTATTTTGGCTCTGGTCCTCCTTGGACATTGTGCACTTCGACTTAGGCAAATAGCCTAAGTTGAGGGTGGCTATTATAGGGGTGCATGATGCAAAGTGAGTATGAAGGTGGGTAAAACAAGAGAAAAGAATGCAAGGCTGGGTGTGGTAGAAAAAGAATAAGAAAAGAAAAGTTGTAAAAAATAAAGAAAATGAGTAGTGCCAAGGAGGCTTAGTCACTTTAAATATCCTTGCATATCATACCAGCCCTAAGCCTGTGTTACAAAGAAGAAGAAAAGTCCTATAGTGATCCCAACTTAACTGTCTGAAAGCCTCAATAATGAAAATAAGGGAAAGCTTATGGTATTTGGCGTACATTGACTAGAACTTCTTTCTGAGAGTGAGTGACTTTTGGCTATCCCCATATTGACGTACTTGATTTTATGTTCAAATGAGGAGGGGGACTTTTTTGTTGTAAGGACACATGGGTTTCATTGCTAGCTGATTACTTATTTGGGTAGTGTGACTTGGACATATACATGGTTGTTGTTGCTAATGAGATGCCAGATATTGATTCACTTGTGCCATATTGTTGTTCTTCATGAATACACACAGTCGGTCTTAAAGTGATTGAACATAGAGTGTAATGTTTTTGAGAAAAAATTTGATGATTGACTGTCATATGTACTTTACATTCTCTTGGTTAAGCATCGCAGTATTGTACTGTGTTAGTTGCTTGAGGACAAGAAATTATTTTAAGCTGAGGGTGTTGATGTGCGAACTTTGTGCTAGCACATTTAAGGCTTTAAACTCGGAATAATTGTAAATTCTTAAGTAACTTTAGTCGTTTTATATTATTTTCTCTGTGATATTGCAGGTAAGTCAAGATGCATGAAAACCTACAACAACTACATCAAGAAAGATAAATTTTGAAAGAGTAGATATAAAGATCACAGTTGACGACTTGTCTGATAAGTCATCAACTTTGTGATAAGCCATCAGAGGTCGTCAGATAAAGACAGTTTACAAGAGCTGAAGTGAAGAGTTGACAACTTAACCTCATAAGTCGTCAACTTCCTGATAAGACGTCAGATCAGGTCATCAGCTGTAAGCAGCAAACATAGATTCAAAAGAGGAATTGATGACTTAGACTGATAAGTCGTCAATTCCCTGATAAGCCATCAGAGGATGTCGTCAGCTATGTACGAAAAATCTGGGATTTGAAATTTAACTCCAAAATTAGCTTGAGTATTTAAGGGAAAGTTTTAGGTATTCAATAGCATCTTGAAACTTATGAAAAATAGTAGCTTTTGAACAGTTTTTCTCTGAGTTTTTTGAATTAAGTTTCTGGAATATTTATTGTGGTTTTGAGAATTCTCTTGTGATTTTAGAAGGAAGAACGATCATATATCTTCATAGTTTGTAAGTTGACGGCTATCGAATTATAAATTCAATATATGTTGTTGCTTTCTATATCATGAGTAGCTAATTTCCTTAACCTAAGTGTTGGGATCTATGAGTTTGATATTGTAAATTCATTAGTTGATCAAGATTCTCAAGGCGCTAAGAACTTCTTGATAATTCTTCTGTTGTACATTTTTTCTATTGGTTGCAAACAATAGACTAGACCTAATTATTGATTTTCTTGAAGTAAGAAATCAATCTAATAGGAAATAAATTATCAATGGGGATTTGGAAGCGTTAAACTTCCATTTAATGATTAACGTTGAAAAAAGGTTAATTAACTCGAGATAAAATTTGGTTAAGTATACAGATTTTCTAAGTTCAAAAGAATTAGGTAATTTAATGTATAAATAGGTTGAGAGACATTTAGATGGTGCTTTGATACTGATGGTCTACTGTTCCTACATGTTATAAGAATCTTGAGTCGTAGCTAGAGTATATCAAGTACAAATACTCATAGTGAACACAACTCTGGTTTTTCCATAACATTGATTTGAAATATTGAAATAATAGTTGCAAGTTGTTGAATTAAAGTGAACAATAACTTTTGTTTAATCTCTGAAATGCCCATTTATAGAAAGCTATAAACTATTAGTCGGTTGACTCACGAATAACATAAATTAACACCATATTCTTGTAGGATTCGACCCCAACCTAATTAGGTTATATATTTGACAATGACCGGTTAATCTCTCGTAAGAGAGGTGTAATTGGGCGTATTAGGGTCATAACCACTTCAAAAGCCACAAGCTTGGGAAAATCACATTTCCCTAGTTCATTCACCATACTCATGCACCCAGAAATTCAAAATCCTAGTTATATCATGAATTATCATAATTAAATCATGAAAAATATTATTCAACAATAAGCATTCAAAATCCACAATCCTTGATTTTAAAACAAAAATAATTCCATGAGAACAACATTTTAATACATATGATTTTTAACAAATTAACAATGTGGAATTAGTCATATGCCTAAAATAGTAAGATGTACAGAGAGAAATCACCCTTGAAGGCCCTAATTGACCAACCTCTTGAAAACCCTAAGTGTTCTTGACCTTGAGGAATTTTAGAGTGTTGAGAAGTTTCTTTAATGTGTTTTTGAGTGCTAATGACACCCTAATGAGGTTATAAGACGTGGGTTTCAAGTTGGATAAGAGGAAAAATGTCTAGAATGCCCTTAGGTAAAGCAATATCTGAATAAATCCGTGAGCCTTTACACTTAGTTTTCTAAAAGCTTTTCTGTTATTCCTTACTCTTTTCTATAAGTTGTAGGGAAATACTTTTAAAAACTATTCTACAAGCCTTTACTATTAGAGAGGTTCTTCTAACCGACATACACTATGTGAGCTATCATAGCGTCGAACGTCTAGTTCCCTTATGGTAATACCTCATGTTGGGGAGAGGTATCATACTCTTGCCAAGGAGTATAACCTAATCTAAGTGATCACATCTATAACTGTCATCCATATAAAAATAAGAACAATCTGATAATCTGAACCAATGTTGGATCGTAGTTTTGGGGCATGTGAACATACCCAACTCGGTGCTAAATACTACTCCCTTTAATCTGTATGCTCATTATATTGGAAATACACTTTAAAACTAGTATAATGGTTTATAATGAAAACCAACTATATATCTGTTAGCTAAATCTGTAACTGAAATGGTAAGGTGGATTCCAAATCTAAACTGACATCAAAAGATCAAGTCTTTATCAAAATCTGAAAATAATTAATCATAGGATACTTAAAGTATAGTATTTCTTGAAATATCAATATACAACTAGGCTTAACAGCCCAAGGATCAAATTTATGTCAAAACATCATAAGATTCATGCTTGATAATGTAAGTATTGATAACTCATCTCAAAATCTGGAAATTTCTGCAATACGCATGAAAATACCAAAATAAACATGAAAATTCATCATCTAAATCATTTCAAATCTCATAATCTTTCAATTAGCAATATTGGGTATGAACCCTAATTCAAAACTCAGGTAAATTCATATAAAATTAACTTCAAAAACTAATTTTGGGAACAAGGATGAAAGGATTATCCTTGTTGAAAACCCCCACATACCTTAATTGATGCAATTGATGGGAACACTAGATTTTGGATTCCTATTTATGCTCTTGAAGATGGATTCTTGATTATCTTGAATTGGAAACCTTGAATTTTGAGTTTCCTTGGAGAAACAACGGTGGAATTTTGGATTTTATGGGATTAATTTTGAGTTGTAGGGTTTTTTTGGAGAGTAATTTGATAAGAAGTGAGCATATAATGCTTAGAATAGGTTTAATCCTCTATTTTTCATGAATTGGGGGCTTGAGAAAATACGAAACTACCTTTTTTAAATCAACTTCGAAAATTGAAAATCCCAATTTTAGGCCCCACTGCAACGTGCCACTATTGCGATGGCTTACTGGAAAAGGGACTATTGCAAATTGGAACTTCACCGCAATGTGGAGCTATCGCGTTAAGCCAATGAAAATTGACAAATGCCATTTAGGCAATCACCGCGATGGCACCGCTGCTGGAAATTGACAAACGAGAATTGGGACCTCACCGCAATGTGGGTCAATTGTGGTGCTTCACTGGAATCGGACAATTTCGATTCTGTCCTTCACCGCGGTGCGGTGCCTATTGAAATGTCATACTGTTTTTACTAAAAACATCCTAACTTCTCACCTGAGTATCGTATTAAGGAAAAATTGGTATCGTTGGAAAGCTGAGCCAATAATCTACACATTGGTGGGTCTAGATCTTGAAAATTCTAAATGTATCAAGAGATATTCATTTTTAAGTTAACCCTTGACATTCTAGGAGTTAAATTGAGCTAGGACAAATACGGGGTATTAGATTATCTCCCCCTTGGGAACATTAATCCTCGAATGAGACTAGTTAAACTAAAGATTCTGAGGAACTGAAGCAATATGTTGGCATGCATAACTGAAACAAGTTGTATGAATTAATATAAAATATACTGAGTGACTAAACTAATCTACGAATGCATGAATTTACAGGAAGATAACTATATGGCTCAATCTGAGACTGAAAATGAAATGAATTAAGAAAGATTGTTACCTTCAACTAAATTTGAGTTTGTAAAGAAAAAATGAGGATACTTGGTACGCATGTCTACTTCTGCTTCCCATGTAGCACCCTCAACGGACTGATTTCACCACAGAACTTTGACCAAGGGAACTTCTTTGTTCCTTAGCCTACGGATCTGATGATCAAGAATCTTTACTGGAACTTTTTCGTAAGAAAGGCTATTCTGAATATCTGTGCTTTCTAGAGGGACTATAGTAGCTGAATTATCCATGCACTTCTTCAATAAGGATATATAGAATACTAGATAAATGATGACAAGTCTGCAAGTAGCTCAAGCTCATACGTTACCCTCCCAACATGACTTAAAATCCATTAGGGGTTTATATATCGTGCACTAACCTTCCCTTTTTTGCCAAATCTCTTTACTCCCTTCATGGGTGAAACCTTCAAATACACAAGATTATCTACTTTAAACTCAAGATCTCTTATTCTTATGTCTGCATAAGATTGTTGATGACTCTGAGCAGTTTTCAATCTCTCTCGAATCAACTGAACTATCTCTATGGCTTCAAACACCATATCTGACCTAATCAAAGTGGACTCACCTATTTCGAACCAGCCTATTGGTGATCTACACCTCCGTCCATAAAGATATTTAAACGGGGCCATCTGAATACAAGAATGGTAACTGTTATTGTAGACAAACTCGATCAACGGTAAGTAGTCATCCAAACTGCCTTTGAAGTCAAGAATACATGCCCACAACACATTCTCTAAGGTATGAATGGTCCTCTCTGCCTGACCATCTGACTGCGGATGAAAAATTGAATTGAGATGAACTTGGGTACCAAGACCCTTATGAAAGGCTTTCCAAAATGGAGAGATAAACTGAGTACCCCTATCTGAGATGATGGACAAGGGAACTCTATGCAATTTAACTAACTCTCCGATGTACATCTTAGCATAATCTTCCATTATGTAGGATGTGTGAACTAGCAAGAAATGAGTTAACTTGGTCAATTTGTCTACAATCACCCAAATCAAATCATGCTGACGACACGAATGGGGTAATCCAGTCACAAAGTCCATATTCACCTCTTCCCACTTCCAAGTGGGTCTGCCAAACTCCTGCAAAGTACCATCAGGTCTTTGGTGCTCTACCTTAACCTGTTAACAAGTTGTACACTTGGTTACAAATTTTGCAATATCTTTCTTAATAACACTCCACCAATAGACTTCCCACAAATTGCAGTACATCTTGGCGGCTCTCGGATGAATGGAAGAATGTGCACCATGTGCTTCTGCCATGATCCGCTGCCTTAAATTATCAACATATGGCACACACAATCTACTCTGGTGTCTCAACACACCATCTCCTCCTTGGGATAAAACACCTTCCTTTTGGTCTGACCAAACTAGGATCCTTATCCTGCTTCTCTTTCACTTCAGACACTAGAGAAGATTCTGAACTACTCTGAACCCAAACATTCCTTTTAGCTGAGTCAACCAACCTCATACCCAATCTATCTAACCTGTAAACTTCCCAAACTAATTCTCTCTTATTATTATCTATATGAGCAACACTGCCCATGGACAATCTACTAAGAGCGTCTACCACTATATTGGCCTTACCCGGATGATACAACACACTCATATCATAATCCTTCAATAATTCTAACCACCTTCTCTGACGAAGATCTAACTCCCTCTGAGCAAACATATATTGTAAGCTTTTGTGATCTATAAACATATTAACATACACCCCATAAAGATAGTGCTTCCAGATTTTTAATGCAAACACAATAGCAGCTAGCTCAAGGTCATGGGTGGGGTAGTTCTTTTTGTGAGGCTTAAGTTGTCTAGAGGCATAGGCTATAACCTTACCTCCCTGCATCAAAACACAACCCATACCAATTTTAGAGGTGTCACAATATACAATGAACCCATCTATACCATCAGGTAGTGCTAAAACTGGGGCTGAAGTGAGTTGAGTCTTTAACTCCTGAAAAACTCTTCTCACGGGAATCTGACCAATGGAACTTAACTTTTTTTTGGGTCAATATAGACATAGGGAATGCAATACAAGAAAACCCCTCAACAAAGCATCTATAATAACCAGCTAAACCCAAGAAACTTCTAATGTCTAGCGGAGAAATAGGTCTAGGCCAGTTTTTTACTACCTCTATCTTTTAGAGATCAACTCTAATACCATCACTGGAAATAATATGACCGAGGAAAGCTACTTATCTTAGACAAAATTCACATTTGTTGAATTTGGTGAACAACTGGTGATCTCTAAGAGTTTGCAATACAATTACAAGGTGGTCTGCATGATCATCCTTACTACAAGAATAGACAAGAATATTATCGATAAAGACTATGACAAACATGTCTAAATACTGGTTAAACACTTTGTTCATCAAGTCCAGAAGGTTGTTGGCGCATTTGTTAGTACGAAGGACATGAATAAAAACTTGAAATAACCATAATGGATTCTGAAAGTTGTCTTTGGAATATTATATTCCCTTACTCTAAGCTGATGATAGCCGGATCTTAGGTCTATCTTGGAGAAATAACTTTTACCTTGGAGTTGGTCAAATAAGTCATCAATCCTAGGAAGAGGATATTTGTTTTTTACTATAAATTTATTCAACTGACAATAGTCAATGCACATTCGCAAATAACCATCTTTCTTTCACACGAATAGGATGGGAGAACCCCATGGAGAGACACTGGTCCTTATGAAATCTTTATCTAAGAGGTCTTTAAGCTGTTCTTTTAACTCTTTAAGCTGGACTGGAACCATACGATATGGAGGGATATAGATAGGTTGAGTATCTGGGAGAAGGTCAATACCGAATTTTATTTCCCTATCATGAGGTACCTCTAGCAAATATTTGAGAAAAACATTAGGAAACTCATTGACTACATGAACTGACCAAACTGTTGAGGTCTCAGAATAGTATCTTTGACCCGAACTAGATGATAGATACACCTTTTTTAGATCAACTTTCTGACGTTAAGGTAGGATGTGAAATGACTCTTGGGAGACATCGAATTACCTTTCCACTCAAAGACTGGCTTATCTAGAAACTAAAACTTCACCACTCGGGTGCGACAATCTATAGATTTATAACAAGAATAGATCCAATCCATACCAAGAATAAGGTTATAGTCGATCATATCTAACTCTATTAAATCTGCTAATATGATTTTCTGAAGGACAATGATAGGGCACATAAGAAAAACTTGACCAGGGGTCTAACAACACATAAACATCAAGATGAAAGATACGAAGCATACCATAACAACATTGGATGAATCCTCCTGCTCTGGATGGGATAGTAAAGCATAAAACCAATTTTGGCGCTGACCGCCACCAATACTGGATGATGTGCTCTGAGAAGGTACTGGGCAACCTAGAGGAGCTGGTGCACTAGTAGCTTGAGTTTGGGGAGGAGCATCCTTATTTCCCTACCTTGCATGCGGACACTCTTTGATTCTATGTCCCAACTTAACACAACCATAACAACCTTTTTATCCCAACAAGCACCCACCAAGATGATTTTTACCACACTTAGCACATGGAGGATAATTGGGCTTTTCACTCACACTATTTTGAGATCTGGACATAGAATTCTTACCTCACTGCTCTTTCCTAGCTTTGGAGAGAGAGCGCTACCTAAAGATGGCACTGGCATAGATAAATGATTTTGAAACTGTGAATGATTTCCCCCTCTATACTTTGTCTGGCCATACTTAAACTATCTGATTCTATCCTTTTTATTTTCTCTCTATCTTCTCTTCAACTTTTTTACCTCAATTTGTTGGGAATGAATCATCAACCTAACAAGATCTATGTCCCAAATAAGCATGGCAGTCCTACACTCCTTGACTACCAAACCAGATACTCCAGTAACAAACTTACTAATACTTGCCCTAGGGTCAGCCATCGTATCAGGGGCATACTTAAACAGTTGGTTGAACTTAAGGCAGTACTCTTTTACTATCATTGAGCCCTATCTCAGGTTCACAAACTTCTCTACCTTAGCTTCTCTTATTTCATACAGAAGGAACCTATCTAGAAACGCATCCTGAAACACCTGCCAACTCATAGGAGCTTCATTCTTACCTCTACCATTCTTCCACATAACCACTCAATCATACGCTACATTCTTCAATCTATAAGATGCCAACTCTACACTCTCCTCTTTAGAAATATGTATAATCTGGGTGATCTTATTCACCTTATCTAAATAAAATTGTGGGTCTTCACCTACTTTTGACCCAAAGAACTCTGGCGGATTCATTCCCATAAAGTCTCGAATTCTGGCTATTGCTAAATCCCTACTATACTGAAGTGGGACTGCCGCTCGATGGTTAAGCTGAATTTTAGCTGTCAAAGCTTAGGCCAACCCTTGAAAGGCAGCCTAAAATTCAGCATAGGATACATCCTCATTTAGAGTGTCAGCAGGCTAGGGTGGCTGGTTATCATTTCTGCGAGCATTAGCTCAACAAATAGGCATATTCAACTGTCACGTAAAAGCACATATTAAAAGTAGATAGAGATACTATAAGTATGATAGATTATGAAAGAAAGAGATACATTTCTAAAAGCATCTCATAGCCTCTTGCTCATAAATGTGGTGCGCTTCACACCCATGATCAAGACTCTTCGTAACGCAGCTTGTCTGAATACCTAGGACTCTTATAACCTTAGACTCTGATACCAAGTTTGTAATATCCTGAAAATGAGTCCCGAGATATAACACGGTGCTCAAGACTACGAGTAGCCTTAAGCTAACCCTGTAAGCCATATACTAAATCTGAAACTTATAATAGAGAAGTATTGATATATAATCAAGCTAAAATGCAGAATTCTCTATGATCTAAGATGAAAATGTCTGAATATAATATTTAAAAATACTACACTCAAGAGTCTGACCAATCGATACTAAAAATCTGAATCATAATCTAACAGTCTGACAAGCCTCTACTACTAATGCTAGAGAGTTACTGGGACAAACCCCCAGCTGACTCAAACTGTCTGAAAAATACTGAATTATCTATACTAATAAGCTGAAAGACAGAAAGACTAAGTCCCCAAACTATAAGGACTCACCAACTATTGGGATCTAGGTGGAAATTCTCAAAATCACTCACGCTACTGAAACTGAGCACCTGAACCTACATTATGAGACGATATTGCACATAGATGTATATGTGGATCATTACTTCTGGATTATACAGAGTATATGAGGGTGAATGCATAAGTAAATCAATATCTCAATATTATTATAAATTTGTAAAATAATATATGCTAAATGTAGATGACTCACATAAACTGGGATATCTGAAAACTAAGAATCAAAATCAAGAATAGCAAAACATGTTGCATAGATCTAGTGAGTCATAACATTTAGTTTCTAAAATCTTTACTTGTATTATGTCCTTAAATCATGTTGTCTAAGTGTAGAAAGGACTCATTTTTATATCTACATCAAAAATCTGAAACTTCATAGCTGATGTCACATGTAAAGTAATATCTGAATAAATCCGTGAGCCTTTACACTTAGTTTTCTAAAAGCTTTTCTGTTATTCTTTACTCTTTTCTATAGGTTGTAGGGAAATACTTTTAAAAACTATTTTGCAAGCCTTCACTATTAGAGAGGTTCTTCTAACCGACATACACTATGTGAGATATCATAGCATCCAACGTCTAGTTCCCTTATGGTAATACCTCACGTTGGGGAGAGGTATCATACTCTTGCCAAGGAGTATAACCTAATCTAAGTGATCACATCTATAGCTATCATCCATATAAAAATAATAATAATTTGATAATCTGAACCTATGTTGGCTCATAGTTTTGGGACATGTGAACATACCCAACTCGGTGCTAAATACTACTCCCTTTAATCTGTATTCTCATTCTATTGGAAATCCACTTTAAAACTAGTATAATGGTTTATAATGAAAACTAACTGTATATTTGTTAGCTAAATCTGTAACTGAAATGTTAAGGTGGATTCCAAGTCTAAACTGAGATCAAAAGATTATGTCTTTATCAAAATTTGAAAATAATTAATCATAGAATGCTTAAAGTATAGTCATTCTTGAAATATCAACATACAACTAGGGCTTAACAACCGATGCATCAAATTTATGTCAAAACATCATAAGATTCATGCTTGATAATGTAAGTATTGATAATTCATCTAAAAATCTAGAAATTTCTGCAATACGCATGAAAATACCAAAACAAACATGCAAATTCATCATCTAAATCGCTTCAAATCTCATAATCTTTCAATTAGCAATATTGGGTATAAATCCTAATTCAAAACTCATGTAAATTCATATAAAATTAAATTCAAAAACTAATTTTGGGCACAATGATGAAAGGATTATCCTTGTTGAAAAACACCACATACCTTAATTAATGCAATTGATGAGAACACTTAATTTTGGATTACTATTTATGCTCTTAAAGATGGACTCTTGATTATCTTGAATTTTGAGTTTCCTTGGAGAAAGAATGGTGGAATTTGGGATTTCTTGGGGATTAAGTTTTGAGTTCTAGGGTTTTCTTGGAGAGTAATTTGATGAGAAGTGAGCATATAATGCTTAGAATAGGTGTAATCCTCTGTTTTTCTCGAATTAGGGGCTTGGGAAAAGACTAAACTACCCTTTTAAAATCAACTTTAAAAACTGAAAATCCCAATTTTGGGCCCCACTGTGACACACCACTATTGTGGTGGCTTACTAGAAAAGGGACTATTGTGAACTGGAACTTCACCGCCACGTGGAGGTATCACGATAAACCATTAGAAATTTACAAATGCCATTTAGGTCATCACTGCAATACGGTACCATCGCGGTGAGCTGCTATAAATTGAAAAATGGGAACTGGGACCTCACCGCGATGCGAGCCAATTGTGGTGCTTTACTGGAATCGGACAATTGTGATTCTGTCCTTCACCGCGGCGCGGTGCCTATCGAAATTCCATACTGTTTTTACTAAAAATGCCATAATTAAGTATCGAATTAAGGAAAAATTGGTATTGTTGAAAAGCTGAGCCATTTATCTACACATTGGTGGGTCTGGAGCTTGAAAATTCTACATGTATCAAGAGATATTCATTTTTGAAGCTAAGCCTTGATATTCTAGGATCTAAGCTGAGCTAGGAAAAATACGGGGTATTACAGACACCCTACGACTAATAGGGTGAG
Organism: Capsicum baccatum var. pendulum; assembly: GCA_030864225.1. NCBI lineage: Eukaryota > Viridiplantae > Streptophyta > Magnoliopsida > Solanales > Solanaceae > Capsicum > Capsicum baccatum. Next base: position 198,604,423 of record CM061560.1, on the reverse strand, counting down.
TCGTTACCAAGGCAGTGAGCTCAAAGCTCAAGAAATTTCCAAAGGCCAAAAATTCAATGTGTTTCAAAAGTAGTAAATAAAGCGTACAAAATATATACTAAGGGCACATCACCTGCAATTAGAAAATATCCCACAAATATAGCCCACACCGCTTGTACTAACAGTTCTAATATATCATATATATTGCAATATCACACTAAGATAGAACACAAGTATGCATTATATCATATATAAGTAGAACAAGGAGGAACATGCACATACAAGATCATTAAATACAAGTAAAAGATGATAAGATAATTACATAAATGGCAAATCAATATGACAATACAACACAATATAAACACAATAAAGTAAGTGCAATGTATTTGATAATGATGATTCTTGAGGTCATCACACAACCTCTAGGATCGCCGCACAATCTCCGTATACACCTACGGAGGCAAGCCTCACAACGTAGGACCTATGGGGGGTTCTTCAACCCATATAAAATCAACATATCGTATATCTCCTATCTAGCACATCCCTCGAAAAGGATTTTATAAGGCGTTACAATAGCTTCTCCCCGATATATCCCTCGAGGGGTTTTTTTAAAAAAGGTATTGCCAATGTTATAAGATGTTGTCATGGTAGTACCAATGTTTCATGAATGAGTATGATATGAGGATGTAATGCTCATAACCAATCACAGTGAGTATTTTCACAACCAACCACATGATATATTTTCACAACCACGTGAGCCTATATCCACTCATTATTTTTGTTTCATCTATGAATTTCCACATATCTCATATACCAATAAAGTATGAATATAATCACAACACACAAATAATACCAAATTAAGTATATTAACAACACAATACCATTATTTACATGTATTCAAGGTTATCAATATCACATAGGACCTTACAAGATCACACATATCACATAATATCTCAATTTCGATAATTACATCACATATAGGCTCCCACACGGGCACAACACATGGATATATATTTGTTTCATGATTAGTTCCCACCCTTAATATGTATTTTGCGCCATCATTTACTACCCCTCCCAGTTTGAAAACGTTAAGCCACAACCTAACTCGAATGCAAAAATTGGTCCGTGGCACTTTGAAACCATGGTCTTATTTTTCATTAATGATCACGAAATTCACTAAAAATATAAAATATGAAATCTATGCATCAAAAAAAATCAACAACACCCATATTGACTACTTTAGGCTCGGGGTCAAAACGAACCTCTATAGAATGACTTTTCAAAAAAGAAGGGCAAAATCATAACTTTACTTCAAAAATATATTTCTCATATATTTAGGAACCTACATTTGAAAATCAAGTCAAATCGAGTCAACAATGAGGTTTAAATTAATGAAAAATTATTTTTAAGCTTTATCAGATAAAATCTTTGAAATCCGAGTTAAAATCAAGAATCCGAATTATTTTGAAGGTTAACAAATTGATGAAAAACTAATAATTATAAGATTAAAATAATATTCAAGTGAAAAGGAGTGAAATTGAGGTTTAAAATCACGCCATAAGATTTTTGGAGTTTTGAGAAATTAATCAAGAAATTACTAAGAAAATGAGTGAATTCTTACCTTAAATCCGTAAGTGAATCAAGAAATAGATGTTAATCTAACTTCCCAAGCTTCCACAAACTTTACTTTTAAGCTCTCACACTATTTGAGGATTTAACTCTCAAGAGTCAAGGTGAAAGAATGGACAAAATGAACCCAAAAAAGGGGTAAAAAATTGCTATATATAGCAGAAAAATCTGCTATAACGGACTTCGACGACGTGCCCAAAATTCATTTGGAATCCGATATATGCAAATAAACTATGAAACTACACTAAATTCGATGTTTCAAACTCAATGACGATATCAGATATTCGAAAAAATATCATTTTCACAAAGTTGACCCTCAAAACCCGAAATTATATTTTTTTCAAATTGGGGGTCAAAATGAAATTTAAAAGCCGTAAAATCACACCAAATATGTTACCACCCTAAAATCAATATTTCATATCTGCTGGCAAAATTAAATTTTTTATATGAGATTGTTTTGACCTAATGTGGGTCCCACACCTATATTTCTAATTTTTCCAACTTTTCGATCAATAGGTCAAAACGAGCTTGGATGCACCAGGACCCAAACCAAAGATCTACCTAGCCTAAATTGATATTCCGGAGCTGCTGGCACAGTCTGTTTAGCCATTCACTGCATGGATCAAAAGATATCAACATAAGTTCAAAATAAGGCTTTCGAAGCCATCAAAAACCACAATATTGCATAAATAGTACCAAAATACATCGAAAATTGTGCTAATCTCCCCTACACCCCAAAAATATCATAATGCAACTACGTGGAGGGGTAAAACAGTCAAATCACCTAAAATCACAAATTGAACATATTTCATTAAAAGTAGGTCATTAAAAATAGATTGTAGCGATGGTAGTGGTTGAAGTTATGATAGAGGTGAAAACACTAGTGACAATGGTAATGGTGGAAACCAAAAAATGTGTGGAGGTTGATTATGTATTAGTGGTAGTTAGCGGTGGTGCTAGTTGTAATAGATGAGTTGGTCGTAGTAGGGATTCGCCGGTAGTGGTAGATGATGGTGGTACCATTGTTGGTAGTGGTGGCGGTGGCAGTGGATACAATTAAAATAATAGAGGTGGTAGGTGTGGTACCGATTGACAATAGTGGTTGGTAGCGATATTTATTGTCATTGTGGTTGTGATGATGGAAGTGGTTGGTGATTGGTAGTGTTGGATGATAGTTGACAATGGTGGTGGTGGTAGAGGTGGTTAGTGGTGGTGACTGATAATTATGGATAGAGTGTTAATGAATATTATCCAACACAAGAATACCTCTTAATGATATTAAGACTTGGTTCTAAATCTGAATTATTAAGACATATTTAGACTAAAAAATCTTAATAAAAAATAAATGTGCTTAATGATTTGAAGTATAAACTATACAAATTCAGACCTTCATTAAGTGCAAACAATTGAGGTCTAAATCTCTCTCTTGTAAACAAGAAAAACCTTACTTAATTTAGTTTAATGTCGTATATTTAACCCAAAAAAAAATGTCACAAAATCTAATAAGTTTTCCCTATAACATATGCTTCTGCTTTGGATTTCCAAATCTAATAAATGCTCTTGGTTTTCCCTTCTACATGTATTAAGTAACTAGATATCGAGGGGATCGTGCTAGTATATATTATTTTTTGATAATTTATGTGACACAAATATAATTTAGACAATCAATTATATTTTTAATATATTTTTAGATATTTTAAACTGTTAACTATTATAATTTATAATACTTTTTATGTAATATTCAAATAATATATGTTACTCTACTTCTCTAAACTTTTTTGGCATTGATAGTTAATCATATTTTAAAAATAATTTAAGTTTTTAATTATTGTGATTTATAATACTTTTTTGTCTATTCCAATTTAAGTGACACTGATATAATTTTGAAAGTCAACCAAATATTTTATATCTTTTAAATTTTTTAAATTGTTAATTAATGTGATTTATAGTATTTTTTTTAAATATATAATAAATTAATTTTTGTAAGATATTTTAAGTTGTTAAATTGTAATTATAATAATTTTTATATAATTTTCAGATAATATATATAACTCTTCTTGTTCAAACTTTTGTGGCATTAATAGTCAATTATATTTTTAAAATCATTTAAGTTTTTAATTATTGTGATTTATGATACTTTTTCTTCTCTTCCAATTTAAGTGACATAATGCTTAAATGTTCATAATAATTAATTAGGGGTGACATAGTAAAATCACATTTGAAGCAGCGAAGCAGATATGTTTTAAATGACTTATAATAACTAATTAGAAGTGATATAACAAAATTATTATAAAAAATAATTGTGAAATGAATTTAAGTTTGCCTCATACAAGTCGTCAAGGTAATTCAAAACATCAACATTTAATTTATTATTTTATGTCTATTTTACTTTTTAATTAAATATTATTAATTTTCTTAATACTTAGATGACTTATAATAATTAATTAGGGGTGATATAGTAAAATTATGATTGAAACAACTGAAGCAGACATGTCATAAATGTCTATTATATTTTTTTATTAAATATTATTATTTTTCTAATACATCGATAACTTATAATAATTAATTAGAGATAATATAGTAAAATCACAGTTAAAGCAGCTGAAGATGACATGTCATAAATTTCTATTTTATGTTTTATTAAATATTATTAATTTTTAATACTTAAGACTTAGAATAATTAATTAAGGTGATATAGTAAAATCACGATTGAAACAGTCATGTTTACGCAGTGTTGCCTAATTCTTCACATTTCTTCTACTAAGTGGTAATTACATAAAGTAATAATAATATATTTAGTAGGTGTTTGATTGTGATTTTTTTTAGTAATAATAATATATTTAGTAGGTGTTTGACCATAAATATAAATTAAAGTTTTTTTTTAATTTTCGTGAAAAAAGTGAGAGTGAAAAAATTAAAAATAAATTTCACTATCCTTCACTTTTCCAAATAAAACTCTAAATTGTATTTTTGAATGTTAGAAAAATAATGTGATATCTCAAAAAAATAATATTTTTATTAATAACTTGTTAATTATAATATTTACCTTTATTAGTATCTCCATAATATATATTTAACGACCTGTCATTAGATTGTTTAATGGTCAAATCAGTTTTGTCATTAATGTTAATAAAGGACAATAATAATGATAAATATCTTCGACCATGTTTAAGATTGAATACGTTATTAGTGTCAGAGACTTTGACTTATATTTTCGGATTGTGGTGCAGCCGATGAGGCTGCTCCACCTTTAATTAGAGGTTGAGAGTTTGATCCTGGGCATGGAGAAAACTCTGTTAAGAGCGCTACCTCCCGAATGAGGCCCTACGCGGCGCGAATTTGAATTAGTTGGGCTCTAATATGGGTACCGAACACTGGATGGGAAACAAAAAAAAAGACTTTGACTTATATTGGTTTCATTATATACTACCCATTTATCTATAATTTATATCTATAATCTATAATCTGTATCTATATGTATATCTATAATCTATTAAAAGTATAAAGACTATTAGAAAAGTGATTTGAACTTTTTACCCTTCATTAAAGACCCTACTTTAGATAAAATTATCTTTTCATTTTTTTAAAAAAATATTTCTATGATATTAAATATTAAATTTAAATTATTAAATTATATAAATTTGCTAAAATATTAATTAGTCTCCTTTTTTGTTGATGGGTCTACTATAGCTATTTTTGGAACAAAAGTTCCCTACTACTATATAAAAACTATTGTTCGTGGGAGTGTAGGAGTACAAAGTCAATTTTCTTTTTTTTTATTTATGAATCCTTTTTGTTTATTTGTAGCATAGGCGTTTTCTTTTAAAATTAGTTTTTTTACTTTTACACTATGGAGTTGTTTTTATACTGCCAATCTAAGTTCATGTTTGAAGTGTTTTGTGGTTAGTCAGCTTTGTGTGATTGTTTTCTTTATGTTTATTACATCTTATTCGTCAATTCTGTCCTAATAACTTTGATTCAATTTTCAGGTTTTCATCCACTAATGAAACAAGAATTGTTTAACAGCTTATTGTGCCATGGAACAAGAGACGTTTAATGGCTGACTCAACCAATAATCAGCATCCAACGTGAGTAAAGTTTATTGCATGTTCTATTTGTCAGCTAATTATAATTTTCATGTAAAGATTGTTATGAAATGATAAATACTCCCTCATTCTTAGTCGGTCTTTGGTTCAAGATCTAAACATGATATTGTATTTCATAGAAGAAGTTCTATCTTATATAATTAACTTTTCAACACGAATTTGAACTATTTTGTGTCAACCATATCACACCATACTTAGTGGCGGAGCTGAAATTTTTATTAAGGGGGTTCAAAAAAAAATAAGCATACTAATAGCTTTGGCAAATGAATGGATCGAACTATACATGTATGGGTCGGATCATATCTGTAATACCCCATCCCTGGAAATCTATGTTCCCAATAAGACTAAACCTCACGAGTCTTACTCACCGATACGAGTCGTGAGTGGGACTCGTACCCAGATCAGTGAAGTCTAATGAATATTCTGGAATGTATACGACTATGTCCTACGAGTAGTAAGATAGACTACGGGTTGCATACATGATAATCGTACTCAAGTCAGTAGGAGTTGAGGTTGGTTATGTCTAAGGTACGAGTTGAGTCTACAAGTCGTAAAAAGATACGAGTCGTTCCCACTAGTCGTACACAGGGCGGTGTGCAATGGTTTTGATTTTGTTAAGGATACGACTCGCAAGATCAGTCGTACCCTTGTATACGAGTCTTATACCTGAGTCATATAGACTGCCTGGTAACTGCTGAGAAATTAAGTTCAGGGGTTTTTTCATCTTTTACCACCCTTATAACTCCCAGCCCACGACTTATAACTCTTAAGGGGCGTTACTTTTCCCCTATCTCATCAGTTAAACATCTCAAAATCCTCTAATATCTCTCTCAAGAACACAAGTTAGGGTTTCTCAAGATCATCTCCAAGGCTTTCTAGGTCGAGATTTCTCCACCAAGTAAAGTCTATTAAGGTATATGGGGTTATGAACAAGGGTTTTCTTCCATCCTTGTGCCCAAAAATTGCTTTTGAGATTAAACTACATGAATTTCAACTAGGGTTTTGATCACAATTTCTTATATTCTTGAATTTATGCAACTACTATGTGATTTAAGATTTTAAGTGAAATGAGATTCTCATATAATTATGTTTGACTCGTAAGATCTTCAATTATGATTTAAGCTTCATTAATTTGAATAAGATTGATGAATGATGCTTAAGATGATTATTGAGCATGAAGTTTCCATATGATTATTTATGAATTAAAGTTGATATTTTAAGCATTGAGTTTAAGCATTAAGTTTATAAGAAGATTATGTTCTCAAGATAAGATTTGTTAAGTGCTTTTAAAACAAAGATTGATCTTTTGATCCTAAGCTAAGATTGAAATCCACATTTTTTTTTGTTTATGATTTAAAGTAAAGAAGAAAATAGCAACATTGGTTTTTATTAAATAACCCTTATGCTAAATTTCAAGATGGATTTCTTATAGTAAGAGCATATGTATATAGTGAGAGTGGCATTTAGCACCGAGATGGGACTGAGGATGAGTGTACCCAAAATCCCAAAAACTACGAGCCAAAATAGGTTAAACTTATTCGCAATATATATGAAGTTAAAAAGTGATCATTAAGTTAAGATTCTATTTTGATGGCAAGGATAGGACAGCTCTCCCCAACATGGGTAAGACATTGGACTCCATGTTAGTTCTCACAGATTATTTCGGTTAGAAGAATCTCCCACAAGAAGTAATAAAAGTATAGATTTTCACAAATTCTCATAAGTAATAATAAAGCTAAAGATTTCAAGTACTAAGCGTTATGGCTCACGAAAGTTGATTGATATGATTTTTATGCCTTATGACCTTGAAAGTTTTAAGATTTACTCAAGCCTAAGGTGAGTAATTTACACTTGGCATGCATTGTCTTCAAGAGATTGAATATTGATATTACTATTTTAAGTGTGCATTCACCCCCACATACTCAGTACATTTCAGAAGTACTGATCCTTAAATATGTCTATGTGTTACATTGTCTCATAATGTAGGTCCTGGTGCCCGTATCCAGTAGTGTGTCTAAGTTTGGCATCATTACCTACATTCCAGTTTTTAGTTAGTCCTCTTAGTTTGAGGGCTCAAAGTTCCAGCTTCTCTTAAGGATTTAAGTATTTAGTTTTAATTTCAGTTCAGCATTTAGGTCAGCTGGGTCTGTCCCAGTGGCTCCTCAGTATTATCTTCGTAGAGGTTTGTCTAATGGTGTATGTTAAGATTATGAAGCTCTGTAAGATTGTCTAAGCTTGATTATCATTTTTAATATATTGTGATTTATCTATTAAGTTTTTAATTCAGATTATATCCCTTCTATTATGTGATTTCAAGTTAGATAAGGTATCATGGGTTAGCTTGGGGCTATTTGTAGCCTTAAGCACCATGTGGCATCCAGGGTGTACTCTCGGGGAATTACAAACTTGGATCAGATCCTAAGGTTTAGAGAATCCTAGGAAGTCAGATAATTCCCATAGAGTCTTGATCATGAGTGTGAAGTGCACCACATTTATGAGCAAGAGGCTACAGGATAAATTAGGAATTCCCTTTTCCTTTCATGATCTATCGTGCTTAAAGTGGTCATTATATGATCTAATTCGTTCTTTCACGTGAAAAAATATGCCTCCTCATTGAGTTAATGCTCATAGAAATGGTGCTCATCCACCCATGCAAGCCAACCCTCTGAATGAGAATGTGTCCCATGCGGAGTTTTAGGCTGTATTTCAGCCATTGGCCCAAACGGTGACTGCAAATGTTTAAGGTAACCAACAGGAGTAGTCCTACTTCAGGATAATGATAATCTAGCTACAGCAAGGATTCAGGACTTCATGAGAACGAATCCACCTGAATTTCATGGGTCAAAGGTGGGTGAGAATCCTCAGCTCTTTATATATGAGGTGAGAAAGATAACACAGAGCATGCATGTTACTGAAGAAGAGAGTGAGAGTTAGAATGTTATAGACTGAAGGATATTTCTTAGGATTGGGTTACAATGTGAAAGGATAGTAGGGGTGAGAATGCTACTCCTATAAAGGAGTATGCCTTAAGTTTACTCAGTTGTTGAAATATGCTCCCGAGTTGGTGACTGAATATAGGGATAGTATGAGTAAGTTCATAACTGGCATGTCTGATCTGGCACGCAACAAGTGTAGGATTGCTATGTTAATTGTAGATATGGATATTGCTAGGTTTATGACTCATGCTTAGCAGACTGAAGTAGAGAAGTTGAAAGAAAGAGATAAGAGAAACAAGAGAACTAGGACTGGACAGTTTATTTATAGTCAGTCAAGGTCTGGAGGGGAAAATCATTCACAGTTCTAGGGTCATTCATCAGTACCCGCACCATCATCAATTAATGCCCATGCGCCTAGTCCTAGGCAAAAGCAGTGGGGTAGGACTTCAAATTCCAGGTCACAGAATAGTGTAGCCGAGAGGACAAGTTACGTCAGTAGTGCAAAGTGTGGCAGGACCCATTAGGGTGAATATTTGGTACATAAATGGGGTTGTTATGGTTGTGGTAAGATGGGTCACAGACTCTAGGAGTGCCCGTATGCTAACCAAGGAAATAGAGATGCTTATCCTCAAAGTCAGGCTACTAACCCAGCACCTCAGCCAGGCCGCCCAGATCCTTCTCAGGGCACATTTTCCAATACCGGTGGCAATCAGCACCAGAATTAATTCTATGCATTACTATCTGCCAGGAGCAGGAGAGTTTCCTATATGTTGTTACTAGTATGATTCATGCCTTCCATCTTGATGCATATGTGTTGTTAGACCCAGGGTCAAGTTTCTCTTATGTTACTCCTCTAGTTGCTATGAATTTTGGTGTAAGCCCTAAAAATCTATCCAAGTCATTCTCAGTATCCACCCTAGTGGGTGAGTCAGTTGTTTCCAGACGAATCTATAGAGAGTGTCTTATCACGATCCTCCATAAGATTACACTAGTGTACCTAATAGAGTTAGAGATGGTGTATTTTGATATCATTCTAGTCATGGATTAGTTTCATTCATGCTATGCAACCATAGATTTTTGCACCCGTATAGTGAAGTTTCAATTTCCTAATGAAGCAGTATTTGAGTAGAAGGGTAGTTCTGTGTCTCCCAAAAGTCATTTCATCTCTTATCTTAAGGCCGAAAAGCTAATATCAAAAGGGTGTATCTACCATTTAATTTGAGTCAAGAATACGAAGTTTGAAGTCCCTACAGTTCAGTTAGTTTGAGTAGTAAATGGTTTCCAGAAGTCTTCCTCGAAGATTTGCCAAGGGACCTATAGATAGAGAAATAGAATTCGTATTGATCTTCTACCTAATAATCAGCCTATTTCCATTCCTCCATATCATATGGCTCTGGCTGAGCTTAAAAAGTTAAGAGATCAACTTAAAGATCTCTGAGATAAAGGTTTCATTAGACCCAGTGTCTTTCCTTGGGGTGCTCCAATCCTTTTCGTGCGTAAGAAAGATGGCACGCTCATAATGTGTATAGATTACAGACAGCTAAACAAGGTCACCATTAAGAACAAGTATCCCATTCCTAGAATCAATGATTTGCTCAATCAACTTCAAGGTGCCCGGTGGTTCTCTAAGGTTGATCTTAGATCGGGGTATCATCAACTGAAAGTTAGATAGCAAAATATTCCAATAATAGATTTTTAAACAAGATATGGCCATTTTAAGTTTGTGGTTATGTCTTTTGGACTAACGAATACTCCCACAGCTTTTATGGATTTAATAAACAGGGTCTTCAAGCAATACTTGGATGTGTTTTTCATCGTCTTTATAAATGACATACTTGTGTACTCCAGAAGTGAAGAAGAGAATGCTGATCATTTGAGAATAGCGTTGCAGACCCTTAAAGATTATAAGTTGTATGCAAAGTTTGGTAAGTGTGAGTTTTAGTTGGAGAATGTTACTTTCTTGGGGCATGTTATTTCATGAGTTATTATTCATGTAGATCCTCAAAAGACTGATGCAGTGAAGCAATAGCCTAGACCCATCACCCCATATGATATCCGGAGCTTTTTAGGTCTGGCAGGGTATTACAGAAGATTTGTTGAAGGGTTCTCCTCTATAGCGGCACCTTTGACTAAGTTGACCTAAAAGAGAGTGAAGTTTGTGTGGTTTGATAAGTGTGAAAAGAGTTTTCAGGAGTTGAAGGATAAATTAACTTTGGCTCTAGTATTAGCTTTGCCAAAAGGGTTAGACGAATTTGTGGTATATTGTGATGCCTCTAAAATTGGGTTAGGTTTTGTACTGATGCAGAATGGAAAAGTGATAGCTCATGCTTCCAGGTAACTTAAGAACTATGAAAAGAATTACCCAACTCATGATCTAGAGTTAGTTGTCGTGGTTTTTTCTTTAAAAATATGGAGGCACTGCCTGTATAGTGTGCATGTTGATGTTTTCATAGACCATAAGAGCCTACAGTATGTATTTACTCAGCGGGAATTAAATCTTCACCAGAGAAGGTGGTTGGAGTTGTTGAAGGATTACAAAATGAGTGTGCTCTATCATTTGGGTAAGGCCAATGTGGTGGCGGATGCATTGATTAGATTGTCCATGGGTAGTGTAGTTCATGTGAAAGAAGAAAAGTGAGAGTTGTCTAAGGAAGTACATAGGTTAGCCCATTTGGGAGTTCATTTGATCAACATAGATGATGGGGGAGTAATGGTTAAAAGTCATCTTTGGTAGTGGAGGTAAAAGAGAAGTAACAAAGTGATCTGATACTTAGCTAGACATTGGAAACAGTTTAGCAGAAAAAGGTTGAGATCTTCTCCAAAGGGGAAGATGGTGTACTTCGATATCAATTTAGACTCTGTATTCCAAATGTAGACGGGTTGAGAGAGAGGATATTAGCCAAAGCTCAAGGTTCAAGGTACTTTATTCATCCTGGTGCTACTAAAATGTATAGAGACTTTTGAGAGATTTATTGGTGGAATGGCATTAAGAGGGACATAGCGGAGTTTGTAGGAGGGTGTCTAAATTGCCAGTAAGTTAAGGTTGAACACCAAAGACCAGGTGGTGTAATGCAGGAAATTAGTATCCCTACTTAGAAGTGGGAAAAAGTGAATATAGATTTCATTACAATGTTTCATCGTACAAGGCGTTAGTATGATTCAATATGGGTCATAGTAGATCGAATGACCAAGTCAGCTCAGTTTCTACCGGTTAAGATTTCAGATACGGCAGCGGATTATGCTCAATTGTACATCCGTGAGTTAGTAAGACTTTATGGGATACCCTTATCTATTATCTCAGACAGAGGCATGCAGTTCACTTCAAAATTCTAGCAATCATTTCAGAAAGACCTTGGTACAAAGGTTAATTTAGTACAACTTTTTATCTGTAGACAAATAGTCAGATCGTACAATTTAGAGACTAGAGGATATATTGAGGGCTTGTGTTCTAAATTTTAAGGAAAGCTGGGATGATCATTTACTGTTGATTGAGTTTGCCTACAATAATAATTACTACGCTAAAATTTAGATGGCTCTATTTGAAGCATTGTATGGTCATAGATGCAGATCATCCATAGGATAGTTTGAGGTTGGGTAATTGGCATTAATTGGACCAAATTCGATTCTTGAATCTATGGATAAGGTTCATTTGATTCATGAATGATTGAGTACTTCTCAAAGTCGTCAAAAGTCATACGCTGATGTGAGAAGAAGAGATCTTAAATTCAGAACAGGAGATTGGGTATTTCTAAAGGTGTCACCAATGAAGGGAATAATGAGGTTTGGAAAGAAAAGAAAGTTGAGTCTATGATTAATTGGTCCTTACGAGATAGTGAGTTGTATAGGAGAAGTTGCTTATGAATTGGATCTTCCAGTAGAGTTAACTGCGATTCATCATGTATTCCATGTATCGAAGCTTAAGAAGTGCATCCGTCCTTGGTTGTTCCCCCAGAGAGTATTGTGGTCAGAGATAGTTTGACATATTAGGAAATTCAGGTGGAGATACTTGATTGAAAAGTCCAAAGGCTAAGGAATAAGGAAGTAGCATTGGTGAAAGTTCTTTGGAAAAACCAGTCGGTCGAAGGGGCCACTTGGGACGCTGAAGCAGACATGATGGCCAAGTATCCTCATCTTTTTACTTCCAGTTTATTTCATACCAAAGGTAAGTAACTATTTTCAGTCGAGATATTTTTCTCTTTGATCATGTTTAAATAATCTTGGCTTATGCCTTCTATTGTGTGTGGTGGGATTCTCTGTAGTGGTTATAAGCTTGATTATAAGTTGTTATTGACATGTTTGATCTTTCCCCTAAGTCCTAAGAGATTCCACATTCGAGGAAGAATGTTCCCAAGGGATATATATTGTAATACCCCATCCCTGCAAATCTCTGTTCCCAATATGACTAAGCCTCATAAGTTATACTCACCGATACGAGTCTTGAGTGGGACTCGTACCATATTAAATCTCTGTTCCCAATACGAGTCCCACTCAAGACTCGTATCGGTGAGTATAACTCGTACCTAGATCAGTGAAGTCTGATGAACATTCTAGAATGGATACAACTAGATCTTATAAGTAGTAAGATAGAGTACAAGCCGTATACATGATAATTGTACTCAAGTCAGTGGGGGTTGGATTGGTTATTTCTAAGGTATGAGTTGAGTCTATGAGTCGTCAACCAAGATACGAGTCATTCCCATCAGTCATACATAGGGCAATATACAATGGTTTTGATTCTTTTAAGGATACAACTCACAAGACCAGTCGAACACTTATATACGAGTTGTATACCTGAGTCGTATAGACTGTCTCATAACTTCTAAGAAATTAAGTTTAGGGGCATTATCATCTTTTACCCCTTTATAACTCCCAGCCCACGACTTATAACCCTCAAAGGGCATTATTTTTCCCCTATATCATCATTTAAACATCTCAAAATCCTCTCATATCTCTCTTAAGAACACAATATAGGGTTCCCTCAAGATCATCTCCAAGGCTATCAAGGTCAAGATTTCTCCATCAAGTCAAGTCTATTAAGGTATGTGGGGTTATGAACAAGGGTTTTCTTCCACCCTTGTACCCAAAACTTGCTTTTGAGATTAAACTATATGAATTTCAACTAGGGTTTTGATCCTAATTTCTTATATTCTTGAATTTATGCAACTCCCACATGATTTAAGATTGTAAGTGAAATGAGTTTTTTATATAATTATGTTTGACTCATGAGATCTTTAATTATGATTTAAGATTTATTAATTTGAATGAGATTGATGAATGATATTTAAGATGATTACTGAGCACGAATTTTCCATACGATTATTTATGAATTAAAGTTGATGTTTTAAGCATTGAGTTTAAGCATTAAGTTTATAACGAGTTTATGTTCTCAAGATAAGATTTGTTAAGTGCTTCTAAAGAAACAATTGATCTTTTGATCCTAAGCTAAGATTGATAATCATATTTTTACCCTTTTTATGATTTAAAGTAAAGAAGAGAAGAGCATCATTGATTTTCATTATATAACCCTTATGCTAAATTTTAAGGTGGATTTCTTAAAGTAAGAGCATATGTATATAATGGGAGTAGTATTTAGCACCGAGATGGGACTGCGGATGAGTGTATCCAAAATCTCAAAAACTACAAGCCAACGTAGGTTAAACTTATTCCTAATATGGATGAAGTTAAAAAGTGATCGCTAAGTTAAGGTTCTATTCTGATGGCAAGGATAGGATAGCTCTTTTAAACGTGGGTAAGACGTTGGACTCTATATTAGCTCTCATGGTTTATGTCGGTTAGAAGAATCTCCCACAAGAAGTAATAAAAGTATAGATTTTCACAAGTTCCCGTGAGTAAGAATAAAGTTAAAGATTTCAAGGACTTAGTGTTATGGCTCACGAAAGTTGATTGATGTTATTTTATGCTTTATGACCTTGCAAGTTTTAAGATTTACTCAAGCTTAAGGTGGGTCATTTACACTTGGAATGCATTGTTTTCAAGAGATTGTATATTGATATTATTGTTTTAAGTATGAATTCACCCCCACATGCTCAGTACATTCCAGAAGCACTGATCCACATATATGTTTATGCACTACATTGTCTCAAATATAGGTCCTGGTACCCGCATCAGCAGCGTGTCTAAGTTCGGCATCATTACCTACATTCTAGCTTATGGTGAGTCCTCTTAGTCTGAGAGGCCAAAGTTCCAGCTTCTCCTAAGTATTTAACTATTTAGTTTCAGTTTCAATTCAACATTTGGGTCAGCTAGGATCTATTCCTGTGGCTCCTCAGTACTATCTTTGTAGAGGCTTGTCTGATGGCGTATGTTAAGATTATGAAGCTCTGTAAGATTGTCTAAGCTTGAGTATTGTTTTCAAGAGATTGAGATTTATCTGTTGAGTTTTTAATTCAGATTGTATTCCTTCTATTATGTGATTTCAAGTTAGATAAGGTATCATGGGTTAGATTGGGGCTACTTGTGGCTTTAAGCACCATGTGGCATCCAGGGTGTACTCTCGGGGTGTTACAATACATGAGCGAGAGCTTATATACCCCTTATATACCATTTAATTTGCTTGAACTCTTTTTCAGATAATCTATAGCAAGATTAATGAAGTGAAGTAATGAATGAACTATTCAAAAATTCAATAATTTTTATCAAAATTAAATATTTATATTAAAAAGATTATTAAGTATATAATAATATTTAGTTTGAAATCAATTTACTGGTTGTATTTTTATTATATAGTCACTTAAAATTTTAATAAGAATCATAAATTTAAAATAATTTATACTATGAAGCTTTTTGAAAAAAATAACTAAGAGAGTAGTGTTTTTTCTCTTTAAAAAAATAAGAAAGAAGGAGCATAATGAAATAGCTAATCACACTACTCAGGAAAAAAGACTAAGAAAATGTATTCCCCACCAAGGTTCGAACTTGGATAAAAAGGGTAATCTGAACCCCCTTAACCATTGTACTAAATATTTAGTTTGTGCTGAGGGGTTCAGCCTTATATAAATATCTCAAAAACAAAAAATATAACCTTATATAAACAACGTACTTTTTTGGTGAAGGGGGTTTGGGTGAACCCCCTCAGCTCCCCATAGATCCTCCCCTTGCCCACACTTACCTAAATCCACCTCGAGAATTTTGACATGTTATCATGGCAAAGGGATATAAGGAAACCCATACGTTGTTTTTGTTTAATAGAAACTTTAGATTCAATCAATATTACTACCTTATATACTCTTCTCAATTAAGTATTTAAATCCTAATATAAATTTTCTAATATTGCATGTGAATCTCTTGACCGCAATTGTAAGACTCTCTTCGTCGCTAACAATATTTTGTTGAACGATGGCCAGATTAGTAATTGTAATTGACGAGCCTGCTAAGTATCCTTTCCAACATGCACTGTTAGTTAAATTTAGATTTTCTTATGATACGTTTAGACTTGACCAATTATTTTATATATTTCTCAACCTTCTTCTAGTTTTTTTAGTTCTAAGGCCTTATAAAGGTACATAGGCGTCAAGAAAGATATATTTGTGTGAATTTGATTGATATATCACGCTTGTACACTGTTAGAAAATGTTTTTTTCTGATCTTAAGTCATATGAAGTGGAGCCAATGGTTCAACTTTCATGTTTTATACTTTAAATTTGATTCTTTTTTCATATGGATGTATGTGTGGTGCCAATTTCTGCTACAACTGTAGAAAAAGAGTTTATTGGCATTGGTGTGGTTATGATGCAACTTTCAGGTATTGCATGAGATTCTGCAAGTGTTTTTCATTACTTATTGTTATCCTAGCTATCCTTTTCGACTTTTGGAGTTTCCAACATAGTAAAATGTGTAAAATCTAGACTTATGTTGACACGACCCGAACCAGGGCCTAGTAGTGTCGAGCATCTCGAGTCCAACTAGGATCGGAGACCACCCCCAATATCCAACCAAAACTGCCGGTCACCCTATGTCGGATAAATTTTGAACATATAACAAGATATAATAAAATTATTTCAAAGACATTTAACATATTCCAACAACCTCAATCCAATACCCAACTGGTGCCAAACCCAATGCCAATACCAACACCAAGGTTAGCACCAATATCGAAATCGCCCATACTCATAGTTGTCTGACAAAGCCTCTATCTAGAATCAATAACATCTGGTCGGGACATGACCCCGACCATAGACAAATCAAACCAAAGAACTAACAAAAATAAAATAAATCCATGGCATGAAATGGAGCCTTCCGGAGTATGAAAGTTCACCACTTAGTCTACTCAATGTTGTCCCCAAATCCAAGTCATTGAGCAGGAAAAATAGTAGTATGATCAGTTCTTGCATTGCATGGGGATACAACATCCAAAGACAGTTAGCGGAGTGAACGCTAGTATGTACTCATGGATAAGATAAAATAATGTCAGTAATTCAAACCTAGAGTAACTGACCATATGCAATCACATAGATACATATATATGTATATCGTGCTGGGAAAGGGAGATTTAGCATGCATTTAAAACCTTAACCTGGGATGAGTAGCTTGACCGTTCTAAAACCACCCATAGGCTATATGGGTTCATCTCGTACTGCTGAAAGGGCCCCAGTACGTGTTATCCGTACAACCGAAGAAAAGAACCTGAGATGACTAGTACATCTCCCAAAATATTAAGTGTAACATCATGCACACAGTCACCAAGACCACTCTCACATCAGCAAATATGAGTTTCCATTGCCAGTCCCTCCAGGACCCCTACCTTCAATGGCTTAGCTACTCGACCCTCTTTAAGCCCATATTAAAACCATTTACACATTCTAACCATTTACCAAGGAGTCTTTTGTTGAGGCATTAACCATTGGTATCGTCATACCAAAATTAGAGCTTGCAAGTCTACCCTTTTATGGCGTAACAAAACCATTAAACCAAGTTGAATCTCAAGTTTCCAATTAAACCAAAACCATGGCCATCCAGGCTTTTCAAACCATCTTAAACCAACCAAAATAATTTAAGTTCTATACCACTTATGCAATCCAAAGATTTCAATAATAGCCAAACTATGTGACAAAATCATTCTCATTGGTATTTTAACAAACAGGTTGAGGGCACATATGTTTCAAAACCATAACCAAGTTATTTAGGTGGAATCCAAAGTAACCCTAAATCCATTTACCATAACCATGCATTCCATAATGTCAAAATCACATTAAAAGCATGAAAAAAAACATCATTAAACCATGAAAAACATTATTCGAACATAAACATCCAAAAACCCCAACCATTATTTCAAATCACAACAATATCATGAAATCCATACATTAAAACACATGTTCTTTGTAAAATAACAATGAGAGAGTAGTAACATGCCTTAGAAACCAAGAAGTACGGAGAGAAACCACTCTTGAAAGCCTTAATTAATTATCTTGATGAAACCCTAGCCTTTTGCTTGAAAGAGAGTTTGAGAGAGATTTTAAGAATATTTGATTAGGGATAATAGGTTAATGAAGTCCCAAAAAGTGTTTTATGTCGTGGTATCAAAGAGAGTTACAAAGGAAAAATGTCAAGAATGCCCCCAACTTAAAACTATGAAAAACTCACAGGTGGGTATGAGTTGACCCTCCAACTCGTCACCACATCATACGACTGGTATCATCAAGTCATCACCAGAACAGAAAGTTGGACACCACATTATGTCTGATATACGACTCCCTTGCCCAACTTGTCACTAGACCATACGACTAGTACCATCAAGTTGTATCTGTTGACACCCAATTTTGGCTCGCCTTTTTTTCTTTAATTACTTTTCCGATGCTTCTTGGCCCTAAATAATTTTTAAAAATTAAATAAGGAATAAGAATTGTATTTTTATCTCTATTCTCTACAATTTTTTAAATAATAAAAGAGAATCTATTTTCTATCATATTATAAAATATATAATTAAATATTATAACATTGAAATCACCAAAAAAAAAAATTGATACTCGCATTCGCATTTTTCTAATTTTAATTTTAGGAGATATTGTGACCATATATATATATATATATATATATATATATATATAGAGAGAGAGAGAGAGAGAGAGAGAGATAAATAGATAGATAGATAGATAGATAGAAAGATATACATATAAATATTTTATATTTTTATTCTTATTTTTATGTATATATTCTTATTTTCACACACACACATATATATATTGTTAAATCACAAAAACATATTAAGTCGAGCACGTATACAAATAATATATGTAATTTATATATGTTAAACAAAAATAATTTGTAGGATATCAGAAGCATTGATAAATTTAATATAAGTAGAAAAAGAGTATTTGGGCTAACAATACTTCATTTTTTTTTATTTTTTAAAAATCAATTTTATTTTATAAATTTCAACCAAGAGCCCGAAAATTAGCCCGAACCTAGTATAATTCTTATGCCCATCTTAACAGATACGATTTAATTTGATCCGTTGATTTATTTTGAATTTGAAGGATCCCAAAATTTTCAGTTATTTTTATATATATGTAGGCATATATAGTTATTTTTTGTATTTAATTATCTATTTATTTTTCTCATTTTCTTCCTCTCTTTAAATTAAATTCAAACCGTCCGATCAGATATCGAACGAGTCAAAAAATAACCATTTTAAAAATCGACTTTCCATATATTTATCTGTATAATGCATTTTCTTTTTTCTTATTTTCACTATTATTTTTAAGGGGTAATCTTTTAGGATCGTTCTATCAAAATATTGGACAGATCAAAACCAGTCCAAAATCACCGGACTAGCGCAACTTAATCCGATCCACGCCTGTTTTCCAATCGAGGATCCCAAAAGTTTCAGTCATCATTATATATCTATAATATATTAAAAGTGTGAAGACCCTTAGAAAAGTGATTTGAACTTTTTGTCCTTCATTAAAAGTCTCCGCTATAAATAAAATCTTCTTTTCACATCATTATTTTATTATATAATTATATTTATAATATTAATTCCTAAAATATATAAAACTAATAATTCCTAAAATATATTAAAATATAATATAATATATGGCAATCCCTCCCCCATTTTCACGTTATGATCCTAAAAGGAAAATTAAAGTTACCGTAAATACTTTGGTTAGTTAAAAACATAATATACTACCTTAAATAATTTAATAACATAATTGATTGTTACTTTTTTCAAAAGACAAAAAAAAAATTCCTTATTTAAAGAATCCTTTTCTTAGAAGAAAAGAATTCGAACTTCTATAAATTGATTATTATTTCTTTCACATCAACCTAGAGATATTATTCTCCTAATATTACTGTTTTTTAATATCAGTCATATGTAGATTTAATTTATTACAAATTATATTTTTATAATTTTCTTTGTTATAATCGTTCAAGATTTCTTAGTTTCATGATGATATAACGAAAAATTAAATAATAAATATTTGTATTATTCTTCATCTTTTTTTATTTTTTCTATTTTGTGTTGTAGGAATATGCATTTCAACATTTTATAATCAGGTATTTCAGTTACATTTTCTATAAATTTTGCACTGTTAGGCTATCACTTTATGATTTTTTTGTGATTTATAATTAAAGAATTCTAAAATATATGATGAATAAATTTCTCTTTTTTATTGTCATTAAAGTTTTTTTTGTTTCTTGTTGATGTAATAAAAATTAAAGAATAAATATGTGTATTAATCTTCATCTTTCTTGATTTTTCTATTGATAATAAATATCTTTTTTTTTTCTATTTGTGTTGCAGGAATATGTAGCTTCTCAAAGGTTTATATCCAAATATTTTTTCATGTCTATTTTCTATAAATTTTGTATTGTTAAAATATGACCTTATGATTTTCTCTATAATTAATAATTAAAGAATCCTAAAATATATGATAGTAGAAAAATAATTTAGCTCAAAAAAAATTATTATTTTAATAATTTATTTGTGCATGGAAAAGGGGTATTACTAATTCCATAACGTGTATTGTAAAATTAATTATAGTAAAACACACAAATAATAAAAAAAATAACATAGAGACAATCTTAAATAGTAAAGAAAAATAAAAAATTTCATAGTTTGGTGACTTTCTTTGAAGTAAAAAATTTTAAATTTAAATTTTTATAAATTGAGAATCATTCCTTTTTGCGACAATATGACAGGAAACAAAAATAGGTTAAAGTGATTTTTGAGAAAAAATATGGTGATGAGTTATCACTTTTTTTTTTAAGTATAATTTTGTTGTAGTTTTCAATCTATTACTATCCATTATTTTTGTTATTATTATCCGTTAAGTGACGCTGGAAAATAAGTTTTTATTTACGTGACTATCTTTAGTCTTTAAAGCCAATTGTTGTTTTTCAATAAATTATTATTATTATTATTATTATTATTATTATTATTATTATATCAATGACTCGACATGAAGTACACGTGCAACACACATACACTTGACTAGTTCACATATATATGTACATAATGTATTTTATTTATCTAAATATTTACTTATTTATTTACGTATTTATATTCTCTTTTCTTTTAAAATTAGATCCGGACAAAGATCAAACATATCAAAAGATAATTCATTTTTAATTAATTTTTTTCATATATTTATTTACATATACATATATATAAATATTCTTTTATTATTTATCATTTTAAATATTATTTTTAAGACCATTAATCTTTAATCGGACGGATCAAAATTGATGAATGTTTTTAAACCAGTGCATTAAATGGCCTGTGCATCAATCAAATACACGGCTTCTTCTCCTATTTAATAAAACATACGCGTGCTTCCCCCATATCCCCAAAAATCAGCTAGAGTCACCATCTCCTTTCTTAAAATGGCAACGACAACCAACAGACCCCTTTTTCCTCTTTCTTCTTTCCCCACTCTCAACGACCACTAAAACGCCATAACCCTAGTCTGCCGCCATGGCAGACGCGGCCGCCTACACCTGCACGAGAATCTCCCCCAAATTACCCCCAAGCCAGCAAATCACCAAAGAATCAGCAAATCACCAAAGAATCGGCCATTTAATGGCTCTGAAAAGACAATTTGGAGGAGATTCTTGATTCAAAATTTGAAATCCCCCTCCCTTTCTTTCCATTTTTTTTATTTTAGGGTTTAAAATTCGGACTTGAAGTTCAAATTTGTGCCTATAAATGAAGAGGGGCGTATTTTGCTTGAGGACAAGTTTTATAAGCCAAAAGAAGTGGAAAATTCTAGAGAAAAGGCAGAAAGGAGGTGAAAGAAGTTTTTTTTATTTGTGAAGCAAAGAAAAAAAATATAACAGCAAAAGAGGTGGAAGATCTAAAAAAAAAAGAAGGGTTGTAAACTCGAAAGGAGGTTAAAAAAATATATATAGCGAAAAAAAAAGAGTGGGAAAAGAATCAGTGAGTGAAGTAGAGGGAAATTTGGTCCAGAAAATTCTCTAGTTCGTTGTTCTCTTTCCGAATTGGTCTGAAATTCGGGTTCCCGTGGTTGAGTTTGTGGTCGCCAAAAAAACCTTGACGTCGAAGCCCGAGTTTGTTGCGCCAACAAAGGTGCGAATCTGCTTCTTCGTCTCGCCCCGTATCCCTTCTTTCATCTCATTTTTTATTTTATTTTATTTTATTTTTTCTCTGAATATGTGGTTGATAAGTTCAATGGTCGTTGTTTGATAAATGTGTTGGGACGGATTTCCGATTAAATTGACGGAGTTGTTGGAAAACGAGTTCGTATGCAAATTTTGGCCAAGTGTGTGCCTTCATTGTTGATTCGACAAAAATAAAGTTACATTTCAAGTAGCCTGTTCGGACGTGCGTTACCTATTGTGATGCGTTATTGTTTTACGAGGGTGTATTGGGTGCAAAGGGAATTGTTTCTTTGTGATGAATTTCATTCGTGTTAGATTTCTAAGGTATCTAAAGTTGGGAAATTTTAATGAGGAATTTGGCCTGGTTCATATTTCTGAACAAAAATCAAAATATTAGCATTGATAGGATGTTTGTGTTAACAATAGCCAAAGAGCAGTATCCATTACTATTTTCTCTGTTCCATCTTTTACCTTTTCCTTAAAATGAAAAATAGTCCATAAATTGCCACTACTAAAATAGGTGATGATGATGATATTATTTGTTGTGTGACTTCCACAAGCTTCTATCCTTAATTGTTTTCTTTAGGTTCATGTGTGTTAGTAGACTCATGTCTAAATAAAGATGGATTCTGTTAGTGTTGAAATTTGTTGTTAATAGATTTTCTCTTTCTTTTTCTTTCTTTATACTTTTGTGTATAATCTGTGTATGCGTGTGTATAATCTGTGGTACAATATGTGTGTGTATGTGGTATAATCTATGTATGTGTGTGTATAAAGTTTTCTAAATGAGACGTAGTTCATATTTTTATGGCATAATATATTATACCATAAATATATAAAAAATATATTTTGTATATTTATATACATGTATTTATACGTGTACGTGCATGTGTATGGTATAGACTCTTTATATATAAACATACCTTTTATATTTTGGTATTAGTATAATATTTAGTTTCTTTTTTTGGTATAAATATTCCAAGTATTATGGCATATAAAAGTAGTTGTAGATTATTGTATAAATTTGCTACTTTGGACATACTCCCTTCTATGAAAATCTATACCACTTGCAAAATTTCCATTTTTTTTAGTATATGTATTGCATGAAATATTTACGTATAATAAATAGATGCCCAGATTCCCCGTTTTGTGTCTTTTTGTTGACGCATCTGTTTATGTGATCTCACCTTAATATTTTCGGCCTTTTCTCTATTTAATGTTTTTCTAATCCTTTTATCTTTTATTTTTACATGTGAATCCGAGAGTTGGAGTTCCGCAACGGAACTCATCTTGACCCAAACATTGAGTCAATCGCTATTAGGAGCACAGAGCCTCGGAGTCCCGCAAAATTAGGAGCCTAAACTCCTAAAATTTCTTATTGTCTTTAGATCTAATTTATCTTTGTCGCGTTGAATTTTGTTTAAACTCTTGTTGACTATGCTGTTTAAAGTAGCTTTATTTTATTGTCGAGTTTATGTTGTTACGTGACTTGCAGGTCCTTTTACATGTTTTTAACATCCAACTTTCGCTAATATCACTTGATCATTGCAAAATATGAAAATACATTTTAGCATATTTGGATAGTTCTTTTGAAAAATCGCCACTAATATGCCCAAATAGATTAACATAGTAATCACTTTGTTTTCTTTTAAAACAGAACAATAAAAGATTAAAAAAAATTCAAAACTAATGGGAACACACTTTACCAAAATTTACATTTTTAGAGGTTCACCCACCAATTTTAACATTTCAATAAATAATTCTAATGTTTTTGCACTATATTCTTTTTACGCTATTCGAGTTTTCAGGATAGAAATGCGAGCTATATATATTCATCAGTTACCACGTACAAAGTATATCATTTTACATACTATTATGATGGCTTTTATTCGATCATTATCATTACCCATATTACCATTATTGTCGTTATTATTTATACTGCAATTTTCGTCACTATTTTAATTTATCATTATTATTATTATGATGATGATGATGACGGTATAAACAATTTCACAAGTTTTACATTATATTATTATTATTATTATTATTATTATTATTATTATTATTATTATTATTATTATTATTAATTTCAATCCATTCATAATCTTTCATATATCTCTTTACATACTCTTAATATGCATCTGGCAAATAAATTTCACATAAAAAAATAAAAAACATATTTGTCCATATACTTAAACTTTGCATATTCTAGTCATATACTAAAACTTCGCATGTCCTAAATTTTTTTATAGAATTATAAGATTTTACACCTTTTAATATGTCTAAATTACATTACTACTCTTTTCGCATTTCAAAAATACTCATACGCATATTTTGCGATAATTATATTACTTTCTTGTACATGGTAATATCATGTTTATTATACCTTAAATTTCCTTCCCTGCCCTTTAAGAGAGCAAATAAAAATAATAATAATTTTTTTTATTATCATCATTTTTAGCAAAATAACAAATAAAAGTTTTTTTTCTAACATTTTTCTAAATTAAGCGTAAGGGCTATCTTCGGATAGGCTCTGAGGGTGCCTAACACCTTCCCCTTGAGTAATCAAAACTCTTACTCGGAATCTCAAAAATGTTTTCGATAGACTAAAATAGAGTTTTATAATAAAAAGTATTTTTTCCTAATTTTCCTAAAAAGTTAGGTGATGACTCTAAAAAATGCTTTTCAAAATCCAAGAGTTACAAACGCTACCATATGCCGTGTGTTGTTTCGACCGGTTCAAAATAGGACGCGACAGTATTCAAGGTAGAACATCTAGGGCTAGACACCAAACAAAATACAATTGGACCCTAAACCTCTAGTCACAAAACCATACGACTCGATCGTATATAGTCTCTCGTAATTAGGAACCTTTGATGTGGGCCTCATTTTTATATAATAAAGGTGACATGTCAGCACAAAATATTTCATACTCCTTTAGTATTTTCAGTTGTTTTAAAATATTTAGTTCCTTTGTTATAGAAATTAATTATCTTTCATACTTTTCTTTCTTTGTTTATTGAAAGAATTCTTAATTATATATTCATGTATTTTGAATTTGTGTAACATTGAATTTATAGTGAATCATAGAAAATATCAAACTAAATTTGATCATAGATGAAGAAGTATACTCCGACATAATGAAAGAAGTATACTCCTACATATATGAAATGAGTATATATTTTTTAAAATTTTATTTTAAATTATTTTCAAGTAGTGTATTAAAGAGGAAGGTCTTTTAATAGATAATTTGAGAATATTTTAATATTTTATTACAAAAAAATAACTTGGAACAAAATTTATAACCTTTTTGATTGAATAATTGCCGACTAAATGCAACAATTGAAACTTAAAATTTGTTAAAATGAAATTAATTTAAAATAATATAATAAACATTAAATTGTAGATTATCTTGAGAATTTTCTTTGAGTTATACGGCTAAGATGAGAAGTGAAAAGTAATGCATTTTAAAGAAGAAAGAAAAAATTGAATAGGATATGGGACCCATAAAAAGAGATAGGTTTTGGATGATAAATTTATATTTTATATTCATTTTTTATCATTTTATATATTATTATATAGGTTTTGAACTTTTTATTTTTATGTTTAGAAAAGTTATACATCGCCAAATTTAAAAATTGATCAAATTGTCCTAAAAATATTATTTGTATCATAATTTTTTATTAAATTTAAAATATATAGTTATACTCCTTCAATATTTTCAATTATTTTAAAAATTTTAGTTTCTTTATAATAGAAATTAATTATCTTTCATACTTTTCTCTCGTTTCGTTTCTTTGTTTATTGAAAGAATTCTTAATTATATATTCATGTATTTTAAATTATGTAACATTGAATTTGTAGTGAATTAGAAAAAGTATCAAACTAAGTTTGATCATGGATGAAGAAGTATACTCCTACATAATGAAAGGAGTATACTCCTACATAATGAAAGAAGTATACTCCTACATATATGAAATGACTATATATTTTTCAAAATTTTCTTTCAAATTATTTTCAAATAGTGTATTAAAGTGAGAGGTCTTTTCATGTACAATTTGAGAGTATTTTAACTATTACAAAAAAACTTGGAAAAAAATTTATAATCTTTTTGATTGAATAATGTCAACTAAATGCATCAATTGAAATTTAAAACTTGTTAAAATGATATTAATTTGAGATATATAATAAACATTAAATTGGAGATTTTCTTGAGAGTTTTCTTTTGGATTATATGGTTAAGGTGAGAAGTGAAAATTAGTGCATTTTAAAGAAGAAAGAAAAGATTGAATGAGAAATGGAGCCCACAAAAAGAGATAGGTTTTGAATGATGAATTTATATTGTGAAATTACTATAATACCCTTAGTCATCCTCCAACTCTCTCTTCTATATAATAAAAAATAAATAATATAAATAATAAAAATAAATATAAAAAATATAACACTTCTCTTGTATTTGAGTATGTTGGGTTTTCATTCATGTTGAATCTTTGTCAGTTTCTGGCTTCTAGTTTATAGTAGAAGAGCATGTTGAATTCTGTGAAATACATCAATATCAGGTGAAATATCCTTAAGGACAATATCTAATACGCCTCAAGCTTTGAGAATTATCAACAAATATTCATGGTGAAACATTTTTCGTAAGATTTACAACATTAAATTCTTATAGTCAAACACTAACTTGTAGTTGTATTTAGAATAATGTGAAAAAAAATTCAAAAAGAAAATTTTCTTATGGCCAAATGAACACTTTAATTTTCAAAATAATAATAGTAAGGTTAATTTAAGAAAATAGATGAAGAACATGCCAGATCAACAAGTGCCAAATTAAACGAAATAGAGGGAGTACTTACACAAGTATGATATTATCATATGGTAAATGTTACGGAATAATATTCTATAATTGATTAAGTAATATAATTTTTTTAATTCTATATATTAAATTATTGAAAAATGGGTCAAATCTACTCCTCTATTTTAAAAAATTGGTTAAATATATCTTTCGTCATACTTTGACGCTGAATTTGCCCTCGCTGCCATACTTTTGGGTCAACTTTACCCCTCTACTTTGAAAAATTGGCTAAATATAGTTTTCGTCATACTTTGAGGCCAAATTTACCCTTGATGTCATACTTTGGGGTCATATTTACCCACATTTTAAAGAAACTTTTCACATGTATCCTTTCTTTAATAGAAAAGCCCAAATCAATTTTAAATTGTCATTTTTTAAAAAGTAAATCGCACCTTAATCTAATTTGCCCAATTGACCCACAAAATAATGTAAACAAATAAATTCCTCCCTCAGTTTTATTGGTTGAACTTCTTGATGGACAAAAATACTTCTCTTTCAGCGTGCACGCTAGTAGGTTGTTTACAAATGAACAAAAAATAAAACGGAATGGGATAACGTAGAAACATAGAACGAGAAAAAATATCCATTACAAACTTTGTTCCTATTTAGTTATGTTCGAATTTCAAAATTTGGTATTCAGTTCTATGTGCATCTAGTTATAGAGTTAGTGGATAAGTTTTCTGAGTAAATGACATAATAAAATTTTGTGTAGATCTAAGTTGCATATAAAGACATATGAATGAAGAGATGTAAGGATTGACACATAGAGCGACCTCTTAACTCAATTATCTAGAAAAATATACGATGGACATAATTTATTGAATTTGACCGTCAAGTGCCATTTTTAATGAGCTCTGCACTGATGCAGATCCATGAACAGAGAAAGGGGTATATTTCTTTGTGTTTGCACTGATGCAAATCATATTTTCATGAGTTATGCACTGATAAATATCCAATGAATTAATTTTGTTAGAAAAATTTGACCAACAAAACTGAAGGAGGGGTATATTTGTTGTGTATTTTTTTGTGGGTCGAGTCGGGCAAATTAGATTAAAGTATGATTTATTTTTTAAAAAATGGGCAATTTAATATTGATTTGAGTTTTTCTGTTATAAGAAGGATACAAGTAAGAAGTTTCTTAACAAAGAGGGTAAAATAACCTCAAAGTATGACATCGAGGGTAAATTTTTTTCCAAAGTACGATGAAGGGTATATTTACCAATTTTTTAAAATAAAAGGATAAATTTGGCTCCAAAGTATGAGAACGAGGGTAAATTTGATCCCAAATTATGACAAATGATATAGTTAGCTAATTTTTAAAAGTGGAGGAGTAAATTTGACACTTTTTCCTAAATTATTTCCTAATCTATAAATCATTTCACATGTTTTACTTAAAATACAAAACATTTTGCAAATTATCTACTCCCTCTACTAAAACTGTAATCGATAAATGTTCAAATTTGGAGGAGTTGTTTTAGTAAAGATATTTTAATGTATTTACCAACTTATGCAAATTCTCTTCAGTTTTAACCCCCTTTCTGCCTATTCACAAAATAATATCATTTGATAATATCAAAATAGTAGTACAATATGCTAAAATGAGTTTACAAAGTAGAATATAGTACAATCTTTTGTAAAAGTTGAAAGTCGATGGTTATCTTAGTGACCTGAACCTACAAATACATACAATGAAATGGAAGTATAGTTAGATACATTTCATTTATATATTATCTGGACTTTACTAATTTCAAACATGCTAGTTATCGTATCTTCATCTAATACTTCTTTATAGACGATATTTCTTGTGTATGTTCTTGTCTTACGATCTAGTTGTTCTGTCAAAACCAATACTTTTGTTGTGGCCATTGATATTCCTCTTGAATGTCCGACATAAAGTTGCCCATATGAAAAAACATGTGGTAGTTACAATCCAACATTTGGGATTGTTTGACCTTGCGCTTTATTTATCGTTAATCTTGCCAGACGAGGCCGAGATGATTAGAACGTTTATGAGGGGTTTGACCCTTAGGATCAGAGAGGTCGTGTTTGCTATAGCCCAATCTAGGGCTTCTCTTCATAGGGTATCAGAGCCCCGGGTTTATTGGCCTCACAAATACAAACCGAATCTAGTAGTCTCGCGGATCGGTGCAGAGACGTCTGTTACTTATCCTCGGGAGGCTATAGGACTTTAGAAAACATTCATTTTATTTTCTCTCTCTTATCGTGCAATGTTGATTCTTTAACTTTAAATACCGAAATCTCCTTCAACCTTGTCCTTATGCATTTTTCGCATCTTGAAAGACTCAAATTTTCTTTTGGTTTTGTAGTTAGTGGCTTGTATAGGTGTCTTCCAGACCTGGTATTTTGTATTATTTAATTTTACTAGCCTGTTAATCTATTTATGAGATTATTCGGGATTGTTTATGTTCTTATTTTCTTCCGCTTCTATGAGTTTGAGATGTTTTTCTTGGAATTGGGTATTTGGCTTACCTATCACGGAGGATGGAATAGGTGCCATCACGGTCCCTAATTTGGGCTGTGACAGAGGATTGTTGTTTCAGGTAAACAATCTGTATTATTTCAAAACAACTTCAACACAAGTTCAAGATTAAATCAAGAACAATTATGAAGTTTTTCAACACCTTCAACACAGGTTCAATATGAACTATCAAAGAAGTGTGTTATTTTATTTTAAAGAAAAAAGATGAAGCAGAATAAGCCAAGTCCTCCGAATTCACGGAGTGTCCTTAAGAAAATAATTTCCCTCAAGTACCCGAGAATGGCTTCACAGCCGGAATGAAAAGCATATTCTTCTTTTTTCGGTAAAGATAGATGTATTCTTGGAATAAACACATGTTCGGTAGTAGATTGATCAGTTTTTATTTTGGCATGTATGACGTTATTGTCAAAACCTCTACAAATCAACAGTGTTCGATAGCATAAACCATTTGATGTGTCCAAATTCCTGAGCATCATGTTGGGGTGTTTTCTTTCAAAACCAACCTATTATATGTAATTGAAATATTCAACGTTAGTTATGTATTTATAAACACCTAAGTTGTTCCGCCAAATCTTGCTAATGGAAGTTCATAATTAGTGGCTTGTAAATAACATAGAACTTAGTTGGTGTGCCAATGTGGTGGTAGTCCATTTGGTGTTAGGTATCCAGATACTCTTCATGATAGCCGTTGTTTATATCGTCTTCAGCAGAATCAAATCACATATATATTTTGCTTTCACTGGAAAATTTGGCTATCAACATTTCTTCGTTCTTTTTTATTTTTAATTTTAAAGAACGAAAGGAACTACTACATTCCCCGGCTAAAGCATCAAGCCTTAACCAAAATTTTGTTTTAACTTTTTCACTGTACAAAAGAACCATAGCAGAACACTGGTCTTTGCCTGAAAACCACCTCAAACTTTAGAAGTCAAATAGAGCAATAAATTAAATTCAAGGGAGGGACATATTCAAGTAGTAACAAATTCGAGCCTTTTTTGCAGCTTCAGCAGCTGCTTTCTCTGCCTCAATCTTAGCAACAATGGTATCAATCTCAGCTTTCTTAAGTTGCCTAATCCTGTGCTCTTTTGTCATAACAACAACTGTTGGGTTCAAAGTATATGAAAAAGCGTGAATGAAAAATGAAGGAAAAATGATGGAGAGAAGGGAGACACTAATTTAGAAAGTGTACTCCCAAATTGGAAAGTTCACTCTTTCTCCCACATTGGTGGAAGAAGAGAATTTGTGAGTGTTTAAAATAAGGAACATTTACTACACATGGTAAGTGAGGCAAGAAATAAGAGATGTCTCGCATTGTCGTTACTCGACTCTGGCTTTGGCTTTGTCAAATGATACCAAAGGAAAAAACACAACTTTCTTCTGTGTTTTGATACTCCATTTATATGCATGCAGATTCCGAAACAGTGTTTTGAAACAGTGCAGTGCTGAAACGAAGGGATGCAACCTTTCAACGAAATGACACACTGATTCATGAAATGGTATGCCTGTTCGGCTTTGTCAAATGATACCAAAGGGAAAAACACAACTTTCTTCTGTGTTTTGATACTCCATTTATATGCATGCAGATTCCGAAACAGTGTTTTGAAACAGTGCAGTGCTGAAACGAAGGGATGCAACCTTTCAACGAAATGACACACTGATTCATGAAATGGTATGCCTGTTCGGAAAAGACATATTCTTTGGACGAACAGACATGGCTTTTCCAGAAAGGTCACACATTTTAAGTGAATCATTGCCACTTTTCAGAAGAGGCACATGTTGGCTATATAAACCTGCTTTCACCCATACGTTTTTAGGTATGAATTTTCTGAAATACAAACTCTCTTCTTGTCTTGAAAAACTTTCTGTGTGATCTATCAAACCGTTGAGTGAGTTCGCTGAATCCAAAAATTTGATGTACCGCTATTGTTTGGATTGAAGGCCATTTTATCCTGGGAGGAAGATTTCAAAACCTCGGATATAGTGAGGGAAATTATTCCTTAAGGACACTCCGTGAATTCGGAGGACTTGGTCTTAAATTCTGTTTCATCTCTTTTCTGAATCTTAACACACTTCTTAGATAGATTATTCGTAATCTAATGTTGAAGGTGTTACAGAACTTCATAAGTGTTCTTGTCTTGGATTTGAACTAGTGTTGAAGTTTGTTTTTCTTATATACAGATTCTTGTACCCAAATACATAAAAGATAACAACAACTTCTATATTCTTTCCACCACTCTCAACAATTTTAAGCAAAGCACGTATTGCTAGTTTCACAGTTTCCTGACCAGATGTTAATTTGAAGTTCTTCTCCAAGTAATCCTGGATAGAGTTTGAGTTTCTCCCAGTTGCATTGGCTTTTCATACAGAGAATGTTCCATATGGATCTGTTTAATAAAGTGAAGGGAGACTCGTGCAAGGATCAAAACCAAAGATCAAGGTTGAAAGATCAAATGGCCTGACACCACCACTTTGAGTATACTTTTTCGGAAGACCAGCAATTTAACGTGTTATGTATTCAACGGTAACTGGATCCTCAAATGTAAGTCTATGACTTTGATATTCGATGTGTGCCCAATTTACAAGGACTTGGGCATCTTCTTTCAATCCAGCACAGGCCAAGGCTATATGATTATCTAGATTTACTATCTTTCTGACTGACCTGGCCGAGTTCTGAAGCTTGGGGGTAGATTGCTTCTCAACTCTAAGAACAACGGTGTCAGTTCCACGGACCCCAACGGCGGTGTTACCTTTTCTCATAGCTTCGAGTGTGTATTCAACCTTGATTAGATAGCCATCGGGAGAGAAAACCGTGATCGCTCTATGTATCTAGCCATTTTTCGTGCTTAATAGTCGAATGTGCTTAATATCTAGGATTCCACTTTGTTATGACCACTGTGATGCAAACAACTCGGCATCTTTTAGTTAAGGATAAGATAAAAAGAAGAAATTGAGCGTAGGGTTGAAGCTATAGATTTTGCAGAAAAATCAAACATCTAATTGGGTATAACCAGTAGAATCCTTAAACCAAAAAAAACAAGAGCTTAATGACAACATAAACATGTATAATTATATTCCTACTGAGGAGTTTTTAACTTTCTGTTCTTCAATTTATGAGTGCTCCATGATTCCTTAAATAAAATTAAGTTGCATCATAGAGTTTTTATAACTCGCGATTCACCAACAAAATGCATATACCCGAACAATCCTTGGTACCTGATCGATGAGCAACAAAATCTGGAGGTGAGGTGTACTATAACACATTAGCCTCCTCTTGGTCACTACAACAAGTACATACATCTGATTATATAACACTTTTTAAAATTGTTTTCTCCAACTCACTTTCACAAGTCAACGGTATCACTAAAGTGAAAGAAGATTCTGCCTTTTGATTAACTAAAGAAAAAACAAGATGCTATTAGCATCAAAGAAAATCATCCAAACATTATAATATAGCAGAAGTTAATAAAATCGTAATTCCATGCTCTGTAAGTGATCTATATATCACCTCAATAAGTATCACCAAAAACGATCATTAGACATGTTTAGGCTTTGATTATGCCAAAGATCCTGCGCATATCCACCTGCACCTTGGTGCTCTTTACTTTCCTTTGTCTAGTGAAACAACATGTACCCTTAAAATACTGCTTCAAAGGAGAGAAATTCCAATGTCGTACTCCATATATATATATATATATATATATATATATATATATATCCCTGTACACATGTATGATTCCATAGTGACCGGCAATCATCGATAGTACTTGAGTATAAGTTTATAAGTTGTTCTTATTAATGAGACAAAATTTATGAGCTATACACCACTTTAAAACCCTAAAGGTTCATTTTCAAAGTAAGCACACATCAATCTGTTTGCCAGGTCAAAAGCTCATTTCTTATGGAGACATAACCAAGAGAAATTTCCTCTCCGGTTTGCAAGTTGTGTACTTTTGGTTGAATCACAAAGAGATTCAATTTGAGAGAAATAGAGTTCACGTAAGGAATAGGATATCCTGACCTCTTTTTAAAATAAAAGGTTTATTATTTAAAATCGAGAGGGGAGAGATAACTGCCGCCTAGATCTACAAGTAAGCAATGTATTATATGTAGTTGAATAAAATGAAGCAATCAGGTCAAACCAAATGAAAATTTAACTCACGAGTGTATAGGTTGAAAAAAGAAAAATAAATTGATTTTCATATCTGTAAAGGGGAAAAAATAAAGTGAAGAGATTGATGTTAGTTTTAGAGTCTCTTGGACACTGCGATCAACACTTCCAATTTTGCCTATGCTGAACTCAAAATGATTCAAACTTTTGTGTTGGGTTTTATGAAAGTTTTGATGATTGACAAGATAAATAAAATATGTTGGTTAATCTGGTTCACAGATACACAGGTGCAAGAAGGAAAGCAAAAAATCAAGACCATTTAAAGAAAGGACAAGATTGCTCGATTGAAGGAGTGAATTGAGTAGTTACAGTTGATAAACTCAAAATAACTACCACATGTGAAATTGAAGTGTTGGAGTTTGACTACAATAATTGAATGAAAAGAGAGGTTGAATTGTAGAAGGAGGCATACCCAAAATAGAGCTCTAAAAGATAAGAGTTTTGATGAGAGAAAAGTATAATTCCAAGAAGAGCTCTTTGGAGAGTTGTGTTTAAATAGACGGTATGTATTTCACAGTTAGTCATGCATTTACAAAGCAAAAAGAAAAAAAAAATTGACAAATTGACTTAGCAGTGTACAACTTGGAGACTGAAGGACCACATTGCTGAACCTGGTCCTAGTACTAAGAAAGATAAGGAGTCTTAGTCTTTATGTATTAGGTGTTGGTTCTTAAGTTGTAATACTGATGTAATCCTAGTTTCAGTGAGTTATAAATTGAGTTAGGTTATTGTCTTCAAGTTAGGGAACTCGAAGACTTAGGCTCACATACCCTAGGAGGTTTGTGATTTGTGAATTGAATAGGAGTTAGAGTTTATAATTCCTAGGCTACAAAAGTCTTGTAATTTGTTGTTGCTGAGGCTCAAGTTGTTTAGGAAAGTTTGAGGTGAAATCGTGTAGAGGTGCAGGTTGTATTTTTCCATACCTGTTTGAGTCGGGTGTTTTCCATGTGAAAATAGTTGTCCTTTTTACTTACCCTGTTACTACTTTACTGAAACATAATTGACAACTTGTTTCATTCTTAGGCAACACTTAAGTAAATATATGTAATCTAATAGATCGGGTAGGTTATCTTGTAAGGGTTAATACCTAAGATAATATCACATTGAACTTTACACCACCTATTGGACACAGTGAAGGCCCGTCAACAACTCGACCACCACTCTTGGATGTCTCTTATTTTATTTAGTGGTAGGACAGGATAAAAATGTATATTCAAGGTGAGGATATGAATTATGGGATCGAATAAATGAAGGACCAACAATTCCCATGAAGATAGTGAATGGAGAACAAGTGAAGATAGTGGATGGAGAACAAGTGAAAAGATAAGAAGTGAATTCACCCCAGAAGATTTTGTTGTACTCAGTAAGAATGTAAAGGCCAATTTTTTTTTTTGTGGTCTTGGTCCAGCTAAGTACAATAAAGTATCGAACTTTAACACTGCTAAACAAATTTGGGGTGCTTTGGTGAATGCATAAGCCAAGTAAGACAATTCAGAATTGCCTTACTTTTCACTGAATATGAGGTTTTCAAAATGAAGGAAAATGAGTCACTACAAGACATAACAACTAGATTGACTTTGTTGGTCAATGAGTCATCATCTTTAGGAAGGGTTTTATCTATTGAGGAATAGGTAGATAAGGTTTTGAGAGTCCTACCAAAGTCCAAGTGGAATGTTAAAGTTACAGTTATAAGGGAAGCTATGGATCTCACTAGAATGTCCCTTAATGAGCTAGTTGATAATTTAAAGACTTATGAGATAAACATGGAAGATCTAAAAAGGGATGAAGTGGTTAAGGAAAAATCATTGGTATTAAGGGCATATAACAGTGATGAATCTAACCTGGATAAAGAACAAGGAGACTTTATTACGAAAATTTTAAAGAAGTTTTTCAAGAAAAAGGAATCTGACTAGAAAGAAATTGGTAACAAGAAGTGGTCTAGTGATAAAAATCAGGTTGGATGCTACAAATATGGCAAAACTGATTATTAGATCAAGGATTGTCCTCTTTGAGAGATTGAGTGGAAAAAGGAAAGAGTTAAAAAAGAACCGAGGAAAAAGGCAAAGAAAAAGGGAAAAAAAGAATATTCCATGGTAGCTTCTTGGGGTTCAGATTAAAAAAAATTAGATGATGAAGATATTGATGAAACTACTCTCATGACCATTAGAAATTTAGACATGGAAGAGGAAGAAGCAACTTCTGAGGTAAGCATTCTTGAACTAAAAGAAAAATTACAGCTTTTTTTCTAAAAGAAAACTTATTTCATTAATGAGTGTCTTAGTTGATGATTTTCAAGAACTAACCTCTAATAGGGATGAATTGTTCAGTAGTCTTGCAAGCTTAAAGTTTGATTACATTGATATGAAAACTTGCGAGATTGCTAAAAGAATAGGTTAGCAGGCTTTATTCATCAAACATGAATCTCAAGTCAGAAGTTCTGGAACTATCTCTATCTAAAAAGGAAAAAAATGCTATGAGTGAAAATCAAAAAAGAATTGTGTCATATTTTTATACAAATGAAAAAATAATTTTCTTTATGAAAAAAATAAGGTGAGGAAACTAACTCAAGAAGTCTCTAAGCTAAAAATGGATCCTAAAAGAGCAAATAAAGGGACCAATTCATCTAGAATTGTGAATAAATGAATGAAAGAACTCACAATGAAAAGACTGGCTTATGATTATATAAAGAAACTGATGTCACTAGGGATTTGTATTACATATGTGGAAATCTTGGACATCCTACTACTGAGTGTCCAGTTGCTGCAAAGAGTAGGGCTAGAAGTATAAATCTAGAAAAAGGAACTTGTTTTAAGTTAGCTTAAGCTAACAGGAAAATATCAAAACTATCTAGATAAATAGGTTCAAAAACCTGTTGCCTAGATGTACTAAAACAAACTTGATTCATAATTTTGATCATAAGAAAGGACCCCAAGCTTGTCTGGGTTCTTAAAACTAACCCCTAAACTGTTTTGCAGGTAAAAATGAAAAGAGGCAAGAGACATTGGTACATGAATAGTGTTTGATCAAGGCATATGACTAGAGAAAAACAAAAATTCCTTTCACTTACCATATTTGAAGGGGGAATGTGTCAATTTGAGATGGTAAAAAGGATACTATCACTAAAGTTGGGAAGATTGGCGGGTCTGAAATAAGAGCTTTGGAAGAAGTCTATCACGTGGATGGATTAAAATAAAATCTTATCAGCATCTCTCAACTCTGTGACAAAGGAAACAAGGTAACTTTACTTCTGCAGGTTGCAAAGTTAAGAAGCTGGATACAAAGGAGTTTGTACTAACTGCCAAGAGACATAGAAATATGTATAAGTTTGATATGATTGGAATACCTGGTACAAAGTTGACATGTCTAAGTACGATTGAGAGTGACCCTATACTATGGCATAAAAGACTTGGACATTCAAGTCTGAAATAACTAAACAAACTTGCCTCAAAGGACATGGTGGTAGGCTTGCCTAAAACTAAGTTCGAAGAGGAAAAATTTTGTAGTGCATGTGTAAGGGGGAATCAAGTAAGATCATCCTTCAAGACAAAAAACCATGTTAGCACAACCAAGTGCCTTGACCTAATCTATATGGATCTTTGTGGACCAATGAAGGTACAAAGAAGATGAGGCAAGAGGTATGTTTATATGATTGTTGATGATTATTCCAGGTTCACATGGACACTGTTTTTAGCTTTCAAGGAGGATGCCTTTGATGTTTTTTCTATGAAGGTGAAAAAGAAATAGGTATCTCACTAATTTCCATAAGATTTGATCATGAAAATGAATTTGAAAATGCAAAATTTTTAGAAATTGACAGGGGGAATCAAGAAATTGAAATACCCACAATACTAATTCGTGCTACTAATAATGCTCTTGGGTGCTCATAAGGGGTAGTGCCTAAAAGATACAAGTATCAAGGATCTCATTCAATTAAAAATATTCCAACTGTTCTAACTTTTGGATCACCACTAAAGCAGGATTAAAGAACTTGTATGCTTTCAAGGCCTTTTTATCACTGGTTGAACTAAAAAAGGTGAATAAATCACTTCTTGATGAATATTAGGTAATTTTTATGCAAGAAGAACTCCACTAGTTTGAAAAAAACAAGGTATGACACTTGGTTCCACCACCACATGACAAAACTCTAATTGAAACTAAGTAGGTGTACAGGAACAAGGTTGATAAAAATAGAACAGCTATAAGAAAGGAAAGACTGTTGGTCTGAGGATACAACTAAGAAGAAGGTATAAACTATGTTAAGACATTTGCACCAGTTATAAGACTTGAAGCAATTTGGATCCTTGTATCCTTTACTGCTTTCAAAGAATTCATTTCCTATCAAATGGATGTAAAGAGTGCATTCTTGAATGGAAATCTGAAGGAGGCAGTATATGTGAAGCAACCACCTGGGTTTGAAAGTATTGAGTTTCCTGATCATGTCTACAAGTTAGACAAAGCTTTGTACGGTTTGAAATAAGCCCCTAGGGCTTAGTATGAAGATTATCAAAATTCCTCCTAGAGCATGGGCACATAAGAGGTAAAATTGACAATACTCTATATTTAAAAACTAATGGCAAGGATTTATTGATTAATATATATATATATATATATATATATATATATATATATATATGTATGATATAATCTTTGTCTCTACTGATGTCAACCAGACTCATGATTTTACAAAGTTTATCAGTAGTGAATTTTCAATGAGCATAATGGGAAAATTAAACTACTTCCTATGATTGCAAATCAAGCAAACTCCTACTGACACATTGATTCATCAGCAAAAGTATGTGAAAAAATTACTTAAGAGATTTTCTATGGAAAAGGCCAAGGAGATAAGCACTCCCATTACCACACAAAGTTAGACCTTGATAAAATAGGTCCATCTGTGGAAAAAAAGCTATCTCGAGGAATGATCGAGTCTCTCTTGCATCTCACTGTAAATAAACCTGACATTGTCTTTAGTGTTGGATTATATGCAAGGTTTCAAGCAAATCCCAAGGATTCCCATCTCAAGTATGTCAAGAGGATACTAATGTACCTAAAAAACCTACTGACTTAGGTCTTTGGTATCCTAAAGGAAGTAATTTTAAATTGGTAGGCTATGCATATGTTAATTATGTAGGTTACCTTATAGACAGAAAAAGTACCACAGGTATGACACGCTTCCTAGATCATGTTTGATCTCCTAGTCCACCAAGAAGCAAAACTCTGTAGCCTTGCCCACTACTGAGGTTGAGTATGTTGCTATTGGATTATGATGTGCATAATTGTTATGAATTAAGTAACAATTAAGGAATTTTGGTATGAGTGTTGGTTGTTTTCCAATTTTTTGTAATAACACTAGTGCCATCAATATATTAAAAATTTTTGTGCAATATCAAAGAACTAAACATATTGACATACGACACCATTGTCTTAGAGAAAATATTGAGAAAGGTCATATTTCAATTATGTTCTGTTCTATTGAGGAACAAATTACTGTCATTTTTACCAAGACACTAAGTAGAGAACACTTTGAAAAAAATAGGTTGGACTTAGGGATGATTAAAATTCCATAAATCACCTTCAATGATTGGCTAGACTATTTGTTTTACACTTTTAGAAGCAAAATTATTATTTTGTTCTTTCTTCCACATTCAGTTGTGTGTCTTAATTCTAGTTCCTGATATTTTTTATTTTTAAATTGTGTATCTATCTTTGCAGATCTAAAAGATCAAATGAGTTATACTTGAAGTCCTTGTGAAAACTTTCTAATGGTATGTTCAAAATTGCTAAGTAGAGTCCTAATTAAGGATGAAACATCTACGCATATCTATTTCTTGAATTAAATAATTCACTTTATCTTCTTTAACTGCCAAATTTTGAAGTGTCCTTTTCTACTTCAAAAGCTCCACCACCTGTCTTTTCACATCTCCAAATCCGATTGGGTTTCCACTGTCTCACCTCTTCTACTACCCTATAGTTCTTGTCTAAACATTATATCTATTTAAGTCATGTTTCTCTCCACTAAGATCTCACACCTCTCTCTCTCTCTCTTTCATAATCTATTTTTCTCTTTACTTTTACTGCTCCTAATTAGCCTATCCTCTCATCGTGTCTTTTTTTTCATTACCTTCTTCATCTACTACTCAAGACTAATTAAAACCGCCAGTCTCTACCTCCAAGGAATGGGTACCTCTTGAACCTCAAATTGCTCCTATCCTCCCACTTCAACTTTCAAAATATCTGATTTTGCCTATTAGAATGCGTTCAAATCCATGGTTGGTTCTTTCAATTGTATTTCTTTAAACCAAGTCCAAGATATCATTCTCATTCAGACAATTTTCACTGAGACCCATCCTATCTCAAGCCTCATTCCTAAGAGGGCCAGATCTCATCTCAAGAAAAGGACTGACAGTCTTATTCTTATCCCTGATGTTTAGGTTTTTGATGAACCTATGAGTTCTCTTGGTACAATTCAGATCCCTCATACTCGCAATCGCAAATGTGAAGAGGATTCCATTCTTGAAAAGATACTGAAGGCAACTGAGAAGAAAAATTATATGTCTGTTGTTTCTCTATCTTTAGAGGCTCTCTCCTCTGATGATGATCTACTTCTCAACCAAGATTTCCATGGAAAGAGGGTTAAAAACAACATCCCAAAACCCTCCTCCCTATCAGTATACTCGCTTCTCTTCCTCATCTAAACATCATCCAAGAAAAACTCTCCTCCTACAC
This sequence comes from Capsicum baccatum var. pendulum, assembly GCA_030864225.1. NCBI lineage: Eukaryota > Viridiplantae > Streptophyta > Magnoliopsida > Solanales > Solanaceae > Capsicum > Capsicum baccatum. The sequence continues at coordinate 198,563,949 of CM061560.1, read as the reverse complement.
TAAAATCTTTCTCTAAATCCAAATCCTTCTCCCGTCCTCTAAAAAAGAGGTCTATGAACCTTCTCTATCCACTATTACTTCTTCTTCACTTATCAATGTTGTTCCGTTAGAGTTTACTCCTACCCCTGGTCTTAATCACATCATTACACTCCAATAATAATTTATTATGAATGGCAGAGTTGTCACTGGTTTTGGGGGTCCTAAAATGGATGTTCTACTCACTAAGGTTTCTGTATAAGGATGGACCTCCCTATTTCTTCAGGGCACCACTCAACATAAGTTTTCTAGGAAGGAGGTTGCTGAGTTCTATAATAATGGAAAATTTGATGGAACTTTGTTCACATCACATATGCTTGGAGTTCTTATTTATCTAATACTTAAAGATGTTGCTTAAATCTTAGATGTGCCTGCTGGAGGTTGGAGTCACTATATGAAGTATGAGTTGCCTCACTTGATCAAACATGCCTTCGTCTTAGACATTACTAAGAAAATTTTAGGATAACACACTTTTTTTCACCATTGCAAAGTTGAGGAAAGGGAAATATCCCATCTTCACCAGCTCTATGTTGGAGTTGTTCACAAAATCATCCTTCAAAAAAAGAAGAGAATGACTTAAGCCAAATACTTGGATGTGAACTTAATGGAGTTGCTGGATTCTGAAGTCAAGATTAACTTTCCCAATCTGATTCTCATGCACATGAATAGAGTGATTTATTAGGATAAAAATGACCATATCTTGGCGTATGTATTTTAGTTGGGCCAAATTTTTAATTCCTATGATGTTCTAGGTAGGAGTATTAGACCACAAAGGATGTGTTGGGAAGGGTACGTTATTCTGCTCTCCCTAAGTCAATGAGGCATGCTAACACTCTTCTCTATTAGGCCCCAAATGCTTTGGCTGAGAATATTGAGGAACTAGAGGATGCTAGAGCTACACATGCTCAAGAAAAACTGCACTCAGGGCTAGAATAGTGGAACTTGAAAATGAGCTTGCCTAGGAGAGAACCACTAGTGCTGGCACTATTCATCGTCTGACACATTTGATCCCATCTATTCCATCTATCTGATAGCTCTTCTTTCTTAATGTCTTAATGTTGTCATTTAACTATGTTAGTGCTCATTAATGTTAAGTACTTTTTAGTACTTTCTTAGCTTTTGATGTTCATGCTTTTTGAAGTTTAGTGCAATAGATCTCAAGTTTGCTCAGCTACCTTTTATCTTTTTTCTCAGATTTATATGTCTTTAAATTTAACATTTGTATCGTTCTCATTGTCTTGGTGATAGCCCTAGTGACCATGAAAGGTTTAACCTTTGATTTTGCTTCTAAATACATATACTTAGATTTTAATGATGCCAAAAGAGGGAAAATAATAGAGGATAATGAAATACTTATAACCCATGTACCTATTTCATTCTAGTGTTTTATGTTTAAAGTGTCTACAGAAAAGTGTATTGGATGCATAAAGATAATAAGTTTGTCATCATAAAAAAGGGGTAATTTGTTGGGTTCTATAAAATTTTTGATGACTGTTAAGATGAACGAAACATGTTGGTTAAGCTGGTTCACAGATACACAGGTGCAAGAAGAAAAGACAAAAAGCAAGACCATTGAAAGAAAGGATAAGATTACTCGATTAAAGGAGTGAATTGAGTAGTTACAGTTGATAAACTCAAAATAACTACCACTTGTAAAATTGAAGAGTTGAAGTTTGACTAAAACACTTGACACAAAAGAAAGGTTGAATTGAATAAGGAGTCATACTCGAAATAGAACTCTAGTAGATAAGAGTTCTAAAAAGAGACGAAATTTGATTCCATAAAGAACTCTTTTGGAGAGTTGTGTTTAAATAGGGAGAGTGTCTTTCACAATCACTCATGCACTTACAAAGTAAAAAGGAAATTGACAAATTGACTTAGCTATGTGCAGCTAGGAGATTGAAGGAATACGTTGTTGAACCTTATCTTAGAACTAAGAAAGATAAGGAGTCTAAGCCTTTATGTATTAGGTGTTGGTTCTTAAGTTTTAGTATGTATGTAATCTTGTTTTTAGTGAGTTATAAACTGAGTTAGGTTATTTTCTTCAAGTTAGGGAACTCAAAGACTTGGGGTCACATACCTTTGGAGGTTTATGATTTGAGCATTAAATAGGAGTTAGAGTTTATAATTCCTAGATTATAAAAGTCCTGTAATTTGTTGTTGCTGAGATTCAAGTTGTTTAGTGAAGTTTGGAATAAAATTTTATAGAGGTGCGGGTCATGGTTTATCACACCTTTTTTTGCTGTGTGTTTTTCACATGTAAACAATTGTCTTCTTTACTTATACTATTACTGCTTAATTGAAATACTTTAGGCAACCTGTTTTATTCTTAAGCAACACTTAAGTAACTATAAGTAATCTAATAGGTCGTGTAGTATCATTCTAAAAAATAAGGATTGTTTACTAAAGTTGAACAATTTTTGTTAACTTTAAATGAAGGTAACATCAACCTTCTAGAAATGGCAATGGGGCGATGCAGTAGCTTGATAGGGGATGTTAAGCCTATGTGGGATGAGTTTAATATTAGGCGTATTTAAAAAACATTGATGCAGGGTAGGGCAGGTCAGGTTGTGGGTTTTAAGTCTCACTACCATGATAGAATTGATCTATCTTCTGCAATGCTTCGTAGATCTTAATTTCAATCTGAGTGACCTAGAAGTATCACTACAACAAATGTGAAATATAGATATGAAATTATTAGCAACGACACAATATTCGACCACTTTTTATTTTCTTAATTTTTTCTCTCTCGAAAAAATTCTCTCACTTCTCTCTAGATTTTACCCTTACTGTTTCCGTCGAAATAGCTTCACAGCTATTGGTGGAGCTTTTTCGACCACCGGAATAGTCACAGAATGAATGCAGTGATAATGCAAACCCAACCTAGCACGAATTGATCAATAATATCTCTCGCAACTCTCAAAAATTGGAAAGGATTAAAGCGGTCATTGGGGTGATTTCTGATGAGAATGGGAGTTATTTCAAAAAATAATTTCTCTTGATGATTCTAGAGAGTTTTAGAATATTACAATCCATGGAATAGATTCTAAAATGATTAATCCATCTAGGGCGAGTGATTCTGTGATTAATAATGAACCAATAGAAAGAATTGAATAAGGGGAGTTGCAAACTGTCGAAGATAATTTGATGGAGGTGCGATCTTGAATTCAAACCTCATGTCAGCAAGTGTGGGATGATGTGAATAAAGGGAATGGTAGAGGGGATCACTGAGCCTCTACCACTTAGTTTTCAGCCCAGGGCAATACTGTTATCGGTGCCGGAAATCGGTCGAATTTCAGCGACAAAGTTTTTGGTCAAATCTAATGTCAGTCAGTTTCTAAAGAGGTAAGGGATGATTATAGCTCAAAATCCCCAATTTTTACTACTCCTTATGATCCGAATTTAGATATTAGGGTTTCATATACTAGGTCTCCCAAAATTAGGTAAAATGTGAATTTTGTGGCTTTAATTCAAAATTCCCATCATGATATGCAAGAAGGTATTGCAAAGGGAAACATGTTTAAATCCCTACCATAAACACTTTCTATTGAATCAAATTTGGATTCTAAAAGCTTTGCACATGCAAATTTGGTCAGAGATGATACTTCGGCAGAAATTAATCAAGTGGGGCAATCAGAATCTACTAGAATTGATATGGAGAATATTAATTCATCAAAATCTCCTCCAAATTATCCTTAACAATTGTCCAATTTGAATTTTAGGGCTTCAGATGATCATGCTACTATTCATGGGTCAGATTTGAAAATTCTGAGAAACTTAAAGAATTGAATATAATCGGAGGTACAATGGACAATGCTGAGTCTTCTTCTGATATCTCCATAGGTGAGTCCAATAAATTTAGTGATATGAAAGGAAAAGTAGATCTTGATAATTGTCTTAATGAAGTTGATAAAGGAAAAGATGTGTCTGTTGAGAATGCTATTGCTAGTGAACTTCATGTTGTTGATCCTAAGAGAAAAATCAAGAAGAACCAATTGAATATTTTTGTGTAGAACAATAGAACCATCCCAAAACATTATGTTCCTAACAATAAACCATTGGAAGTCTCAAATAATTTTAGGACTTTTAAACCAATTGTACTAACTACTACGGAACCTATTTTGGCCATCTCTAAGCCAAAATATAGAGATCAAAACCCTGATCCCATCAACAAGAATAAAAAACAAGCGAGGCCTAAAATACCTCACATTTCTAATCCTCCATCTCCTACTATTTCTAATGCTATGGTTACCAAGTTGAGAGCTTAAGAGGCTATGAAAGTCACCACTATTGGGATTAATCCACCCAAGATTACTATTAAACAAGGTCTACCAACAATTGTGTTTAATCCTACTGATTTCAAAGAAAAACTTATTGCAAGGTGTAAATATACTTAGATTGGCAAATTTGCTAATACATGCCCAAAGTGAAGGTTATTAGAAAATCGTTTATTCTGCAAACTGAGCTTAAGGGTGGGGTCAGGTTAACTCACTACAATGCAAGATATTTATATATTGATTTGGAGAATGAAAATGATCATTCAACTATGTGTTCTAAAGGTAAGATGTATATTGAAGGACAGTTGATGAGATTTCAATTAGGACCCCTACTTTCAAACCTGATGTGGAAACACCTCTTATCCCAGTTTGGGTTGTGTTACCTGAACTTCCTTGGTACTGTTACTTCATTGAAGTTGTGGCTCCCTTGTTATTTCCTATTGGAAAAGCTTTATACTTGGATCTGGCTACATATAAGAAAACCAGAGGGAGTGTGGCTAAAGTAAAAGTGCAAATTGATTTGACTAAAGCTAGACCTCAACATATATGGATGGGGTATGATGAAGATGAAAATAGAGAGGGTAGATGGCAAGTTATACAATATGAGGATGTGCCTGAGCAGTGTTCTTAGTGGAAACACCAAGGTCAGATACCTGTGACATGTACTATTAAGAGAAGAAATGATGAAGCAAGAAGAAAAAGGGAGATGGAAGAAGTTGAAAAACACCTTAATGATCAAATGCATAGTATTTCTGAGAGTACAAAATCAGAACAAGTGTAAGATCAACATATTAATAACAAGTATCCAGAGATAAGCAACAACAAGGATACTGAAAATACTCAAGAACAAGATCAATAGCAAACTCAGAAAAGAAGGAGTAGAAAAATAACAAACACAAAAGGTTCAGCAGCAACAACAATAAATTAACTAACAAATGGCACAACAAAAATAACAGGGAGTACAGAAATACCAATAATAGCAGGTGCAACAACAACAATAGAAACAGGTACAATAATAGCAACATCAATAGGTACAATAACAAGATAAAGATAATATGCAACAACACAATCAAGGTAGGATCCAACAAGTCTATAGGCCTGATTCTCCTCAGCCTCTAAAAAACACCAATCAGTAAGTTCAACCATAACAACTGGCAGGTAAAATTATTAATTCTACTGATCGACAACCCAAAAAAATGTAATGTTAATTCTGGAGTTCAAAATAAACACTCCTACCCAAAAATTGTACTATTATTATTGTTTAATCCCAACCCCTAAATCCCCAACAAAAATGATATTGGGCAAGCTCTCTACAAACAAAAAAATGGCATTGGTAAAGGAATCAACAAAGCTAATGGAGTAAGCCATCATCAAAATACTAAGGATTCTGATAAATGTCCCTAAAAATGGGACCATAAGTATTGACTCAATGTTTCATAAAACCCATCCCAATACGTTTAATATTCAAATAGGTGAGATTGGTGAATTGGCAAAACTTTAAGATCAAAAGAATAGGAATGTTGAAAATATCCATAAAAGGACCTCAGATATTGACTTAATGCTTCATCAACCCCGCCCCGTGATTTTTACTGATAATAAAGTTAATAGAGGTTAGGCTAGTATGAAGGAAAAAACTATAACCTGTAGGAATGGGTTTCCAGGGGAAAGGGTGTTCTTAATATGGTTGATCTTAGGGTTGACTTTAGAGCCCCTGCTACCACTGTTGTTGCTGATTTTGATGTTGAAATGCTTAATGCTCCTGATCAGATTTTTGCAGATGGTACTTCTGGTAATATTCCTGAACAAGACTTATATAAGGTTAATGTGGGTCCTGCTGATAATATTCATGATAGTGAAATAGATGGACATGGTTTTGTATTGAAAAGAGATCAGAGGGATGGTATGGTTCATTTGAATGATGAAGTTGCAGAGTATGATGGTGATGAGCCTCAGAAGGATGTAGAAAATTCGGTAAATGATGCTTTTGGAGGGGTACACAAACCTCCTAATAATAAATATTCTGCTAGGTTGAGCAAAGAAAGAAGAGATACTAATAAGAAAAAATAGGAAAATATAGAGAAAATGAAAGACTTGCAGAAAGGGTATTGTTCAGAGCCTAAAATTTTGAAAAACCTACTCAAAGTGTTCAATCGGCAGCAAATTCCAAGAAGATGTCTACATTGAATACTGTTCCTGATTTTCCTATAGATATGCAAGATGCATTAAGGGTTATTAACTCAGAAGATGATTTAGAAGAAGAGATTAGTGAACACTTACTGTGGATACTGGTGCTTATGAGAAAATTCAGCAAGTCACAGCCAAGCAAAGATTATCCCTAAGTGGACATAAACATAAGGCTAAATTCTCCAAAGATAATTCTACAAACAAGTCTGCTACCAGTGAGAGGGTTCTCACTAGGTCTCAAGGCAAAGGTTTATTATGATTAGTAAGCTCATTTGGAATGCCAAGGGTATTAATACCTAAGGGGCAATGGAAAGGCTCAGGCCTCCCATTAATATCCATCATCTCTCTCTTATTACCATACTTGAAATTTTTTCAAATAATTCTCAGCTCTATAATTTCAAAATTTATTTAAAATGGACAAGGCAGCCTGCAATGCTAATGGCAAGATATGGTTGTTTTGGACTCATGACATTAACTGTGATATTATAGAATCTGATGAGCAACAAATCACTTGTGTAATCACTCATGTGAGGTTGAGTCAATCCTATATGATGACTTTTGTGAATGCAAAATGGGAAGACAATTTGAGAATACCTCTTTGGGATAGGATGTTACACTTTTCTTCACTTACCATGACTTGGTGTGTTGTAGGTGATTTCAACATGATTACTTCTATTGATGAAAAATTTAGGGGTGCTCCTTACAACATGAGAAAAAGCTTTTATATTATTGGGGTTATTAAATCTTGCAATTTGATAAATATTGGTTTTAGTGGCAAGAGATTCACTCGGTCCAACTTAAGAGGTATCAATTTTAGAACTTGGAAGAAGTTAGATAAAGCCTTAGTCACTGATGCCTGGTTAAAGAAAATGTCCCCTTGCTATTAACACTCATCTTTCTTCTATGGGTTCAAATCATTGACCTATTTGTTACAAATATAAGATAAACAGGAGAATCACATAAAATATTTTTAGTTCTTAAATTGCTGGGTTGTTAACAAATCTTTCCTAGAAATAGTTGAGAACTGCTGAACCAGGCCTTATGAGGGTGATCCTATGTGGTCTTTTCATCAAAAAATAAAAAGACTAACCAACACTCTTAGTCACTGGTCCAAGAAGGAATTTGGTGATATTTACGCTAAATTGAAAGAGTATGAAGATAACATTAAAACTGCTGAAGAAGATCTAATTCAGAACAACATTGATGAGAATATGATTAATTTGCACCAATTGAATGCTGAATATATCAGACTCCTGAAACTAGAAGAATAAATTCTCAAGCCAAAAGCTTAGTTACAATGGTTCAAGGATAGAGATGCTAATTATAGATATTTCTATGTTGTAATCAGAGAAAGAGAAAGGAAAATATTTATCCACAAAATCAAGAATGAAGAAGGAAGATGGGTACAAGGTGACAGTAAAATTGTTGCAGCTGCTTGTGAATATTTTTAAGAGATTTTTATTGGTAAAGAGGAAGTGGTACCTGAAGATTATCTAAACTACATTCCTAGAATGATCACATCTGAACACAACTGCTATATGTAGTTTTGATGATGAGCAGCTAAACTGCAAGGGACCAGGTCCCTGGATAGGCAAGGTACAGTACAACTGGCATACATTGTCTACACAGTTTTTTCCTCTTGTGTAACAAACTTGTAGGTTCTATTTTATACTAATTAGGATAGCCGGTCCAATGATATTTCAGCCCTAATCATCACTTAACTATAAAAGGAAAGATACGCCTCTTCATTAAATGGTTTTTTGTAGAAATGACAAAATGTGAAAAGAGGCAGCAAAAATCCCATTTCAACACTTCTCAAGTTCTTAGCTATTTATGTGAGCTTAACTTAAAATTGTTCTTGAGTGAGTAATGATTTGTATTTGAACTACTCATTTTATAAGAGTAGTGTTTTCATTTATTGGGAGAGGTGCTTAGGTAAGTTGCCTAAGTGTAAGACTGATTAGAGTTAATCAATAGAGAGTCCTTGGTAGAGTTACCAAGATGAGCTTGTAGTAGAGCTGCTACTGGCGAAAGGAGCCTAGAGTTAGGTTGAAATCAATACAGTAATCAAGAGGTTGATTATAGTGGATTTCTTGAGGTGCTTGTGAGGGCAAGCCGTGGTTTTTCCCTTCCTGAGTTTCCACGTAAAAGTCTTGTGTTCTTACTTTCCTGCACTGCTTTTATTTTTCCAGCACCTCATAGTTACTTTATTGTTCTATCGCTTGTGATTAAATTTGAGGGACCTAGTCTCTCACTATGTGGTACAACCCCCCAAGGGTTCCAACAATTGGTATCAGAGCAGGTTCACTCTAAAAGGTTCATACCTAAAGTGTTCTGGTCACCATGGCTGCTACAACTGAACTAGGGGTGGAAAAAAAGTTAGAAAAAAGAGAGATATTCCTGACCTTAAAGGCTTTAGAGTCTGACCCAGGTGAACAAGACATTGATTTTTCACTTGTGGCAACAAAAATTATTAGAGCTACAAAAAGGGGTTGTAAGCTTAGCAAAAGAAATGATAAGATTAAAGGTTGTCACAAAGATGGTAGCTGTAAGGCACCTATAAGAAAGTATCAAATGCAAAAGAATGATCAAAATCCTGAAAAATCAAAAAGAAATGATGCATCTAGTTGTATAATAAAGAATGTGTTGGCTGCATGGGAAGACTCCTCAAATAAATCTAAGAAAGGCAAGGAGAATGGAGATAGTTTCAAGCAGAAATATGGTAAGAAGAAAATAATCTCGGGATCTTGTAGCTCTCTAATGGCCACTACTGAAGAAGAGAGGAAAATATGGTAGAAAAGGGGGATGACAACCAAAATTGGTTTATTGATAGTGGTTGTTCTAGACACATGACTAGGAGGGTTAATTATGTTCTCTCTCTCAAGGCTCTTCGAGGGGAGATGTGTCTTTTGAAAATAGTTAAAAGGGCTATATCCAAGGTGTTGGAAAGATTAGGAAGTCACCTCATCATGCAATAGAAGTTGTGTATTATGTAAATGGGCTAAAGTATAGTCTTCTAAGTATATCTCAAATCTGTGACAAAGAAAATGAGGCAAAATTCTCATCTGATAGATGTACTGTATCGAACATGAAATTTGAAAAGATTATACTCAAATCCAAAAGGATAAAAAATATGTATGTAGCTGATCTGGAGTCTGTGGCTAATGGAGAATTAACTTATTTAAGTGCACGAGGTGAAAATGCTAATTTATGGCACAGAATATTAGGGCATATGAGTTCCTCCTTATTAAACAAGTGATTTCAAGGGACAAGGTCCGTGGCCTGCCAAGGCTGAAATTTTTGGACAATAAAGTCTGTGAAGCTTATGTTAAAGGTAAGCAGACCAAATCTTCCTTCAAATTGAAGAAGCAAGCAAGTACTTCGAGACCTCTTGAAATACTTCACATAGATTTATACAGACTTATTAAAGTCCAAAGTATAGGAAGGAAGAAATATGTGTTGATTATTGTAGATGACTATTCCAGGTTCACCTGGACAATTTTTATAAGAACAAAGGATGAAACATATGGGGTTCTTGTGGCTTTTGCCAAGAAAATACAAGTGAGGCTAAATTGCAAAATTGTTGAATTTAGGTTTGATCATGGGACTGAATTTGAGAATTTTTAGGTTGATGATTCTGTGATGAGCATTGAATAAGTCATAATTTTTTTTCTCCCAAAACTCCACAACAAAATAGAGTAGTTAAAAGGAAAAACAAAACTCTCATAAAGATTGTTAGGACTATGCTTATTGATAGTGGTCTTCTAAAGAGTTTCTGGGTTGAAGCAGTGAATACTGCTTGTTATGTGACTAACAGGTATTTGATTAGATCACTTCTGAATAAAAATCCAAATGAACTGTATTCAATAGAAAGCCTCGGATAGACTATTTCAGACCTTTTGGATGTAAATATTTTATGCTAAACAATGGGAAGAGAGAATTGGGAAAATTTGATTCCAAAAGTGATGAAGTTGTGTTTGTAGGCTACTCCTTAACTAGAAAGTCTTACAGAGTGTTAAATAAAAGAACTTTGTGCGTTGAATAAAGTATTCACGTGATTTTTAATGAGTCAGGAAGTCAAATGAACACTGGGTATGGTGAAAGTTCAAAAGATGTAGAACTTATTCCTGTTCAAAAGGATGTAATTACTGAAGATGATGATCAAGGGATTAATGATGCAGATGAAAGTGAGGATAGTGATGATGACCCAGGATCTCTTCCATAAATTCTATCTCTACTAGAAGAACAACCAGAGGAAACCTGTCGGAATTCATAAGGACTTAGTCCTAGTGGTATCAATCTCAGAAGGCAAACTTTGTGGCATAAATCCTCTCATCCCCTTGAGACCCTGCCTATACCCCTAGAAACTGGGGTTCAAACAAGAGCTCAAGTCAGGAATCCTATGGTATTTTCAACCTTTTTATCCCAAATTAATCCCAAGAATGTAAAAGAGCCCTAAAGGATGTTGATTGGATTAATGCAATGCAAGAAGATCTTCATCAATTTGAAAAAATTAAAGTCTAGCATTTGGTCCCCAGGCCTATTGACAAAATAATTATTGGGACCAAATAGGTATACCAGAATAAGCAAGACAAAAATAGAACCATCAATAAAAATAAGACAAGGTTGGTTGCTCAAGGTTCTAACCACAAAAAATGGATTAACTATGATAAGATTTTTGCCCCTATAGCAAGAATAGAGGCTATAGCAAGGACCTAGTCCCTCACTGTATGGTTCAACCCTCTAAGGGTTCCAACAATAACAACATTCTTTATGAAGATTCGACTTTGGACGAGCTTAAAGCTGTAGTCTTCTTAATAAGTACTCAATATGCAGTAAGACCTGATGGTATGAATGGCAAATTTTTTCAAACTTGTTGGTGTATTATTAAGCACGACCTCTTAAAAGTGGTTCAAATATTCTTTTGTGGTCATATTATGCCTAAAAAAATTTCTCATGCTTGTTTGATCTTACTCCCCAAAGTAGATTATCCTAATAAACTTTCATAGTTTAGACCAATAAGCTTGAGTAATTTCATGAATAAAATTATTTCCAAGCTGATTAGTCTCAAAATAGCACAAATTCTTCCCAAATTGATTTCTCCCAACCCATCAGGATTTGTGAAAAGTAGAAACATTTCAAAAATATTATGCTCACTCAAGCGATCATCCACGGTATCAATAAGCTTAATGAAGGAGGGAATGTTGTGATTAAATTAGACATGGAAAAGGCTTACGATAGGGTTTTATGGTCCTTTATTTGTTTGGTTCTCAGGAGAATGGGCTTTGAAAAAGGTATTATTGATATGATATGGAGACTTATGTCCAACAATTGGTATTTTGTGATTGTTAATTGGTCAAGACACAGTTTTTTTTAGTCTGCTAGAGGATTAAAACAAGGAGATCCTCTCTCTCCGGCTCTTTTTATCTTGGGTATTGAGGTTTTTTCTAGAATGACCAATAATTTGCAGTACCATCACCTGTACTATGGTTTTATAATAAAGCAAAATGGTCCTCAAGTCAACCATCTTAGTTTTGCTGATGATGTAATAATATTCACATCTGAAAAAAGAACTACTTTAAGACTTATTACGCAGGTTCTTATTGATTATGAGAAGGTGTCAGTGTAGCATATTAACAAAGACAAGAGTCACTCCATGCTTCATTCTAGTGGTTTTCCCAATACCATCAATAAAATCAAGCAGGAAACTGGTTTCAAGCAAAAAATGAGTCCTATCACTTACTTGGGTTACCCCATTTATACAGGAAGACAAAGAATCATTTATTATTCAGGTTTGGTTTCTAAAGTGGTGGCAAGAATCAGTAGTTGGCAAAGTAAAATTCTTAGTTATAGAGGAAGAGCAACTCTTATAAAATATGTGCTTCAATCTTTACCTATTCATATTTTATCTGTGGAGATCCCTACTAGTACTACTCTTAAGCAAATCTTGAGTTTAATTGTTGATTTCTTTTGGGGATGGTCAGAGAACAAGAAGAAATATCACTGTTCATCATGGAGGAACCTATGTTATCCTATTAATGATGGCGTTATTGGTACTAGACACCTTTCAGATGTTTGTGTTGCTCTTAAACTTAAATCGTGGTGGACTTTAGATCAAAAAATACATTGTGGGGGGACTTCCTCAATGAAAAATATTGTCAAAGAGCACATCCGGTGATCAAGAAATGGGACACTGGAAATTCTCTTGTACGGAAGTGTATGATGTACAACAGGTAAATTGCTGAAAAACATATTCGTTGGAGATTGAAGTTTGGTACATGCTCTTTTTGGTGGGATAAATGGTTAGGAGTGGGATCTCTTCATTATTTTAGAAATGACCCTATTAGGTCTAACAACATCAAAGTTGATCAACTTTGGGTGCAAAGTGAATGGGATGTTGAAAGACTCAATCAAATTCTTCCACCTATTATTGTTCATCAGATCATATACACTCAATTTCATTCCAGTGAAGGTGTGGATGACCAATCTATTTGGACGCTTACTTCTAGTGGTAATTTCACTTGTTCATCAACTTAGGAACTTATAAGACCTCACAAAAGTACAACAATGACCAACTTATGTACTTGGCAGAAACACGTTTCTTTTAAGTGCTCATTTCTTTTGCGGAGAGAATTAAGGGATAAGCTACATACGAATGAGAAACTAACTTTCTTTGGTCATGATCCATCAGATTATCATTGTTGTCACATTCTAGGTCCAGATACTATTGGGCACATTATGGCCAGTGGTCATTTTGCTCGAAATATTTGGCCATTTTTCTCTAATTCTTTGGGAGTTAATCACACCACAACTACACTAAGGAATTTGATTATGAGGTGGTGGATTTTTTAACATAAAAATAAAGCTCATAAGTTGACTCTTCAAAATATTCCTATTTTTTTTATTGGAACTTATGGAAAATAGATGTGCGGTGAAATATTGGGGGAGGCGTTCAAACTTGGAAAGATTTAAGTTTCAGATTTTCAAAGGCATATCCATGTTATTAAACACCAATATTTCTTACACCTCTTGGCCTCTTAACTGGAAAGATATGGTGATAATTTTAGAGTGGTGTTACCAAATGACTAAGGTTCTTGAAGTTAGGTAGATCAGGCCTACTACTACTGTGGTGAAGTTGAATACAGATGGTAGTACACTCGATAATCCAGGCAGGATTGGTGTTGGGGGTGTAGTGAGAGATCATCAAGGAAATCTCATATTTGTCTATGCTAGTCCTCTTGGATTTGGTACCAACAACCAAGTAGAAATTGAAGCTACGCATATTGGTCTAACTTAGTATTTGCAAAATGGCTATTCAAGAATTATTTTAGAAGTTGATTATAATTTAATTGTTAGGTGGATCAAGCATCATGTTACAGCTCCTTGGAAGATTCAAACTTATCTAGATAGCATTAAAAGAATCATGGATCAATTTGAGCATATTACCTGTAGACACACATACATACAAGCAAACATTCTTCCGGATTCTTTATCTAAAATTAGTTATAATAATGAGGATCCAGCAATATTATTCCATGTTTCAGCAGCTGTCAGATGAGACAAAAGGGCACTTTGTTCTTGACAAACTTGGCATGATAAATTTTAGAAGAAGAAAAATAAAGTATATCAAAGAACCTCCTTGAGATTTATTAGGAGTTGTACTAGATGAGTTAGTAACTCATTTATAATGCAGTTTCCTAGACCTTCTTGTTTCTTCTCATGCTTTTCCTTCTTCTTTTAGGCTATAAAGTATAGGTATATCCTTCTTGAATAAGATCTATTTATTTGGGATTTTTCCTTTATTAGTAAAGGGAGAGTCTCCCTCGTTTATGTATTTCTAGATTTCTTGTACTTGAAAGGAATCCTCTCTTTTTAGGTGTCTAGTCTTCTAGGTTCCTTTTATTATTGGGATGAGTTGACCGGCCTTAATAGGCTAGCTGACTTTGAATCACCATAAGATGGAGGTAAGGTTTATTTCCCCTCCTTATACTTCTTTTTATTTATTTATGATAAGGTGTTTAATCTTCTAGGTTCCTTCTAGTATTGGGACGAGTTGACCGACCTTAGTAGGCTAGTTGACTTTGAACCACCATAGGATAGAGGTAAGGTTTATATCCCCTCCGTGTACTTCCATTTATTTAGTTATGATAAGGCTTGGGGTGATAAAAAAAATTATTCACTTTTAGTGACAAAAATTATATTTCATGTTTAAATTTAAGAGGCACATACTTTTGGTGACGAAACACAATATTTCGTAGCAAAGTTTTGTCCACTAAAATTTCCCTGCAAAAATTATTTTGGTACCATTTATTGAGTACTGTTAGTTATGAATTTAAATTTATCATTGACACAATAATTTTTCACTAAATAATGTATCCAATTTCCGATATGACATTTTTTGTACAAAAATTTATAAGTTTTGGGCACGAAAAGTTTTCGTGACAAAAGAATATTGATACAATAGCAACGGATTTCAAAATGTAATTAAAAATTGTATACTTTAATCACAATTTTTTTATTAAATTGTGACATTATCTTTTGTCACTAATAATCAAACAATTAGTGAAAATTATATTATTGTCTCTATTTAACCACAATTTAATCACAAAGAATTTTTGTCACAAAAATTAACATATTTAAATGGTGATAATTTAAATTTTGTGGTTAGATAGTGGAGTTATTAACTACAGTAAAATTATTGTGATAGATGAAAAAATCAATAACGATAGACCCATCTTGATCTAAATGCAATAAAAATTAAAGTTTTACTCGTTAATAAATATGCACCAGCAAGCATAATTTTCTCTAAATTATAAAATTATATTGTCGACTAATCCAATTATCTGCTTTTTCTCATTTTTAGTCTTATTTATTTTTTTTCCTCCTTTATAGTTTATTTATTTTATGCCCAAATAATTTTAATTTTGATTTTATTCTTTCACCATAAATAGTTTTGGTTCCCTTATTTTTGTATTTGTTAGTGTTTTGTTCTTTTTATTTTTCAATTTTTTATTTTGTGTTCATTTTCTAATTTTATTTTTTCCTTCATAATCCTTTTTTGTTCTTCTTATATATTTATTCTTTATATAATTAAAAAGAGATAACTAATATAGTGAATATTCGTTCATATATATATATATATATATATATATATATATATATATATATATATATATATATATATATTTCATTCATGTCTTAATTTTTTTCTCCTTTTTCATTCATTGTTTCTCAAATTATATTACTATTTATTTTTCTACCATAATCTATACTCAATTTTGACTTTTTTTTTATTTCATTTATTTCTTATTTTTCAATTTTATTTTTATTTTTTCTCAATAATCTAATTTTATTCTTTTTTTGTTGAGGGATGCTTTAATCCTTCAATTTTAATATCCAGTCCTCCATGATACCATCACATTATATCTATAAGTTGGCATATTATCACGGAAGAGTGTTTCAGTCCTTCAACAAGAAACTCTTTAATATACCATCACATTATTTCCATATACTAATGTAGTATACTCGAGGATCGTTCTGTCCTTTCAATGAGACTTTCTCGTTATACCATAGAGGACTACTTTAGTACTTTAGTGAGACACTTCTCATTCCTCCATGATACCATCGCATTATATCGATATACTACATAGTATTATTCTTTAATGTCACACTCCTCAGTCCTCTATATCATCGTAGTATATCTATATACTAGCATGATATCATGAATGACTTCTTTATTCTTTCTAGACACTCATCAATATACCAGCGTAATATATCTATTAAATGGTATAGTTCTTCAGTCAACCACTACTCAGTCCTCTATGATACAATCATTGTATATCTATATATTGATATGTTATCGTAGATGACTACTTCTGTTTATCACAGTATATCTATATACTGATGTAGTAACATAGAGGAATAATTTTGTCCTTCAATGAGTCTTTCTCAGTATGTCATCATAATATACATACATATTAATATGTTATCATAGAGAGTTGCTTTAGTCATTCAATGAGACACTACTTATTCCTCTATGATATCATCATATTTCAATATACTTCATTGTAATATTCATCAATGTGACACTCTAGTCCTCCATATCATCATAGTATATCTATGTACTAGCATGATATCATGGAGGACTTCTTTATGCCTTCTAGATATTCATCAGTATATCGTCATAATATATCTATATATTGATATATATTATCCTTCCATGAGCGCCCTCTGTGATACAATGAAAATATATCTACATACTAGTATGTGTTATAGAGGACTACTTTTGTTCTTCTATGAGATACTCCTAACTATATCATTATAGTATATCTACATACGAGCATGATATCATCTTTTAATAAAACACTCCTCAAGTCTTCATGATACCATCACAATTTATTCTATATACTAGTATGGTATCATGGAGAACTACTTCCATTCTTCAGATGAGATACTTCTCAGTCCTTCACGATATCATCACGGTATATTAATTTATACTGTCATCTTATGATCGATGTCTGCTTTAGTTCTTTAGTGAGACCTCCATGATACCATTACAATATATCTATTTACTGTTATGGAATCATTATTGTCTGCTTCAGTCATTTAGTTAGACTTCCATGCTACCATCACAGTGTATCTATATATTGTCATAATATCATTGACGCCTGCTTCAATCCATCAGTGAGACGTTCGTGGTATCATTACAATATATTTAAATGGTGAAATGATATTATTGACACACGCTTTAGTCCTTTGATAGATCACAAGATTAATATTTTTCTTTTCTTTTTTTATTAAACTTCGTGTCAAGTCAAAACATGTCAAACAAGTTAAAATGAGGGAGTATATGTTTTGTTTTCATTTGCAAAAATCCAAAAAAATTATAACATGCATATGGTTCATTAATTTAGATTATAATAAACAAGTTAGTGCACTTTAATTTTTTAATTCGTATTTTTATTGTAGTATAGTTATTTAATTGGTTTAATTCTTATTAATCTAAAGGTAGTAAGATAATATTTTTATCTTATTTTTTATTTTTATTTTTAAATGTACCATATTGAAAGGCTCATTTGTAATAAAATTTACATATTTAAAAACTATGTAAAAAATACTATTAGCCATAAAAATGAAAATTTAAAATATTCAAAACACATACAAAAATATGTAAGAGTTATTAAATTTTTAAATGGCGGTGATTTAAATTTAGTAGTTAAATAGTGCAATTATTAGCTACAGTAAAATTATTGTGGTAGATGAATAAATCAATAATGATAGACACATCTTGATCTAAATGCAATAAAAATTAAAGTTTTACTCGTTAATAAATTTGCACTAACAAGCATAATTTTCTCTAAATTATAAAATTATACTGCCGACTAATCCAATTATTTGCTTTTTTTCTCATTTTTTTAGTCTTATTTATTTTCTTTTTTTTCCCTCCTTTATAGTTTATTTATTTTGATTCCCAAATAATTTTATTTTTGATTCACCATAAATATTTTTGGTTCCCTTATTTTTGTATTTGTTAGTGTTTTGTTCTTTTTATTTTTCAATATTTTATTTTATGTTCATTTTCTAATTTTATTTTTTCCTTCATAATCTTTTTTTTTCTTCTTATTTATTTACTCTTTATATAATTAAAAATAGATAACTAATATATCGAATATTCATTCATATATATATATATAGTCTTTTCTTTCTTGACTACTTTTTTTACATTCATTTATTTTTTTTCTCCTTTTTCATTGATTTTTTTCTCAAATCATATATTTATTTATTTATTCACCATATTCTATACTTAATTTTTACTTCTTTATTTATTTCATTAATTTCTTATTTTTCAATTTTATTTTTATTTTTCGCAATAATCTAATTTTATTCACTTTTTTTGTTGAGGGGTGCTTCAATCCTTCAGTTTGATACTATCTAGACCTCTATGATACCATCACATTATATCTATATACTAATGTAGTATCATGGAGGATTATTTTGTCCTTTCAATGAGACTTTGTCGGTAAACCGTTATATATGTGTGTGTGTGTGTGTGTTATCATGGAGGACTACTTCAGAACTTTAGTGAGACACTTCTCATTCCTCCATGATACCATCACATTATATCGATATACTGCATAGTATTATCTTTTAATGTCACACTCCTCGGTCCTCTATATTATCATAGTATATCTATATACTAGCATGATATCATGAATGACTTCTTCATTCTTTCTATACACTCATCAATATACCAGCATAATATATCTATAT
Organism: Capsicum baccatum var. pendulum; assembly: GCA_030864225.1. Lineage (NCBI taxonomy): Eukaryota > Viridiplantae > Streptophyta > Magnoliopsida > Solanales > Solanaceae > Capsicum > Capsicum baccatum. The sequence goes on along the minus strand of CM061560.1, from coordinate 198,545,182 downwards.
ATTGGTGTGGTACCATCCTTTATTCAACCACTACTCAGTCCTCTATGATCCAATTATTGTATATCTATTTATTGACATGTGTATTATAGATGACTACTTCTGTTCAAAACACTATATCTATATACTGATGTAGTATCATAGAGGACTAATATTGTCCTTCGGTGAGTCTTTCTCAGTACACCATCACAATATAAATACATATTGACATGTTATCATATAGAACTGCTTTAGTCCTTCAATGAGATACTTCTCATTCCTCTATGATATCATCGTATTTCAATATACTTCATTGTAATATTCATCAATGTGGCACTCTAATCCTCCATATCATGATAGTATTTCTATATACTAGCATGACATCATGGAGGACTTCTTTATGCCTTCTAGACATTCATCAGTATATCATCACAATATAACTTTATATTGATATAGTATCACCTTTCCATGAGCGCCCAGTATGATACAATAAAAATATATCTATATGGTAGTATGTGTCATAGAGGACTACTTTTGTTCTTCTATGAGATACTCCTAATTATATCATTATAGTATATCCACATACGAGCATGATATCATCTTTTAATAAGACACTCCTCATGTGTTCATGATTACATCATAATTTATTTATATACTAGTATGGTATCATGGAGAACTACTTTCATTCTTCAAATAAGATACTTCTCAGTCCTTCGTGATATTATCACAGTGTATCAATTTATACCGTTATCTTATCATTAATGTCTGATGTAGTCTTTTAGTGAGACCTCTATGATACCATTACAATATATCTATTTACTATTATGGTATCATTGTTATCTACTTCAGTCATGTAGTTAGACTTTCATGATACCATCACAGTGTATTTATATATTGTCATAGTATAATTGACGCCTTCTTCAGTTCATCAGTGAGAAACGTTCGTGATACCGTTACAATATATTTAAATGGTGACATGATATTATTGAGATACACTTCAGTCCTTTAATAGACCACAAGATTCATATTTTTCTTTTCTTTTTTCTTTCTTTTCTCCTTTTTTTTCATTCATTTCTTTATTTTTTTTCCCTTTTCATTTATTTTTTCTCAAATCATACCATTATTTATCTTTTTCTCCATAATCTATACTCAATTTGACTTTTTTTATTTCATTTATTTCTTATTTTTTAATTTATTTTTATCTTTTCTCAATAATCTAATTCTATTCACTTTTTTGTTGAGGGATGCTTCAATCCTTCAGTTTGATACTATATAGACCTCCAGGATACTATCATATTATATCTATAAGATGGAATAGTATCATGGAAGAGTGCTTCAGTCCTTCAACAAGAAACTCTTTAGTATACCTTCACATTATATCTAGGCTTAAGTCATCGATAGCCCCTTAAACTTATTTCAAAATTTCACTTGAACCCCTCAACTAAGACTGGTATCTATTTAACACTTATACTCTATAGAAAATTATTCCTATTAGTCACTTTCGGATATTTAGCAAAAATTATAAAGTGTGTGTAACACACTTGCGGTGACATTAAAAAAAATACAACCAATTAAAAAGTGGCATGTGGTATTGAGGGCCCAAATAATTATTAAAGTAATTATAAATTTAAAAATAAAAAATAAAAAAAGTCCCCCCCTCCCTCTGCCAACTGGAGCGCCACTTTGAATCTCACTCAAACGAGCTTGGGAAATAATCACCAGGCTAATTGCTCTAATGTCGGATGTACAGTGATCGTTGTTTTTTTTTTATATTACTGAAGCTGTGGGTGGAATTTTTTGATGAGGTTCTTTGCGTTGAATTTGTATCGACAAGATATACAACTTGAGAAACAGAGAACAAGAATAAGGAAACAGGGGATGCTGCAGCAGTTGCATCTAGTTCAATTTTGAAATGGGAAAGATTTTTAACTAAAATGGTATTTAGAGTATTGTTGGTTGAATCAGATGATTGCAACTTTATATTGGGTTTGATTTATTTAAGCTCATAAACGTGTAAATTCAAATAATCTTACAGTTTTGGAGTTGATTTTTTGGCGAGTCTCGATAGAAAATGCATTTCTCAGAAAATTTGAATGAAAAAAGAAAAAGGCTAAAGGAGTTAGCCAAAGTTGCAACTGGCGACGGCTACGAGGAGAGTGGGGGGGTTGAAGACAATGAACTGAGGTGGGGTAGGGTGTGTGAAGACGATGATGACCCAGGGGAAGGGGGGTTGAAGACGACGAACTGGGGTGGGGGTGGGGGTGGGGGTGCGAAGACGATGATAATTGAGGGTTTTGCTTTTCTTTCATTTATTTTTTAAATTAATAAATTATGATAATTAAAAATTATTTAAGTATAAATTTTTAATTAAAAAAATTAAAATATTATTTACTCTTCGATTCACGCACTCAAGGAAAGTGTAACACACTTTCTATGCCAAATCAGCATTTTGTGCCTAAAAGATATCAATTTTAAGAAATAGAGATGTTTGATAGGTACCAGCCATAGTTGAGGGGTCCAAGTAAAATTTTGAAACAAGTTGAAGAGAATATACTATCATGATATCATAGAGGACTTCTTTATGCCTTCTAGACATTCATCAGTATATCATCACAATATATCTATACATTGATATAGTATCACCCTTCCATGAGCGCCCTATATAATACAAAGGAGGGCCTAAAAAGGCTCCAAAACAGCCCACGACACCTAAAGTGAAGCAATTGACTAAGGGGTCTTTTGGACATTTCACACTTTGTAACCTACTATAAATAGAATATGTTAGGTTATTTACTACTTAGTTTTTGAAGATTATTGAAAGTTGTAACACTGAAACACTCTCTCTTGTGAGAAAGGCCTCTTGGTCAAAACAATGTAACTAGGGTTTTCGACTTGAGTGTGGAATCACACGTGTTAGATTCAAGCTTGGAAACGTTCGACGCTTGGGAGATCGAGGTCCCTCTTGTACCAACGCAAGAGATAGGTAAATTATTGTGAGTAGTTTTAAGGGTCCAAGAGCGGAATATGTTCTTGGGTTCTTAAGATTATTCCTTCATGTTGTCTATCTATCTATCCTTTTATTCATTGTAATCTTTTAACCGTTGTGTGTCTTGCTTGTGGAACCCGTGAGTATTGTTATAATATTGTTATTGTTCTTCGTGTCCTTCATCTTGTGTTTATAATTTTAGTTAGTGGTGGCTGTGTGTGTTAAAGCACACCCCTGTCTTGTGTATTGTTCTTCTTGTTTGTGAATTCGAGTGTGGTCATCAAAAGGGTCCCCGACTCTTTGAACTTGTGGACTAATTTTGGTTTTTGTTTTGTGCTCCCTTGTCTTTCTTGTATAATTTGGTATCAAAGCATGCTTGATATTGTTCCTACAATATCAATCTTGGGCTTGCTTATTAGAAAAATATAAAAAAAAGTGTTAGAAAAATAAAAAATCAAAAAGAAGCAAATCTGTCCGTGTTTGTGTTCTTGGCCGAAAATTATGTTATGTTATTTCTTGGTTGAGATTTTTACTTGTTTTGTTATTTCTAGTATTAGTTTTCTTCATATCTAATGCTCTTGAGTCTAAATCTAAATTTGAGCTTGAAATGTTGATCTTGTTATTGTGAACATAACTTAGTCGATTGTGTTGGCATTGTTGTTGTGGCTTCACATTTGGCCATGTATTGGTAACATTGTTGATTGTGTGGATGTTGAAATTGTTGTTCTTAATCTTGGAAGTGAATGTTGTTATAAATTCATGGCCTAAGAACATTTTGTTGAAGTGTTATAGTCTTGGCCATGTTAGACATTGTTGTTGTGGGGTGGGCCGTGTGAAAAATTATTGGTGTTCTTGGAGATTATTGTTGTAGTTATTGGTATTGTTTTTGTTGTTCTTGATGTTCATCACCACCTTCATATATTGTTGAAGATAAAGTGAATGCTAAATCCAAAAAGTTGAAGGAAAAGGGTGTATTATTTGTTAGTCTTGAAAGACACTACAACCAACCAAGACCTATCAATCAAGTCTCAACCACTTTCCAACACTTTTCTATGATTTAAGGAACCATGTTTTAAGTAGAAGTACAAGAAAAAGTCAAGTCTTGAAATTGAAAAGGCTCCAAGACTTATTTTTTCCCTCCTAAAACAAAATTCCACCAATCCAAATTAAATTTTTGACCAAGACATGAACATTTGAGAATACCAATTCGTTAGAAAGACCGCAACCAATACGTGGATGCCACATTATTATGTTATAGTTCACGCAACAAATTTTGACTCAAATTTCAGATTTTGTAGTTTTCGTTTGTTGTTCTTTAGTTTTAATTTGGTTGGTTCCAATACTAATTGGCAAACTAGTACTCATCTACTAGATTGCTAGTTAGTCTTTGTGTTCGTTCATTTGTGTTAAGCGTTTGTTGTGTGCTTTTCTCTTTTGTTAATTCGTTGTATCTTGTTGGTTCAAGTCCGTAAAGAAATTTTCTTTGAGTCAACTCAAACGAAAATCTATTCCGGTCAAGAGTAGACTCGACCCTCAATCACTCGCGAAGTACAAGCCGGCTTTTAACACTTGTGAAACCAAGTGTGAGACGATCAAGTGTGTGAGAGTATGGTGAGGTTGTTTCAAGCTAACTTGTGTATTGTCTTGTAGTCTTGTTCTTTTCTTTTTTTTTTCTTTTTAGGTACAATTACAAGGGAAACCGCGGCTTCAACCTCTCAACCCATGGACAAAAATGCCACCAATTTCATTTTGGCCTACCTTGACACTATGTCCTGAGACCTAGCTAAGGCAAATAAAAGGTTGGATCGTATGGTAGGTCATAGGGAGAAAGTGGGCTTCCCGAACACACGTCAAGAGAAAGGCCATAACTCATGTGATCTACGAGGTAAAAATGTTATCCCTTATACTCCTATAAGTTTAGAATGTTGTGATGTGGCTAGTAGTGGTCAATTGGATATAGTTGCGGATTTACCTAGAGTAGAGGTGTTTAAGTCTACCTATGGTGATACTCTTGGTGATGTTAGGTCATGTGAGGACCACACTCTTATTGTAAGTACTCAAGCACTAGTTGATACTTTAGATGACGAAATTAATTCTTCTTGTAAGAATGATTTATGTCTATCTAGTGGTAGCCCTTATAACTTGAACAAGGTTTCATTACCAATTGAAAAAAGTACTCACACACTAGTGGAACCTTGTAAAAACCAAGGTGAGTGTGCGTTGGTATATGGGTTACCAACAACTTGTGAGGGCATGCAAAATAATCAATCGGGTGAAGATCACCTTGATTTGTTTGAAAGTATAGGAAACCCGAATTGTGATTGTACTTGTGAAAATGGTTTTGCTCATAACCCTTTGGCTGCCCGTGATGGTGTGAAGCTAAGCGCGGGTTACCCTTTTGAAATAGAGTATGAGCGAAACCCATGCCTATGGCTACTTCTCCTATTTGACCCTGGTACCATCTTGGAGTATGGTAGGAGTAGTCTCGCCCTTTGTTTTTTATTTCTTGAGTGTGATCCCTTTGCTGCCCATGATAGTTTATGTCTATGTAGGGACTACTCTCGTGAAAGAGAAAGAGTTGCATGCCTACTCCTTCTTTGTGTGTTTTTTATGTTGAGCATACTAGTGACGATGAACTTGAAATTAGTAAGTACTTACATGAGGACACCCAAATTAGAGTTGAATTGTGTGACACCTTTCTCTATCCTCTTTGTGCTCATGATATTTTCCATAGTGATATAGAGGGTATGCCTAATTTTGAGGACGGCACCATTGGTGAAAGTAGGAGTGGCCGAGACCTAATCCCTTGGTTACGACTACCATTTGATACCGGTGCCAACTTAGGATAGGAGAGGATTATTCTTGATTTAGGCTCATTTTGTTTTTATGTTTATCAGAGCCACTTCCATTGTAATATTTGTACTAGTCTTTCCATGTTTAATACAAATGACCCATGGATATGCTTCAAATTTGTCCCCTCCCCCACCCCGGCATGGCATATTGATGTGTTTATTTTGCTAACCCTAACCTATATGTCATGAGGATGTGTGCTTGTTTGTCTTCTCTTGATTTTGCAAGGTACGGATTCGAGGTCGAATCCTTTTCAAGAAAGGGAGGATGATACAAGTTCGATCACGTAGATGGACTTATGGGGGCGTATGTTGGACACGAGACTTGGTGTGTGCAAATGAAGTGCAAAGGAGGGCCTAAAAAGGCTCCCAAATAGCCCACATTCTACACACCAAGGGCGCCTAAAGTGAAGCAATTGACTAAGGGGTATTTTGGACATTTCACACTATTTTTGTAACCTACTATAAATAGAATATTTTAGGTCATTTACTACTTAGTTTTTGAAGATTATTGAAAGTTGTAACATTGAAACACTCTCTCTTATGAGAAAGGACTCTTGGACGAAATAATGTAACTAGGATTTTCTACTTGAGTATGGAATCACTCGTGTTGGATTCAAGCTTGGAAATGATGGATGCTTGGGAGATCAAGGTCCCTCTTGTACCAACGTAAGAGATAGGTGAATTATTGTGAGTAGTGTTAAGGGTCCAAGAGTGGAATATATTATTGGGTTCTTAAGATTATTCCTTCATGTAGTCTATCTATCTATCCTTTTGTTCATTGTAATCTTATAAGCATTGTGTGTCTTACTTGTGGAACCCATGAGTGTTGTTATAATATTGTTATTGTTTTTCGTATCCTTCATCTTGTGTTGATAATATTAGTTTGTAATGGCTGTTTAGGTGTTGAAGCACACCCTTATCTCGTGTATTGTTGTTATTGTTTTTAAATCAGAGTGTGTTCATCAAAAGTGTCCTCGGCTCTTTGAGCTTATGGACTGATTTTGGTATTTGTTTCGTGTTCCCTTGTCTTTCTTGTATCAGGATATCTTTTGATCCGTGTAACGGATGGCCAAACGGACTTTGCTAGTAGCTCCAAAATATCTATTCTAGGCTAAGTAGACCTTTAGTTTGGGTCTCAGTGCACCTGAGCTCATTTCGACCTATTAATCGGAAAGTTAGAAAATTAAAAATATGAGTGTGGGACCCATATTTGATCTAAATGACCTCAGATGGAAAATTTAACTTCGCCAGTAGATCTGGAATGTCAATTTTAGGGTGTTAGCATGTTTGGTATGATTTTACGAGTTTTAAATATAATTTTGACCCTCGGATTGGAAAATTATGATTTTGGGGGTCAACTTTGTGAAACGATCTTTTTTTTTTAAATCTGATATCGCCATCACGTCCGAAACATTGAATTTATATGGTTGCAAAGTTTGTTTTCATGTATCGAACTTTGATCAAACCCCAGACACCCCGTCGAAGTCCGATCGATAAAAAAAACTGATGTTGTAGAAAAATCTGCTATAAATTGCATATTTTTCACCTCTTTTTGGCTCATTTTGCTCATTTTCTTCTTGTCTTTTGGGAGTTAAACCCTAAAAATAGTGTGGGAGTTTAAAAGTAAAATTTTTGGGAGTTTGTGAAGCTAGATTAACACCTATTTTATGGTTTTATAATGGATTTAAGGTAAGAATTCACCCTTTTCTTAGTAATTTTTTGATTAATTTTTTAAAACCCCTAAAATCTTAGGGCTTGATTTTAAATCTCAATTTCACTTATTTTTACTTGAATAATATTTTATCTTATAATTACTAGTTTTTCATCAATTTAACCCTTAAAATAACAATGATTCTTGATTTTAACTCGGATTTCAAAGATTTTATCGGGAAAAGCTTAAAATGGTTTTTCTTTATTTGAACCTTATTTTCTACTCGATTTAACTTGATTTTTCAGTTGTAGATTCCTTAAAATATGGGAAACATGATTTTGAAGTAAAGTTTTGATTTTGCCCTTCTTTTTCAGAAACCTATTTCGGGAGTCCATTTTGACCCCAAATAAAAGATAGTCAACATGAGTGTCGTTGGTTTTATTTTGATGCATAAATTTTATATTGAATATTTTTGGTAGAGTTTGGTATCGTTAGTGAAAATTAAGGTCGTGTGTTCAAAGTGTAGTGGACTGATTTCAACATTCGAGGTAGGTTATGGCTTAACTCTTTCAGACTAGGCTGGGTAGTAAATGATGGTACAAAATACATGTTAAGGGTGGTAAATAATTATGAAAAATGGCTATATATGTTTTGTGCCCGTGTGGGGGCCTATATGTGATGTAATTATTGAAATTAAGATATAATGTGATATGTGTGACCGGGTAGGGTCCTATGTGGTGTTGATAGCCTTGAATACATGTGAATAATTATGTTGTGTTGTTGAAATGCCTAAATATATCCATACTTATTGGTATATGAGACATGTGAAAATTCATGAATGAAACGAAAGTAATGAGTGGATATTGTCTCACGTTGTTGTGGAATTGTAACATTATGGTTGGTTGTGGAAATACATCATGTGGATTGGGTGTGAAAATACATCACGTGTATTATTGTGAAAATACTCATTTTGAATAGTTATGAACATTGCATCGTCATTCTCATGTCATCATACACACCATTTCACTTGTTCGTTTTACTACTTTATATATATTTTTTGTCATGTATGTGTACTTGATTTATGTCTTATGTTATGTATGTGTTTTGAAAATATTAGAAACACTGGAATACTGGATATTAGTGTCGGATATTGGATTTTATGGACCATCTCTGAAGGTTCATGTTGGAGAAGAGTTGTAGATATTGGTGATCTTGAGGTTGTGTGCCAAACTTGAGGTTGTGTGCCAAACTTAAGGTTGTGTGCCAAACTTGAGGTTATGTGACAATACCATATATTATCATCATCATGTACATTACACTCGTTTTATTGTGTTTATGTTGTGTTTGAATTGTCATATTGACTTGTCATCTACCTATTTGCTCTGTATCTTGACTTGTTAACATCTAATATTCTATCTTCCTTTAATTGTACTTGATGATCTTGATTATAAATGTCCCTCTTTTGTTCTACTTGTATATGATATTGTGTATATTTGTATTCCTTTTTTGTGTGTTATTACATTATATATGGATATTATAGAACTGTTTGTGCAACCGATGTGGGCTACTATTATGGGATATTTTCTGATTGCAGGTGACGTGCCCTTAAGTGTATATTTTGTATGATTTATTTACTACTTTGCTTGGTCAGCCTATGATGCCTACTGAGTAAAAGTGGACCATACTCATGCCTATTGTGCCCTTTTAGTGCAGGTCCTATCTCGAGTAAGCCTCAACTTGCTTGACTCAGCCGATTGTTGGAGCTTCCAAGGTAGCGGATGGACATTTATGCGTCCAAAGTTTACCTTTATCTTTCTATAGTAGTTATGTCTTTATTAGTATTCAGAGACAGATATTAATCTTTTATGGTTATTTTTCTGAAGTATTTGACTATTGGATTGTATTAGTAGTTCTTACACTATTGACACCTAATTTTGGTCATGATTGGTATTTTGGATAAGTTCTTTCTGCATTGCTATGTTACTTATATGGTTCGACTTTGTTCTAGAAGTCTTTCCTTGGGATATTTTTGTATTTTTTTATTTTTGTATCAGTTTGGGAAATAGGCTTACTTGTGAAGGTATGCCGCGACAAGTACCATCATGACCCTCATTTTTGGGTCGTGATAAATAAGTATCAGAGCAGATAGGTTTTATTGGTCTTAATGGTGTAAGAATGGGATGTCTAGTAGAGTCTCGCAGATTGGCACATAGATGTTCGTATCTATCTTTGACAAGCTATAAGATATTTTTAGGAAATTTCTCTTATTTTATTCTTTATCAATAGAAGTTCTGTCATACCTTATGTGCGGAGTTGTGTTTCACTCTTTCTACGCAGATGGTGTGGCTTATACTACATCTTATCAGTTGAGAGATGCAGAGATTAGTGAAGGTTGCTTGTCAATTGTAGACCCCGTGATTCTCTCGAGATGACTTGGGATCAGTTCACCGAGTCTTTCCTAGAGAGAATTCTGCCTTTCAGTTTGAGATACTGTATGCGAGATGAGTTTGATCATTTGGAGCAAGGCTTCATAACAGTTGCTGAGTATGTGGCATGCTTCCATGCCCTGTCCAAGTATTCCTATGATAGTATTTCTACCGAGTCTAAGAAGATTCAAAAGTTTGTGAAGAGTTTGGAGGCCTCTCTTCAGTTGGCTACGCCTCAGATAGATGTGCTTGGGGCTTTTTTTTAGAGTATTATGGATTATGCTAAGATGACAGAGGGTATTCTTAGTGCATCTTAGGAAGGCGTTGAGAAAGCGCGATGTTTTGGTTAGTTTAGGAGTCAACTCTTATGAGGCAGAGATTTTAGAGGTTCTCATGGATACCATGGTAGGCTTGTACAGGTGACTTTATATATCTCAGGTGGTGGATCTTCTAGTTCAGTAGTCAGGGTATCAATTCGGGCCCAGTTGTACATTCTCTTGTTGAGACTGGTCGTAGAGGTTACTATGTGTGTGATGAGATTGGCCATATGGCCAAGGACTATTCTCACAGTATGTTCATAGCTACTCCTATTTCATCTGTGAAGGGTAGGGGTTCTACCAAAGGTACGAAAGGTAGAGATGGTATAGCCCGTGGTGGTGGTGGGGGGGCTACTCAGCCAGTTGGTAGTCATGGACAGTGTTATGCTATACCATCCAGACCTGAGGTAGACGCTTCTGATGTTGTGATTACATATATCTTTCTTGTTTGTTTTAGACCTTCATCTGTGTTATTTGATCCCGAATTGACTTTCTTCTATGTGTCTGTGTATTTTATTTTAGGTTTTGATTTTGTTAGTGAGCCTCTTGCCATGCCTATTTGTGTATCTACCCCAGTAAATGACTTTTTAGTGGTGCATCGGGTGTACCGATCTTGTGTTGTGACTTTTACCAGGTGTGAGACTTTGGTAGATTTGCTTGTATTAGATATGGTCGATTTTGATGTTATTTTATGCATGGTTTGGTTGGATCCTTATCATGTTGTCTTAGATTTTTTTGCTAAGACTGTAACTTTAGCTTTGCCGCTTGTGCCAAGGATAGCTTAGAAGGATGCAATTCATTCGGGTCCTATGAGGATTATATCTTATGTTCAGGCTCATAAATTAGTTGAGAGAGGATGTTTATCTCACTTGGATCATATTCGTAACACCAGTGTTATTTCTCATCCTTTCTTAGATTTTTTCCTAGTTATCTAAGTTCTCTAAGTATGAGTTTTGGTTGGAGTCTGTTTCTTTCTTGGGTCATGTGGTGACTAAGGAAGGTATTATGTTTGATCTAACCAAGATTGTCGCGGTTCGTAATTGGGCTAGATATATTTCACCCACCGAGATTTGGAGTTTTATCGGCTTAGCAAGTTATTATCGGTATTTTGTTGAGGGTTTCTATTTTATTGCAGCTCCTTTGACTAAGTTGACTAAGAAAAAGATTTACATCTAGTGGTCTGATGCTTTTGAGGCGAGCTTTAAAAAGCTCAAGGATTTATTGATTTCAGCTCCTATATTGGCTTTACACAAGGAGGGTGTGGGTTTTACCATCTTTTATGATGCTTCAGGTGTTGGGTTAGGTGTTACATTGATGTAGGAGGTCAAGGTGATTGCTTATGCATCTCATCAGTTGAAGCCTCGTGAGATAAATTATCCTACCCATAATTTAGAATTGTACGCAGTTGTGTATGCCTTGAAGTTGTGGAGGCACTACTTGTATGGGGTCCGTTATGAGATCTTCTCAGAGCATCATAGCCTTCAGTACCTTTTCACCCAGTGAAATCTTAATATAAGGTAGCTCCTTTGGCTTGAGTTGCTTAAGGATTATGACTTGACTATTCTTCACCATTCGGGCAAGGCTAATGTGGTTGTAGATGCCTTGAGCCAAAATTCGATTAGCAAGGGTAGCTTTGTACATCTTTTGACCTGAGAGAGACCCTTTGCCTTAGAGTTTCAGTCCTTAACTCACTAGATTGTTAGACTTGATATTTCAACACCTGGCATATTTTGTCATTTATGGAGGCTGGATCATCTTTGATGGAGAAGATTCGAGCTCATCAGTTTGACGATATTGGATTGAGGTTGATTCAAGATAAGATGTTGAGTTCGGAGACTAATGAAGCCTCACTTGATTCAGATAGAGTTTTGAGTATTGGGGGCCGAGTTTGTGTACCGAGAATAGGTGATTGGATTAGTTTGATCTTAGAGGAGGCCCATTATTCCAGATATTCTATCCATCTAGGTGTGGATGTATCGTGGTTTGAGGCAACACTACTGGTGGGGTGGTATGAGGGGAGATATAGAAGTATTTTTAGCTCGTTGCCTATGTTGTTAGCATGTGAAGGCCGAGCATATGAGACATAGTAGATTATTTCAGAGGTTGCCCATTCCCAAGCGGAAGTGGTAACGCATCACCATGAATTTTATGACTGGTTTGCCTCGTACATCCTATGGTTCTGATCGTGTTTGGGTTATTGTGGATCAATTGACCAAGTCAGCTTATTTTATTCTAGTTCAGGTATCGTTCAGTGCTGAGAGGTTGGCTTATATCTATATTCGTGACATTATTCATCTGTATGGTGTGCTAGTGTCTATTATTTCAGATGGAGGTTTTGTGTTCACATCTCACTTTTAGAAGACTTTTCAGAATGAGTTGGGTACTCGGATTGATCTTAGCACATCGTTTTACCCCTAGACTGATGGCTAGTCAGAGCGGACTATCTAGGTTTTGGAGGATAAGCTCCACGCATGCGTGATGGATTTTGGTGGCCATTAGGAGCAGCATTTGGCTTTAGCAGAGTTTGCATTTAATAATAGCTACCATTCCAATATTGATATGACTCCTTTTGAGGTATTGTATGGTAGGCGTTGTCGCTCTCAAGTGGGTTGGTTCGATGATTCAGAGGTGATACCTCGAGGTTTGGACTTGCTTCGTGAGTCTTTGGATAAAGTCCGGGCCATTCAGGGTAGACTTAGAGCACCTCAGAGTAGGCAAAAGTGCTATGTTGATTGTAGACTTCGTGTCTTGAAATTTGGCATTGGAGATCATTTTTTCCTTCTAGTTTTATCCATGAAGGTTGTGATGAGGTTTGGGAGAAGGGGCAAGCTTAGCCTCATATTTATTGGTCTATTTGAGATTTTTCGGACTATTGGTGATGTGGCTTATGAGTTGGCTTTGTCCTCTGATCTATCAGTTGTTCATTCAATTTTTCATGTTTCTATGCTTCGCCGTTATATTCCAGATGAGTCTCAGACCATTCGTTAGGAGTCAGTTCAGTTAGATGAGCGGTTATCGTTGGTTGAGTAGTCTATTTCTATTTTGGAAGGGATGTTAGGCGGTTACGCTCTAGAGTGATCCTTGTAGTTAAGGTCTTGTAGCGACATCGACCTATAGATGAGGCTACTTGGGAGGTCGAGTCTGATATGCGTAGTTCTTATCCTCAGCTCTTTATTGATTCAGGTATTTCTTTGCCTTAGTTTGAGGATGAGCTAGAATTTTTAGTGGTGGATGATGTAACGACCTAAAATAATTTGATGAAATTTGTGATTTTGTATGATTTGACTATTTTACCCCTCTTCATAGTTGCATTAGCGTATTTCTTGGGTATGGGAGTGATTGACATGGTTTTTGATGCATTTTGGTACCATTTATGCGATATTGTGATTTTTGATGGCTTCGAGAGCCTTATTTTAGACTTATGGGGATATATTTTGATCTGTGCAACGGATGGCTGAACGGACTACGCCAGAAGCTCTGGAATATCGATTTTAGGCTAAGTAGACCTTTGGTTTGGGTTCCGGTGCACCCGAGCTCATTTTGACCTATTGATCGGAAAGTTGGAAAATTGAAAATATAGGTGTGGGATCCACATTTGATCGAAACGACCTCGGATGGAAAATTTGACTTTGCCAGCATATCTGAAATGTTAATTTTAGAGTGATATCATATTTGGTATGATTTATGGTTTTTAAATATTATTTCGACCCTCGATTTAGAAAATTATGATTTCGGGTTTCGGGGGTCAACTTTGTGAAAATGATGTTTTTTTTTTAAATTTGATATCTCCATCACGTCTGGAACATCGAATTTAGTATGGTTGCATAGTTCGTTTGCATGTATCGGATTCTGAATGAATTTCAGGCACCTCGTCAAAGTTTGATCGACCAGAAAAACTGATATTGCAGAAAAATCTGCTATTATAGCAGATTTTCACCTCTTTTTTAGCCCATTTTGCTCATTTTCATCTTGCCTCTTAGGAGTTAAACCCTAAAATAGTGTGCGAGCTTAAAAGAAAAGTTTTTGGAAGCTTGTGAAGCTAGATTAACACCTATTTCTTAGTTTTATTGCGGATTTAAGGTAACAATTCACCCTTTACTTAGTAATTTCTTGATTAATCTTTCAAAACCCCGAAAATCTTAGGGCCTGATTTTAAAATCCAATTTCACTTCTTTTCACTTGAATAATATTTTTATCTTATAATTATTAGTTTTTCATTAATTTAACCCTTAAAACAACTTCGATTCTTGATTTTAACCCGGATTTCAAAGATTTTACCCGGTAAAGTTTAAAAATAATTTTTCTTCAATTTGAACCTCATATTTTACTCGATTTGAATTGAGTTTTTAGATGTATATTTTTAAAAATATGAGAAATATATTTTTGAAGTAAAGTTTTGATTTTACCCTTCTTTTTTGAAAATTCGTTCCAGAGATCTATTTTTACCCCAAATCAAAAGTAGTCAATATGAGTGCCGTTGGTTCTATTTTGATGCGTAGATTTCACATTTGATATTTTTAGTGGAGTTTAGGATCGTTCATGAAAAGTAAGGTTGTGGTTTCAAAGTGTAGCGGACTGATTTCAGCATTCGAGTTAGGTTATGGTTTAATTCTTTCAGACTAGGCTGGGTAGTAAATGATGATACAAAATGCATTTTAAGGGTGGGAACTAATTATGAAAAATGGTTATATATGTTTTGTGCCCCTGTGGGGGCCTATATGTGATGTAATTATTGAAATTGAGATATGTGTGACCATGTGGGGTACTATGTGGTGTTGATAGCCTTGAATACATGTGATTAATTATATTGTGTTGTTGAAATGCCTAAATATATCCATACTTATTGGTATATGAGACATGTAAAAATTCATGGATGAAACGGAAGTAATGGGTGATATTGGCTCACGTGGTTGTGGAATTGTAACATTGTGGTTGGTTATGGAAATACAGAATATAGATTGGGTGTGAAATTCATCACATGGATAGGTTGTGGAAATACTCATTTTGAATGGTTGTGAACATTGCATAGTCATTTTTATGTCATCATACGCATCATTTCACTTGTTTGTTTTACTGCTTTATATATACTTGTTGTCATGTATGTGTACTTGATTTATGTCTTGTGTTATTATGTGTGTTGAAAATACTGGACACACTGGAATACTGGATATTAGTATTCGATATTGGATTTTATGGACCATCTTCGAAGGATCATACCAGAGAAGAGTTGCGAACATTGGTGATCTTGAGGCTGTGTGGCAAACTTGAGGTTGTATGCCAAACTTGAGGCTATGTGCCAAGTGTTCCAAACTTGAGGCTGTGTTCCAATACCATGGATTATCATCATCATCATTATATACATTGAACCCGTTTTATTGTGTTTATGTTGTGTTTGAATCGCCATATTTACTTGTCTTCTACCTATTTGCTCTATATCTTGACTTGTTAACATCTAATTGTTCTATCTTCCTTTAATTGTACTTGATGATCTTGATTATACATGTCCCTCTTTTTTTCTACTTGTATGTGATATTGTGTATATTTGTATCCCTATCTTGTGTATTGTTGTATTATATATGGATATCATAGAACTGTTAGTGCAAGCGATGTGGGCTACCATTGTGGGACATTTTTTGATTGCAAGTGACGTGCCTTTAGTGTATATTTTGTATGCTTTATTTACTACTTTGCTTGGTCGGACTGTGATACCTACTGAGTATAAATGGACCGTACTCATGCCTATTGTGCCCTTTCAGTACAGGTCCTAGCTCGAGTGTGCCTCAACTTTCTTGACTAGGGCTATTGTTGGAGCTTCCAAGGTAGCGGATGGACATTCATGCATCCAAAGTTCACCTCTATCTTTCTATAGTAGTTATTTCTTTATTAGTATTCGAAGACAGATATTAATCCTTTGTGATTATTTTTCTGAAGTATTTGACTCTTGAATTGTATTAGTAGTTCTTACACTAGTGACACCTGATTTTGGGCATGATTGGTATTTTGGATAAATTCTTTCAGCATTGTTATGATTACTTATATGGTTCGGCTTCATTCTAGAAGTCTTACCTTGGGATATTTCTGTCTTTTTCTCTTTTTGCATCAGTTTGGGGGATAGGCTTACTTGTGAAGGTACGCCGCGACAAATGTCATCATGAACCTCATTTTAGGGTCATGACATTCATGATATCATCATAGTATATCAATTTGTACCGTCATCTTATCATTGATGTGTGCTTTAGTCCTTTAGTGAGACCTCCATGATACCAATACAATATATCTATTTACTGTTATGCGATCATTGTTGTCTGCTTCAGTTATTTAGTTAGACTTCCATGATACCATCACAGTGTATCTATGTATTGTTATAATATCATTGACGTCTCCTTCAGTCCATCATTGCCATTACAATATATTTAAATGGTGACATGCTATTATTGACATACACAAGATTCATATTTTTCTTTTCTTTTCTTTTATTAAACTTTATGTCAAGTCAAAATATGACAAACAAATTGAAATGAGGGAGTATATGTTTTGTTTTCATTTGCAAAAATCCAAAAAATTATAACATGTATATGTTCATTAATTGAGATTATAAACAAGCTAGTGCGCTTTAATTTTTTAAATTTATATTTTTATTGTACTATAGTTATTTAATTGGTTAATTCTGCGTCGCGCCGTAGACCAATTTCAAAAAAATTTCTCAATCCGAGTAAAATTTTAAAAGAGGCTCTTTGGTCTTTTCTCTAGCCCCAAGTCGTGAATAACAGATCATTTAACCTATCCTAAGCGTATTATACTCACTTTTCACCAAAATACTCTTAAACAAAACCCTAGATCATCAAATCTTACTTCCTAAGAAATCTAATTTACCCATTAATTCTCCAAGGTAATTCAAGATTTAGGATTCCCAACTCAAGAACTTCAAAGAAATTCAACTTTGAAAGCATCAATAGGGATCCAAGATTCAAGTCTTAGAATCTAGTTCATCAATTGTGGTATGCGGGGTTTTTCAACAAGGATAATCCTTTCATCCTTGTGCCCAAAACTTATTTTAATTATAAATTTACTGAATTTTATGTGATTTTCCATGAAATTAAAGTTAGGGTTTGCACCCAATATTTCTATTTATGATATTTTGAGATTTCAAGGGATTTAGAAGTTGAATTGCATGTCTATGTTCATATTTTCATGCATATTGAAAAAATTTCTAGATTTTAAGTTGATTTATAAATGTTTACATTACCAAGTATGAATATTATGATGTTTTAACATGAGTTTGATGCACGGGTCATTAAGCCCTAATTAAAGATTGTTATTTCAAGATTGATTGTGCTATGAGTACTTTATGACTAGACTCTTTTCAGATTATTGATAAAGATTTGACCTTTTGGTCTCAAGAATAGATATGAAATCCACTTTACAGATTTAGCTTTACAAATATATAACTGGTTTTCATTGTAAACCATTATACTATTTTAGAAGTGGATTTCCACCAGAATGAGCATACAGATTTAGTGGGAGTAGTATTTAGCACCGAGATGGGTACGTTACTACAGTTTCATACCCCAGAATTACGTGCCAACGTAGAATTTAGATTGTTTCCACTTCTACGTGGATGATAGATGTGTGATCACGTAGATAGGTTATACTCCTTGGCAAGAGTATGACTCTTATCCCCAACGTGAGGATTCCTCCTTATGGGACAAAAACGTTGGACTCCATGAATGCTCACATGGTTTATGCCGGTTAGAAGAATCTCCCATGCAAAATAAGTTTTCAGATTTCTAAACCCTTTAGATAAAGTATTTTCTCCACAGCTTTAAAGTTCTTGAGTTTAAAATATTGCTTTACATAAGCCTTCAGATATAGACTTACAGATTTCACTTAGCTTGTATGATTTGGAAATAAAAACAGAATACAGATTTCAGAACTAAATGTAATGGCTCACAAGATTTATACTATATGCTTTATTATTCATGATTTATGATATTCAGTTTTCATATTACTCCATCCTTTGTGAATCATTTATCTTTAGCATGCATGATTTTATAAATTGTGATGATATTGCTTACTTATTCCATTCACCCCCATATGCTCAGTACATTCCCAAAGTACTGATCCATATATATGTTTATGTGCTACATTGTTTCATAATGTAGGTTCATGTGCTCAGTCTCAGTAGAGTGGGTAATTTTCTAGCATCTCATCTATATCTCTACAGTTAGTGAGTTCTCATAGTTCGGGGACTTAGCTATTCAGATTTTCAGTTGAGTAGTAGATGATTCAGTATTCATTTCAGACAGTTTGAGTCAGCTGGGTCGTGTCCCAGTGACTCTCTAGATTCAGTCAGTAGAGGCTTGTTGGACTACTAGATTTAGTTTTAGATTTTAGTTGCAGTATTCAGATTTTCAGTATTTGCCTTGTCAGATTGATGAGATTAGTATTTTTAGATATACTCAGATAATTCAGATAGTTTTTCTCGCATTTATTATGATTTTAAATTCACATCCCCCTATTTTGAGATTCATATTTAGTAGAAGGCAGCTAGGGTTAACTCATGACTACTTGTAGTTCGGAGCACCGTGTAACATCTCGAGAATCAGATTTTGGGGCGTTCCAAACTTGGTATCATAGCCTAAGGTTTTAGAGATTCCTAGAGAATCATACAAGCCACATTACATAGAGTCTTGATCATCGGTATGAAGCATGCCACATCTATGAGCAAGAGGCTATGGAGCGTTTAATAAAATCATCTCTTCTTTCATGATCTATCATGCATTCGGTGTATCTATCTGCTTCTAACTCATGCTTTAATGTGACAAAAAATGCCTCCTCGTCAAGCTAACACAAGTAGAAACGATAACCAGCCACCTCAACCCGCAGATCCTTTGAATGAGAATGTGTAACATGCAGAGTTTTGGGCTACCTTTCAGGCTCTAGCCCAAGTTGTAACAACTAATATTAAGGGAAACCGCCAGGCTGCAGTTCTACTCCAGCAAAATGAGGACTTAGCCACAGCCATAATTCGAGATTTTATGAGAATGAACCCACCGAAATTCTTTGGGTCGAATGCAGGTGAGGACCCATAGTTTTATCTAGATGAGGTAAAGATGATCATACAGATTATGTTTGTTTCTGAAGAGGAAAGTGTAGAGTAGGCATCCTATAGGATAAAGGATATTGCTTATCATTAGGTAGTGATGTGGGAGAAAAGCAGAGGGGAGAATACAGTTCTCATGTCGTGGTAGGTGTTTTAGGATGCATTTCTAGATAAGTTCTTCCCACGTGAGATAAGGGAAGCCAAGATAGAAGAGTTCATGAAACTGAGGTTGGTCTCAATGTTAGTGAAGAAGTATTTCCTCAAGTTTAACCAATTTTCTAAGTATGCCCCTGATCAGATTCCTGACCCTAGGTCAAGCATGAGTAAGTTTGTGACTGGTCTGTCTGGGTTGGTAGTTAAGGAGTGTAGGACTGCTATGCTTATTGGGGATATAGATCTTGCTAGGTTAATGATTCATGCCTAACAGATAGAGGCAGAGAAGTTTAAGGGTAAAGAGAGGGGAAATAAGAAGCCTAGGACAGGGCAATTTTATTACAATCAGAATAGGTCTGGAGGAGGAAATCATTTATAGTTTCAAAATCGGTCATCTATGCTCGCACCTTCTTCAACCATTGCTCATGCACCTAGAAACAGACAGAAGCAGTAGGGTAGGTCTTCTATGTACAGATCTTAGAATAGTATAAGTGGGAATCCCAATCATCCCCCATGAGCTAAGCGTGGTAAGAATCATGTGGGTAAATATTTGTAGGATCAGAAAGGTTGTTATAGTTATGGCCAGATGGTTCACAGAATCAAAGAGTGCCTGTATGCTAGAAAGGGAAATAGGGATGTTCACCCCCAGACTCAGGCTACTAGTTCACCAGCTCCTATAGGTCGCCAAGCCCCTCCTCAGAGTACTTCATCCAGTATCGATGGCAATCAGCGCTAGAATGGATTCTATGATTTGCCAGCCCTCCAAGAGCAGGAGTGTTTCCCAAATGTTATTACTGGTATCGTTAGTGTCTTTCATATTGATGTTTATGTGTTGTTAGACCCTGGATCGAGTTTCTCTTATGTGACCCCATTAGTTGCAGTAAATTTTGAGGTAAGTTCTGAAAAGATCCCTGAGCATTTCTTGGTTTCTACCCCAATAGGTGAGTCGGTTGTTGCCAAGCAGATTTGCAGAAAGTGTCCTATCATTGTCCTTCGTAAGGTCATATTAGCAGACTTAATAGAGTAAGATATAGTTGATTTTGATCTTATTCTTGGTATGGATTGGATCCATTCTTATTATGCAACCATAGATTATCACACCCAAATGGTGAAGTTTTAGTTCCCGGATGAGCCAATCTTTGAGTGGTCAGGTAATTCAGTGTCTCTCAAGAGTCATTTCATATCTTATCTTAAGGACAGAAAGTTGATATCCAAAGGTTGTATTTACCACCTAGTTAGAGTCAAAGACACAAAGTCTAAGACTCTAATAATTTAGTCCGTCCGAGTGGTCAATGAGTTTCCTGAAGTTTTTCCAGAAGATCTCCCAGGAGGACCTCCCGATAGAGAGATAAAATTTGGTATTGACATTCTTTCAGATACTCAGCCCATATCCATTCCTCCTTATCGTATGGCTCTAGCCAAACTTAAAGAGTTAAAGGAGCAACTTAATAATCTTTTAGATAAAGGTTTTATAAAGCCCAGTGTTTCTCCATGGGGTGCTCCCATCCTATTCGTGCGAAATAAAGATGGTTCTTTGTGAATGTGAATTGACTATCGTCAGCTAAATAAGGTCACAGTCAAGAAAAAATACCCTCTTTCTAGAATTGATGACCTGTTTGATCAACTCCAAGGTGCAACTTATTTTTCAAAGATAAACCTTAGATTCGGCTATCATCAACTTAAAGTAAGGGAATGTGGTATTCCAAATATAATTTTTAGAACCCGTTATGGTCATTTTGAGTTTTTAGTAATGTCCTTCGGACTAACCAATGCCCCAGCAACCTTCATGGACTTGATGAACAGAGTGTTCAAATAGTATCTGGACATGTTTGTCATAGTCTTTATCGATGATATTCTTGTCTACTCTCGTAGTGAGGATGATCATGCAGACCATCTTAGAATTATGTTACAGACTCTTAGGGATCACCAATTATTCGCCAAATTTAGCAAGTGCAAATTTTGGCTAAGGTCAATAGCTTTCTTGGTCATATTGTTTTTGGTGAAGGTATTAAAGTTGATCCCCAAAAGACAGAACCCATAAAAAATTGGCCTAGACCTATCTCTCCGTCAGACATTAGGAGTTTCTTGGGTCTATCTGATTATCACAGACGTTTTGGTGAGGGTTTCTCATCCATAGCGTCTCCTATGTCTAGATTGACCTAAAAGAAAGCTAAGTTCTTGTGGTTAGATTTCTGCGAGAAGAGTTTTTAGGATTTGAAGACTCGACTCACTTTAGTCTCGGTTTTAGCATTACCTGATGGTACAGATGGTTTTGCAGTTTATTGTAATGCCTCTAGAGTTGGTTTGGGTTGTGTTCTGATATAGAGAGGTAAGGTCATAGCCTATGCCTCTAGGTAATTTAAGCCTCCTGAAAAGAATTACTCAACCCATGATCTTGAATTAGCTGTTGTTGTGTTTGCTTTAAAAATCTAAAGACATTATTTGTATGGGGTGCATGTTGATATGTTCACGAATCATAAAAGTTTACAGTATGTTTTTACCCAGAGAGAGTTGAATCTCCAACAGAGAAGGTGGTTAGAATTGTTGAAATATTATGACATGAGTGTGTTGTACCATCCGAGCAAGGCCAATGTAGTGGCAGACGCCCTTAGTATATTGTCTATGGGTAGTGTTGCTCATGTGAAGAACTATAAGAAAGAGTTAGCTTGAGAAGTTCATCGTTTGGCTAGATTGGGTTTTAGGTTGGTTGATTCATCCGAAGGGAATGTTTAGGTTCATAGTAGCTCTGAATCTTCCCTAGTTTCTGAAGTGAAGGAGAAGCAATAAATGGATTCTAGTTTGGTCAAACTGAAGGAGTTAGTTAAAGACCAAAAGGTAGAGGTTTTCTCGCAAGGGGTAGATGGTGTGTTGAGATACCAAAGTAGATTATGTGTGCCATGTGTTGATGAGTTGTGACAGAGAATTATGGTTGAAGCGCATGGCGTGCGTTATTTGATACACACAGGAGCCACCAAGATATACCACAATTTGTGGGAAACCTATTGGTGGAGTGGTATGAAGAAAGATATAGCATAGTTTGTAGCAAAGTGTGCAACTTATCAATAGGTTAATGTAGAGTACCAAAGACCTGGTGGTTCATTGCAAGAGTATGGTATCCCAACTTGGAAGTGGGAAGAGATGAATATGGATTTTGTGACTGGTTTACCCCATTTGCGTCATTAGCATGATTCAATTTGAGTTATTGTACACAGATTTACTAAGTCAATGCATTTCTTGCCAGTTCACACATCTTACACCGTTGAAGATTATGCTAAGCTATACATTAGAGAGTTAGTCAAACTGCATGGAGTTCCCTTGTCTATCATTTCAGATAGGGGTACTTAGTTTACTTCCAGTTTTGGAGAGCCTTTCGGAAGGATCTTGGTACCCAAGTCCATCTTAGTTCAGCTTTCCTCCCTCAGATAGATGGTTAAGCAGATAGGACCATCCAAACTCTAGAAGATATATTGAGAGCATGTGCTCTTAATTTCAAAGGTAGTTGGGATGAGCATTTTCTATTGATTGAGTTTGCTTATGGCCGGAACTAATTTACTGAACTGAACATGAGATGATTTACTGAACTGAACATGAGTTGAGTTGCTAAGTTCTGTTGACTGACGGAATACTACTGATATCTAACAACTGACTGAGTCATGAGATATTGGAGATTTTTTCCTGAGTTATAAGACTATCTGAAGTCTAAGGATTCATAGCTTGACTGAGAGTATTGTGAAAACATGACATGGCTCTAGGTACACAGCTAATGTTTCAGGTACAAGTACCCTCAGGACTCGATGGAAGAAAACTGACAAAGCATGACTTACATGAATACATAATAATCATCATAATACATTTACTGAAGTATTTCATCAAACATGTGATAGGCATAAGCTTGTATGTACATGGGTATTTCATGATATCATGCTAATTAGACACTCTCCCTTCATCTAGGCATTCAACCAAACACATAGTAGGCATAGAATGTGTAAACAACATCATACAATAATTAATTGTCGTGATTCAATTCCAATTTAATCATTCAAGGGTTTAGTCCTAGGGTTTCATGAATCTATACCGTTACAAATCAACTCATATGGAATTTAACAATCATTCATAGAATACAATTCAATTACTCATTATCAGCATGAACAAAAGCATTCCAATCATGAACTTCATAAGAAAATCCATATCTTGAATTTAGAAAAAAAGGATTCTTAGGCTTCATGATGAAAGGAGTCCATGAATGAACATTATGCATACCTTAGTTTATGATTTCGTGAAGATTGATGGTAAAACCTTCTTGAATTTGAATGTCCAATAGAAACCTTAGCTTGTTCTTGAGAAAAACTTGAGAGAAAATAGTATATTTTGGGTGAAGAATAGTTAAATCACGTGTTATTGGGTTTAAATAGGGGTAGAAAATTGACCCTTTTAACCATGGATGCGTCATTTTATTTCAGTAAAATTTTTCCGAACTGGGCCCCTGGCGCGACGCGCATTATCGCACCGTGTCACTGAAAATTGACAATTGAGAAATTGAGGGATGGCGCGACGCGGAGCCACGCATTGTCCTTTCTTCGTGACCTGGAACTTTGGCGCGACGCTGGGGAAATAGCGTTGAGACACTGGAAAAAGGACAATTCTTAATTTGAGTGCTGGCGCGATGCGCCATAATCACGGACCCCTACTGGAAATTGCCAAGTGCCAGGCGCGGCGCGCCACTGACTAATATGGCGTTGTTTTACAACGGGAACTTGAAATAGTCATAACTTCTTACCCAGTTATCAGATTTAAGCGAATCATATATCGATGGAAAGCTTATTGAATTTTCCACATGACAAAAAATAAAAATATTGAAAATTCCTCATGGAATAATTATCCTTCACTTTAGAAGCTAATACTAGGCATTCTTGGGATGAAATTTTCTAGAAATCTTTGGGGTATTACAATTTATTTATTAAGTTTTCTCAAAACACTTTCAAAATGACTATTCACCAAATTCCCTGCCTATCCGCCTACCCCCACCCACCAAACCCCCTCCCCACACATTTTTATTTTAAAATTTTTAATATTTTTGTAAAAGAAAAAATAATCTTACCCACTTCAATCTTATCCTTAGTCAGTCCTCCCAAACAAATAAAAAAATATTTTATTTTTAAATAAATTCTTTTTCTTTACCCCAGCCCCTATCATGCCACCACCCACCCCAATCTTCTACACAACCCAAAAGCATTTATATTTTTAAGAGACTAATTTTATAATTTTTTTTTCTTACTATCCCCCTACCTTGGTCCCTGATTTTTTTAACTTTAAATTTTTTTAAAAAATTCTACCCTTAATCCCAATCCTTCTACATCCACCATTCCATCACCCCACCCACTACTCGCCTCAACCATCACAATTCCCTATCCTCCTCCTCCATCACAACACCCGCTCGTATTCATTTATATTATTTTGTATTAGATACAAATATATACTTTTATAAATATCTTTTATTGTAGTCATAAAATATCAAGTGTCAATTTATTTTAGTATATACACTATTATTATTATCAAATAATCACATCAAATAATTTAATTATTAAGTTCAAAATCGGCGAATAGCTATTAATTAGTATCTTCATTATCCTAAAGAAAAAGAATCCTAATTAAGTTCAAGCATGTTATCACTCCAAATAAATTATTCTTTTTTGTGTATTAAAAAATACTTTGAGATACAAAGAATTAGTTCATTATTGAAATGAAACAAAATATGTAAGCCTTTTTTTTATTTTGATTAAATATATAAACATACTCCGTTAAAAATGATGATAAATTCATATATAAAGATTAAGAGAGTAAACATTCAGTAATATATTTTCAAGAAAACCTTTGATATAGAATTGATATATGAATTCAGATAAAGAAATTATCATAAACTTTAACAACATGAAAGAAATAGAAAGAGATAAAGATAGAGCTACATGATTATGGTGCAAAAAAAAAGAGTAGTGACAACAATATTACATCGTAAGTCGAATCATTAAAAAAATGAGATATTCATATCAATTTAAATTAATAGATCTTGAACGGTAACAAAGAAAGATGAAGATGAAAATGTATACCACTCATGCATACAAAAAGAAAAGTGTTAAATAAAGAACATTTTAAAAAACGAAGAATGAAGCACAAAGAATACAGTAAATAAATTTATGAATAAAACTGATGATATAGGAGTATATATAATAATCACTGAGTGATAGAAATCTATTTCAATTTAAATTTCATTTAAATTCAAATTCAAATATTATAGATTTGTTAAAAGAAGATTAGTTACTATTCTTCCTTATCCTCATTTTTTCAAATATAATACATGTTTATGTTATAGTTTATATATTTGGGTTGAGATAAATATTAAAATCAATGGGATATTATTATTATTAATAATAATAATAAGAAGAAAAAGTTTTATAGGATGGCCAAGGCTAGGGAGCGGAGGGCTTGGCCAAGTGAAGTACATCAAAGAAGAGGATGGTATAGTGTTGGTTGAGGATGCCCTCATTAGGGAGAGGTGGCAATCCTATTTTCATAAACTTTTGAATGACGAGGGGGACAAATGTTCTGTGTTGGGAGACTTGGAGATATCTGAGGAGGGTCATGATTATAGTTATTATAGGCGTATCGAGGTTGAGGAGGTCAAGGGAGCTATTCGCAGGATGCGCCGGGGTAGGGCGACGGGGCCAGACGAGATTTTAGTATACTTTTGAAAGAGCATTAGCACGGAAGGTCTGGAGTTGTTGACAAGGTTGTTTAACATTATTTTTAAAGCTGCTAAAATGCCTGAAGTGTGGAGGTAGAGCACGATGATTCCAGTGTATAAGAACAAGGAAGACATTCAGAGTTGTAACAACTATAGAGGTATTAAGTTGTTGAGTCATACTATGAAGGTTTGCGAAAGGGTGGTAGAGTTGAGGATGAGGAGGATCGTGATGATCTCTGAGAATCAGTTCGGTTTCATGCCTGGTCGCTCGACCACTGAGTCTATTCACCTTGTGAGGAGATTATTGGAGCAATTTTGAGAGAGGAAGAAGGACTTGCACATAGTGTTTATTGATCTAGAGAAGGCATATGACAGAGTTCCCAGGGAGATTCTGTGGAGGTGCTTGGAGGATAGAGGGGTGCCCGTGGCGTAGGGGTGCCCGTAGCATACATTAGGTCGATTCAGGATATGTATGTTAGTGCAAAGACTCATGTGAGGACGATAGGTGGAGATTCGGAGCACTTCATAGTTTTGATAGGGTTGCACCAGGGATCAACTCTTAGCCCATTTCTATTTGTCTTAGTGATGGATGTTTTGACGCGACATATTCAAGGGGAGGTGCTTTGGTGTATGTTATTTGCAGATGATGTGGTTCTGATCGAGGAGACTTGGGGTGGAGTTAATGATAAGTTGGAGATTTGGAGATAGACGCTTGAATTTAAAGGTTCTTGGTTAAGTAGAACAAAGACGGAGCACTTGGAGTGTAAGTTCAATAATATATCGCAAGAAGATGGAGTGGTTCTGAAGCTAGATTCTCAGGACATCTAGAAGAGGGAGTGTTTCAAGTATCTGGGGTCTATAATTCAGGGTAATAGTGAGATTGATGAGGATATCACGCATCGTGTTGGGGCAGGGTGGTTGAAGTGGAGGCTCGCTTCGGGAGTCCTTTGTGATAAGAAGGTTCCCCCGAAGCTTAAAGGTAAGTTCTACAGAGTGGTAGTCCGGACGGCTATGCTGTATGGAGCGGAGTGTTGGCCAGCTAAGAACTCCCACATCAAAAAGGTGAAGGTGGCATAGATGCGAATGTTCTAATGGATGTGTGGACATACCAGGAAAGATAGGGTGAGGAATGAGATTATTCAGGAGAAGGTGAGAGTTGCCTCGGTGGAGGATAAGTTGGGAGAAGTGAAGCTACGTTGGTTCTGGCATGTGATAAGGAGGGGCCTTAATGCTCCAGTGCGGAGGTGTGAGACTCTGGCTATAGATGGTTTTAGGCAGGCTAGAGGTTGATCAAAAAAATATTGGAGGGAGGTGATTAGGCATGATATGGAGCAATTACAGCTTATAGAAGACATGACCCTTGATAAGAAAGTGTAGAGGACGCGGATTAGGGTAGAGGGTTAAGGGGTGGTAGTGCGGCAGTAGTAATAGGGGAGTGCTCCTTTGGGTCTGGAGTTTCTGGTTCGTAGTGTTGGGGCTGTAGATTTTGGGGTTAGTGGTGTTGGCTTTTTTGCATCCCGTACTAGTTTATTATGCACTTATCTTTTGTATTTGTTATACTGTTAGTTTGTTTTGTGTACCATACTAGTTTGTATCCGCTTACATTTTGTATTTGTTATACTGTTATTGGTCCTAAGTCGGGGGTCTATCGGAAACAGTCTCTCTACTTCTCTTGAGGTAGTGGTATGGTCTGCGTACACTCTACCCTCCCCAGACCCCACTAGGTGGGAATACACTGGGTATGTTGTTGTTGTTAATAATAATAATCATAGTTTATTTATTTCATATATTTTTTTATTCTATTTTATCTTCTTCTTTTGGTTAAAAAATATAAATTAAATTTTTTTCTTATATATTAGTTTAAGTAAGTTTTATTATATTAATGCAGATATTTAATATAAAAGATATGAACATCTCCCACAAAAAAGAGAGTCCTAAATACTTATTAATTTAATCTTCAATTTGAAAATTTAATGTAAACCATCTGTAATTTATTGTTGCCACATAGAAGTAGCAATAAGAAAAGTTAATTAAATATTTAATTTAAACTAATTGATAATTTTTCAGATAAAGTTAAAGCATATTGATAAGGATTATAAGGATATATACATTAAGACTCCTTAAAAAATATTAGACATATAAATTTAGTATATTATTATTATTATTATCTTTTTCCTTACCCCTACTACTATTAGTAGCACTACGTAGTGCCTCTACTACTATTATTATTCATTTATTATTATTATTATCATCATCATCATCATATTTTTATTCTTAAATCAAATGAAAAACACACACACATATATTATTATTATTATTATTATTATTATTATTATTATTATTATTATTATTATTATTATTATTATTATTATCACGCCACTAATACTATTACAACATACTTTTTTTGGTTAGAAATTTTACTACATATTACTATTTATTATTATTATTATTATTATTATTATTAAATTAAATACATTTAAATATAGTTTAAAGTTTATAAAAGGAATTAATTTTTGAAATAGTAAGAGTTTCTTTAGGACTCTTTAATCATACTTTTCTTTTTTAAGTTAATGACTTTTAAAAAAAAAAAAAGATAATACATTTTCAAATTCAAATATTTAATACATTTTCAAATTCAAATATTTAATATTTAAATTATAAATGAGATAAGTTTGAAATAGTAATAGTCTATTAGAACTGTTCAATTATGAGTTTCTAGTTATTCATATAATGTATTTCAAAGTCAACTACTTAATTTTTCAATTTAAATTTTTATAATAATATTTTTAACTTTGTCTTAAAATATCTTTTAATTTTGTCCTAAAACTGTAACGTGGCTATTTTAATATGTTGCCACTTGGGATCTTCTCTTGTCTTAGTTTTTCTTTTATATATATATATATATAGAGAGAGAGAGAGAGATAGATAGATAGATAGATAGATAGATAGATAGATAGATAGATAGATAGATAGATAGATAGAGAGAGAGAGAGAGAGAGAGAGAGATAGATAGATTATTATTACAAATGTTGCTACTACTACTAGTATTACTACATTTTTTAAAGTTAAAAGTAGTGCTACTACATGTACTCTTGCTTCATTTTTTTGTCGTTAGATGTGTACTAATATACTATTATCATCATATTTTGTTGTTGTTGTTGTTGTTATCATTATTATTATTATTTAGATTAACATTTTATTTTTATTTAATATTTAAATATATTTTAAATTATTTTTGAAAGAGATAAGCTTATGTTCCTAATTTTAAGCTAATGATAATTTTTTAAAAAATATAATATTTTAAATACAAATATTTTATCTTTTAATTCAAAAATTTTATTAAAATGTGTATAATCTTGTCCTAAAAACTGCTACGTGGTTTTATATTGTGCTGTCACTTGGCATCTTGTCTTTTTTTAGTTTTTCTTTTATATATATATAGATAAATTTTTGAATTAGTAAGAGTTTATTTAGGACTCTTTAATCATACTTTTATTTTTTAAGCTAATGACTTATTTAAAAAAAAAAAAGATTATACATTTTAAAATTTAAATATTTAATATTTAAATTATAAAAGAGATAAATTTGAAATAGCAAAGTCTATTAGAACTCTTCAATTATGAGTTTCTAGCTATTAAGATAATGTATTTCAAATTCAAAATACTTAATCTTTCAATTCAAATTTTTTATTACAATATTTTTAACTTTGTCTTAAAATATTTTTTTATTTTGTCCTAAAAACTGCCACATTGCTATTTTAATATGTTGTCACTTGGCATCTTGTCTTGTCTTAAAATATTGCTTCTTTTTTTGTCGTTAAACGTGTACTAATACTACTATTATCATCATATACTGTTGTTGTTGTTGTTGTTGTTGTTGTTGTACTATTTCTTCTTTTTCTGGTCGTTAAACATGTACTAATACTACTATTATCATCATATATCATCGTATATTGTTGTTGTTGTTGTTTTTGTACTATTGTTTCTATTTTTTTTCATTAAACGTGTACTAATACCACTATTATCGTCATATATTGTTGTTGTTGTTGTTATTATTATTATTATTATTGTTATTTAGGTTAGTATTTTATTTTTTATTTAATATTTGAATATATTTTAAATTATCTTTGAAAGGGATAAGCTTACGTTCCTAATTTTAAGCTAATGAAAATCTTTAAAAAAAATTGAAATACAAATATTTTATCTTTTAATTTAAAATTTCTATTACAATGTTTATAATCTTGTCCTAAAAATTGCCACGTGGGTTTCTATTGTGCTGCCACTTGACATCTTGTCTTGTTTTAGTTTTGATTTTATATATATATAGAGAGAGAGATTATTATTATTGTTGTTGTTGTTGTTATAATACTATATTACAACATTTTTTAAAGTTAAAAGTAGTGCTACTACGTGTACTATTGCTTCTTTTTTTGTCATTAAATGTGTACTAATACTACTATTATCATTATATATTGTTATTATTACAACAACAACAACAACAAACCCAGTGTATTCCCACAAAGTGGGGTCTGGGGAGGGTAAGATGTACGCAGATCATACCGCTACCTCCAAAGAAGTAGAAATGTTGTTTCTGATCCCCGGCTCGAGATACAGAATAGTAACAAGGGGATGAATGATACAACAGAAAATCCATGATACGAACTAATGTCACTAGAAAACAAAGAAAATACGACATACGATAGAGAGAAAATATTTAGTATGCAAAAAAAAAATACGAAGGACACCTACCTAGTTGTAACATACTCGCACATACCAAAGACACCTAAGAATACTAAGATTCATAAGATTACTAGCCCGGTAACACAAGGTCTCACCTAACCGCTTGCTACACCCCACACACTCACACTAGCCTTCTACCCTTATCCGCGACCTCCACACCTTCTTATCTAGAGTCATGTCCTCAGTAAGCTGAAGTTGCTCCATATCGTGTCTAATCACCTCCCTCCAGTATTTCTTCGGCCAACCTCTACTCTTCCTGAAGCCATTCAAAGCTATCCTCTCACAACTACGAACTGGGGCATCCGCGCCCCTCCTCATCACATGCCCAAACCATCTCAGCCTTCCTTTCCTCATCTTGTCCTCCACTGAAACTACTCCCACCTTCTCCTGGATAACTTTATTTCTAACTCTGTCCCCTCTAGTAAGCCTACATATCTAACGCAACATCCTCATTTCCGCCACCTTTAATTTTTTTTAGATATGGGAGTGCTTGACTGGCCAAAACTCCGATCCATACAACATGGTTGGGCGGACTGTCAATTTATAAAATTTTCCTTTAAGCTTAAGAGATACCTTCTTATCACACAACACTCCCGAGGCAAGCCTCCACTTCATCTAACCTGCTCCAATACGCATAAAAACTTTCTCATCAATCTCCCTATTTTCCTGAATCGTAGACCCAAGATACTTAAAATTGTCCCTCTTACAAACCTCTTGGGCGTCCAACCTCACCACCACTCCTTCCTTCTGCCTTCTTGTTGTTGTTGTTGTTGTTGTTATTGTTGTTGTTGTTGTTGTTGTTGTTGCTGCTGCTGGTGCTGCTGTTGTTGTTATTGTTGTTGTTGTTTGGTTAATATTTTATTTTTATTTAATATTTGAATATATTTTAAATTATATTTGAAAGGGATAAACTTACGTTCCTAATTTCAAGCTAATGATAATCTTAAAAAAAGATTAATATTTCTAAATACAAATATTTTATTTTTTAATTCAAATTTTTTATTACAGTGTTTATAATCTTGTCCTAAAAACCGCCACGTGGCTTTCTATTGTGCTATCACTTGACATCTTGTCTTGTTTTAGTTTTGCTTTTATATATACTAGTTTAACCACACATGCCTCGCACGTGTAACATTTGATTATTTAAAATTAAATGATTTTATCTATTGAGGAGATTTTTATTAAAGATCCTTCACACTTTAATATAGTAATGTAAACATAAACATATATTTTAGTTTAAACACATATATATATTTTACCACTAGAAGTTTCAAGTGGTTGATCGATCATCACTTATGCGTTTGTCGTGCAGTACCTCTTTTTCTTGTTGCAGAGGCTAAGAGAGACATATCAATTTAAACCATATTTGTGGTACGATTATTTTTTTATACTTAAAATCTTTTGTTGTTTTTAAAATGAAATTTTTACAAAATCATTGATTACATTCTCATTACTTATTTAAAACTTGGTACTTCTTAAATTTTTCCTATTCTAATGCTTTTATATTTATTTTTAGATTTTGTAAATATTCTTAAAATCAAATTTAGTGGGTTTAGAATTTTTAAACTAACGAAAAAAGTATCAGTTATCATTAATTCTGATGACTTCTAATAAGGAAATTCTTTATCATAAATATATTTAATTAATCTTTAACACTTTAAATAATAGAAAAAATCACTAATTCTGATGACTTCTAATAAGGAAAGGTTTTATCATAAATATATTTAATTAACTTTTAACTCTTAAATATTAGAAAAAATAGTGAAAATATGATTTTGTCTAAAGAAAAGACTTTCAATGAAGGGCAAAAAGTTCAAACAACATTTCTAAGGCCCTTCACACTTTTAAGATATTATAGATATAGATATAGATTATAGATTATAGATATAAATTATAGATATAGATTATAGATATAAATTATAGATATAGATTATAGATAGATATAGATTATATATTATATGTTATAGATATAGATATAAATTATAGATGTAGATTATAGATATAGATGTCTACTTGTTTATTAGGAGAAAAGTTAGGAACTCTAAGACCAAGTCAACTTCTCCTGTAAATAAAGAGGCTCTGTTCTTTGTAATTCATCCCTCAAGAAATTCCTAAATACAGTCTCTTAAGAGAAATAAGAATTATTCTCGCTTTTCTCTCTTATTATCGTTGTCTTTTCTTTGTTAGTTCATAACAAAATACTAGTTGCATTGCAAATACTTTACACTTCTTTCCTGATATCACGAGGTAAATTTTGATAGCATACTTGCATTTGAGCAATTTATTGATGCAATTCACAATATGTAAATTTAACCGAATAAATAAAATTAATCTTACCTTAAATTTTAAAGTCAATGACACCATAGGCGGACCCAAGATTTGAAGGTTGTGGATGCCACTATCTTTAATAAAAATTTATCGCTGGTGATAACATTGAATTAGGATGCATATTCAGTCAATTCAATCATTTTATGGTCTAATTCATTTCGATCTACATGATTTTTGAGTCATAAGTAATATATGATCATCAAATCAAAATAAATTATATACGACTCGATCTAATTCTTTGATTCAATATTATTGAACAATAATGAGAGACATAAACAAGAAAATTAAACTTTTAAATACACAAATTAGACTTCAATTCGAACATAATATATAATTAGGATTGTCCTGGCTGTTGGGAAAGAGGCAAGGCACAATCAAAATGCCCGACAGGGTAACAGCGAAAAATACCCAAGTCTAAACTTTTCCTTTCAATTTGAACCAAGAAGAGACAAGCAAACTCAAGCAAATAAGTAAAAAAAATACGGAAGGTCCAAACAACGAACAACATCACAACAAGATAGCACCAAAACTAGAGAATAAAAAAGAGCACAAACACAAAAAATAAAGCTGCTATTTGGGAATAAAAAATAGGAGCTACAGGCCACCAAATCCAACTCTGTCAGTCTCTAATCAAATATTGAAATGAGAGAAACAAGTTGTCCAAAAATCAGATCAATCGGACAAGAAACAAAGCGAAAATCGCAATTTGAAGTTGACAGCTGTGGCTGAAATTTTTGAGCGAAAATTTGCTATTGTTTTCTCTCTGTGGCTGCTGAAAAAAATCTTTTGTGGATGTTGAATAAGACCTAAAAAAATCTATAAATATGCCCCAGAGTAATGGGCCTATGAGAAAAAGTGGGATGGTCCAAATTGAGTTTTATTTATCTACATTGGAAGGGACAAAGACCCATGACCCAACACTGGCACCCTCACTCTCCCACGTAGATTTAGCCCCCCAATGAAATTGGTATTTACTCCCTTTGTCCATATTAACTTAATCTGTAAGTTATTTTTCAATGCTCGAAATAACTTAACTGTTCTATCTTCAAGAGAGTTCTTGAAAATTTCTTCAATTTTTATCGTTCATCTATATTTTCTAGTTGATATGTTGAAGAAACTTAATTTACTCATATTTATAATTTTAATTTGACTTTAAAAGAGAAAAAGTGGAAAGTGATGTCCAATTTATGTCCGAATTTTCGTCTCTTAATAAAGATGCATTGCCTCACAATTAAATTAATATGAATTAGAGGGCGTAATAAACGAAAAAAGTTCCAAATACTAATTAGGATTTTGAAAGAAGAAATGAAGGAAAATCTTTAGAAGTCAGAATACAAAAGGTAACAATACTTTTATTAAATTTATCCTCTTACTTCTTTTAATTCTGTTTAAAAAGGGAATGTTGTTCTTATATTTATGGGTAATTTTTTATTTCAATACCTTACCTCGGCTAGCATGTTTAAGAAACCCAGATATTATTAGTTATTTTTCCTTCTTTATCATTAGTCATAAATATGGAGAGATATTAATATAGAGCAAAAGAAAGAATAAAGAAGAATGATAAATAAGGATCCGGCTGCTCTCCATTTTCTTCCTTCAATTTCCCCAAGTTCTTGCTTGGATTGACGACACATGTCGTAATTTAAAATTAATGATTGAGATTTAATTAATTAAATTAATGTTCTAACCATAATTATCTACTTCCATATATTTCTTGCTTAAATATTTTTAACAATTCATTATACTTTTCTTAAACATATTAAACCATTTTCTTTCTATATATCCTTGAATAGTTTTCTACTGCGTTTTTACTTTTATTTTTTGTTAAAGTTTACCATTATTCTTAAGTAATGTTTTTCTAATAAAAAAAATAAAGATTGTGGCTTGAAGTTTTTCTATTTTTATTTTCTTTGTGTACCAAATAAATTTTATTTATTTTTTTGGTTTAAACCACCCGGTGTTCGGTACCCGCTTTTTAGGAGTTTGACTATATCCAGATTCGCCCCGCATCGGACCCCATTTAGGGGGGAGAGCTCCCAACAGAGTGTTTGTCCATACCCAGGGTCGAACTCTCGACCTCTGGGTAGGTTGGGGCAGCCCCTCTCCGCTGCGCCATCACTGTTGTTGGTAAATAAATTCATTCTACATGTGCTAAATGAAATATAAAGATTGTGCCAAATAAATTCATTATATTTTTCTTTATACTTTATTTTTTTTGCTAATGTTTGCTATTTTTCTTAAGTAATGTTTTTGAAATAAAAAAAATAAATATTGTGTCTTAAAGTTTTTCTAATTTTATTTTCTTTATGTGTCAAATAAATTCATTATACGTGTGCCAAATTAAATATAAAAATTATGCCAAATAAATTCATTATATTTTCTTTATGTACCTCTTTTGAATTCTCAACTAGAAAAATCAAAATTTTAACTATATTATGAATTTAAAAAAAAAAATATTTAGAAATTTTTTAATATATATTTGTGGCAATAAAGATTTTTTTTAAATATTGAGTAAAAGATATTATGAATATTTAAGGAACAAATATAACTAAATATATGAAAGTAGATAACTATGGTTAGAATTTTGATTTAACTAACTAAATCTCAATCATTAATTTTAAATTATGACATATTTCTTCAATCCAAGCAAGAACTTGAGAAAATTGGAGAGAAGGGAAATTAAGAGGAGTCAAATCCGATAAATAAGACTAATTTAGTCAAATTACTTTTCAATTAGAGATATACTCCAGCAGTTTCTAAAAATTGGAATCGCCTGAAAATTGAAAGAGAAACTGCTTTTCAAAACGTCCCTCTTAAAAACTGATTCTACAGATTTGAATTTACTAACCAAGTGGATTTTTAATACAATTATTTTAAAATTTCTTAATGCTTAACTTGGCATTCTAATAGAGTTTGCTTTTCTTCATATAATTTAGTTTTATCGCTGGTTATATATAGTGCTTCGTATCATTCGACACCTATATCTATTATACTGTCAGTTTGTGCCTATATCTTTTTGGTCGGTGATGTGACAAGTAAGAATGCGTTAGGATTTTTGCCTGAATTTTTTATCAAATTTAAGTTTTATTTTTTCAAAAGAAAAATAAAAGTTATAATTACTTTTATTTTCCTGAAAGAAACTATAAAACTTTTTTATATTTGATCAATCTCTTTCTTGGAGAAAAGATTTTGACATTTTATAAATAGAAGATCTTATTCTCATACCTTAACACAAGAGTATGTAGTCGTTTAAGAGTGTTGGTTAAGGGGAGATTTTCTCTCTCATTAATTTTTGTATTTTTTTAAATATTAGGTTTTATAATATGTAGGTCAATTGACCAAAATATATAATAATTTTATGTTTTTGGTATTGTTTTCGTTGTCGTCTGATTTATCGTCTCATAGTTTGCAACTAATTACTTTCGCATGACGCCCTCTCGATTTCGAACCCAACAAGTGGTATCATATATTATGATTCAATGGTCCAATGGTGTGGTGAAACGAAACTAAACAGGTTTGATAGCGGTTTCAAATCAAGATACAATCAATTTGATGATAGTGAAGATTTTTGTCGAACTATATGTGGAGAACAAATTTCAACCATATTTTCAACATTTCTGCTGCTGCATCTTTAAAAATAAGAATAAAATATTACTTTTAAACCATTTTTTAACCATAATATTCTAAATCTTATTTTTAACCATGACAAACAACAGTAATGAAGATTACGTGAAGAATTAAATTATGCATATGACATGAAGAAGACGGATAAAAGTCAAGAAAATCAAGCCAAAAATGGGAGATTTGTTAGGGTTTTTGCCCTGATTTTCTAACTAAATTATGCATATGACATGAAGATGTCATATTATTCATATAATGCTTAGGTTTCTACGAATAACTTGGATAACTTGGAATTGAATTCTAGTAATTAAATGTTTTATCATAGTATTTATTAGTTGTTTGTTTTAATCTTAATAATTCTTGTATATTTTCATTAAGGAATTCTATATATTTTATATCTCTATTTCTCATATATTTTTCTAGATTTGTTTTCATTAGTTTTTCTATTAATTGTATATTTTCATATCCATTTTCTAATATTTTAAATATACGTAATTTATCATTGTTGATGTGTAGGTTTTTGGTATGCAAGTATTTGCAAGAAAAAGTAATTCATAATAACATAGGCTCAGATACGTAATAAGTAAAAATTACGTTGTAATTTTTAATAACTTGTTCTTTTTTATGAGCTTGATAATTCTGGTTTGGATGAGCTTCAATAAGTATTGTTTGAAGTTATTTTTAATATTATCCGAAGAATTTATAATAGATGAAAAAACATATGAAGATCACGAAGGATTAAAAAAAAAAATAGTATTCTCTAATTTAGGAAGAAGATATAAGAAAATAGGTGAACATTTATATTTAATGTTAGAAAAAGAAGAATTAAAATTAGAAGATAAGTTGGCAGCCACGGTAAGAATAGAAAGAGAAAATGAAGAGATAGACAGAAAAAAAAAATAGATAAAATAAAACAACAAACCACAGAAGAAATACGAAAAATAGAAGAAACTAAAAATAGTAGAATTGCTGAATTAGAAAAAGAACTACAAATGCTAAAAGATTTGTATGAAAAAAGACAGAAAGAAAAAGAAGAAAAAGATAAAGAACAAAAATTATTAATTGAGATAAATCAATTTAAAGAAAAATTAGAAGGAGAAAATAAAGAATTAGAAACCAGTGAATTAGAAATAAATACAATAGATGCCGAAGAAACAGATAATTATAACTCGAAAGATAGTGAAACATATACAGAAATTCTAGAAAACATAGGAAACCTAGAAATTAATGAAAAACAAGAAGTAATTAATAAAGAACATCTAGAACTAATAAATACGAAAGTAAATACTCTAGGTAGAAATATAATACCTTGTACATCAGAAATCAGAAAACCAACATATAATTACAAATGTAAGTTTAAAAGATATAATTCAAAGGATGAATATAATAAATGGACACCAAAATAAATAATTAATTACAACTTTTTAGATTTAGACTGTGTAATAGAAACAAATAAAACAATACAACTATGGGTAGGATACATGTCAAAACAATTATTAGATAATAAAATAGATATAACAAACACATCAGAATATATAGAAAAGACATTAATAGGAACAATAAAACTATGGTTTTTAAACCTAGCCAAGTAAAGTAAAAAAGTATTAAGATCTGATAATAAAACAGAAGGAACATCAACAACTACTAAAATATCACCAACAGAAATATTGAAAAAATATGAAATAGCTATAAGAGATGATTTAGCAGTATGACAACAGAAGAAACAGAACAAAATAAAGAAAAAGATATGAATAGGAATTTAATGTTAAAACTAGCAATATGTAATATGTGCTATATAGATGAGTATACGTGCGCCTTTAAAGAATATTATTATAAAGGAACATATAATATAGAAGAAAGTAAAGAAATAAGAAGATTATATTTTAGTAAATTACCTGAACCATTTAGTTCAAAAATAATAAAGAGTTAGGATAAAGCAAAAATAGTAGATACCCTAGGAGCAAGAATAAAATTTTACAACAATGGTATAGAAATCTATGTGAAAAATCTAGAGAAGAAATAAAAATGGAAAAAACATTAATAAGAATTTAAATTCAAATTTTAATTCTTTATCTTTCAATATTTTTTTTTGTATGTTTGATTAAAATAATAAATTTTTTGATATTAATGATTCTATTCATTTTTTGTGGCAACAACTCGTGTAGCATGATTATTGATTAATAAATATAATTTTCTTTAAAAAAAAATAAGTTTTTTTTTTTGAAAACTCGAAGTTTAATTTTGAGAAGATATTGTATCTCCAATAAAATATAAAAGAGTGAAAAAATAAATAATATTTTATCGGATTGGTTAGACTATAATAAGAGTTTGATTAAAACTCTTAGTGTGATAACTAACTATCTTGATAATGTTAGTTGTTATTAATTACTATTATTATAATTGTTACTCTAGCTATTACAGTACTACCTACTGCTACTTCTACTACTATTACTATTAATATTACTGTTGTTACTACTACTATTACATTTTGTACCACTACTATTATCATCATATATTATTATTATTATTATTATTTAAGTTAATATTTTATATTTTATTTAATTAAATATATTAAATAATATTTGAAATGGATAAGTTTATGAATAGTAAGAGTTCATTTAGAACTCTTTTAATATTACATTCCGAATTTCAAGATAAAAATATTCTTTAAAAAAATACTAATATTTTTAAATACAAATATCAATATCAAATCTTTTAATTCAAAAATTTTATTATAATATTATTATTCATTGTATTAAAATTGTCAAGTAGCTTATTATTATTATTACTAATATTGCTACTACTACTATTACTATTTGTTGTAGTTGGTGTTGGTGTTTGTTATTACTAATGTTGCTACTACTGTTGTTGTTGTGGTTGTGGTTGTGGTTGTCATTGTTGTTGTTGTGGTTGTGGTTGTTGTGGTTGTCATTGTTGTTGTCGTTGTTATCATCGTCATTATTGTTGTTGTCGTTGTTGTTGTTGTTGTTGTCGTTATCATTGTCGGTGTTGTTGTTGTCGTTGTTGTTGTTGTTGTTGTTGTAATATTATTACTACATTTTTTAAAATTAAAAGTAGTGCTACTACGTGTACTATTTTTTTTTGTGGTTAAACGTGTACTAATACTGCTATTATCATCATATATTGTTGTTGTTGTTATTAATATTATTATTATTTAGGTTAATATTTTATTTGTTGTTTAATATTTAAATATATTTTAAATTATATTTGAAAGGGATCAGCTTACATTCCTAATTTCAAGCTAATGATAATCTTAAACAAAAGTTAACATTTTTAAATAGAATATTTATCTTTTAATTCAAATTTTTTATTACAATGTTATAACCTTGTCCTAATAACTAAAAGAGTAGAAGAAAGCTTACACTAATATATGTCTCACACAAGGTGTATATGTATAAGAGTTTCTCACTCAAAGTGCATATATATAAGAGGTCGGTTACAAAGTTTGATATGCATGCAAACTAAAATTCAAATTCAAAATCGAATATAAATTTGATATGCATGCAAACTAAAATTCAAATTCAAAATTGAACGTGATATGAATTTGTTAGAAAGATAAGATTTTAAAATATTATGATTATCTTAAGTTTAAATTCAAGATTCTAATATACTACTATTATTATTATTTAAATTCAAATTTTAATTCTTTATCTTTCAATATGTCACGACCCAAAAACGAGGGTCATGATGGCACTTGTCGCGGCGTACCTTGACAAGTAAGCCTATCACCCAAATAGATACAAAAAGAGAAAAAGACAGAAATATCCCAAAGTAAGACTTCTAGAACGAAGCTGAACCATATAAGTAATCATAACAATGCAGAAAGAACTTATCCAAAATACCAATCATGCTCAAAATGAAGTGTCAATAGTGTAAGAACTACTAATACAATTCAGGAGTCAAATACATCAGAAAAATAACCCCAGGAGAATAATATCTGTCTCGGAATACTAATAAAGACATAACTACTATAGAAAGATAGAGGTGAACTTCGAACGCATACATGTCCAGCCGCTACCTTGGACGCTCCAATAATCGCCCGAGTCAAGCAAGATGAGGCGCACTCGAGCTAGGACCTGCACCGAAAGGGTACAGTAGGCATGAGTATAGTCCATTTGTACTCAGTAGGTATCATAGGACGACCAAGCAAAGTAGTAAATAAAGAATACAAAATATACACTAAGGGCACGTCACCTGCAATCAGAAAATATCCCACAACGGTAGCCCACACGGTTTGCACTAACAGTTCTAATATATCACATATATTGCAACATCACAACCAGATAGAACAAAGGTATGCATCATATCACATATAAGTAGAACAAGGGGGAACAAGCATATACAAGATCATCAAATAAAAGTAAAAGAAGATAAGACAATTACATAAATGGCAAGTCAATATGGCAACCCAACACAATGTAAACGCAATAAAGTAAGTTCAATGTATATGATGATGATTCACGAGGTCGTCATACAACCTCCGGAATCATCGCACAATCTTCGCATACACCTACGGAGGCAAGCCTCCCAACGCAGGACCCATAGGGGGTTCGTCAACCCGTATACAATTCACATATCTCATATCTTCTTTCTGGCACATCCTTCGAAAAGAATTTTATAAGGTGTTACAATATCTCCTCCCTGACACATCCCTCGGGGAGGGTTTTAAAAAGGTGTTGCCAGTGTTACTCAGGTGTTGCCACGGTGGTACCAATGTTTCATAAATGAGTATGATATGAGATATAATGCTCACAACCAATCACAATGAGTATTTTCACAATCAACCACATAATATATTTCCACAACCAACCACAATGATATATTTTCACAACCATGTGAGCCAATATCCACTCATTATTTTTGTTCATCCATAAATTTTCACGTGTCTCATATGTCAATAAAGTATGAATATAATCACAATATACCAATGGTACCACATTAAGCATTTTAACCACACAATATAATTATTCACATGTTTTCAAGGTTATCAATATCACATAGGATCCCACACGGACACATATATCACATAATATCTCAATTTCAACGGTTACATCACATATAGGCACCACACGGGAACAAAACATAGATAGTCATTTTTCATGATTAGTTCTCACCCTTAACATGCATTTTGTACCATCATTTAGTACTCAGCCCAGTCTGAAAGAGTTAAGCCATAATCTACCTCAAAAGTCGAAACTGGTCCACTACACTTTGAATCCACGACTTTATTGTTCACTAACAATCTCGAACTCCACTAAAAATATCAAAAATGGAATCTACGCGTCAAAATAAAACCAACGACTCCCATATTGACTACTTTTGGTTCGGGATCAAAACGGACCCCCGAAATGGATTTTCAAAAAAGAAGGGAAAAATTGAAACTGTACTTCGAAAATATGTTTCTCATATTTTTCAGAATCTACAGATGAAAACCCAAGTTAAATCGAGTAAAAAACAAAGTTCAAATTGAAGAAAACCCATTTTTAAGCTTTACCGGGTAAAATCTTTGAAATTCGAGTTAAAATCAAGAATCGAAGCTGTTTTAAAGGTTAAATTGATGAAAAACTAGTAATTACAAAATAAAAATATTATTCAAGTGAAAAAAAAGTTAAATTGAGGTTTAAAATCAAGCCCTAGGATTTTTGGGGTTTTGAAAAATTAATCAAGAAATTACTAAGAAAAGGGTGAATTTTATCTTAAATTCGTAGTAGAATCAAGAAATATGTGTTAATCTATCTATTTAAACTCCCACAAACTTCACTTTTAAGCTCCCAACTATTTTAGGGTTTAACTCCCAAGAGGTAAGATGAAAAATGAGCAAAATAGGCTAAAAAGGAAAAAAAAAACTGCTATTTATAGCACAAAAACTGCACTATTGCAGATTTTTTAAGTCCAAACGGACTTCGACGGGGTGCCCAGAATTCGTTCGGAGTTTGACATATGCAAACAAATTATGCAACGATACTAAATTCGATGTTCCAGACGAGATGGTGATATCATATTTTCAAAAAATATATTGTTTTCACAAAGTTGACCCCCAAAATCTCAAATTGGCATTTTTCAAATAGAGGATCGAAATGAGATTTAAAAGTCATAAAATCACACCAAATATGCTACCACCCTAAAATTGATGTTTTGAACCTGCTGGCGAAGTCGAATTTTCCATCCGAGGTTATTTCGATCAAATGTGAGTCCCACATCCATATTTTTAATTTTTGCAATTTTTCAAATAGAGGATTGAAATGAGATTTAAAAGTCGTAAAATCACACCAAATATGCTACCACCCTAAAATTGATGTTTTGAATCTGCTGGAGAAGTCAGATTTTCCATCCGAGGTTATTTCGATCAAGTGTGAGTCACACATCCATATTTTCAATTTTCCAACTTTCCGACCAATAGGTCGAAATGAGCTTGTATGCACCGGAACCCGAACCAAAGGTCTACCTAGCCTAAAATCGATATTCCAGAGCTGTTGGAGCAATCCGTTCATCCATCTGTCGCACGAATCAAAAGATATCCTCATAAGTCCAAAATAAAGCTTTCGAAGCCATAAAAAACCACAATATTACATAAATGGTACAAATGCATTGAAAATTGTATCAATCAACCCCACACCCCAGAAATACCATAATACAACTACAAAAAGGGGTAAAATAGTCAAATAACACAGAAACACATTTCACATATTTTATCAAAAAGCTTATCATTACACAATATATATATTTTTTTTTAATAAAGTGCAAAAGTTCAGATCAGTTTTCAAAAATCCTTCACACTTTAAAAATATAAGCATATACACATTATATTTTACCACCGGAAGTTCCAAGTGGTTGATGGATCATCACTTTTGTGTTTGTCATATAGTATCGCTTTCCTTTGTTGCCATAGGGTTAGAGAGACACATCAATTTGAACCATATTTGTGTTATATATATATATATATATATATAT
Source organism: Capsicum baccatum var. pendulum (assembly GCA_030864225.1). Classification (NCBI taxonomy): domain Eukaryota; kingdom Viridiplantae; phylum Streptophyta; class Magnoliopsida; order Solanales; family Solanaceae; genus Capsicum; species Capsicum baccatum. Next base: position 198,501,319 of record CM061560.1, on the reverse strand, counting down.
ATATATATATATATATATATATATATATATATATTCTTATTTGTAAAGTCAATTTTTATAAAATTATTGATTACATTCTTATTACGTACTTATAACTTTAAAGAATCTGAAATTTTTCTTATTCTAACGGTTTTATATTTATTTCTAAATTTTTCAAAACTTCTTAAAATAAAATTTTGTTGATTTATAATTCTTAAACTAATGAAAAAGTATTAATTGTTCTATCAGAATATTTATTTTTAAAAAAAACATGTATAAGTAGTTATAAGTCACTACAATAGGAAAGACTTTTAGTGATAATAAATATGCACTTTAACAAAGAGTGTTAAAGCTTTCATCAACAGTAGTTAATTATCATTGGATTGGATGTCCCTATAGACTTCAGGGACATTTACAAAGAGTGATAAAATGCAATTGTTACTAATAATTACCTGAAAAAACATAATTTAGCGGCCGTTAGTTAAGTTTATATATATATATATATATATATATATATATATATATATATATATATATATCACCGTTCAAATTTCTTTGCTATATTCAGTCTAAGAAATAGAGATATAGAAAACAAAATAAACAATTATAGGACAAGTGAAGAACTACAAACATAATATTCTCTTTGAGTGAAGTACATTCTACCACATTAAATACAGTTGTAGGAAGTATCTAAACCCCCCCCCCACCCACCCACCCACCCAATACTGGTAGTAGAGCCGTCAATATGGGCCAAGGCCCGGTGGGCCAGCCTGGCTCAGCCTGTAATTTGATGAGGTGGGCTTCAATTTTTGCAGCCCATTTAAGAACAGGGCTTTTTAGCCCGGCCCGGATAAGCTCATGGCCCATAAGGCTTGAGGAATTTGGGTTGGGCTAGCCCGTGGGCCGACCAATCAGTCAAATAATAAATAATTTAAAATAAAATAAAATACTAATAAAAGAGTTAAAAAATAATCAAGTCCAATGATGACCATTGACTGGTTCCATTAACAAAGAAAATGGAAACTGAAAAGTTTCCTACTTTCTTATCTAATAAATAATTAAATATCTACCACTAAAACATAAAGAGTACATTATCCTCTTCGCTTTCCTAATTTCCTTAGTTCAGCTAGCCGTCTCCTCTTCACTATATCTCCCTCAACGCGCCATTGGTTTTCAACAGTGATGTTTCCGATTGAGTAGTGCCACCTCTTCGTTTTCTTCCTACTTTGGGTGATTTGAGCTCTGGCTCCCTTTTGATTAACAAACATTAATACTATGTGTTATTGTGTGATAAATATTTATGTTTATTAACAGTGTAAAATTAAATTATAAAATATTATTTTTTAAAAAGTGGGCTGGCCCGTGAGGCCCGCAGCTCACAGGGTAATAGCGTGGGCTTGGTGTTTTTTGACCTATATTTAAATGATCCAGTCCGGCCTGACTCGTCAAACTCAAAGCCTGTATGGGCTAGCCCAGATGGGCTGGGCCAACCCGTATTGACAGCTCTAACTGGTAGCTAGATATGTTTTGAGGTTTATTTTATATAGATATATAATACATGAATTTTTTCTTTTCTAGAAAAGACAGTCCGGTCAACTAAAGCTCCCGCTATGCATAGAGTTCGAGAAAGAGCCGGATCACAAGGTTCCATGATGTAGTACATGAAATATTTATGTTAATATGTTACTCACATATGCATTAATTCTTTCCGATCTGTTATGGCCTAATCATTCTCCGGGTCCTATGTATAGCGATAGTTTCAATGCACCAGACTGCCTTTTTTATTGCGGCTACTCTATCATGGCACAATACTAATTTTTTTTCAATATCGATATGATATATATTTTCATTGAAAGTGCACCATTTAGTTATTTGTGTGAGTAAGTAGGAACGGTAATTCAACTATATGAGATTGAATTTTTTATTGTTCCTCAGTAACTCGACAATAAAATTGGAGGATGTTAACACAGTGATCGTGGGTTTGAGTCCTACATGAAAATAATGAAGATACTTGATCATGAAGTAAACTTAGCTATACTTGATCATGAAGTAAACTTAGCTAAAGAAATTGAAGCACCTTTCTTAAGGAAAAATCTTTTTGGCCACAAAAATTTGGTCCATATTTTGCCGCAATAGTAAAAAGTCTTATTCACACTATAAACTAGTTAGTTTTTAGATATTTTTGCCCTTTTCATCCTAAATTTGAATTTTCTAACATTACTTTATTTAATAATCATTTTTCAATACATTGAAAACTATCGCATTACATGGGAATGGACGATTTATGTATTCTATTTTAATTATTTAATTTTTTAATTGACAATTACATAATTAATTAATTGTGAAATGTAGTAGTATGTAGTTAAGAAAACAAAATTAATTAGTACAAATTTATTTATTAATTGTTAGTTAGTTTTTTTCTTTTTTACGTTTGAAGTTGTTTAATTTTAGTTCAACTTTTAATTATGTATAGTTTATAGTTTGTACATATTTTGAGAAATTTAATTAAGTTGTTTTATTCATTTTTTTATCTAGTTCGATTTTATGTTTTTTTTTAATGAATATGAAAATTAGTGTATGAAAATAGAGTGTTAAATTAGTCACTCAAGTTTTGAAAATTTCCTTCAAGTATCACTTGTGTTTCATTTAGGATCACAATATCACTCAACTATCACTTTTTTTCTTAAAAAACGCTAAATACCTCGAAGGTCTTCTTCTCTCTTAGTTGACATGTCATGTCATTAAAACATTTAACTCATCAAACTCATTTAATCAAACTATAATTCTATTTTTTTTAAAATAAAAAATGCATTACTTCATTAAAAAGAATTTTTTATACTTAGAAAAACTTTATCGGTACTAAAACTTAACATATATTTTTTCAAAGGTTATTTTTTCTCAATGGTTACTCATATTTTCTGAATTCCCTACAAAAATTATTTTTATCTTTTTAGAGATAATAATATGACTCAACTATCATATTATCCTAAAAAAAAAAAAATATTTCATACGTCTCTTTCTCTTCTAATTGGCAGGCCATGTTATTAAATTATTTTTTAATAATAGACCTATTTAAATTGTCAAACTTATTTAGTCAAAGTTATATTTTTATTCTTTTCTTTAAAATAAATATATTAATTTATTAAGAATAAGTTTTCATGCTTAGAAATATTTTATCATTAATTAAACTTTCAGTTTTACAAGATATATATGTATAGTAAGTGATTTTATCCACGATAAATAATTTGTATCGATCTTCATATAATTAGCGATAATTTGTAAAATTTTATTTAGATTAAGTATATTAATTAATAAAATATTTAGATATAATAATTTATTTATTCAAATTATATTTGAAACTTATAAATAAGATCCTATAAATTTGAATTGAGTCGAATAATAAACACCTCCAATTAAATGATAATTCTTAAACACTCGATCATTTATAATTATATTTGAAACATATTAAAATTTTGTTTAAATTCTCTATAATTAGTTAATTGAAGTTAATATAATCATTTATTTTTAAAAAAATTATATTTGAAACTTACAAGTTATAAAATTGAATCGCATCATTGACAACACTAATTACACTAGACCGATAAAGATATTATTCCAATGAAACAAGTCTAAAGTAAAATTTAGTAAAGTTAATTTGTTTAAATTTGTTATAATTAGTTAATAAAAAATAACTAAATTTAATCACTTATTTATTGAGATATAAATTATTGTACAAATACACTTTTGTGATAACTATGTCTAATTATTAATCACTAGGGTACTTGATCGCGCTTCGCGCAGTCATAAAATTTTTTCTTACGCTATGAATTTTTTAATTGAAATACAATAATATTTTATCTCTTGAAATTAGTTTGATTATATCATATTTTTAGTTTATAATATATAATACAAGGGGACTCTTATAGCATATTTGGCCAAACTTATAAAATATTTATTTTGAAAAGTGCTTTTCAAAAAAATAATTTTGGTGAGAAGTAGCTTGTGTATGGCTAATAAATTTGAGTAAGAATTTTGAGCAGCAATTTACATTTGATCAAGCTTTTAAAATAGCTTTTAAGTGTATTTTTCTCAAAAGTGCTTTTTTTGAAAAAAAAAATAGTACTTTTGGGAGAAACTATTTTTTTAGCTTATGAAAACTGTTTCTTCTACTTCTCAGAAGCACTTATTTTCTTCGAGAAGTTTGGCCTAACACCTTAATTTTTTTAAATAAGCATTTTTTGAAAAAAAAAAAAAAAACTCTTTTGGATAAAAATAATCTTGGTCAAATGGACTATCAGTAAAATTTTGATTTTCCACCTTATAGTTCCCTCCTTTTTTTCCTTTTCAAAATAAATAAAATAATAATATATAATACTTGTACGTTTAATTCTTATTTATAATTTTTTGGCAAGCTTTTTTATTAAACATTAAATAAAGAAAGAAGTAGTAAAACAGAGAAAAACACTCACTTTGAAATCTCATAGCCAACCCTTTCTATGGAACAAAACTAATGAAAGAATCTTTTTAAAATAATATTCAATTTCCACTAAATTTATGTACACATCTTTTCTTTTTTCCTTTTCCTTCATTATTGCAAGCCTATATTGGTTACTTCACATACTATGGCTATATATTTTTAAAAAGAAAAAATTAATTGTCAAATTCTTTTAATTAGTCTCCTATTTTAATGTAAAATACCCCAATATCAAAACTCTCTTTTCAGCACTAATAACATTCTCTTAATAAATTGAAAGTGCTTTTAATAAAAAATGGGGGAGAGGGAAGGAGCTAAATTTTTTCGGTAAGTAACAGAACAAAAGGAAAATTAATTACTTCAATACATAATCATTAAGATATTTCTATTGATTCTTACTTAACATTATATTTATAATTGCACATTATTTTGGATTGTAAAATCCCAAAAATGGTCATTCAACGTAAATAAATAAAATAAAGATAATACTTCCTTTAAACTCCGTCCATCTTTACTTGCCCACTATATTAAAAATTGATGTTTAATAATATCTTGTCTAGTTTAAAAAATCAATAGATAATTTTTCTATTTGTGCTTATTTTACCCTTAATGTTAAATATTATTCATTATCGGCTATATTTCTCAAAATATCAAATTTAGCATATTGAGTAATATAGTAAAAATCAATATCATTTATTGTTTATTAGGGTATGTGTCAAGTCAATAGTGGAAAAATATTGTTGAGCGAAAGGATAATATTAAGAGATAAATGACCTATAGGAGCACTAATTGGCTTTTTGGGCTATAGGAAACGTTTGGTTTCTTTCATGATATTATATTGATGGTTGTTGCTATTAATGAGTATTAATCAACCGTTATTTCATTTTTTAGTATGATTTTTGGGTTATCCTTTACCTTAGCACTTAATATTTTTAGATAAGAAAATCTTCATAAAAGGAGAAAATAAATAAATAATAATTTTTTCATAATTATGTTTTAATTAGTTATGGACATTATACCCATATAAGGTGTAATTGTAGAATTCTTTTAATATAAGGGTGTACATATTTGATTTTAGAATAAAAATTGTATTCAAAACTAAATAATTTATATTATAGGTGTGTAAATTTTAATTTTAAAACACGAAAAAGTGAATTTGTTAATCTAATACACTAATACAAAAGTACCGAAACTGATTATATGGGTGTTTCTCTTTCTTTACTTCATTGACAGAGAATGCATGATATAATAATTAAGTAGCTAAATTCGCTTTATTACTCTCATTATTTAATTTGTTTGTCATATTTTGTTTCTCGCAAGTTAAGCTCAAGATATTTTGTCTTACATTTTAAGATTATTTTTTCATCATATTAATATGAGAGAGATTGATTATATATGTTTACTTTTGAAATGAACTTCTTTTCTTGACAAAACTTAATTTTACAAATTAAAACTAAAAACCATTAAAAAGTAAAAGGAAGTTGAAATTTTTATCATGTCAAAAGTGTTCATGCTTAAAGGTATTGGTAAGTTGTATCTAAAAGAATTGTAAATTTCAATTTGAAGAGTGTTTAGAGATATATTTTGAAAGTTGAGATTCAAATTGAGAAAATATCATTAACTATTATTTTTTTTTTGTTCACAATTAATTGAGAGAGATTTCACTAAAATATGAATAAATGAAATTATCGCTTATAAATAACAACTACATAGTAGGAAGATTTTTAGTACCTCTTAACATTTTAAATTTAATGGTGAAAAATCAACTTTAATAAGAAAATACACAAGTAAAAATTGAGGAAAACATTTTAAATAAAAACATAAAAGAATGCAAGGAATTAGTAGAGTAAAATAGTTAAAAGAAATAATGACGAACATCATTTTCGGTTCCTTATATGCCATTTTATACCTTCTTAATTGTTCTTTTCCTTTTTCGTTCATTTTCTTTATTATATTATTTTTTACCTCATTGATTTTCTGGAATAATATCTTCTTTCAAATCATAAAATATTTTTTATTCATTTGATATGAATTCCATACATAGAGTAATTCTTTCTTCAAATAATTCTTATTGTCCCTTTGATACTTTCATCACTCTTTCTATAAATTTCTCTGTTAAATTAGATATTTTTTTCAAAATATAACACCTCGTAGAGTTTTTTTAAGTCACTATAAATCCTCATATTCTCATTATTTGTGATGAAGTATAAACATTATTTTTGAGCAGTTCACATCAGAATGATAGAAATATGACAATTAATAAATAATTGCAGCCTGAAATCGCTCCACACAACAATAACTTATTTTCTATTGTATTTCATCATAATCTTTTTTCTTCATCTTCAACAAAATTTATCCACTTCCAGATTTGAGTATACTACTCGACCAATTAAGCGAGGTGCGGCTCTATCCACTACACCACATGCTTTGATAGTCATAACCGTTTTACATTCTTTCTGCTCCATCTTTAATAAAAATTTATCCACCTTCAGATTTGAGTGTATTACTTGACCAATTAAGTGAGGTGTAGCTTCATTCATTACACTACATCCTTTGATGGTCATAACCATTTTTATTATACAGAAGATTTTTAGAAAGACCATGAAATAGTATCTCTTTCAATTTTCTTAAGAAGATAACATTTCAAAAAGAAAAGAGGCAAAATTAAGAAGTTAGATACTCAGATCATCTTTTTTTGTATGCTAAAAATTAAGCATTTTTGCAAAATGAAAGGGTTTTGGTCCTTTCATTTTTCATTTACTTTAAATGTGTACTAATTTCAATTGTTTAAATGTGTATTAGATAAATGCATTGTCTTAATAATAATGATACACTAATTATTTTTGAAAAAGAAACTTAGAAATATATTTTTTCTCCAGTTTTTATTATTATATTATACTTTACCAAATATACTTATTTTGCTATTATACATTTTTTTATATCTATATAGCCTGTTGCTAATATGTTAGGTTAGAATACGATTCCCTTTAAATATTTTTATTAATTTAAGAATAAAAGAATAAAAAAGTAAATAAAGTTGTAAAATAAGAAAAGTAATAAATATAGATGATACATATTTAATAATGAAGGAAAACAAAGAAGGCAACATAATAATTATTGAAAAAGAAATAAATAACAATAATAATGAGGAAAGAGAAACTGTAAAGAGTAACTAATTTTCTGAATTTTTTCTAAACATAAAATTGAAGAAAAAATCAAGAAAATGAGAAAATAGATAAATATGAATACTGATCATTGAGGCATGCCACATCAACATGCCTCTAATCCTATTTTATATTTGTAGAGAAAGAGATTTGTTCAACTAACTATAACTACATTTATAATAATTAGTAACTAATAATTTAATAGTAGACCATAAAACATTGTTCAGAAAGATGAGGTTCGAGAGTTTGAATAAAATAACAACTGTCATAACACTTGATAAAGGTAAAACTTGAGTGAGATATGATAAATTTTGTTTATATTGTTATAAATAGAAAATTGAAAGTAAATACATGATAATTACTTATTTATTTGATTATATCTCAAATTTTCTAGTAAGACCTGTTAAGCCTGAATCAAATCAAATTATATTTAATCATTTATTTATCTAAACTATATTTCAGATATACTAGTAAAATTCGGTAAGATCAAATCAAAATCAAGTGATTAACACATCTAATTATCTTAGATTGATGGTGTTTGATTTTATAATAAAGATTGCCCAGTCACTATATAGACAAGATAAACTATCTCGCTCTCAAATGTAACCTTTTTTAGTTTAGTGTTGCTACAACAAATTTTCATTCATGATAAAAAATGATTATTAGCAGCAAAATTCTGTCAAAATTCATTTCGCCATAACAAATAGTTATGAACTTGAAGCAAAAACTTAACAATTGCAACAATTTTTTAGAATTTGAAACAAAAAGTACTCATTTAGTTACAATATTTTGCTTGAGGTAATTTATTGTACCTAAAGATTTAGTATTGTTGCAGTAATTTTATTATGTCAGAGACATGACAAGTTATACTTATGCGACAACATCCTTTTACTGACAAAAAGATAATAGCTGATTCCACTTTTCAAGTAGTTAATGATTCACATATATAATTTTTCTCTACCATTTTTACTCCTCCTATGTCTTTTTTTTAAAAATTACTATGAAATTAAATCAATACTTTTGATGAGCAATTAATTTTCTTTTTTTTTTCATAATTTTTTAAAAAATAATTGAGGTATGTAAAAATTGTGGAACTACACTGTGCATGTTGTAGGTGAAAACTAGAAAAATTTGAAAAACTGAAATCAAAGATAGATCAAATTTATCGGCGATCACCTAACATTTAGTCTATCATGCAAAAATATTATTTTCAATTTTTTTTAACATAAAAGTCATTTAACTTTAAAAATTGATATACAAAAAATACTTTTCTATTTTTGTGACATAAAGTATCCTATCTTTAAAATTTAGTATAAATTATTTTATTTATTTTTTCAAAAGGTGTTTGCAAAATTTACTATACAAATACATATATTAGTGCGAAAAACAGTCAAATTACATTTTCTTCAATATTACTAATATTAAATTAAAATTATTACAAGAAAATCAAATTAAGAAAAGCAAGTATAATATATACCTCCAACAAGTTATGTGTTAAAAAGTACAAATATTAGAGATGTTTCTAATATCATCCTGAATGTAATTAATTTATTTTAGACCCTTGTCATATTTTCTATATGATATATTAAAATTCAGATGAAATTTACTTCTTAATTAACTTGATCAAAGTTGAATGACTTTTAAGTGATAAAAAAATTAAGAAAAAATTACTTTTATGTTACAAAATTTTAAATTTGAATGACTTCGATGTAAAACAAATAATAATAATAATTAACTATAAATTTTATTATTGAATGAGTGTACATAATAATTAAAAAAATATATTATAAATTTAAAATTAGATAACTAAATCAAAAATATCTTAATGATTTTTTTTTTTATAATAAAGTTAGCCTTACAATTTGATAAAATCAGATGAAAACGAACGAGCTAAAAACAAGAAAAACAAAAATAGTTAGTTGAGGAGAAAGAGAAGAAGGTGAAGTGGAATGATACGGTGGAATCCACTTTATAAAATCAATTAAATGCTTTCTTGCATAATTAATGATAGTTATACTTATAATTCATCAAATATAAACTTTTGACTTTTAACTTTAGAAAATAACAAAACTTAACTCCCTTTGATTAAATTTTTTAAAAACAATTTAGTTTATTTTGAAAAGGAAATGCTATGAAAGTCTTTTCACAATTGTGACCAAATTTATGCCAAAAAATTATGGTCATTTAGCACTTATCCTTTCTTAAATGGCAGCTACTACCACTTTTTTCTTTTAAAAATAAGAAATAAAAGAATATATAATAAGCCAGTTCTTATTCTCTTTACTATCCTATTTTTCCTTCAAAGTCAATATGTTGTTCCAAACAATTCAAAAGAAAAAAAAGAATCCAAATTCTCGTTCCAATCTTCCATGTGAGGTAGTCTTCACTAACACAATTATCCAAAAATGTGTCCTAACATTCAATAAAAAGTGATTATTTTTTTTTCATCAAAGTTGACCAAATTAAAGCAAACACTAAAAGCTAGTAAAACTATAATAATCAAAATCTAGCGAAAAATAATAAAAATCACATTACTTCATTCCTCAATACGAACAAACACTTGATCTCACAATGAATTCTGAATTTGCGATATGCTGTATTAAATTTGAGATTCTTTACCTTGAGCTTAAAATATCAGGAAAATGTCAGGCAAATATAGGTTATAATTGAATAGTCCTTTCATTTGGCGATTCCCTCACGGCACGGGGCCAATGCTGACCCTGGACAGGATCCTATTCAAACACTCATAACTTTTGACTTCAAACTCGGATTGACGAACGGTCGGTGGCGTTGGAAGTTAACCCAAGAAAAATCATCGACTAAAACTCAACTGATAAGAAAGTGCTCAACTTAACTTTGAGCTAGGAGACTTTTATGACGTATACTCATCTTCAAAGATGTTCGAACACTAAAGTATTATTATTCACACCTATTTCCAACTAGAAACAATTGGATTCGGGTCAATAGACATCGAAAAAATGGTTCAACTTTAGCCCGAAAAAAGCAGGGTGTTACAATAAAAATGGAGAAAATTGTTGGAGGAGATCAAAAGGGAGAAGAAGAAAAAAAAAGTTAGTAGTTTTTAAGCTGTCCACGCACTCAAAGTGTGTGCAATACACACAATGTGCCAAATCAGCAAAACGTATCAAAGTGTCGAAGAAGTACTTCAAGTCAGCTTATCGAAGACGTGATCTTAAATACGAAGATATGGAGGTCGTGACTTAGGATAAAATTGACTCGCTTTTTGACAAATTTAGACTCAGCGGGAATCTAGCTAGGAGAACAATGTCTATTATAAAAAATTGCTAGAGAAATATAATTTACTATTTAAAATACAAAAGAGGTCGATATTTTTGAGTACTTTTTTTAAAAAATTAAAATGTAAAGAAATGTAATGTTCACATATCATTTATTAATGAGATTCCAAGTAATTTAATTTATTTTTTCTTGAAACAAGAATACTAATTAATCTGGTCTTAATGTGCATGAGTAGGAAAATACGGTTAATTTCACATACAAAAATATCATCTATTAATGTGAGTCCGTGTAATTTATTTTAATTTTTGGTTAAATAAGAATACTAATTCATGTACGTAAATTACTATCTTAAGACAATATATTCCTTGAAATTAAAATTGAATAAACATTTAAAGACTCCAAGTTAGAATCAACCTAGAATTACCTTCAGCTTAAAATATCACGCCTTATTTCAGCTGAGGTTCTATCGGAAACAACCTCTCTATCTCTATGAGATAGGGATAAGATTTGTAGACACTCTACCCTTTCCCGACTTCAATTGTGAGATTATACTGGGTACGTTGTTTTTGTTGTTGTTGTAATTTGAGCTTAAGATGTTAGGTTTCATTTATAAGTCAGGTTTATTTATAATTGGATTCTGAATATTATCTTTATTAGCAGGGGTGGCTCAACCCTTTAAGAAAAGTAGAAATAACATAAATACCAATCCTTTTGAAAGTAATTACACTCCCTCCCACTTTTTTAATTACTTTACTCTCTCTCCATATTAATATACATAACATAGCCGACATATACATAACATTTTGTGTATATGTTGGAATTTTTGTAATATGTTTAGGGAGTTGAGATTTTTTATAATATTGGAAACATAAGTTGTGTATTTGTGTAATTTTTAGTTAAGAAAAAAGGTCACCGCCTTAGGCCCCCAAATATGGGGCCTCATTTTTTTTTTTTAGCAATAATAGATTATTGATTTTTTAAAAAAATTAAATATTATTTTTTTTAAAAAAAATTAATATAAAAAAAAATTATTAGAAAAAGTTTGATATATCTAGACTACTAAAGATTAAATGCATTGATTGTATAATTAATTTAAAAAGAATTATTAAAAGAAATCAATTATATGATTTTTAACATATATTTATAAAAAAAAATCTTAAAAACTTGAGATTTCCGTTCAATTTTAGTCTTAGGCCACAAACATACTTGAGCCGCCCCTGTTTGTTAGGAGTGGAGTTGGGTTGGGGGAGTTTGAAAGAGAGGGAGTTCAAATGTTCCAAAGTGCATGATGGGCGTATGATTATTTTATTATTCTCGCGTCTTCATTGTTGTGAACAAGGCCGGACTCACATATATCGGTGAGGGTGCACGTGCACCTGTTAATGTCAAAAAAATTTCTGTGAATATATATATATACCTTGAAAATTTGGGATATAGTTAATAGTGCACCCATAAAATAACAAAGGTGCACCTTAGTGCACTTGTCGAAGCCAGTTCTTTTCGCCCATGTAACCAGGGATGGAACTTGGGTTCTCACAATATTTTTTAAAGATTATTACTAAAATTATAATATCAAAACTGTTGTGCTAGAATGGAGTTTGAACCCGCAACCACTTTGTATGGTTGACAAACCTTGACCGCTAAGCTACCACAATTAATTGTTCAAAGAATTTAAAAGTCAACATATTAATAACAAAGCTACTCATATTTATTCTATATATTTATTTTTTTTAGTACTATTCATGCCATTAGCGACAAATCAAATATGATAATATCCCTTAATTGACATTGAAAATTCTGCTAACGTCTATATTAAGATAATATTAATGCACCACAGTATTATCAAAAGTAAAAATGACAAAAAAACTTCAAGGTCCTTTGTGTTTAAGCACAAAGTACAAATAAAGCGCGAGATGTAACGAAAAAAAACATAAAGAAAAAAATAATATAAATATATGTCTAGTCCAAGACTAATAATATAAGCATGAATGACAAATATATGAACAAAGAAGTTGATTTTTTTTTTTTGATAAAGTGAAATATCAATTGTTTAGTATGCGTTTCTTCAGAAAAGTTTCATTGACAAGGGAAATCATGTCTTAGAAATTAGAACCTAAGGTGCACATTAAGCGAGGCGAGCGCTCAATACATTTTAAGTCTGGCTTCTGGGCTTATGTGCGCCTTTGATAACATTGGTGCACCCACAGACTTCAAATTCTGAGTTCGCCTCTGGTTGTAAAGCTAACCACTGGCTATTGAGCAAGGTTTTACTGTTTTAGTGCTTGTAAAAAAACTATGAAACAATGAATCAACAAGTGCCTTCTTTTTTTAAGTAAAGTAAGGGTATGCAGACAGGGAAGTGTTTTTCTGCAACTACAGTTACTGCATACATCAGTTCTTTCTTTATAGTAAAAGTTCATTTAAATAAAAATACCAATATCAAATATTTAAATTCAAAAATTTTATTATAATATTATCATTAATTGTATTAAAATTGTCAACTTACTTATTATTATTACTAATGTTGCTTCTGCTACTATAATTATTTATTATTATTATTATTATTATTGTTGTTGTTGATTTTTTTTTTTTAAAGTAAAAAGCAGTGCTACTACGTGTATTATTGCTTTTTTTGTGGTTAAACGTGTAGTAATACTACCATTATCATCATATATTGTTGTTATTATTATTATTATTATTATTATTTAGGTTAATATTTTTTAACTTTAATATTTGAATATATTTTAAATTATATTTGAAAGGGATAAACTTAGTTCCTAATTTCAAGCTAATGATAATCGTAACAAAAATTAATATTTTTAAATACAAATATTTTACCTTTTAATTCAAAATTTTTATTACAATGTTTATATTTTTGGCCTAAAAACTGCCACGTGGCTTTCTATTGTGCTGCTACTTGACATCTTGTCTTATTTTAGTTTTGCTTTTATATATATACTAGTGTAGGTATCCGCGCGATGTGCGGAATATTCTTTTAAAAATATTTATTAAAAATATTAACTTATTCAATTTGAAATTATAAAAATAATTATTTTTTATTATATCACTAACATATTTCAAAAGACAATGAAATATTAAAAAGAATTGTAAATATGAAATTACCACTAAAACACGATAACTAATCACAATTTTAATTATTTTAGATGTTTTGAAATGAAAAGAATAATATTAGTATTTGTTTCAATGATATTCCATTAACTGATTTTCTAAAATAATAAAATATTAGATATTAAATAATTATTAATTTTGTTGTTGGATTTTTACCTTTATATTTTTAATAAATTAAGGCATATAATTATATTCCTTACCTTTCATTCCTAATTTCTATTTTTTTCAGTCCATCAATTCAAAATTAACTACTAACTAATTTTTTTTTTTTTAAATATCTTCCAATTTCATTTCAACTACTAAAAGTACTTAATTGTGTGAATTACAAAACTTCTTATTCCAAATTTAAATATCACAACTCTTAATTTAAAAATTAAGCACATACAATTTATTATTTGTCTTTAAATTTTTATACTCATTATTGATAATTTTTTCATTATTTAATTTCATCATTAATATCATTAAATATTTTATTTATACTTATTATTATATCTTTTAAATTAAGTCAATTAAAAACTCTCATACTACTTTCAAAATCACCCACCCCATCAAATCCCACCCCATCCCTCACTTTTGCCCACCCCACCCCATCCCAACCCCAATTTTATATTTTTAGCATTTTAATTTTTTATTAAAAAAATTCACCCTTAGCAAAAAAAAAATTATGTTTTTTTAACCTAACTTTTTTACTTTACCCCTAACCCCACCATCCATCCCGACCCCCTATCCAACACCTCCTCCCTCACCCTCAACATCCATGCAATTTTTTTTTTTTTTAAAATTACTTTCTTGTACCTCCCAATCCACCTACCCTACCCCCCACCCCCACCCCCATCCGCACACACACAAGCGCAAAAAATTCCTTTTTAGCTTTTTTTAAAAAAGAAATTTAATTTCTTACCCGCACCCCAAATACCACCTACATCCACCACCCCACCTATCCACCCACCCCATATATTTTCATGATATGTTCCAAGTACATGGTTTGTTTATCACTTTTTTGATTCACTAAATTCAATAGATTTTACATAAAAATCTTATTTTAGGCAATTTCAATTGCATATTTTATTGAACGTTTTACTTTCACGGTTGTTTTAGAATTAATGTCATACCTCCATTTAAGATCTTCAAATTTTATATTTTGATCAATTCAACACGTTGCTTCCCTGAACAAAAAAGGGCAGCCCGGTGCACTAAAGCTACCGCTATGTGCGGTGTCCGGGGAAGGACCCTACCACAAGGGTGTATAGTACGCAGTCTTACCTTTCATTTCAGTCAGAGACTGTTTCCACAGGTAAGGCTTCCCTGAACAAAATAATCAAATTCATTTAGTTTCTTGTCGATAATAACAAATTAAAGCACGTGAAAAGGTTATTCATTAGTTGTTGTTGCATATAAATATAATTTTTGTAGTACTTCATGTCAATTTATTTTTGTCATCTGCAAGCAATCAATCAACACAATAACTATTAAGAAGACAAATATAGAATTATACATAAATAAAATCGTAGGCATTGAAGAAAGCAAATAAATTGAACTATAAAAGAAAAGTAAAAAAGAAGAAGAAGAAGAAGATACTTATTAATAGCAAAAAAATAGTGAAAGAATAAAATACATCCCATTTATACATATAAATTTGGATAAAAAGAAATTAAATTTCAAAATTTTAAACATAAGAGAAGATAAGCGTAATAAAGATATGAGGGAGTTTTAAACTCTACTATTTCTATTATTATTATTATTATATCGTAATTACTACATCCTATTACTATTTTTTTAATTTATTATCATTACTACTATTACTACTATTTTTTTTAATTTTCTATTTATTACTGTTGTAACTACTATTGCCATGTACCGCTATTATATAATTTTTTAGTTTTTTTTAATTATTATCACCAGTATTCACCTCACTATTACTATTACTATGTACTTTTTTTATATATATACGACTATTCACTACTACTACTACTATTATTATTATTATTATTATTATTATTATTATTATTATTATTATTATTATTATTATTATTATTATTATTATTATACAAATCATGTAAATTGATAATACACATTCAAATGAAGTAAAAAAGAAAAGGATAACTATTAAAGGAGATAAAAAGAAGTAATTATTTAGAAGCACTCTTAGCGAAACAACTAATATTCAAATGAAGTAAAAAAAAAAGGGATAAAAACGTGTATTTGTTACTACAAATAAGGAGTTTAGTTTCTTTTGTTTTTTGTTTTTTGGGCAAACCCTTGTAGGAGTCAAGGAGTTTAGTTAATTTTTTCATGTTAATTAATCTTCTTATCTTTCCTTTTTTTTTCTTTTTTCTTTTTAAAGATAAAAATAAAAAACATGCAAGGATAATATAGATAGTTATTCTTGTTTTAAATAAATATGTATTTTTCAGGAAAAATTTCAAATTTATTTTATAATTTAAATATTTTGTTATGAAACTATCTTTTTCTTTTACTAATTTAGAATGTATATAAATATTTATTTTTACATTCAAATTTAAAAAGAATCTTGTCATTTAATTCAAAAATATGAAACTACTTTTACATATGATAAATATTTGAAATTAATGAGATGATAATATTAATTATTATTGTTATTATTATTATTAATAATAGTAATAATAATTTATTAGTGTATTTATTTTTATTATTATAACTATAACACAGATACTGCCACTACTAAGTATTACTATTGCTATTACTACTATGGAAATGAGAAATTTAAGCAATTAAGGTATGAGTTTGACTAACTATTTATTTTAAAATTTTGAAAAATTGGATAACTCTATAGGAAAAAAAAAAGAGCAAAATTTTTTATTTTCAAACGGACTCCTGCATACTTGGAGGAGATTTTAGTTAAGAATCCAAAATTTATTTTTTATTTTTTTCCTGATTTTATCCTTTTATTCAAATGGACAATTATTTTTAATTTAAATTCATAATATTAGAGTAACTAATTAGTACTACTACGTATTAGTACTACTACTACTATTATTATTGTTATTATTATTATCTTTCATTTAGTATTTTAAATAAATTAAAATCCAGATATGTTTTGTAATATTTAAATTCTAAAAGAGATAAGTTTGAAGTAGTAAAAATCTATTAGAAATCTTTAATTATGGTTTTTTATTTTTAAGATAATGATTTTTCCAAAAAAGGATAATGTATTTCGAATCCAAGTATTTAACTTTTTTTAATTTAAATTTTTTATTACAATACTATTAAGCCTTGTCTTGAAAACTGCCACGTGGTTTAACAATAGCTTACCACGTGGCTTCTTCTGGTGCTTCGTCCTCTGTTTTATAATATATTGTAATGCCCCGAATCTAGTATCTGGAATGCTACACAGTGCTCATGACTCCGAAGGACCACAAACTAACCCATGACTGATATTTGTACCTGAACACTGCATAATATACTGTATGAATACGGAAATAAAGGTTGAAAGGCCATAAGGTTCAAAATTGTAACATAACTGATAAAAATATAACATCTGAATGGGGTATAAAATACCCAAAAATAACTGAAATAACTATCTGAACATGATAGTCTGAAAAACCTCTAACTGTCTGAACTGTCTGAATAAGGAGTTAATGGGATATGATCCTAACTAACTCCAACTAATAAATTAATTAATGAGATAATAAAGTAATGGTCATGTCCTCGAAGGATGAGGACTCACTGCCTACTCTGACTGCTGAGACTGGAATGCTACTGATGCTCTGGAGCTCATGCTTCTTAACCTATGGTATAAAACACCATAGCACAAATGTGTCAGTACGTTTGAATATACTGGTATGCATGTGAGGTAGGCTGAATGCAAAGGGTTCACATGCATGAACTATACTAACTGACTGAATAACATGAATGTAAGAATACATGAATGAACACATAATAACTATAACTGAGTTCGTGATAACATGATTAATGAGTTTGAGTACTTATAACATGATATACTGGTAACCGTAGAACTGAAATAACTAATACCGAGCGACTGTATCTGATAGTCTAGTTTCTGATGGAACTAGCTGAATTTTGTACTATTCTGAGTTGACTGTATCTGACAGTCCTGAATACTGTAGAGCTATCTGAGTTCTATTATTGAGACAGAATGACTGTATCTGACAGTCCTAATTCTGTACTGAAACTATGGAAGGTAGTCATCTAACCAACATGCCCCTAATACGCTATTATGGATGAGTTGGGGTCCAATCTGTAACCCCAATTGGAAGGGTGTCAATACCGTTCCACTGTAAGGACAATCTGTGAGTAACCTTATATAACAGGTAACTCTAGTGAGAATGGTGGGAACCCTCATATAACAGGTTAAGCCACCTTATATACCCTCATATAACAAGCTATGATGTCTCAACCTACACTGGCTACGTAGTTTTGGAACGCAAGGATTGCTTCTAAGAATCACACCCTCATATAACAGGTGGGTTCCCACCCTTGGATTCGCTCGGTGCTAATTTTTACTCTCATCTGAATAGATACTGAACATGATTAATTTAACTGACTGGACTGAGTTAACTGAGTTTCGTTGACTGACAGAATACTATTGAGATTACTGAGTTTTCCTGAGTCATGAGACTGAATGAATTCTATGGATCATGGCTTGGCTGGGAGTATCTTGAAAACATGACACTGGCTCTAGGCACAGAACTAATTATCGGGTACAAGTACCCCCAGGACTCGATAGCATGAAACTGACAAAGCATGACTTTCTTGAATACATGACCAACATCGATAATTCATAATATAATAAGATGGGGATTTCATGAAGTACAAGTGCTAAAGCACCACAATGGCTACACATATATCTATAATTCATTGACTAAGACATTTCATCAAATACTTAACATGTATGAACTTGTACCTGAATGAGGATTTTATATTATCATACTAGAATGATACTTTTCCTTCACATAGGCATTTAATCAAACACATGAGAAGCATACTTTGGTTATACAATCATCAACACATCTAATAATCATGGATACATCGATCAACTTATAAATTAAATGGGGTTTATTTTTATTACTATGAAAATCACCATATTCTAGGGTCAATCATTGGAATATATAATTTAAAACATGAATCAAAACCCCACAATATCATGCACATAAATTTTAATTCAATTTAAATCATGAACATTCATAAATACACAATTCTTGGATTTGGAAAAGAGATTCTTCAGCTTCATGGGTGAAAGGAACCCATAAATCAACACATGACATATCTGGGTAGATGATTTCCTGAAGATTGATGGGGAAAAACTTGAATTCTTGACTTGGAATTAAACACCTAGGGTGTTATTATTCTTGGGGATTGATCTTTGAGAGAAACCCTAATTTGATGTTATAGATAAATAATAAACTTATGAGCCTTGGTCTGATATAATTAGGGGTTAAAATGGGTGAAAAAAAACCCAAATACCCTTTAAAAATGACTTGAAATTCGCTGAATGGGGCCTGTGATGGCTTGTGTGACAGTCCGTCGCTGGCTCGATGGTTCGTCATTGGCTCGATGGTCCATCATTTTGACCGTCGCACGTGGACCAGAATAAGGACTCACTGCCTTAGTAGCGACGGCCTGGGCGACGATCCGTCGCAAGTTCGACGGTACGTCAACCTGTCCGTCGCACCTTATCTAGAAGGTTAACTCACTGCCTTGGCTGCGATGGTCTAGGCGATGGTCCGTCGCTAGATCGACGGTCCGTCAACCTGGCTGTCACACCTGGGCGATTCTGACAACTCAGAGTAAATCGTCTATAACGTTTTACTCCGATACTAGATTTGGATAAAATTGGAATTGTTGGAAAGCTAATTCAATTTCCCATATGATAAAAAGTAAAAATATTAAAAATTCCACATGTACAAAAATGGATTCATATTTCAAAGTAAGTTTCTAATATTCTTGGGATGATTCCAAGCTAGGTAGAAGTATGAGGTATTACAATATCTCCTACTTGAGAATATTCATTCTTGAATGAGACTAAGTGAGAGAGGAGAATATAAACTGACGTACATACTGAACATGAACAATTGGAACATGATCTCATGACTGACATAATTGATAACTGAATATATCATACTGATCATGCATATATTTTGCATGTATCATTGATTCATAAATGCAAGACTAAGTGTTCTGATGAACTAAGGTTCTCACAATGAGAATGCATGTCTGGTGCATGATTAAATGACTGAACTGGTACGTGAATGCATGACTGAATATGCAATGGTATTTAATACCAAGCTTATGATAGAATTCTGAACATAAAATGGATACCAAGCTTGTAACCAAAACCTGAACATGAAACTGAAAAGGTTAAGGAGAACTGTTACCTTGAGCTAGATATGAGTTGGCGGAGAAAAGGTGAAGATACTTGGTATGCATGTCTGCTTTTGCTTCCCAAGTAGCTCCCTCAACAAACTGATTTTCCTAAAGAACTTTGACTAGAGGGACTTCTTTGTTCCTTAGTCTATGAGTCTGGTAGTCAAGAATTTCGATTGGAATCTCTTCATAAGAGAGGCTATTCTGAACATCTATGCTCTAAGTAGGGACTACAATGGCTGGTTCACCTATGCACTTCTTGTGCAAAGAGACATGGAAGATTAGATGAACTGAGGCTATGTCCGAAGGCAATTTGAGCTCATAAGCTACCTTGCCAAAACGACTGAGAATTTTGAAAGGACCGACATATCAGGGACTGAGCTTTCCCTTCTTGCTGAATCTCTTCACTCCCTTCATAGGAGAGATCTGTAGATAGACATAGTCACCTATCTTGAACTCGAGATCCTTTCTGCGCATATCTGCATAAGACTTTCGTCGGTTTTGAGCAGCCCAGTGTCTTTCTCTAATCAACTGGACTTTTTCTAAGGCATCGAATACTAAGTCAGGCCTTATAACTGAGGCCTCACTAACTTTGAACCAACCGATTGGAGATCTGCACCTCCTACCATAGAGAGCTTTGAATGGAGCTATCTTAATACTAGAATGATAGCTGTTGTTGTATGCAAACTCAATCAAAGGCAAGTGGTCATCCCAAATACCCTTGAAATCAATTGCACAAGCTCGCAACATATCTTCTAAAGTCTAAATGGTCCTTTCTACTTGACCATCTGTCTGAGGATAAAAGGCGGTACTAAGATGAACTTGGGTACTAAGACCCTTTTGGAATGCTTTCCAGAAATGAGAGGTGAACTGGGTACCTCTGTCTGAGATAATAGATAACAGAAGACCGTGCAATTTAACCAACTCTCTGATGTAGACTTTGGCGTAATTCTCAGCTGAATAAGAGGTATGGACTGGAAGGAAAAGAGCTGATTTGGTCATTCTGTCTACAATGACCTAAACTGAATCATGCTGGCGATGAGTACGAGGCAAACCTGTCACAAAGTCCATGTTTACTTCTTCCCACTTCCAAGTAGGAATACTAAACTCCTGCATGGACCCACTAGGCTTCTGATGCTCTATCTTAACCTATTGATATGTAGAGCACTTAGCCACAAATCTATAATATCTCTCTTCATCCCACTCTACTAATAGATTTTCCGCAAGTCATGGTATATCTTTGTGGCCCCTGGATGAATAGAGTACATTCGCTTCTGCAAGAATTCACTACCTTAAGTCGTCTACACCTGGAACACACAAAAGATCCTGACAACGCAATACACTATCTCCTCTTTGGGAAAAAACCTCTACTTTTTGATCCTTAACTGACTCTTTCAACTTGATTACGTTGGGATCTCTATCTTCCTTTTCTTTCACCTTGGAAACTAGAGATGATTCTAAACTACTCTAAACTCATATGTCATCCTCCTCTGAATCGACTAAGCGAATGCCTAGTCTGGCAAGTTGATGGATTTCATAAGTTAACTTCTTCTTACTGTGCTCAACATGAGTAACACTATCCATAGACAGTCTACTGAGAGCGTCGGCCACGACGTTGGCCTTGCCCGGATAATAAAGGACACTCATCTCATAATCTTTCAAGAGCTCTAACTACCTTCTCTGATGAAGATTAAGATCTTTCTGAGAAAATACATACTGAAGGCTTTTATGATCTGTGAACACATCTACATGAGCTCCATATAAATAATGTCTCCAAATCTTCAAGGCAAAAACTACGGCTGCTAACTCAAGATCATGAGTAGGATAATTATTCTCATGGAATTTAAGCTGTCTGGAGGCGTAGGCTATGACCTTACCATGCTGCATGAGGACACAACCCAAACCTACTCTATATGCATTACAATACACTACGAACCCATCTGGAAGAGCGAAGACTAGAGTCGAGGTGAGTCGAGTCTTTAAATCCTAAAAACTCTTCTCGTAAGGATCTGACCACTGAAACTTGACTTTCTTCTGAGTCAATCTGGACATAGGGGATGCAATAGAAGAAAATCCCTCAATAAACCGTCTGTAATAACCAGCCAAACCCAAAAACTCCTGATATCTGATAGAGAGACAGGTCTGGGCCAGTTTCTTACCGCTTCGGAACCCTAATGCCATCACCGAAAATGATATGACCAAGGAATTCTACTGACCTTAGCCAAAATTTGCACTTACTGAATTTGGCGAACATCTGATGATCTTTGAGAGTCTGAAGTACAATTCTGAGATGGTCTGCATGATCACGCTCGCTGTAGGAATAGACTAGAATATCAACTATAAAGACTATGATGAACATGTCCAAGTTCTGCTTAAACACACGGTTCATCAAATCCATGAAAGCTGCTGGGGCATTAGTAAGACCAAAGGACATAACTAAGAATTCGAAGTGACCATACCGAGTACGGAAGGCTATTTTTTGAATGTCACATTCTCTAACTCTGAGATGATGATATCCTGATCTGAGGTCTATTTTAGAAAAATAGCTGGCACCCTGAAGTTGGTCGAACAAGTCATCGATTCTGGGAAGAGGATACTTGTTCTTGACTGTGACTTTCTTGAGCTGACGATAATCAATGCACATTTTGAGAAAACCATTTTTCTTGCACATGAATAAGACTAGTGCGCCCTACAATGACACACTGGGTTTGATGAATCCCTTATCTAAGAGATCCTTCAACTGATCTTTTAGTTCTTTAAGTTCTGCTGGTGCCATTCTGTATGAAAGAATAAATATAGGCTGAGTATCTGGAAGAAGATCGATGCCAAAGTCTATTTCCCTTTTGGGAGAAATTCCTGGAAGATCTTCAGGAAAGACATCTGAATATTCATTATGACTGGGACTGATTCAAGACTGGGAGTTTCAGAACTAGTGTCTTTAACTCGAATAAGATGATATACACATTCTTTAAATATCTTTTTTCTTGCCCGAAGGTAGGAAATAAGCTGACCTCTAAACGCTGAAGTACTAACCTTCCACTCTAGGACAGGTTCATTCGAAAACTAAAACTGGACTATTCTATTTCTACTATTGACTATGGCATAGTAGGAATAAAGCCAATCCATGTCGAGAATGACATCAAAATCAGTCATCTCTAATTCGGCTAAATCTGCTGAAGTAACTTTCTGAGATACCATAACCGGACAGTTCCTGTATACCCACTGAGCTATGATGGTTTTACCCACTGGGGTAGAGATTGAAAAGAGCTCTACTAGAATCTTGAAACTGACTTCGAAATCAACTGCTATATAGGGAGTAACAAAAGACAAAGAAGCTCCTGGATCTAGCAAAGAGTAAACTTGCCAGGACTAGAGAGCATAAAGTGGATTTGGAACATACAAGTAACCATATCAGGAGAATTTTCCTAATCTTATCGGGACTGGAGAGCATAAATTCAATTTGGGTGTTGCCCATTAGTAGCACTGGAGGTGGCACCCTACTGATTTGGGCGATCGGACTGAGATAAGGAATGGTTCCGCTGACCCTGAGGACCTGGCTAAGAACAGTCTCTAACTTTGTGGCCTGGCTTTCCATATCTAAAACAAATACCACTTCCAGCTCTGCAAATACCCTGATGGTGCTTGCCACAAGTCTGGCATAGAGAATAGGTGTGGGCATTGCTAACACTGCCCTGAGACTTAGAGCCTGGCGCTCTATCTTTGTTACATCCCTGAACTTAGGAGCTGGAGAACTAGCTGAAGAAGGAGATGGAACTACTGACTTAGGATAAAATTGGGAACGATTTTCTCCTTCTAATTTGGGCTGAGCAAAGTTGAAACTACTTATCCCTGCTCTCTTATTCTGCTTCTCCCTCATCTTAATCTTTTGCTCTTCTATCTACTGATCATGGGTCATAAGTCTGGCTATGTTTATGTTACTATTCAACATTGTGGACCTGCACTCATTGACTATACTATCATTCACCCTAGAAACAAACTTACTCATCTTAGCCCTACTATCTGTAACCACATGAGGAGCATATCTGGCTAATTGAGTAAACTTAAGAGAATACTCTTTCACCGTTCTGTTGCCTTGCCTGCGGTTGATAAATTCTAATACCTTAGCTTCTCTCATCTTTAGGGGAAAAAATCTATCTAAGAATACAGTAGCAAACTCTTCCCACTCTATAGGTCCTGCATCGACTGACCATTCTGACTTCCACTGCTTGTACCAAGTGTGAGAAACATCCTACAACTGATATACATCTAGCTCTAAACTCACATTAAAAGTAACCCCCATAATGTCAGTAACCTTCTGAATATGATCGATGAGTTTCTGAGGGTCCTCATCTAACTTAGACCCAAGAAAGGATAGAGAATTCATTTAGGTGAAGTATCAAATCCTGGCTGCAGCTGAATTGGCCACTAGGTTGGCCGAAATGACAGCTGGTCATTCATTCTGAGCAGCATCTGACTAAGCAAGAGTAGTGAATGCAGCTCTGAACTCTGTATAAGAGACATGTTCGCCCAAAGGATCTTTAGGCTGAGGGGCTGGCTGATTCTTGTTTTTTCTTTTCTGAGGCATGTTCTATAGAAAAAAGGGAGAAACGGATTAGACTGAGAGATTAATTGGAGATTATGCTCACTGGTACGACATGAATACTGAAAAAAGGGAAACTGTTCCTAAAACATCTTATAGCCTCCTGCACATAAATATGGCTCGCAACACACCCATGTACAAGACTCTACTAGATGCGACTTTCAGACTCCTAGGACTCTATTAAACCTTAGGATGTAATACCAAGTTTGTAACGCTCCGAATCTGGTACCAAGAATGCTACACGATACTCATGACCCTGAAGGATCACAAGCTAATCCATGACTGATATCTGTACCTGAATATTACATAATATACTGTATGAATATGGAAATAAAGGCTGAAAGTCCATAAGGTTCAAAACTTCAACATAACTGATAAAAATATAACATCTAGATGGGGTATAAAATACCCAAAACAACTGAAATAACTATCTGAACATGATAGTCTGAAAAGCCTCTAACTGACTGAACTGTTTGAATAAGGAGTTGATGGAACATGACCCCAACTAAATCCAACTAATAAATTAATTAATTAGATAATAAAGTAATGGTCATGTCCTCGAAAGATGAGGACTCACTGCTAACGCTGACTGCTGAGACTGGAATGTTACCGATGCTCTGGAGCTCGTGCTTCTGAACCTATGGTAAAAAACACTATAGTGCAAATGCGTTAGTACGTTTAAATGTACTGGTATGCATGTGAGGTAGGCTGAATGCAAAGGGTTCATATGCATGAACTATACTAACTGACTGAATGACATGAACGTGAGAATACATGCATGAATACATTAACTGTAGCTGAGTTCGTGATAACATGATTACTGATAACATGAGATACTGATAACTGTATAACTTAAATAACTAATATTGAGCGAATGTATCTGACAGTCTAGTTTCTGATGAAACTAGATGAGTTCTGTACAGTTCTGAGTTGACTGTATCTGACAGTCCTAAATACTGTAGAACTATCTGAGTTCTATTACTGAGACTGAATAACTGTATCTGACAATCCTGATTCTGTACTAAAACTGTTGGAAGTAGTCATCTAACCGACATGCCCCTAATACGCCATTATGGCTGAGTTGGGGTCCAATCTGTAACCCTAATTGGAAGGGTGTCAATACCTCGCACTGGGAAGGACAATCTATGAGTAACCCTCATATAACAGGTAACTCTAGTGAGAATGGTGGGAACCCTTATATAACAGGTTAAGCCACCTCATCTACCCTTATATAACAGGCTGTGATGTCTCAACCTATGCTGGCTACGTGGTTCTGGAATGCAAGGATTGCTTCTAAGAATCACATTAAGTTTGTAACACCTCGAATTCGGTACCCGAAATGCTACACGGTGCTCATGACCCCGATGGACCACAAGCTAACCCATGACTATATCTATACCTGAACACTGCATAATATACTTTACGAATGAAAAAAATAAAGGCTGAAAATCCATAAGGTTCAAAACTATAACATAACTGATAAAAATATAACATCTGGATGAGGTATAAAATACCCAAAACAACTAAAATAACTATCTGAACATGATAGTTTAAAAACCTCTAACTGGCTGAACTATCTGAATAAGGAGTTGTTGGGACATGACCCCAACTAATAAATTAATTAATGAGATAATAAAGTAATGGTCATGTCCTCAAAGGATGAGGACTCATTGATAACTTTGACTGCTGATACTGGAATGGTACTAATGCTCTGGAGCTCGTGCTTTTGAACCTATGGTATAAAGCACCATTGCATAAATGCGTCAGTACATTTGAATGTACTGGTATGGATGTGAGGTAGGCTGAATGCAAAGGGTTCACATTCATGAACTATACTAACTGACTGAACAACATGAACATGAGAATACATGCATGAATACATAATAACTGTAACTGAGTTCGTGATAACATGATTACTGAGTCTGAGTACTGATAACATGAGATACTGGTAACTAACTGAAATAACTAATACCGAGCGACTAAATCTGACAGTCTAGTTTCTGATGGAACTAGCTGAGTTTCATACTGTTTTGAGTTGACTGTATCTGACAGTCCTGAATACTGTAGAACTATCTGAGTTCTATTACTGAGACTGAATGATTGTATCTAACAGTCCTAATTCTGTACTGAAACTGTTAGAAGTAGTCATCTAACCGACATGCCCGTAATATGCCATTATGGCTGAGTTGGGGTCCAATCTGTAACCTTAATTAGAAGGGTGTCAATACCTCGCCACTAGGAAGGATAATCTATGAGTAACCCTCATATAATAGTTAACTCTAGTGAGAACGATGGGAACCCTCATATAACAGGTTAAGCCACCTCATCTACCCTCATATAACAGACTATGATGTCTCAACCTACGCTGGCTACGTAGTTCTGGAATGCAAGGATTGCTTCTAAGAATCACACCCTCATATAACAGGTGGGTTCCGACCCTTGGCTTCACTCGGTGCTAATTTCTACTCCCATCTGAATAGACACTGAACATGATTAACTGAACTAACTGGACTAAGTTAACTGAGTTCCGTTGACTAACGGAATACGATTGAGATTACTGAGTTTTCCTGAGTCTTGAGACTGACTGAATTCTATAGATCATGGCTTGACTGAGAGTATCTTGAAACCATGACACTGGCTCTAGGAACACAGCTAATTGTCGGGCACAAGTACCCCCAGGACTCGATAGCACAAAACTGACAAAGCATGACTTTCTTGAAAATATGACCAACATCGACAGTCCATAATATAATAAGATGGGGATTTCATGAAGTACAAGCGCTAAAGCACCACAATGGCTACACATATATCTATAATTCATTGACTAAGACATATCATCAAACACTTAACATGCATGAACTTGTACCTGAATGGGGATTTCATATTATCATACTAGAATGACACTTTTCCTTCACATAGGTATTTAATCAAACACATGGGAAGCATGCTTTGGTTATACAATCATCAACATATTTAATAATCATGGATACATCAATCAACTTGTAAATTGAAGGGGGTTTATCATGATTATTATGCAAATCACCACATTCTAGGGTCAATCATTGGAATTGTAATTTAAAACGTGAATCAAAACCCCACAACATCATGAACATGAATTTCAATTCAGTTTAAATCATGATCATTCATAAATACACAATTCTTGGATTTGGAAAAGAGACTCTTGAGATTCATGGGTGAAAGGGACCCATGAATCAACACATGACATACCTGAGTGGAGATTTCCTGAAGCTTGGTGGGGGAAAATTTGAATTCTTGACTTGGAATTAAACACCTAGGGTTTTCTTATTCTTGGGGATTGATCTTTGAGAGAAACCCTAATTTGATATTATAGATGAATAATAAACTTATGAGCCTCGGTCTGATATAATTAGGGGGTTAAAACGGGTGGAAAAAGACCCAAATACATTTAAAACGACTTGAAATTCACTGAACGGGGCCTGCGACGACTCGTACGATGATCCATCACTAGCTTGACGGTCCATCGTTCTGACCATCGCACGTGGACCAGAATAGGGACTCACTGCCTTAGTAGCGACGGCCTGGGCGATGGTCCGTCGCAAGTTCAACGGTTCGTCAACTTGTCCGTCGCTCCTTATCCAGAAGGTTGACTCACTGCCTTGGCTGCGACGGTCCATCGCTAGATCGACGGTCCATCAACTTGGCCGTCGCACCTGGGCGATTCTGACAGCTCTGAGTAAATCGTCCATAACATTTTACTCCGATATCGAATTTGGACGAAATTCGTATCGTTGGAAAGCTAATTCAATTTTTCACATGATAAAAAGGAAAAATATTAAAAATTCCACGTGTACAAAAGTGGATTTATATTTCAAAGTAAGTTTCTAACATTCTTGGGACGATTTCAAGTTAGGTAGAAGTACGGGGTATTACATATATATAGATTATTATTACACCTACTACTATTAATAGCACTGCGTAGTGCCTCTATTACTATTATTATTCATTTATTATTATTATTATTATTATTATTATTATCATTATATTTTTATTCTCAAATCAAATGAAACACACACACATCTACATATTATTATTATTATTATTATTATTTTTATTATTTTTATTTTTATTATTATTATTATTATTATTATTATTATTATTATCACCCCACTAATACTATTACTAAATACTTTTTTTGGTTAGCAATTTTAGTGCGTATTACTATTTATTATTATTATTATTATTATTAAATTAAAGGCATTCAAGTATTTTTTTAAGTTTATTAAAGGAATAAATTTTTGAAATAGTAAGAGTTTATTTAGGACTCTTTAATCATACTTTTATTTTTTAAGCTAATGACTTTTTTTTCTTAAAAAAAAGATAATATATTTTCAAATTCAAATATTTAATATTTAAATTATAAAAGAGATAAATTTGAAATAGTAATAGTCTATTAGAATTCTTCAATTATGAGTTTCTAGTTATCAAGATAATGTATTTCAAATTCAAATATTTAATCTTTCAATTCAAATTTTTATTACAATATTTTTAACTTTGTCTTAAAATATTTTTTAATTTTATCCTAAAAACTGCCACATGGCTATTTTAATATGTTGCCACATGACATCTTGCCTTGTTTTAGTTTTGCTTTTATATATATATATATATAGAGATTATTATTATTATTATTATTATTATTATTATTATTATTATTATTATTATTACACCTACTGCTATTAATTACACTACGTGTGCCTCTATTACTATTATTATTCATATATTATTATTATTTTTAATAATAGTAATAATATATTATTATTATTATTATTATTATTATTATCACCCCACTAATACCATTACTAAATATATATTTTTTTGGTTAGCAATTTTACTATGTATTACTATTTATTATTATTATTATTACTAAATTAAAGGCATTCAAGTATATTTTAATGTTTATTAAAGGAATAAATTTTTGAAATAGTAAGAGTTTATTTAGGACTCTTTAATTATACTTTTCGTTTTTAAGCTAATGACTTTTAAATTAAAAAAGATAATACATTTTCAAATTCAAATATTTAATATTTAAATTATAAAAGAGATAAGTTTGAAATAGTAATAGTCTATTAGAATTCTTCAATTATGAGTTTCTAGTTATCAAGATAATGTATTTTAAATTCAAATATTTAATCTTTCAATTCAAATCTTTATTATAATATTTTTAACTTTGTCTTAAAATATTTTTTAATTTTATCCTAAAAACTGCCACATGGCTATTTTAATATGTTGCCACATGACATCTTGCCTTGTTTTAGTTTTGCTTTTATATATATATAGAGAGATTATTATTATTATTATTATTATTATTATTATTATTATTATTACTATTATTATTATTATTATTACACCTACTGCTATTAATTACACTACGTGTGCCTCTATTACTATTATTATTCATATATTATTATTAATAATAATAATAATAATATATTATTATTATTATTATTATTATTATTATCACCCCACTAATACCATTACTAAATATATATTTTTTTGGTTAGCAATTTTACTATGTATTACTATTTATTATTATTATTATTATTATTATTATTATTATTAAATTAAAGGCATTCAAGTATATTTTAAAGTTTATTAAAGGAATAAAGTTTTGAAATAGTAAGAGTTTATTTAGGACTCTTTAATTATACTTTTCTTTTTTAAGCTAATGACTTTTAAATTAAAAAAGATAATACATTTTCAAATTCAAATATTTAATATTTAAATTATAAAAGAGATAAGTTTGAAATAGTAATAGTTTATTAGAATTCTTTAATTATGAGTTTCTAGTAATTAAGATAGTGTATTTCAAATTCAAATACTTAATCTTTCAATTCAAATTTTTATTACAATGTTTTTAAATTTGTCTTAAAATATTTTTTTAATTTTTTCCTAAACACTACCACATTGCTATTTTAATATGTTGCCACATGACATCTTATCTTGTTATATATATATATATATATATATATATATATATATATATATATATATATATATATATGTATGTATGTATGTATCTATATATATACACACACACATACACACACATATATAGATTATTATTAAACTAAAGGCATTTAAGTATATTTTAAAGTTTATTAAAGGAATAAATTTTTGAAATAGTAAGAGTTTATTTAGGACTCTTTAATCATGCTTTTCTTTTTTAAGCTAATAACTTTTATTTAAAAAAAAAATATAATACATTTTCAAATTCAAATATTTAATATTTAAATTATAAAAGAGATAAGTTTGAAATAGTAATAGTCTATTAGAATTCTTCAATTATGAGTTTTTAGTTATTAAGATAATGTATTTCAAATTCAAATACTTAATCTTTCAATTCAAAATTTTATTACAATATTTTTAACTTTTTCTTAAAATATTTTTTAATTTTGTCCTAAAAACTGCCTTGTGGCTATTTTAATATGTTGCTACATGACATCTTGTCTTGTTTTAGTTTTGCTTTTATATATATATATATATATATAGATATATAGATATAGATTATTATTATTATTATACCTACTACTATTAATAGCACTATGTAGTGCCTCTATTACTATTATTATTCATTTATTATTATTATTATCTGTAACACCTCGTACTTTTCCTAGTTCAATTTAACGTTGAGAATGCCAAGTGTTGGATTCAAGATAGAATGACTTTTCATACATATAGAAGTATCCATATATAGACCCTCCAATGTGTAGGAATTCGAATTAGCTTTCCAACGATATAAGATTCGCCTTAATCCTATAACCGGATGAGAAGTTATGGTGATTTTAAGTTCTAGTCATAAAACACCATGATTTAGGCCCGTAACGCGTCGCGGAGAAGTGTAACATCACGATTGTCAAATTCCAGTGAGATAATTCTGGTGCAGTATAAAACTTTATAAAAAATAAATTCCCTTTGGTTATTCTTTTATAAATGGTGAATGATCTATGTAATTCTGGTATAGTTGATAGTTCATCTTCATCTTGGGTATATACGATATTTAATAATCCATAACTGAAATAAGTTTTAACTAAGGTTGGGTTGGTTAGTGCGGATAACTTGGGTAACTTAAATAGGTAACTAAATAGATCTATTATAAATACAATGGATATATTTTTATTTGTGCGTGGATATTTCTTAACTTCTCTAAATATTTTTACTTTTAGTTTATTTATTTTTATTTTATTAATGTTCATATCTTGGAGGATGATTAGATGGTATCTGATTAAATGCTTTACCGTAATATTCTTTAATTTTTCCTCTTAGTCTTTGTAATTCTTGTATATTATTTTGAAGGTATTCTAAATATTCTATATATTTTATTCTAAAATATTCAATTAAATTTTCTTTCATAAGTATTTCTGTTAATCTTATTTCTTCCATATCTTGTCTCCAATATTTTAAATACTTATAGTCTATCATTTTATCCTAAAGTAGTTGTGATACTGCAAATTTCTTTATAATAACTTATTCTAATTGTTCTATATCTGATATTAAATTCTAGGTTACCTATTTCGTTAATTATCCTATTTTTTTCTTCTATGAATAATTCTATGTCTAAATCATATTCTAAACTGTCTTTTAATTCTAGTTGTTTTATGGTTTTATTTATCCAAATTAATCTTTCTTGTAATTGTTCTCTTCCTCTTCTAAGCTGGTTTCTATAATTAACTTCTTCGTATAGCCAACTTTATTTTTCTCTAACTCTGTTAATATATTCTAACATTTTTAATTTGTGTAATATCCATCTGAATAATAACTATCTGAATAATAATTTCTACCATAGAAATTTATATTTTCTAATTCATCTTCTATCCAATTAGTATTTAATAACTCATCTTCAAAATCAAATATTTTTCCCATATTATTTTCAATATGTCTTCTATTTCTAAGTCTTTTATGATATATCTATCTGTCTGTCTGTCTATCTATCTATACTAGTTTAGGTGTACGCGTCTCGTGCGTGTACCTCAATTTATTAAGTTCAAATGCTACACTAAATAGGATATTTGTTTAAATAATAAAGATGAATACAATAATTAAATTCAACATCTTTTAAAAAATTTATTTAATTGAACCTAATCTTTACCAAAAAATTTTATCAAAGTCGATCGACAGAGACATCAAACCAATATAATTAAATCTAACCTTTACACAAAAATTTTTAAAGCGTCTGACAATCATCTACCACCTATAAACTATAACAAAATAATACGATAATAGAGATATCAAAATAATACAACTAAACTTTACCTTTAGACAAAAAAAATTCTCAAAACAGAGATATAAAAACAATACAATTAAACCTAACCTCTTCAAAATCGACCGACATTCATCTACCACACGTAAATTCATCTACGACTGTAAACTGTATAAAATAATACAATAGGGATAAAAAATCTTAAGTTTTGATGAAGTAATTGAGGGTTAGAAAATTAAGTGTTTTTTCTAATAAGTAAACCGATTTCTTCTCTAGTTTAACGTGCATCTAAATATTTGTAGAAGTATTTCCTTAATAGAGTCCTATTTTAAGAGTATTTTTTTATCCTATTTTAGGAGTATTTTTCTAATTGATCAGTACAAAGGAAAACATTAATTGATTCACAAATTATTTGCCAAAATTATACAAACTAAAAACATATGAATTATAGTTTTGTATATATATATATACGTTTTGTATATATATATATATATATATTCATCTTTTCTTTCTTCTTTTTCTTTTAATACATTTATAGGAGCATTTATTAACTTTCTTTAGGAGTCCATATATTTTAGGAGTATAGTTAATATAATAAAAATAATTAAATAATAAATTGAAGACAATAGTGAAAAGACAGTTTAGTCTAAAGGAGGGTCTTTTAATGAAGGAAAAAAAGTTCAAATCACTTTTGTAAATGTCTTCACACTTTTAATATATTATAAATTATAAATAAAAGAGAAACAAGGGCCTGCTGATGTGGCATATCTCACAAGCAAGTATTCTTATTTATCTTTTTTCTCAAATTTTTGGGATTTTTTTTAATTTTAAAATATTTACCTACTATGCTTTAAAAAAACAGTAAAAGTTACCTTAATTAAGATAATGAAACTGTCGTTTTTCAACTCTTGCTTGCTATTTCATTTTAAAATAATTAGCACTTACTAATTCAAAATCATTGTAACTCTTCTTTTTATTAGGCCACAATAATTGTGAAATGTAGTTAATTAGTTTTAACTCTATATTTTTCATCTTCTCTCCCATCATTCACCCACTTATATATAAAAATATCCCTCCATAAGAAATTCATAGCTATCCGAAAATATGAAAATAATTTGTTATTTTGTAATATTATATTTTTGTAGTGAATGGTTCTAGACAATTTATGAGCAAATCAAGTGCTCACAGGCAAGGGTAGAACAGCTTTCCCCAATGTGGGCGAGACGTTGGACTCCATGTAGCTCACAGGTTTATGTCGATTAGAAGAAACTCCCAAAGCAGTCCCCTACTCCATTTAAGATAAAAGTATGTATGTTGAAAGTTTGATATTGAGATTCCCATGTGTCCCAAGTCTTAAAGTTCCTAAAGTTATAAATCCTTAAGTTTTAAAGAAGTTCTATTCTCCTCGAGATAAAAACATGAGTTTTGAAAGTGTTTTTTAAAGTTTCTTTTAGCCTCCAAGTTTTGAGACTAAGAGGAGAATACAGATTTCAGAGTAAAGCGTAATGACTCACGAGATTTATATTACATACTTTCTTATTCATGATTTATGAGATTCAGATTTCAGTTTTATTCAAGCTATGTGAGTCATCTACAATAACATGCATGTTTTCTATAAAGACTGATGATATTGATTATTTAATTGCATACACCCCCATATACTCAGTACATCCTTAAAGTACTGATTCACTAATAGCACATGGATCTTGTTTGAGTAGCCGGATACCTTCTAACATTCATTAGTGCAATAAACATGTAAGATTTGGAAAACAAGTAAGTATTGGAATGTCTTGACATATTGTAGGGTGGAAACAAGTTCATTGGTAACGTAGGACATCATACAAAACCATTATGAATCACATGTTACTGAATAACTTTGAAAACTTTCTTGATAGAACAATTGTTCACTTTCATGCCAAAGATATGGTATAAAGTATGCATTACATACCTGACTGTCAATCTTCAATACTAGTCCCAAATGGACTTTCCGTCTTTTCGGATTACTTATCTACAATGAACATATATAGCAATTTAGTATTAGCGAACAAATGTCACAATTCAATTATTTGAATTCACCAAACTAGTGGTTAAGTAGTAAGCCTTAATTACACCATAAAGGGTGTCACTTTAACCCTCTTATACTCCAATTACATTCACATGCCATGCATATTCATACAACATCCTCCAATATCAAGTTTGGATTCATTTATCCTTCCAACCAATCCATTAAACCAAATTGAGCCATAGACATAAATAATCATCAATTCAATAGTATATCACCATATCCGCCTTCCATAACTCAATTACCGTATCCACCTTCCACAATTCAATACAATCAAATCATGCAAAATAGTTCATAACCCTATTTTCATCACCTTTCAATAACAACCAATACATATAATCCTCTATCACACATATACATATGGAAAAGAACAAAGGCAAATAATATTCATACCTTAGAATTCACCTCTTGATTATGCAATCCTGTTTGCACAAATAATAGGTGCCGTTCGAAGCTCTCGAGATGACAAACGCAGTTATCGGATTACTTTGGAATTTCTACGGTTGAATCAAAAGTAATTTAAAGGTCAAATTTGGCTAGAGTTTGTTCTTTCTCAATGATTGATGATGAAAATGAGTTTTTTAACTCATATACATGTATATGTACACATATTCCCATCCATAATATAATAGGAAATGACCAAAATGCCTTTAAAATTTAAATAATGTCAAATCTGTCCTTTGGTGGACTGTTTTGATAAGCTAAAGTAGATCGACCTTAACTCTTTTCTCTGATATCGGATTTGGGTGAAATTGGTATCATTGGAAGGATAATTCAAAGGGCTTTCATTTCATATAAAGTAGGCCACCCAATTCGTTCTGTACAAGGAGTTATGGTCGTTTGAAGTTGACTCTAAAAATCTGTTTTGATAGGTTGAAGTAAAATAAGTATAACTCCTTACTTAGACGTTAGATTTGGATGAAACCAATTGAATTGGAAAGAAGACTCAAATACTTTTCTTTTCATAGGTCGCAGCTCTCCCAGTTCATTATATTAAGGGAGTTATGATCATTCAAAGTTGACCCAAAAATTCAGCTGGCCTCAGTAGTTTGTGGGCAGAAAATTTTCCTGCACATTTACTATTCCCAAATATCCCGGCTACCGTTTTATAGTTTCGAACGTGCTCGATTATATCCGAAACCTATCCGTTTTTGGAAATCTTTATATCGTTGGAAAGATTATTCAATAACCTTCGCATGAAACCATCGACGGGAAAATTCCGGTATAAATAAAATAAAAAAATTAATTCCATATAAATAAGACCAATACACGTACTTGAATACGCCAATACACATACTTGAATATGGGGTGTTACATCCTTTCCCCCTTTAGGACATTCGTCCTCGAATGTTAGCATAGTTATTCAACCGAAACAAGTTCAAGTCCATCATTAACATTCACATCATCACATAAATACTATGCATATATAAAAAAAAAAACTTACTTGTTAATGTTCTAACTCCGTTTCTTGAACTTTCTCTTCATATTTGAACAAATGAGGGTACTTAGATTTTATTGCTTCCTCAGCTTCCCATGTAATCTCTTCCCTTTGATGATTTCTCCAACGTACTTTCACAGATGCTAACTCTTTATTTCTTATCTTCTTAACTTGGCGATCTAGAATAGCAATAGGCACTTCCTCATAGGTAAGATCTTCTGCAATTTGTACATCCTCAGTAGAAGTGATCTGTGATGGATCTCTGATGCACTTTTGAAGCATTGACACATGAAATACTGGATGTACTGATGAGAGCTCTTGGGGTAGATCTAATTCATATGCAACTTGTCCAAACCTTCGAGTGATCTTATACGGGCCTATGTAACGTGGACTCACCTTCCCTTTCTTGCCAAATCTCATTACCCCTTTTATTGGTGATACCTTCAAAAATATCCAATCACCTATAGAAAACTCTAGCCCTCTCCTTCTACTATCCGCATATGACTTGTGTCGACTTTGGGCTGTTTTCAATCATTGCTGAATTACTTTAACCTTCTCTATGGCTTGATAAATAAGATCCGGTCCGAACAAAAGAGTATACCCACTTCGAACTATCCTATTGGTGATCTACACTTCCTTTCATATAAAGCTTCATATGGTGCCATTTTGGTATTTGAATGATAGCTATTATTGTAGGCAAACTCAATAAGAGGTAAATGATCATCCCAGTTTCCCTTAAAATCTATTACACAAGCTCGTAGCATATCTTCAAGTGTTTGGATGGTACGTTCTGCTTGTCCATCTGTTTAAGGGTGAAAAGCTGTACTCAACTTCATTTGTGTCCCCAAATACCTCTGAAAAGACTTTCAAAAGTTTGCGGTAAATTAGGTTCCCCGATCTGATATAATAGAGATTGGCACTCCATGTAATCGGACTATCTCTTTAATGTACAGCTTCACATACTCTTCAACTGTGTAAGTGGTCCTAACTGGTAGGAAATGTGCGGATTTGGTATGCTATCAACAATCACCCATATAGAATCAAAATTCTGGGATGTACGAGGCAAACCAATAACGAAATCCATGTTGATCATGTCCTACTTCCAGCTTGGAAGATCAATGCATTGCATATAACCTCCGGGTTTTTGGTGCTCAACTTTAACTCTTTGACAATTTGGACATTCAGCTACAAATTCTTCAATGCTCTTCTTTATGTCATTCCACCAATACATATCTTTCAAATCTTGATATATTTTGGTTGATCCTGGATGAATGGAATACCTTGAACAATGTGCCTCTGTCATAATCTTCTTTCTTAGCCCGTCTACATCCGGCACACACAATCGGTTTTGGCACTGAAGTACTCCTTCTCGCGTAAGCTCAAATACCTTGGTCGCACCACTTTGAATGTTCTCCTTAAGCTGTAATAAAATAGGATCTGCATATTGCTTCTTTTTCACTTCAGCTACTAATGAAGATTCCGCAGCATTATGTACGATAAGCTCTTTATCCGGAGTTTCAAGAAGGCAAACTCCCAAACTAGCTAACTGGTGAAGATCTTTAATCATCCTTTGCCTTTCTATAGGTGCCATCATAGCCTTACGACTTAACACATCAGCTACCACATTTGCTTTCCCTGGATGGTACAAGCTATTGATGATAGGCGATATTACGCGCCTATATCAATATATTTTGCCCATATTTGTGCCATGTTTTGAGAACAAATTATATATTTCATGCACTTTTAGTCCTTTTTCCTGTAAGTGAGCTAACAAACATGATTAGCAAAGTTTCAGGTATAAATGATGCAGAAATCAGCATTTTATGGCTTAATTGACGCTAAAGAAAGCTCACGAAGGAAGGAAAGGGAGTTTGGACGCCTAAAGGACCAAAAGTGATGCATGGGAAATCTGTCCCGGGCTAAAACAACATTTCTGAAGACTTTGGGGACTTGCAGTAACTTAGTTGGATTTGGACAATGATGCATTAACCTAGTACAATTGGGTTATGTATTTCATTAGTTTATTTGGATTAGGAGAATGTTACATTAACCTAGTACAAATGGGTTAAGTATTTCCTTAGTCTAGTAGGATTTGGTTAGATATTTCATTAGCTTAGTAGGATTAGGATATGGGTATTATAAATACCCTATCATGCTAGAGATTTTTATTCATTCACCATTCACCATTCCCCCATTCCATTAATTTCCATCCATCCACCATCCATCCATCCATCAAAACAATTCTTTTTATTAATTCTTATTACTTTCTCTTCATCTATTCTTAATTTCCGCAACAAGAGAAACGTTACTTTTGCAAGAAATCACGCCTAACGCCTACCACAGTTGTGCTACACGAAACTCATCTTTATTTCATGGGTAACTAAACTTCTCTGTTGGGGTTATGGAAGCCGTATGAGATACTATCTATTGCTGTGAGTTTATGAGTTCGTGACACGTATGCTGCTTATATCATTATTCTCTTCATCTTAATGCAAATTCTTGTAGCTGCAGACGCGTAGAATAACGCCAGTATAACATTTAACTTGTTCGAAAGAAAGGTTATTTGTATGGAAAAGAGATAGTGTCAAGGTAGTAGGACACCCTTTCCTATTAAAAAGCTAGTGCCATAACTGGACTAACCTCTTGGAGAATTCGTACCGTTAGACACTCTTTAAGCTCGAAAGAGTTAAAGTGAAATAATCCTCGAATAGGTCGAAAGACGCCTGGATTTACCACCGAATACAATTCTCTATAAGCACATGCATGTCACAATTCTATACACTCATAGCCAATAGAGACGTATAACTCAGAAGGTGGACATAACCCCAACGCTTCAATTCTCATTGTTTACAACTCACGCAACATTCTTTCTTTTTATTTTTAGCTTTTATTTTGACACTTTATTTAAATTACTTGCACGACAAGAATCCCCCCTCTTACCAGACTTGCACTAAAAGTTTAGTAATTTTGCTTACTTGTTGGCCAAGCTATTCCCTGTGGGATCGACACCCAACCCAGGTTGGGTTCTATATTTGACTACGACCGCTTTACACTCCTACGAGAGCTGTAGATTGAGCGTTATCAAAAATTGGCACCGTTGCCGGGGAATACGAGTGTCAATCAAGTTTGTGATAATTACTAGACCCTTTGGTCAAAGATTCTCATACTTTTACTTTCAGTTTTTGTTTTTGTTTACTGCAGGTTTTTATTCAGTGCATGCCCCATACTAGAAGTTCTGGTCAACCGTTATTACCTATCAATCCTGAACCAAAACGCATTGGAAGAATGGAAGCACAAGCAGAAATCGAAAGGATGGCTGCTCAATAGGAACAAGCAAGATTGGCTGCCCTTGCCGCTGCCGAAGTACACCAACAAAACATTGATAACCCTGGGCGAGCAACAAATCCTGACGATGAGGATTTAGGTGATGACGAGTTACTAAACCCTAGGCGTGATGCTGAAACACCTGCAGACCGAAGAGGTCAACAAGCTCGGTTTAGGTATGATCGCCAACCTATGCAGCCAGCTTTCGACGATGATGATGATGATCTTGATGGTGCCGGAGCCACTGGGGCCATAATTCCACCACCATTAGCGCCCGGAGCCAAGTTCAACATCATAAGCACCATGATTCAGTTATTGCAACTCAAGGGATTATTTGGTGGACTAGCAGACGATGATCCGAATATGCATCTCATCAACTATATTTCTACATGCAAGTCGTTTGACAATCCTGGTGTTGGTCAGAATGCAATTCGATTACGTCTATTTCCATTGTCTCTGTCTGGGGAGGCAACACTATAGTTGAATGGGCTGACTCCTGATTCTATTACAAATTGGAGGCAATTGAGAGACGCTTTCCTAGAAAGATTCTTTCCACCATCCAAGAGGGCGCAATTGAGAGATGAAATCAGCAACTTTCGTCAGCTTCCCACTGAAGCTCTTCATGAAACATGGGAGAGGTTCAAGACAAAGCTAGCGAGGTGCCCAAACCATCACATGACCAATGTTCACCTAATGGAGATCTTGTATAGAGCCTTGAATTCAATAACTAAATCAGTGGTGGATAATGCAGCTGGAGGATCTTTCATGGACCTCACCTTTGGTCAAGCAAGCAATATGCTAGATCGTATGACGAAACAAAGTAGAGCTTGGCATACCAGGGATTCTGAGGTAGCAAGCCCCACTTTATCTATTGGCATGACTGCAGACCAAAGAAGAAGAGAAGAAGAACGTGATCAAGATATGGCGCATTTGAAAACACAAATGGATCTTCTTACAAAGCATTTATTATCAGGGAAGACCAAAAAAGTGAAAGCTATTGCGTCAAAAGGAAGAGACGAATCTGATTCGGAAGATGAGGCCAACTACTTGAACAATCAGGGGGGTTTCCGCGGGAATGCCCAAGGAAACCAAGGTCGGAACTATTATGATAAATCTGGAAACAAGGACCAAGGTAGTTGGAAGAACAAGAATGAAAAGAGTGGTTTGTACTTTCCCCCTGGTAGACGTGACACCACCACATCTAATTCTGGAAGTATGGAAGACATGATGGCTAAATTATTGAAAGGAGTGAAAGCAACGAGCGCGGGAGTAATAGAGGTAATCAATGATTTGTCCTCCATGAAACAATTAGTTGATTCACATTCCACTTCTATCAAGCAAATAGAGCAGCAATTGAGCCAACTTTCAGCAGTACTCAATCAAAGAAAGGCCGGCACTTTACCTAGCGATACTGTGCCAAACCCAAGGAATGACGGGTCATGCATGGCCATCACTACCAGAAGTGGTAAGGTGCTGGAAACTTCAACAAAAGCCAAGCAAGTGGTTGACGAAGTTGCGGACATGGATGACAACATAAAAGGAGAAGATGCCGCAGCACCCACTCCTGACGTCAAGGATGCCACATCCAGCACTGTGCAACCTGAAAAAGTGGAAAAACGGAAGCAAGAGGAGAAGAAAACCGTGGAAAGAACACTTCCATACCTACCACCACCTTTTCCCCAAAGATTAAAGAAGGTGGCGGATGATACAAAGTTCAGCAAATTCATGAATATGTTAAAGCAGCTGACCATTAATGTTCCATTGGTGGAGGCACTTGAACAAATGCCTGGATATGTAAAATTTATGAAGGACCTATTGACAAAGAAGCGGGCATCAAGTTATGAGTTAGCAGATAATGTTCATCATTGTAGTGTAGTTGCTACCCGATAGATAGTTCAGAAGAAGGCCGACCCCAGAGCTTTCACTATTCCTTGCACTATTGGATCGTTGGATTTTTCCAAAGCATTGTGCGATCTAGGTGCTAGCATAAATTTGATGCCACTATCCATCTACAAGAAGTTGGGGCTAGGCGATCCGACACCAACCAATATGAGGCTCGTGATGGCTGATAGGTCGGTAAAAAGACCTGTGGGTATCTTGAATGATGTGTTGGTGAAAGTTTCTTCATTCATCTTTCCTATAGACTTCGTTATTCTAGATTGTAAGGAGGATTCTGAAGTTCCCATAATCCTGGGACGTCCTTACCTTGCAACCGAAAGTGTGCTTATTGACATGAAAGATAATGAGCTTTTATTTCGAATTAATGACGAAGTAGTACGGTTTGATATATGCAAAGCCATGAAGCAGCCCAACGATATGAATGAGTTATCTGTAGCTGATGTTTATCAAGAGGATATGAAAGCATTATCTATAGAGAAATAGCCTACTGTTGAGCCATTGTCTGCTGCGCCACTGAATGTTGAGCATGAGGATAATGAAGATTATGAAGAACTTATGGGTGATCTAACAGAAATAGAGTCTTATACTCCTAAGCAACCGGATTGTGATCTCAAGAATCAACCAATAGCGAAGACTCCCACTGACGAGCCACCAATGCTAGAATCGCAAGAGCTCCCCGATTATCTAAGGTATGTGTTCTTGGAAAGTAGAAATATACTTTCAGAGAGTGCAGATGATTCAAGTGAACAACACGTAGAGGCTCTCATCTCTGCTCTGAAGAGATACAAGAGAGCTATGGGGTGGACTATTGATGATATAATTGGTGACTCTCCGGAGAAACGTATGAGCCATCTCGAAAAAGATCGCATGCCTACAGGTAAGCCTCATTGTCGTCTAAATTCTTTCAGAAAACGATCCACCATTTACCTCGACGAAGTCTGAGTACTCGAGGTAACTATGTTGTGCCACGACAATAAATAAGGCGCTAGATGGGAGGCAACCCATCGTTTATCATTTTTCATTTATTGTTTATCATTTTGTCTTTCTTTCGTTCTAGTACTTATTTTGTTTTTGATAAATGAAAATCCAAAAATAAGAGTCGTGCCACGACCAAAACTAAGGCGCTTGGTGGGAGGCAACCCATCATACTAATTGTTTTCATTGGTTTTGAGCAAATATAGGTGCGAGAAGTATTCAACGAGGAGATTGGTTTCACATGACGATTTGGACGTATTGTATGGAAAAGGTGGTAAGTTAGGTATAAGGATGCATAAGGTTATGGATTAATCATTGCTCATGCCAAAATAGGCATCGAGGAAGGCTAGGCCTAGGTAAAACTAGGCCACGAACAATGCACAACCTATACTATAGCCTAAGGCCTCGGAATTTAGTGTGCTATACACTATGCGCTGCCCATTCTTAAGTGTGCTTTTGACTATGCGCCGCCTATGCTATGGCATTAGGTCTCAGGATCTAATATACCATAGACTATGCGGCGCATATGTCTCAAAATGCCATAGAATATGCGGCGCATATGTCCCTAAATGCCATACACTATGCGCCGCCTATACCATGACTATGCCAAGCATTATGCGCCGCATATAGGGCATTTTTGTCTCCAAAACCGTTTGTAAAGGGGTCAAAACCTGACCCATTCTCTTCCTATATAAAGGGGACTTAGTCTTGAAACATAACCACATTAGAAATTTACCCAAAGGCGCCGCACATCCATCCAAATCATCTCAAAATTTCTCTTTTTGCTTTTCCAATTCACAAGAACATCTCCAAAGGCTTCAATCACGTAAGTACTTTTTTGTTCTTCATCCATTTTTCGTAAGTACTACGTTGCTATGCCTATTATGAATTGATATATCTTGAAGAAGCATTGGTGATATTCATGTGTTTGAATTGCTGATACACAACCAAGTGAGTGAACATATACGTTAGGATGATCTTAACTTGTTTCCAACTTGAATTTGATTTTGATGTATTGTCATACTCTTGCGGAATTGCT
Source organism: Capsicum baccatum var. pendulum (assembly GCA_030864225.1). NCBI lineage: Eukaryota > Viridiplantae > Streptophyta > Magnoliopsida > Solanales > Solanaceae > Capsicum > Capsicum baccatum. Next base: position 198,457,379 of record CM061560.1, on the reverse strand, counting down.
ATAGTCATTAACATTGCATAATCTTGTTACTTGAATACTTACATGTTGGAATGAATTGTTCATCGGAATAAGACTTATAGTTGCCTACCGACATAGGCGGTTGTGATTATTAATAGATACTATACCTTGATGTAATCCCTATGTAGTAGTCTTGATATAATCTTACATGCAAGTATTGCCAAGAGTACAAGAAGTATGACTCACTGATTTTATTGTTGGAATAGAGCACCTAAAACGTATGTTGACGAAGTCTGAGTAATCGACCACTTTCACTTCACTAGTTGGTGCCAACAACCTAAGTGTGGGGTGGTACCTCTACTGCTTGTTTATAGATTGTATCCATTGAGATGATGCTAACATGACTCTATCGAGATCTCAGGTACAATGGCACCAAAAGACAAGGCAAAGATAAGGCTACCACTTCACAAAAAGGCAAGAAAAGAGGCCAAAAAGAGCAAGGAGAACCCTCCTCGATGCAAACACCTCGACTCCCTCTTGGAATTAAGTGGGATACTTATGAGGAACTTCTAAGGATGACGACTCTGATAATGATTCCGATGCAAGGGGTATGACCCCAGGCATAGAGAATGAGTTCGACTAACCAGGTTCTTCGTATTTACTTTCCACTGAGGGCAGTGTCCCGTTTAAGTGTGGGGTGGCGGTATTGCATGCTATAATTCTCTATTTGCATCTATGTTTGTTTACTTTGTTTTTGTTTGTGTTTCGTTTTTAAGTTTTTTTAGTAGTAAATTTTTTTTTTAGCTTCGCATGAAATTATTCTAATAGGCAGCATGAGATTATAACAAGAGTATGTGCTACAATCATGACGATTGAGACGTTTAGGCTCTAGTTGTGACTCACTATGTGATATTGTGTGGTTCAATTCCTTCACCTGTTGGGACAAGAGTCTATATTACTTCCAATAAAGTCGACCATGTGCCTTGTGTGTGTGAGATAATAGTATATTCTATGTTTGTGGCTGATGCTAGAACTTGCCTGGTATGTATGCAAAGCGAAAATAAGGAGTGTAAGTTTAGGAGATGATTTAGGCATTTATTTGGCAACCTACATATGTTTACCTTCGTTTTACCTACCCTTGGACATCATCCTAGTTAAACCCTTTTGAGCCTTTAGCTTATTTCTTTGACAACCTCGTGTGTAAGCCTAATCCATTTTTTTTAAGACCGTAATTTGATCCAAATTCCTAAGTGCTTTAAAGTGAAAAAGTCATGTGACAACATAAGAGGAAATTGGGTAAGTATGATACTTTAAATTGTAATGGTGCTTGAATGTGTTATGAAAAAAAACAAAAGTGCTAGTATAAGAGGTATGTTGTGAAAAGAAAAAGGAAAAAAAAGCTGAAAAGTGAGTTATGCTTAAAATTGAAAAACAAAAGAGGAGAACAAGGGTGGTAGAATAAAAGAAAGAAGAAAGGTTGAAAGAAAAAAATGTCAATGATACAATGTGATGTATTAAAGTGCTTTTGAACTTAGTCACTATTTCTGGCAAAAATAGTCCTACCCGTCCCTTAGCCTACATTACAACCATCAGAAGACCTATTTGATCCTAATCTTAGCATTCTGACATTTAGTGGAGTATTACACTAAGGGAAAGCCTATGGTCATCAGTTGCTGCATACGAATTCTTTGTGAAAGCGAGAGCAAGGATATTTTGATACCCATGTTTAAAAAATATGCTATACTTGTGAGTGACGATGGGTAATATATTGTGAGACACACATGGTTGATGAGTTTTGGATAGCTGTATATGATTCTTTGTGCCTTAACTGTTGAATACAAGTTGACCACCATCACGAGTCTATGTTGGAGGTTAAACTGTTTCTATTAATGATCGGAAAACTACTCTTTGTTGACAATTGTTGTGCTTGTCTTGATGAATATTTTATGTTGTTGCTGTGAAACCCTAAGTTGATGTTTAGAGGGACATGATATTTTGTTCGAGGACGAACAAAGCTGCAAGTGTGGGGTGTTGATGATAGGCGATATTACGCGCCTATATCATTATATTTTGCCCATATTTGTGCCATGTTTTGAGAACAAATTATATATTTCATGCACTTTTAGTCCTTTTTCCTGTAAGTGAGCTAACAAACATGATTAGCAAAGTTTCAGGTATAAATGATGCAGAAATCAGCATTTTATGGCTTACTTGACGCTAAAGAAAGCTCACGAAGGAAGGAAAGGGAGTTTGGACGCCTAAAGGACCAAGTGATGCATGGGAAATCTGTCCCGGGCTTAAACAGCATTTCTGAAGACTTTGGGGACTTGCAGTAACTTAGTTGGATTTGGACAATGATGCATTAACCTAGTACAATTGGGTTATGTATTTCATTAGTTTATTTGGATTAGGAGAATGTTACATTAACCTAGTACAAATGGGTTAAATATTTCCTTAGTCTGGTAGGATTTGGTTAGATATTTCATTAGCTTAGTAGGATTAGGATATGGGTATTATAAATACCCTATCATACTAGAGATTTTTATTCATTCACCATTCACCATTCCCCCATTCCATTAATTTCCATCCATCCACCATCCATCCATCCATCAAAACAATTCTTTTTATTAATTCTTATTACTTTCTCTTCATCTATTCTTAATTTCCGCAACAAGAGAAACGTTACTTTTGCAAGAAATCACGCCTAACGCCTACCATAGTTGTGCTACACGAAACTCATCTTTATTGTGGTATATTAACAATGTCAATTGTGATCTCCTTCGCATTCATGGGTAACTAAACTTCTCTGTTGGGGTTATGGAAGCCGTATGAGATACTATCTATTGCTGTGAGTTTATGAGTTCGTGACACGTATGCTGCTTATATCATTATTCTCTTCATCTTAATGCAAATTCTTATAGCTGCAGACGCATAGAATAACGCCAGTATATTATTTAACTTGTTCGAAAGAAAAGTTATTTGTCTGGAAAAGAGATAGTGTCAAGGTAGTAGGACACCCTTTCCTATTAAAAAGCTAGTGCCATAACTGGACTAACCTCTTGGAGAATTCGTACCGTTAGACACTCTTTAAGCTCGAAAGAGTTAAAGTGAAATAATCCTCGAATAGGTCGAAAGACGCCTGGATTTACCACCGAATACAATTCTCTATAAGCACATGCATGTCACAATTCTACACACTCATAGCCAATAGAGACGTATAACTCAGAAGGTGGACATAACCCCAACGCTTCAATTCTCATTGTTTACAACTCACGTAACATTCTTTCTTTTTATTTTCAGCTTTTATTTTGACACTTTATTTAAATTACTTGCACGACAAGAATCCCCCCTCTTACGAGACTTGCACTAAAAGTTTAGTAATTTCTCTTACTTGTTGGCCAAGCTATTCCCTGTGGGATCGACACCCAACCCAGGTTGGGTTCTATATTTGACTACAACCGCTTTACACTTCTACGAGAGCTGTAGATTGAGCGTTATCAGCTATCAACATCGTAGTCCTTTAATAGTTCAAGCCATCGCTACTACCTTAAATTTAGATCCTTCTGATTAAAAATAAATTGCAAGCTCTTATGGTCAGTATATATATCAACATGAACCCCATATAAGTAGTGGCGCCATATCTTTAAAGCAAAAATAACTACTGCCAGCTCAAGATCGTGTGTAGGATAATTTTTCTCATGTGGCCACAATTGTCTAGAAGCATATACCATTACCTTACAATGCTACATCAATACACATCCTAAAGCAATTCTGGAAGCATCACAATACACTGTATACCCTTCGGTGCCTTCTGGAAGTACCAACACGGGTGTAGAAATCAACTTGTTCTTTAAATCTTGAAAAATCTTCTCACAGGCATCATTCCATTGGAATTTGGATGCTTTATGGGTTAGCTTGGTTAAGGGTGCTAAAATGGAAGAAAAGCCTTTAACAAACCTTCTATAATAACCGGCCAACCCGAGAAAACTACGAATCTCCGTAGGCGTTGTGGGCCTTGGCCAGTTCTTCACAGCTTCTATCTTTTGAGCATCAACCTTTATCCCTTCACTAGATACAATATGACCCAAAAATGCCACCGACTTTAACCAAAACTCACATTTAGAGAACTTTGCATAAATCTTACAATCACGAAGAGTCTGCAATGCCTGTCGTAAGTGATTGGCATGGTCCTCTTCTGATCTAGAATAAACTAGAATATCATCTATAAAAACTATCACAAATACATCCAGGAATGGCTTAAACACCCTATTCATCAAATCCATACAAGCTTCGGGTGAATTTGTTAGCCCAAATGACATAACTAGAAACTCATAATGACCATACCGTGTTCGAAAAGCTGTCTTGGGTATATCCTTCTCTTTGACCCTCACTTGGTGGTAACCTGACCTCAAATCAATCTTAGAAAAGCACTTGGCGCCCTGTAACTAATCAAATAAATCATCAATTCTTGGGAGAGGATATTTATTCTTAATAGTCACCTTATTCAATTGCAGATAATCAATGCACATCCTCAGCGAGCCATCCTTTTTGCGCACAAATAACACTGGTACTCCCCAGGGGGACATACTAGGCCTTATGAATCCCTTCTCTAGCAAATCTTTTAATTGCTCTTTCAATTCTCATAATTCTGCTGGGGCCATTCTATATGGAGGAATAGAGATTGGTTGGGTGCCTAGTATTACATCAATACCAAACTCTACTTCTCGTTCAGGAGGCAAACCTGGAAGATCTTCAAGAAATATATCAGAAAATTCATTTACCACCGGAACAACGTGAAGAGTTGGTGGCTCCGTTTCTATATCCCTTACTCTAACTAAATGATATATGTATCCCTTGAAAATCATTCTTCTTGCCTTAAAATAAGAAATAAATCTACCTCTTGGCGCTCTAATTTCACCTTTCCATTCAAGGACTGATTCATTTGGAAAATGGAAATATACTTTTTTCGTGCAGCAATCAATTGTGGCATAATAAGACGCCAACCAGTCCATACCCATTATAACATCAAAATCTACCATTTCTAACTCCACAAGATCAGCCATCGTATCACGACCACAAACAGTTACTATGCAGTTTCGGAAAACTTTTCTAGCTATAATAGATTCCCCAACTGGTGTGGATACTTCAAATGGATTAACTAACAGTTCGGGTATTCTTTCAAACTTTCCAGCAACCAATGAAGTAACATAAGATAATGTAGAACCAGGATCAATTAAGGCATATAAATCGAATGAAAAGAAAGACAATGAACCCGTAATCACATCTGGGGAAGCCTCTAAATTCTGTTGATCCACTAGAGTATACGTACGATTTTGAGCCCTATGAGAACTCGTGGCTTCTCTATCACCTCTAACACGACCCATTGTTTGTGCACCCCTTCCTGAATAATGCATCGATGATGATGATGCAACAAATGACCCCGTAGGTCGTGCCATACCCCCTATGACCCTTCGTGGGCATTCTCTCATCATATGCCCTGACATACCGCACCAAAAGCAAACATTGGTCCCCAGCCAACATGCGCCCAAATGATACCTTCCATATTTATTGTATGGCTCTCGAGGAGGTCTCGATTGGCTCATATTCCCTTTCCCTTGGTACCCCACTGTCCACAAACTTTGACTCTTAGTTCTATGCCCAAATTAATTTTCTCTGGACCCTTGGAACTGTGGTGGGGCACTAGCTGCAGAATAAGAAGATAATGGCCTAGGTGGTCTAGCAGAAAACTGTGGTCTGAACCCTCCTTAGGATGCCATGAACTGCCCTGTAGATCTGGCCCTTTTGGAATATCCTCTTTCTAATTCCTATGTTCTTCTCCTCTGCCTCTGATCTTCTATTTTCTGTGCAAAAGTTGGATCCTCGCTATTTCCATATCTTTGTTCAAAGCGGCAATAGTAAAATCTCTAACTAGATATGGATCCGTCCTATCCACATATTGATGAATTCTATCATCCATAGTAGCTACAACATTAGGAGCATATCTTGACAAGGAATTAAATCGGAGACTGTACTCCTTCACGCTCATATTCCCCTGACGAAGATTTAAAAATTGATCTGCATGGGCCTGACGAATCTTGAATGGAAGATAATGATCAAGAAATGCCTCTTTGAACTCTTTCCAAGTAGCTGGGGGTGCATCAATACCCCTAGATCGTTTCCAGTCCTCGTACCAATATATAGCCTCCCCTTTAAATCTATACGCCGCTAACTTCACTGTCTCTCTACCCGTCACATGCATAACATCTAAGGCCCTTTGAATTTGATCAATAAAGTCCTGTGGGTCCTCGTTAAGATCTGATCCAGTAAAAGTGGGAGGATCCATCTTAAGAAAATCCTGTGTTCGAAGGCTAGCCGCCCTATTTGTACCGCTAGGACCAATGGTAGGAATGGCTTGCCCTTGAGCTTTCCCAGCAACTATACGAGTCAAAAGCTGCACTACATTTCTAAGATCTTGATCAACAACATTAATAGGTGGCTCTGGGATATAGTTCTCCTCCCCCTTATTTCTTCCGGAGTGGAAGAAGTTTCTGATGTATGCTCAGCTGGAGCCTCACTTTGATTAGCTGGTATAGTGGGTGACTTACTAGTCCCCTCTCTGGCAGCGACATCTACTTGCTTACCGATATTCTTGCTTCTAGTAACGGGCATCATTACTATAATAAGAGAAACAAACAGATTCAGTGGTCAACTATGACTTCATATACAATATAGGCTCTATCGCACAATCTAAGACATGAAGAAAAGAAACAATTCCTAAATGTCCATAGCCTCCTATTTATAGATGCGATGCACGACACACCGATAAACAAGACTCTACGTAGACACAGCTTTATAGACTTACTAGGACGAACTTCTGTGATACCACTTTTGTCACGTCTCAAATCCTATTGGGGCGGACTGGAACCCATAATTGAGGAGGCCCGAGAGAACCAGCTCATAACCTTATACTTCCCATGCATACCTCTATGACAACCTAAAATTTGGACAGTATCATATCGTATATAAAAGAAAATAATCACCTATATAAGCTCGAGCACACATATATATGTATATACAATACTTGGCTGTTGGAACCATCACATCTATTAACAAAATACCACCGTGACTGTATATTAGGTCTACAAAGCCTTTAGAAAATACACAGAGTTTAACTAAGGTTGGGACACACCCCGCCATATAACTAACTTCTATACAATACCAAAAGTGTTTGAATATGACATGGAAAGCCCCGAAGCAAACTGGAGCTCACCAAAAGGATCTGGATACCTGGCTCCTATTTGTGTGGTGTATGAGTTGAGGTACCTGTGCCTGCAGCATGAAATGCAGGTCCCCCGTGGGGGACGTCAGTATGAAATATGTACTGAGTATGTAGAGTTGTAGATAATCACATATGATATAGGAGCTCAATAGAAATCAGAAACAAGTGAATAAATCATAATAGGAGTGGACCACACTTACTAGAACTTGTGACAACCTGTACATTGTATTTATTCAATCACTTTACCTTCATTCTTATCATCTTTGTAATCTTTACTGTACTGTACTGTGACCACTAGGCTGCCTCCAGTACATATCAACCGGGATCGATCCATGATAGGCTTATGCCCCTGGGATACCACCCATAAACACATAAATAGGGATCAACCCATGATAGGCTTATGCCCCTGGGATACCACCCGATAAGAGAGAACTTCCATCACTTAGTTCAATTAATCTTTGAGATTGTTATTTCGGTCGCCACCGCATTTTTGATACTTTGAAACAATGATACATCAATATGAGACATATAAATAGACCATCAATGCAATAACAATGAAGTAAGAACTCATTGGCACATCAATGAAGTATTTTTGAGTCATCAATGCTATAGCAATGAAGTAGGAACTTATTGGTATATCAATAAAACGTTTTGGAGTCATTAATAGCACATGGATCTTATTTGAGTAACCGGATACCTTATGACATTCATTAGTGCAATAAACATATAAGATTTAGAAAACAAGTAAGTATTGGAATGTCTTGACATCTTGTAGGGTGGAAACAAGTTCATTGGTAATGTAGGACATCATACAAAACCATTATGGATCACATGTTACCGAATAACTTTGGAAACTTTCTTGATAGAACAATTGTTCACTTTCATGCCAAAGATATGGTATAGAGTATGCTTTACATACCTGACTGTCAACCTTCAATACTAGTCCCAAATGGACTTCCCATCTTTTCGGATTACTTATCTACAATGAACATATATGGCAATCTAGTATTAGCGACCAAACGTCACAATTCAATGAATTCACCAAACTAGTGGTTAAGTAGTAAGCCTTAATTACACCATAAAGGGTGTCACTTTAACCCTCTTATACTCCAATTACATTCACATGCCATGCATATTTATACAACATCCTCCAATATCAAGTTTGGATTCATTTATCCTTCCAACCAATCCATTAAACCAAATTGAGCCTGACATAAATAATCATCAATTCAATAGTATATCACCATGTCCACCTTCCATAACTCAATTACCATATCTACCTTCCACAATTCAATACAACCAAACCATGCAAAATAGTCCATAACCCTATTTTCATCACCTTTCAATAACAACCAATACATATAATCCTCTATCACACATATACATATGGAAAAGAACAAAGGCAAACAATATTAATACCTTAGAATTCACCTCTTGATTATGCAATCCTGTTTGCACAAATAATTGGTGTCGTTCAAAGCTCTCGAAATGAAAAACACAGTTATCGGATTACTTTGGAATTTCTACGGTTGAATCAAAAGTAATTTAAAGGTCTAATTTGGCTAGGGGTTGTTCTTTCTCAATGATTGATGATGAAAGTAAGTTTTTGAACTCATATACATGTATATATACACATATTCCCGTCCATAATATAATAGGAAATGGCCAAAATGCCTTTAAAATTTAAATAATGTCAAATCTATCCTTTGGTGGATGTTTTTGATAAGCTAAAGTAGATCAACCATAACTCTTTGCTCCGATATTGGATTTGGGTGAAGTTCGTATCGTTGGAAGGATAATTCAAAGGGCTTTCATTTCATATAAAGTAAGCCACCCAGTTCGTTCTGTAGAAGGAGTTATGGTCATTTGAAGTTGACCCTAAAAATCTATTTTGATAGGCTGAATTAAAACGAGTATAACTCCTTACTCAGACGTTGGATTTGGATGAAACCAATTGAATTGGAAAGAAGACTCAAAGATATTTATTTTCATAGGTTGCATCTCTCTCAGTTCATTATATTAAGGGAGTTATGATCATTCAAAGTTGACTCAAAAATTTGGCTGGCCTCAGTAGTTTGTGTGCAGGAAATTTTCCTGCACACTTACTATTCCCAAATATCCCGGCCAACATTTTATAGTTTTAAACGTACTCGATTATATCCGAAACCTATCCGTTTTTGGAAATCTTTATATCTTTGGAAAGATTATTCAATAACCTTTGCATGGAACCATCGACGGGCAAATTCCGATATAAATAAAATAAAAAAATTAATTCCATATAAATAAGACCAATACACATACTTGAATATGCCAATACACGTACTTGAATATAGGGTGTTACAATTCTGGGGTGTTACAAGCTTGGTATCAGAGCCTAAGGTTTAAGGAGTCCTAGGGAGTCTGACAAGCCATGTTAAGTAGAGTCTTGATCATCGGTGTGTAGCGCACCACATCTATGAGCAAGAGGCTACAAGACATTTTAGGAAAAAGTCATCTCTTTCTTTCAGAATCTATCATGCTTAAAGTGTCTTTCTCAGCTATTACTTCGTTCCCTCCTATGATAGAAAATGCCTCCCCAAAGAGCAAATGCATGCAGAAACAATAACGAGCAACCTCAGCCTATTGATCCTCTGAATAAGACGGTGTCTCATGCTGAGTTTCAAGAAGCCTTTCAAGCGTTAGCCCAGGCAGTCACCGTGAATGTTTAGACCAATAACCAGGTTGCAGTCTTGTGTCAACAAGGAGGTGATTTAGTTGCAGCTAGGATTCGAGACTTCATGAGGATGAATCCGCCAGAGTTCTATGGGTCAAAGGTAGGTAAGGACCCATAATTGTATCTTGAGAAGGTAAAACTGATCACCCAAGTTATGTATGTATATGAGGAAGAGAGTGTAGAGCTGGCATCTTATCATCTGAAAGATATTGCTTATGACTGGGCTGTAGCATGGAGGAATAATAGAGAGGAGGATGCTGCTTCTATGACTTGGCAGTTATTCCAGGATACATTCTTGGACAAGTTTTTCCCACTTAAAATGAGGAAAGCGAATATAGAAGAGTTTATGAACCTAAGGCAAGGCTCTATAACTGTAAAGGAGTATTGCCTTATGTTCAACCAACTAGGTAAGTATACTCCTGATTTGATGGTTGTCACCCAAACTAGTATGAGTTAGTTTGTGACTGGAGTGTCTGGTTTGGTGTTGAAAGATTGTAGGACTGCTATGCTCAATAGGGATATGGATATGTCCAGAATGATGATGCATTCTCAGTAGATTGAAATAGATAAGATAAGGAAGAGAGATAGAGTAAGGGGAAATAAGAGGGCTAGATCTAAGTAATTTGAGCATGGCCAGACTAGATATAATAGAGGGAACCATCCATAGTTTCAGAGTTATTTGTCCATGCCAGCGCCTTCATCATCTAGTGCACCCACGCCTGGGAATAGGCAAGAGCAGGTGAATAAATCATCTATGTCTAGATCCCAAAACAGCGTGAACAATAGGCCTCGTCCTCCTCCATATACTAAGTGTAGTAGGGACCATCTCGTTGAGTGCTTAGCAGACCAGATGGGTTGTTTTGATTATGGCAAGATAGGACACAGACTTAGAGAGTACCCACATATTAGACAGGGGAGCAGAGATGCGCAACCTCAAACTCAGGATACCAGTGCACCAGCTCCTTTAGCCCTCTAGTCCCTCTTCAGGGCACTTCATCCATCACTGCTGACGGTTAGCTCCAGAACAGATTCTATGCCTTACCATTCCATCTGGAGCAGGAGTATTCTCTTGATGTTGTCACTGGTATGCTTCGTATCTTTTGCTTTGATGTTTATGTGTTGATGGACCCTGGGTCAGGTTTTTCTTATGTGACCCCACTTGTTGCTGTGAATTTTGAAATGAGTCCCGAAAAGATCCCTGAGCCTTTTTTGGTTTCTACTCCAGTAGGGGAGTCAGTTGTTGCTAAAAAAGTGTATAAGAAGTGTCCTATTATTGTTCTTCATAGATTCATATTTGCTGGTTCGATAGAGTTGAAGATGGTTGGTTTTGATATTATTCTGGTTATGAATTGGCTTCAATCTTGTTATGCATCTATAAACTATAGTACCTGTATGGTTAAGTTTCAGTTTCCTGATGAGCCAGTCTTTGAGTGGTTCAAGAGTTCAGTATCTCCCAAGAGTCATTTTATATCTTATCTCAATGCCATAAAGCTAATATCCAAAGGTTGCATCTATCACTTAGTTCGAGTTAAAGATACTAAGTCCAAGACTCCAACTATTTCGTCAGTCAGTATAGTTAATGAGTTTCCCGATGTCTTTCTAGAAGATCTCCTAGGGGTACCTCCCGATAGAGAGATAGAATTCAAGATGACCTAAGCCTATTTCTATTTCTCCATACTGTATGGCACCCGTAGAGATTAAGGAGTTAAAAGAGAAACACAATGATCTTCTAGATAAGGATTTCATAAGGCTCATTGTTTCTCCTTAGGGCGCACCTGTCCAATTTGTGCGAACTAAAGATAGTTCTTTGCGTATGTGCATTGACTATCTCATCTTAATAAGGTTACAATTAAGAATAAGTACCCTCTTCCTAGAATTGATAACATATTTGATCAGTGACAAGGTGCAAGTTACTTCTCAAAGATAGACCTTATATCCGGCTATCACCAGCTTAAAGTAAGGGACTGTGACATCCCAAAGACAACCTTCCAAACCCGTTATGGTCATTTTGAGTTTCTAGTCATATCTTTTAGGCTAACTAATGCTTCAGCAGCTTTTATAGACCTCATGAATCGAGTATTCAATCTGTATCTTGATATGTTTGTCATAGTGTTCATAGATGATATCCTTGTTTACTCCTATATAGAGAATGGCCATGCATATCATCTTAGAATTGTCCTGCAGACTCTTAGAGACCATCAGTTGTTTGCCAAATTCAACAAGTGTGAGTTTTGGCTAAGGCCAATAGCTTTTCTGGGTCATATTATTTCAACAAAGGCATTAGAATTGATCCCCTAAAGACAGAATCCATGAGAAATTGGCCTAGACCTATCTCTCTGTCTGAAATTAGGAGTTTCTTAGGTCTAGTTGGCTCTTAGCACTTTTTTGTTGAAGGTTTCTCTTCTATTGCGTCTCCCATGACCCGATTGACCCAAAAGAACGTTAAGTTCCTTTGGTCAGATTCCTGTGAGAAGAGTTTTCAAGAGTTAAAAACTCGACTCACTTCAACCCAGTGTTGACTTTGTCTGATGGTATGGATGGTTTTGTGGTGTATTGTGATGCCTCTAGAGTTGGCTTGGGTTGCGTGTTAATGAACAGAGGTAAGTTTATAGCCTATTCCTCTAGGCAATTAAAGCAGCATGAAAAGAATTACCCAACCCACGATCTCAAATCAGCTGTTGTAGTTTTTGCTTTGAAAATCTGGAGACACTATCTGTATGGTGTTCATGTTGATGTCTTTACTAATCAAAAGAGCCTACAGTAAATGATTACTTAGAGGGAGTTAAATCTTAGACAAAGAAGATGGTTAGAGTTACTAAAATATTATGATATGAGTGTGCTATATCATCCGGGCCAGGCCAATGTAGTGGCAGATGCCTTTAGTAGGTTGTCTATGGAAAGTGTGGCTTATGTGGAGAAGGATAAGAAAGAGTTATCTTGTGATGTGTATCGCTAGGCTAGACTGGGTGTTAGGTTGCTTGATATAGCTGAAGGTAATGTTTGGGTTCAAAGTAGCTCCAAATCCTCTTTAGTTTTGAAAGTGAAAGAGAATACTAGTTTGGTTAAACTGAAGGAGCCAGTTAAAGACCAAAAGGTAGAGGTTTTCTCCTAAGGGGAAGACGGTGTGTTGAGATTGCAGGATAGACTATGTGTTCCTTGTGTTGATGATTTGAGGCAGAGAATTATGGCCAAAGCGCATGGCGCACAATATTCTATACATCCCGGTGTTACTAAGATGTACCGCAATTTGTGGGAAATCTATTGGTGGAATGGTGTGAAGAAGGATATAGTGCAATTTGTGGCAAAGTGTACGACTTGTCAACAGGTTAAGTGTAATGCCCCAAATCTGGTACCTGGAACTCTACATGGTGCTCATGACCCCGAAGGACCACATGCTAACCCATGACTGATATCTGTACCTAAACACTGAATAATATACTGTATAAATGCAGAAATAGTAGGTTGAATCATGCCATAAGGTTCAAAACTGATAAATATCTGATAAAACCATATCTGAATAATGTGGTACGACAATACCAAAACTGAAATAATGTCTGAAAATATCTAATCTAAAAACACTGTAGTCTGAAAACCTCTAAGCTATCTTAATAAGGAGTTGATGGGACATGTCCCCAACAACTCTAACTACTAAAATAAACTAATTAATGAAGAAATAAAGTAATGATCATGTCCTCGAAGGATGAGAACTCACTGCTAACTCTGACTACTGAAACTGGAATACAACTGATGCTTTAGAGCTCGTGCTTCTGAATCTATGGTATAAAATAAAACACCATAGCGCAAATACATTAGTACTATGGAATATACTGGTATGCAAGTGAGGTAGGCTGAATGCAAAAGGGTTCATATGCATAAGCTATGCTAACTGACTGAATAATATAAGCATGAGAATACATGCATGAATAAGTGGCTGTGACTAAATTCGTGATGACACTAACTACTGAGTCTGATTATTGATAACATGAGTCATTGATAATGGATATAACTAATACTGAGCGACTGTATCTGACAGTCTAGGTTCTGATGGAACTAACTGAGTTCCGTACTATTCTGAGTTGACTGTATCTGACAGTCCTGGATTCTAAAGAACTATCTGAGTTCTTTTACTGAGACTAAGACTGAGACTGTAACTGTGGGATGTAGACATTTAATAGACATTCCCCTAATAAGATATTACAACTGAGTTGAGATCCAATCTGTAACCCTAATTGAAAGGGTATCAATACCGCGCCACTAGTAAGGACAAATTGTGACTGATCCCTCATATAGCAGGTACTCAAAGGAGAATGGTAGGACCTCATATAACAGGTTAAGCCACCTCATCTACCCTCTAAATAACAGGTTTGATGTCTCAAACTACGTTGGCTACGTAGTTTCGGAGTGCAAGGACTGCTTTTAAGAATCACATCCTTAAATAACAAGTGAGTTCCCATCCTTGGGCTCACTCGGTGCTAAGTCCTACTCCCATATGAATAGACATTGAACATGATTAACTGAACTGAACTGGACTGAGTTCCTTGGGTTCCGTGACTAACAGAATACTGCTGAAATTTACTGAATTACTAAGCTTTTAGAGATTACTGCAGTTAGTGAGTTTTCCTGAGTCATATGACTGACTGAGTTCTATGATTCATAGCTTGATTAAGAGTATCTTGAAAACATGACACTGGCTCTAGGCACACAACTATATTTTTTGGGTACAAGTACCCCCATGACTCAATAAAAGGAAACTGACAAGGAATGACACTCTTGAATACATGACTAACATCAACAATCCATAATGCAATAAGTTGGGGATTTCATGAAGTAAATGGTTATCATAATCTTGTACATGGTAGGAATGCGCATAATCAATGTCATAATTCCATATTCTAGCATCATGAGAATTTCAACAAATATCTACATTGCTCATCAATATCATGGGTGTAATTTGAATATAAGGGTAAAACATGAATCCATCACAAGTCACAACAGAACTATATTACATAATTTCTAGTATTTTAGTCATTTTATCAAACACTTAGGTTACATGACTTAGGGAATGACATAATCATCAAATTAACATATCATAACCAACTAAAATTAATTGTTTTCAACTCACATGCTAACATATTTTTTAAAAAATACATAAACATTCCAACTTGGGAATCATACAACAACAACCACATGAACATAATCAACCCATAACATGAATATCAAATTCATAGTTTAAAACTGAATCTTGAGCTTCATGGACAAAAGAGATCCATGAATGAACACTATGCATACCTTGGATGGAAGATTCTTGAGGATTAATAGTGAAGCTGTTGAAATTGGATCCTCAATTGAAAAACCCTAAGCTTATTCTTGATGGATTTTGAGATAGACAATTCTAATTTGGGTGAAAAATAGTTGAATTACGTATTTTTGGGCTTATATAGGGATGGGAAATTGACCCTTGTGCCCTTGAGGACGCGATCATTTAATGACTAAAAAAAATTAGGTGCCGACGCTATAAGTGACATGGCACGTTGATGGATGCAACGCGATACTTGATGCGTCGCACCATGATCGTGTCGAGCCTCAGAAGTTTTAGCTCTGGCAGCCTGCACAAATATTGACCAACGCGATTGGTGACGCGGTGCGTCAAAATCGTGTTGGTCCACTGTTTTGGAACTCTGAACATGATCTAAACATGTTTAAAAAAATCCAAAACTTGTTCAGGAACACCTATTGATCTTCTTGATCATGATTTATAAAAATATAAACCCTTTTAAGCATGTTAAGGTCACGTAATGAGATTGCCAATTTTCGAAGGTTAAAATAAACTAAGTCTAGAAGCTTAGCTAGGATTTTCTAAGTATGGGACCCCTTGAAAAACTTAAAGGACTGAATTAAGCTTAAGAAATTTGTAGGGTCTTACAATATCTCTTCTTTGGGAACATTCATCCCCGAATGAGAATGACTGAGATGAGAGAAATGATACGCTGACGTACATACTGAATGTGAGCATCTGAAACATGATTGACATTACTGGGATTCATACTGAGCATGCATATCTGATGCATAAGTATCTGATTCGTGAATACATGATCGAGATTTTTGATGTACCGAGTTTCTCATACTGAGAATTCATATTTTATGCATGATTATATGATTGAATTCATACATAAATGCATAACTGAATATGCAATGATACTTAGTACCAAGTTTATAACTGGAATTCTAAGCATGAAACTGAATACCGAGTTGGTAATGATATTGAACATGATAACTAAGCAAGCATAAAGAAAGCTATTACCTTGGGATGAGTCTGAGTTAGCAGAGAAGAGGTGGGGATACTTGGTCCGCACATCTGCTTCTGCTTCCTAAGTAGATCCCTCAATGGACTGATTCCTCCAAAGAACTTTGACTAAAGGGACTTCTTTGTTCCTCAGTCTACGAATCTGGTAGTCAACAATTTTGACTGGAATCTCTTTATAAGAGAGGCTATTCTAAATATCTACGCCCTCAATAGGGACTACGACTGCTGGGTCACCTATGCATTTCTTTAGAAAGGAGACATAAAAGACTGGATGAAGTGAGGCTAGATTTGAATGCAATTCGTGCTCATAAGCTACTTTGCTGAAGCGACTGAGAATTTTGAAGGGACTAATATATTGAGGACTGAGCTTTTTTTTCTTTTTGAATCTCTTCACTCCCTTCATGGGAGAGATCTTTAGATAAATAAAGTCACCAATCTCAAACTCAAGATCCTTTCTGCGCACATCTGCATAAGATTTTTGTCGGCTCTGAGCAGCTCGGAGTCTTTCTCTAATCAACTGGACTTTTTCTAAGACATCGAATACTAAGTCAGGTCCCATAACTGAGGCCTCACTAACTTTAAACCAACCGATTGAAGATCTGCATCTCCTACCATAGAGAGCTTTGAATAGAGCCATTCAAATACTGGAATGATAACTGTTGTTGTATGCAAACTCAATCAAAGGAAAGTGGTCATCCCAACTACCCTTGAAATCAATTGCACACTCTCGCAGCATATCTTCTAAAAGCTGTATTGAGATGAAATTGGGTACCAAGCCCTTTTGGAATGCTTTCCAGAAGTGAGAGGTAAATTGAGTAACTTGTCTAAAATAATGGACAACAAAACACCGTGTAATCTGACCAACTTCCTGATATAGAGTTTGGCGTAATCCTCGATTGAATAAGAGGTATGGATTGGAAGGAAATGAGCTGACTTGGTCATCCTGTCTATAATGACCCATAATGAATCATGCTGGCGATGAGTACGAGGCAAACCCATCACAAAGACCAGGTTTACTTCTTCCTACTTCTAAGTAGGAATACTGAACTACTGCATGGACCCACTAGGCTTCTGATGCTCTATCTTAACTTGCTGACTGTAAAGCACTTAGCCACAAACTTTGCAATATCTCTCTTTATCCCACTCCACCAATAGATCTCCCGCAAGTTGCGGTACATCTTTGTGGGCCCTGGATGAATAGAGTATCCTTGTGCTTCCCTGTGATTCTATAAGAATTGCCTCAAGTCGTCTACACCTGGCACACACAGACAACCCTAGCAACGCAATACACCATCTCCCCCTTGGGAGAAAACCTCTACCTTCTGATCTTTGACTGACTATTTCATCTTGACTAGGCTGGGTTCTCTATCCTATTTTTCTTTCACCTCAGAAACTAGAGATGATTTTGAACTGTTCTGAACCCATATACTACCCTCTGAAGAATCGATAAAATGAACACCTAGTCTGGCAAGCTGATGAACTTCCTGAGCTAACTTCTTCTTACTATCCTCAACATGATCAACACTACCAATAGACAGTCTACTGAGAGCATCAACCACTATATTGCTTTGCCCAAATGATAAAGGACACTCATGTCGTAATCTTTCAAGAGATGCAACCACCTTCTCTGATGGAGGTTGAGATCTTTCTAAGAGAATATATACTGAAGGCTCTTATGATCTGTGAAGACATCTACATGAACTCCATATAGATAATTCCTCTAAATATTTAAGGCAAAAACTATAGCTGCTAACTCAAGATCATGAGTAGGATAATTCTTCTTATGGGGTTTAAGCTATCTGGAGGCGTAGGCTATGACCTTACCATACTGCATGAGGACATAACCCAAACCTACTCTGGATGCATCATAATATACTACGAACCCATCTGGACCATCTGGTAACGCTAGAACTGGAGCTGAGGTGAGTCGAGTCTTCAACTCCTAAAGACTCTTCTCGCACGAATTTGACCATTGAAACTTAACTTTCTTCCGAGTCAATCTGGACATAGGGGATTCAATAGAAGAAAATCCCTAAACAAACCATCTGTAATAGCCAGCCAAACCTAAAAAACTCCTGATATCTGATGGAGATACAAGGTGGGTCTAGTTTCTTACTGCTTTAGTCTTTTGAGGATCAACTTTAATGCCATCACAAAAAATGATATGACCAAGGAATGCTACTGACCTTACCCAAAATTTGCACTTACTGAATTTGGCAAAAAACTGATGATTTCTGAGAGTCTGCATTACTATTCTGAGATGGTCTGCATGATCACTCTCACTTCGGAAGTAAACAAGGATGTCATCTATAAAGACTATGATGAACATGTTCAAGTACTGCTTGAACACACAATTCATCAAGTCCATGAAAGCTGCTGGGGCATTGGTAAGACCAAAGGACATAACTAGGAATTCAAAGTGACCATACCGAGTATGGAAATTTGTTTTTGGAATGTCACATTCTCTCACTCTGAGCTGATGATAGCTTGATCTGAGATCTATTTTGGTGAAATAGTTGGCACCCTTAAGTTGGTCAAACAAATCATCGATCCTGGGAAGTGGATAATTGTTCTTGACCGTGACTTTATTGAGTTGATGGTAATCAATGCACATTCTCAGAGAACTATCTTTCTTTCATATGAATAAGATTGGTGCGCCCCACGGGGACACACTAGGTATGATAAATCCCTTATCTAAGAGATCGACTGAGTATTTGGAAGAAGGTCAATACCGAAGTTTATTTCCCTTTCGGGAGAAATTCCTAGAAGATATTCGGGAAAGAAATCTAAATATTCACTCATGACAAGGACTGATTCAAGAATAAGAGTCTCGAAACTAGAATCCTTAACATGAACAAGGTGATAGACACATCCCTTAGATATTATTTCCCGTGCCCAAAGATAGGAAACAAGCTGACCTCTAAAAGCTGAAGTAGTACCCTTCTACTCTAGGAAAGGTTCATTAGGAAACTGAAACTAGACAACTCTATTTCTACAGTCGACTGTGGCATAGCAGGAATGAAGCCAATATATGCCGAGAATGATATCAAAATTAGTCATCTCTAATTCGACTAAGTCTGTTAAAGTGACTTTCTGATATATCATAATCGGACAGTGTCTATATACCCATCGGGCTATGATAGTTTTACCTATTGGGGTAGATAATGAGAAGGGGTCTGCTAGAATTTTAGGACAGACTCCGAAATCCACCATTATAAAGTGAGTAATAAAAGACAAAGAAACTCCTGGATATAGCAAGGCATAAATATGCAAATGAAAGATCTGTAGCACACCAGTAACTATATCAGGAGAATTTTCCTAATCTTGTCGGGACTGGAAAACATAAAATCTATTTGGGCGTTGCCCACTAGTAGCACTAGAGATGGCACCCTACTGATTCAAGCGATCAGACTGAGTTGAGGAATGGTTAAGCTGACCTTGAGGACCTAGTTGAGGACAATCTCTAACTCTGTGTGTGAGCTTGACAAATCCAAAACAAATACCACTGCCCACTCTGTAAGTACCCTGATGGTGCTTGCTACATTTCTGACAAAGAGGATAGGTTCAGGCACTACTAACACTACCCTGAGATTTAGATCTTGACGCCCTATCTCTGTTACCATCTCTAAATTTTGGCACTGGAGCACTAGCTGAAAAAGGAGCTGGAACTGATGACTTAGGATGAAACTGAGAATGATTTCCTCCCTCTGACTTAGGCTGAGAAGAGTTAAAACTACCTGTCCTTGCTCTTTTATTCTGCTGCACTCTTATCTTAATCTTTTGCTTTTCTATCTGCTGAGCATGGGTCATAAGCCTGGCTATGTTCATGTCACTATTCAACATCACGGACCTACACTCATTGACCACACTATTATTTACCCTAAAAACAAACTTACTCATCCTGGCCTTGTATCAACTGACCACTCTGACTTTCACTGTCTGAACTAAGTATGAGCAATATCATACAACTGATATACAGCTAGCTCAACACTCTCGCTAGAAGTAACCCCCATGATATCCGTAACCTTCTGAACCTGATCTAGAAACTCCTGAGGATCCTTTTCTGACTTAGACCTAAAAAATAATGGAAGATTCATTCAGGTGAAGTCCTGAATCTTGGCTGCTACTGAATTAGCCACTGGGTTGGCCGAAACGATAGCTGGTCGTTCATTTTGAGAAATAACTAAATTAGCAAGAGTGGTGAATGCAGATCTGAACTCTGCATGAGAAACGTGTTCGTCCAAGGGATCTGCTTGAATGGGTTGTGGGGCTGGTTGATTTCCGTTTATTCTTTTAGAAGGCATGTTCTATAGAAGAAAGGGAGAAATAGATTAGAATGAGAATGAAATTTGAGCTCACGCTCACTGGAACAACATGAATACTGAAAGAAGAGAAACTATTCCTAAAACATCTCATAGCCTCCTACATATAAATGTGGCGCGCAACACACCCATGTACAAGACTCTACTAGATGCATCTTTCAGACTTTTTAGGACTCTATTGAACCTTAGGCTTTAATATCAAGTTTGGTACCCGAAATGCTACACAGTGCTCATGACCCCAAAGGACAGCAAGCTAATCCATGACTGATATCAGTACCTAAACACTGCATAAAATACTGTATAAATGCAGAAATAGTAAGCTGAATCATGCCATAAGATTCAAAACTAATAAACATCTGATAAACCATATCTGAATAGTGTGGTATGGCAATACCAAAATTGAAATAACGTCTGAAAACATCTAGTCTGAAAACTCTATAGTCTGAAAACCTCTAAACTGTTTGAATAAGGAGTTGATGAAACATGTCCCCAACTAACTCCAACTACTGAAATAAACTAAGTAATGAAGAAATAAAGTAATGATCATGTCCTCGAAGGATAAGGACTCACTGCTAACACTGACCACTGAAACTAGAATAATACTGATGCTCTGGAGCTCGTTCTTCTGAACCTATGGTATAGAATAAAACACCATAGTGCAAATGCATTAGTACAATGAAATGTACTGGTATGCAAGTGAGGTAGGCTAAATGCAATAGGGTTCATATGCATGAACTATGATAACTGTCTGAATAACACGAGCATGAGAATACATGCATGAATAAGTGACTGTGACTAAATTTATGATGACACTAACTAATGAGTCTGATTACTGATAACATGAGTCACTGATAATGGATATAACTGATATTGAGCAACTGTATTTGACATTCTAGGTTCTGATGGAACTAATTGAGTTTTGTACTGTTCTGAGTTGATTGTATCTGAGAGTTCTGGATTCTAAAAAACTATCTGAGTTTTTTACTAAGACTAAGACTGAGACTATAACTGTCGTAAGTAGTCATTTAATTGATAGGCCCCTAATAAGCTATTATAGCTGAGTTGGGGTCCAATCTATAACCCCAATTAGAAGGGTGTTAATACCGCTCCACTAGTAAGGATAAGTTGTGACTGGTCCCTCATATAGCAGGTACTCAAAAGAGAATGGTAGGACCCTCATATAACAGGTTAAGCCACCTCATCTATCCTTAAAATAACAGGTTTGATGTCTCAATCTACGCTGGCTACATACTTTTGGAGTGCAAGGACTGTTTTTAAGAATCACACCCTCAAATAACAAGTGAGTTCCCATCCTTGGACTTACTCGGTGATGAATCCTACTCCCATATGAATAGAAACTGAACATGATTAGCTGAACTAAACTGGACTGAGTTCCTTGGGTTTCGTGAATGATGGAATACTACTGAAATTTACTGAATTACTGAGCTTTCAGAGATTACGGGGTTACTGAGTTTTTCTGAGTTATATGACTGACTAGTTCTGTGATTCATGGCTTGATTGAGAGTATCTTGAAAACATGATACTGTCTCTAGGCATACAACTATAATTTTTGGGTACAAGTACCCCCAGGACTCGATAAAAAAAAACTGACAAGGCATGACTTTCTTGAATACATACCAACATCAATAATCCATAATGCAATAAGTTGGGGATTTCATGAAGTACATGCTTATCATAATATTGTACATGGTAGGGATGCATATAATCAATGTCATAATTCTATATTCTAGCATCATGAGAATTTCAACAAATATCTACATTGCACATCAATAGCATGGGAGTAATTTGAACATAAGGGTAAAACATGAATCCATCACTTAAGTCACAATTGAACTATATTACATAATTTCTAGTCTTTTAGGCATTTTATCAAACACTTAGGTGGCATGACTTAGGGAATGACATAATCATCAGATTAACATATCATAACCAACTAAAATTAATGGTTTTCAACTCACATGCTAACATATTTTTATAAAAACACATAAAAATTTCAACTTGAGAATCATACAACCACAACCACATGAACATAATTAACCCATAGCATGATTATCAAATTCATAGTTTAAAAGTAAATTCTTGGATTTCATGGACGAAAGGGATCCATGAATGAATACTATGCATACCTTAGATGGAAGATTCTTGAGGATTAACGGTGAAGTTATTAAAATTGGATCCTCAATTGAAAAACCCTAAGATTTTTCTTGATGGATTTTGAGAGAGACAATTCTAATTTGGGTGAAAACAGTTGAATTACGTATTTTTGGGCTTATATAGGGATGGGAAATTGACCCTTTTTCCCTTGAGGATGCGGTCATTTAATAAGTAAAAAAACACTAGGTGCCGAAGCTATAAGCGACACGACATGTTGATGGATGTGATGCGATACTCAATGCATTATGCCATGATTGCATCGAGCCTCAGAAGTTTTGGCTCTGGAAGCCTGCACAAATATTGACCAACGTGATTGGCGACGTGGAGCACCAAAATTGTGTTGGTCCACTAATTTGGAACTTCGAACATGATCTAAAAGTGTTCCGAAAAATCCAAAACTTGTCTGGGAACACCTATTGATCTTCTTGATCATGATTTATAAAAATATAGACCCCTTTAAGGATGTTAAGGTCTTATAATGAGATTGCCAACTTTTAAAGGATAAAATAAACTAAGTCTAGAATCTTAGCTAGGATTTTCTAAGTATAGGACCCCTTGACAAGATTAAAGGACTGAATTAAGCTTAAGAAATTTGCGGGGTCTTATATTAAGGTGGAGCACCAATGACCTGGTGGTGTAATGCAAGTGTTTGGCATACCTACTTGGAAGTGGGAAGAGGTGAATATGGATTTCGTGACTGGTTTACCTCTTTTGCACCATCATCATAATTCTATTTGGATTATTGTAGATAGGTTGACTAAGTTAATGCACTTCTTACCGGTGCATACATCTTATACAACTGAGGATTATGCTAGATTATATATCCAGGAGTTAGTCAGATTTCATAGAGTCCTCTTGTCTATCATCTCGGATAGTGGTACTCAGTTTAATTCTCAATCTTGAATAGCATTTAGAAGGGTCTTGGTACCCAAGTTCATTTGAGTTTTGCTTTTCATCTGCAGACTGATTATCATGCTGAGAGGACTATCTAAACTTTGGGAGATATGTTGAGAGCTTGTGCTCTTGATTCCAAAGGAAGTTGGGATGAGCATTTAGCATTGATTGAATTTGCATATAACAATATTTATCATTCTATCATTCAGATGGCCCCGTTTGAGGCTTTGTAAGGGAGGATATATAGATCACCCATAGTCTGGTTTAAAGTAGGTAAGGCTACTTTGATCGGACCTAATGTAGTGTTTGAGGCTATGGAGAAGGTAAAGTTGATTATAGAAAGGTTGAAGGAAGACCAGAGTCATCAAAAGTCGTATACAGATGTGAAAAGAAGTGATCTTGAATTCAAAGTTGATGACTTGGTATATTTGAAGATTTCACCCATGAAAGGAATGAAAAGGTTTGGCAAAAAGGGGAAGATTAGTCCCCGTTATGTTGGCCCTAATAGAATTCTGAGCCGTGTTGGGAGAGTAGCCTGGAGAGCTATCAGCTGTTCATCTTGTTTTTCACTTCTCCATGCTTAAGAAGCACATTAGTGATTCCATTGTAGTGGATCCTTCAGAGGGCTCAGATATTCAGACTAGTCTTTCGTATGAAGAGATTCCGATTGAGATCCTAGATTACCAGATCTGTAGACTGAGGAACAAAGAAGTTTCCTTGGTCAAAGTTCTTTGGCAGAACCAGTCAGTTGAGGGCGCTACTTGGGAATAAGAAGCAGAAATGCGAGCCAAGTACCCGCACTTCTTTTCTGCAAGTTCATATCAAGCCAAAGGTACTATTATTTCTTAATTCATCCCTTTTTACTCAAAGATTCAGCTATGTGGTTATTCTTATATAAGTTCTGGCATCTCCTGATGTATTCAAAAAGTTTAGAGAGATACAGAGTCAGTTTAGCCATTTGGTTTAGCTGTGCACTCTTAGTTCCTCAGTATCCTTAACCTAACTAGCGATATTCGAGGACGAATGTTTCCAAGGGGGAGATATTATAAGACCCCGCGAGTTTTCTCATTGTTTAAGCTTGTAGAGCAGGATAAAGGAAGCCTTATACTTAGAAATTTGACTAAGTATTGAGACTTAGTCATTTTCACAACCTTAGAACTTTGAAGACTTTATTTCTGACCTTATCAACCTTCGATAGTTGATATTTTAGATGATTCATGATTCGGGAAGTCAATGGGTGTTCTCGGACAAGTTTTGGATTTTTCAGATCGCGTTTAGAGCTCGTTCGGTGTCCCAAAATAGTGGATTAATGCGATCTTGGTGCGCCACATCGCCTATCACGTTGGTCAACTTGTGCAGGAAAAGTACTGAGGCTCGACACGGTAGAGGCGTGACGCGTCGATTATCGCGTCAATGCCCCTGACGCGCCACATCGCCTTCAACGTTGATGCCCAATTATTTTCAGCTTTTAAATTTTTGAGTCCTAGGGGGCAAGTTAGTCATTTTCCCCACCTCTTTTTGGTTTTAACATGGGATTAAATCCCCAAAACACCAAAATAAGGTTATTATCTCTCAAAATCACCCAGAACTCATCGTAGGGTTTTAACCCAAAATTCAAGAGAGCTCTAAATTCAATCGTCACTTTTCTAAAATTCTTCAAGAATCGGAATCCCCATTACGAGAGAAACAAGAAGCACCCATTAGAAGTTCGTATAGCATCCTAAACTCAAGAGTTCATTCAAAGATTCTAATTCAAGGTATGTTTGGTTTGAACAAGAACACTCCCTTCGTTCTTGTGCCCAAAGCTTTAATTTTTATCAAAATTATTTTGTATTTTTGCAAGTGGGTTGCACCCAATTTACTTTAATTTGAATTTTTGAAGTTATAAAGTGCTTAAGTCTTGAATTGTATGATATTTCACCTTTTTCATGTTTTGAATTGAGAATTAATGCTATAAATTGCATGTTACCATCATGAATTGATGTTTTCAAGTATTTTCAAGATTTATGTCATGATTTATGCTTCATTATGGAATTTAAATTATCTGAGCATGAGTATGAGCTTTAAACCAAGTATGAGTTTCGGTGTTTCCTTGAAGATTATGTCATTTAGCATGATTCAATAAGCAAGTGCTTTGACTTTAAAGAAAGATTTGTTTTGAGTCTGAGTTAAGAAAGGTATCCACATTAAGTATTAGTTAAAGCAAAGAGAAACATGATTTTGGTCTTCATTATAGACCCTTGAGTTAATTTGAAGTGGATTTTTCTAAGCGTTCTGAGCTGAGTATGGGAGTAGTATTTAGCACCGAGTTGGGTATGATTCCAAGGTTTCATACCACAGAACTACGTGCCACTATAGGTTGAGATAATTATCCCTAATATATGTGGATGATTGAGATAGTGATCACTAAAGGTGGGGTTCTATTCTAATGGCAAGGGTAGAACAACTCTTCCCAACGTGGGCGAGACACTGGACTACATGTAGCTCACATGGTTTATGTCGGTTAGAAAAAACTCCCAAAGCAGTCGCCTACTCTATTTAAGATAAAAGTATGTGTGTTGAAAGTTTGATCTTGAGATTCCCAAGTGTCCCAAGTCTTAAAGTTCCTAAAGTTCTAAGTCCGTAAGTTTTAAAGAAGTTCTATTCTCCTCGAGATAAAAGCATGAATTTTGTAAGTACTGATTAAAGTTTCCTTTAGCCTGCAAGTTTTGAGACTAAGAAGAGAATAAATATTTCAGAGTAAAGCGTAATGACTCATGAGATTTATATTACATGCTTTCTTATTCATGATTTATGAGATTCAGATTTCAATTTTATTCAAGCTATGTGAGTCATTTACAATAGCATGCATGTTTTCTATAAAGACTGATGATATTGATTATTTAATTGCATTCACCCCCATATACTCTGTACATCTTCAAAGTACTAATTCACATATACATCTGTGTGCTACATTGTCTCATAATGTAGGTTCAGGTGCTCATTCCCAGCAGCGTCAGTGATCCCGAGTACCTTTTTCTACATTCCCACAGTGGTGAGTCCTCATGGTTCAAGGACCTATTCTCTAGACATTCAACATTATTAGTAGTTGGTTTTGTTGATTTCAGTTTGAGTCAGTTGGGGGTCTGTCCCAATAACTCTCTAGTTCTTGATTAGTAGAGGCTTTGTCAAACTAGATTGTCAGTGGTGTTATAGACTTTCCAGTATTGTTTTGATGTGCAAACTGTATTTTCTTATTATGCTAGTTCGGATTTGAGAAGATATAGCATTATTGCTTGATTTGACATCCTACAGTAAGTAGTAGAGATAGTAGCATGCTCAAAGGGTTAGCTTGGGGCTACTTGTAGACCTATGCACCGTATGACATTCCGGGATGAGATTCCAGGGCGTTACATGTATATATCGAAGTATTGGGATGGTAAAAGAATATAAAAAAGAAGAAGAAGATGTTGGCATAAAATTTGGAGTAAAATGTGGATTTTAATTTACTGATTTTAGGCAAAAATTAGGACAAAACAATTGAGAAAATATTAACAAAAGATGAAGTAAAAATTAGAGGTGAATATTTGCAAAGCTTTATGAAATTTACCCCATACACGTTCAATTGTGACCAAGATTTATGCTCTATTAATTAAGAGTATTACACCATATTACTTTTCTTATTTTGTTGCCTTTTTTTTAAAAAAAAATTCCTTTTATTCCTTTTATCTTAAGTTAATGAAGAGAATTATATTCTAACTTACCAAATATATTAAATGTATATTAAATTATAACATACAAAACCAGTTCTCCCCAATAATACAATCATGTACGAAAGTATATTATTTATACGTATATATTACGAAAAAAGAGATAATAAACAAGTTATTTCACTCACTCACACACACACATATATATATATAGAGAGAGAGACCTCTTTATGACTTTCATTATTATTTATCTTTTTCTCTTTTTGGTTATTTTTGATCATTTTTCTAATTTTAAAAGGTATAAATTTCATCTTAAGAATTTACAGAATATTAAATATAATTAAAAATTAAGAATAATCCATTTGTATTCAATTAGAAAGCTAAAAAGTCATCAACCAATTTATTCACATTTGTTGTCAAAATTAATTCTTTACAAAGTTAAGTTATAGTAGTGGGCATGAAAGATTATAGCAACCCATTGAATGTGGATAAATATAGCATTCATTTAGTTGAATTGAATTTATAATAAATCTCATGTTCACTTCAAATGTAAATGACTTCACAATTTTATGGAATAAAAAATGAAAAGCAAGCATCAACTATTATATATCATTTTGGTGTGAATGAATAGAAAGCTAACAACACATGTTGTAATTTTATTCACCTTTATTTTCCTTTGTATCTTCATATATTTTTTAAAAAAATTCAGTAAATCTATTGCTTTTATATTTATTACTAGCATTTAGCATTTTTTTTTATGCATTTACAAAATTATAAACTTTTCTATTTCTCATAGAAATAAATGCTTTAAATTAAATGTAGACATAATGTATTTACCTTTATTTATATACATAAAAAATATTTCTTGCTTTCATAATTGTAAAGAAAGATATGTTTCCTAACCGCGAAGCGCGAATATTTTTCCTACTTAAAGTAATAAAGAACACGAAAAGCAAGACTCTATTAGGATGACAATGTAGAATCTATGAAGAAGCCAAGTGACAATTTTAAGATAGGTTAAAAATATTAAAAAATATTATAATAAAAATCCATAATTGAAGAGTTCTAATAAACACTATTTCAAATATATATCTTTTCAAATATATATATATGCATATAGTTTATTTACACACACATATATAATAATAATAATAATAATAATAGTTAATAAATAGTAGTAGTAGTACACAAGTTGTAGTGCTTTTAGTTTGAAAAAGACAGCTGAGCAGAGCAGCAGTAGTAATAATAATAATAATAATAAAATAAATAAATAAATAAATAATAGTAGTAGTATGTACCATGTGTAGTTATAGTAGACATAGTAGTAATAAGTAGTAAGTAGTAGTAGCAGCAACAATAACAACAAAGTAATAAATATTTTTATTAGCTTAAAACTAGAAACACATAGTTGAAGAGTCTTAAATAAATTCTAACTATAAAATGGTGAGTATCTTTATTAGAGAAAATATATTTGATTTTTAAAAATAACATATTTTAAATAAGTAATAAATATATGAAAATTTTTTGTTTAAGAGATTAACATGTGCTAAATTTGAATGTGTCTTATACAAACTGAATAGTGTGCTTTAGCAGAAATGAGATGCATTCGTATTTTGAATTTGAATTGACAATACTATCAGTCAATCGTATCAATCTCATTTTAATTTAAGATAATTTTTTTCAAACTCAAAAGTATAAGCTATAAGATAATTATGATATTTTAAAATTCTATCTTTTCTAACAAACTAATATCACATTCAATTTGAATTTGAATGACTTTTTAGTTTTCATGAAAATCTAATTTTCTAATCTCTTTTATATATACCTTTCAGTGACACGTGTACTAATGTTAACTTTCTGCTTCTTTTCTATTAATAATTAGTTTTAAAACTAGATTTTGTTTATAGGCCTAACCAACACTAACTGTGTGTTGCCTTCTCTCTAGAGTTCTTCTCTCTCTAAAAAGTTTATTAAAACTATCCCTCTTACCCAAGAAGACAACCAAAGGTTGTACGATCCTTGGAAACATTCGCTAATCATTAAATTAGTTGGCGCACGTATCACTCACCAATACTTACGAACTAAGCTACAATAGCTCTGGAAAATTATGGATCAAATACCACTTATCAATTTGAGAGTGGATTATTATATTCTAAAGTTCAACACTACCGAATAAATGAATATCATTTTATACAACGGACCTTGATTTGTTTATGGATATTATTTATCAATTCAAAAATGGAAACCAAATTTTATTTCGAAAAAACCTATTCTCTCATCCTTGGCCAGACTGGTTTGACTTTCACACCTACCTACGAAATACTATGATAGCATCCTGCTGCAAAGAGTGGGAAACTCCATAGGCAAATTATTAAAAATTGACGCGTGCACAAGCTCAATTTTGTGAGGAAGATATTCTTGGCTCAGCATTCAAATATCCTTCAAAAATCCAACAATAAACTAGATCCAAATTGGTTGCCATATGCAATAAATTATTTACGAGGCAGAAGATTTTCTATGCTCGAATTATGGTCGTCTATGATATACTAAAAAGAATTGCAATCAATCTGCTTCGCCGAACAACCAGGCACAACAAACACAACCTACTTCAGTTGACAAAGTAGAGTTCACATTTTTTAAAAAAAGGAATGCCACACAGTTCCATTTTTCAAAAAAAAAAAGATTCCTCAAGGTACAAAAGTCGAAGAACAGGTTAGTCGACCAAATACTCCATCCATATTAAATCAGTATATAGGTAAATCTAGTCTCATTAGTGCTAGTCTTGAAAAATTCTCTTTCTCTGATAATAAATTGCATGCTAACACTATTCATTATCATGCAACTTTATTGGATAATAATGCAAGTTCTCATAATTCTTTCCTGGCTAACAATAAATTTAATTCCTTACTATTATGTCAAAGGATCCCTGTTCTATTAAATCACTTACTACTCAGTCTAAAATTCCTATTAATATTTGTAATTCCATTACGTCTACCTCTATCAAGCACCTTAATGAAAATTCTACTATTCTTAAATACCCTATTAATAATTATTCTTCTAAATCCCCTAAAACAAATTAACCTGTGCCCTTACCCTACCCTATTCACAAAACCACTTTTCTACTAGTAAACCTACGGGCAGTGCGACTAATCTATCTTGCATGCAATTACACTTGGCAACCAACGTTCGCCAAGTGTATGAGATTGCTTTCCAAAAAAACCAACGTTCGCCAAGTGTATGAGATTGCTTGCCAAAATATTACGTCTACTTCCATTGTTTCTTCCATATCTCTTGCTTTTCAAAAAATTAAATCTACTTCCATTGTTTCTTCCATATCTCCTCCAGCCACTAATACTTCTCTAATGTCTTATTATGAAGATTTATAATCATTGTCTCCTTCAAATCAACCAAACAACACTCTTACTTTCTATACTGCTCTTGCTTCTCAAAATGTCAAACTTCAATGTCCCAGCGCACCAACCCATCCACCTTTTGCCCTTGCTCCACTCTCAAATATCTCCTTTCCATATCAACTTAAATAATCCACCGCCCTCCTCTCAAGCATCACCACTTTATCCACCCTAAGTCTTTGCTACCCCACCTGTCCAACATCCTTACCAACCCATGTCTTGGATCAAAATGGGGTTAAAGAGGCATGCAACCACATTCACTCTTAAAATCAATGGGGTCCACTTGATGATTATTCTCTAAAATGAGAAATAACTTACACAGTTGGTCACTGAGGGGATGAAGATTGCACCAGACAATTTTGTCAACCTCATGCGATCAATAAACAATCCAAATCCTTTGGCCCCGCCATCTCTATCGGGGTTCCTACAGACAATGTAGGGTTTGTTGAACTTGATGCACTACCTGAGTCCATATCTAAATTTGAACAACATTGTCCAAACGCTTTTCTTCACTCCTCCGGAGTTAATTACAAACAACCTAATATTCTTCTAATAGAATGCTCATCCGGTTCAAGTTGGCTAGTTTCAGTTTATGCCCACTCCACAGATGCCACCTCCTATGGCCCCTCCTCAGCCTCCTGCAATGCTATAAGAAAGACCAGGAAGGACCCCATGATAACGCTCAATCTACAGCTCTCTTAGGAGTGTAAAGCGGTCGTTAGCAAATATAGAACCCAACCTGGGTTGGGTGTCGATCCCACAGGGAATAGCTTGGTCAACAAGTAAGCAACGGTTACTAAACTTTTAGTTCAAGTCTCGTAATGAGGGGGGATTGTAATGTGTAACCAAAACAATAAAGTTAAAGCTGAAAATAGCAAACTAAAAAGAAAGAATATTTCGTAGGTTGTGAAACAATGAGAATTGAAGCGTTGGGGTTATGTCCACCTCCTGAGTTATACGTCTCTATTGGCTATGAGTGTGTAGAATTCCGACATGCATGTGCTTATAGAGAATTGTATTCGGTGGTAAATCCAGGCGTCTTTCGACCTATTCGAGGATTATCTCACTTTAACTCTTTCGAGCTTAAAACGTGTGTAACGGTACGCATTCTCCAAGAGGTTAATCCAGTTACGGCACTAACTGTTTAATAGGGAATTTAGGATGGGACCCTACTACCTTGACATTATCTCTTTTCCAGACAGATAACCTTTCTTTCGAACAAGTTAAATGTTATACTGGCGTTATTCTATGCGTCTGCAGCCACAAGAATTTGCATTAAGATGAAGAGAATAATGATATAAGCAGCATACGTGTCACGAACTCACAAACTCACAGCAATAGATAGTATCTCATTCGGCTTCCATAACCCCAACAGAGAGGTTTAGTTACCCATGAGGGCGAAGGAAGTCACAATAAACATGATCATTGTACCCCAATAAAGATTTGCACGTTAGGTGTAAGGGTGAGGATGGCGTGAAGTCCTTTGCAAAGTAACGTCTCTCTTGTTGTGGAAGTTAATAGAAGAATAGAAGAAGAATAGAATTAATGGAAGAATTAGAATTGTTGGAATAGTAAGTGAATGAATCTCTCCACTAAGAGAGGAATTAATAAAAATCTCTAGCATGATAGGGTATTTATAATACCCATATCCTAATCCTACTAAGCTAATGAAATACTTAACCAAATCCTACTAAGCTAATGAAATACATAACCCAATTGTACTAGGTTAATGTAACATTATCCAAATCCAAATAAACTAATGAAATACTTAACCCAATTGTACTAGGTTAATGTATTATTATCCTAATCCAAATAAGTTACTGCTAGTCCCCAAAGTCTTCAGAAATGCTATTTTAGCCCGGGACAGATTTTTCATGCATCACTTTTGGTCCTTTAGGCGTCCAAGCTCCCTTTCCTTCCTTCGTGAGCTTTCTTTGGTGTCAAGTTATCCACAAAATGCTGAATTCTGCATCATTTATACCTGAAACTTTGCTAATCATGTTCTTTAGCTCACTTACAGGAAAAAGGACTAAAAGTGCCTGAAATATATAATTTGTTCTCAAAACATGGCACAAATATGGGCAAATATATAGTGATATAGGCGCGTAATATCGCCTATCATCAACACCCCACACTTGAAGCTTTGTTCGTCCTCGAACAAAATATCATGTCCCTCTAAACATCAACTTAGGGTTTCATAGCAACAACACAAAACATTCGTTAAGACAAGCACAACAATTATCAACAAAGAGTAGTTTTCCGATCATTAGTAGAAACCATT
The DNA here is from genome assembly GCA_030864225.1 of Capsicum baccatum var. pendulum. Taxonomy (NCBI): domain Eukaryota; kingdom Viridiplantae; phylum Streptophyta; class Magnoliopsida; order Solanales; family Solanaceae; genus Capsicum; species Capsicum baccatum. Next base: position 198,424,354 of record CM061560.1, on the reverse strand, counting down.
TAACCTCTAGCATAGACTCGTGATGGTGGTCAACTCGCATGCAAAAGTTAAGGTACAATGAATCATATACAACTACCCAAACTCATCAACCATGTGTGTCTCACAATATATTACCCATAGTCACTCACAAGTATAGCATATTTTTCAAACATGGGTATCAAAATATCCTTGCTCTCGCTCTCACAAAGAATTCGTATGCAGCAACTGATGACCATAGGCTTGCCCTTAGTGTAGTACTCCACTAAATGTCAGAATGCTAAGATTAGGATCAAATAGGTCTTTTGATGGTTGTAATGAAGGCTAAGGGACGAGTAGGACTATTTTGGCCAGAAATAGTGACTAAGTTCCTAAGCACTTTAATACATCACATTGTATCATTGACAATTTTTTCTTTCAACCTTTCTTCTTTCTTTTATTCTACCAGCCTTGTTCTCCTCTTTTGTTTTTCAATTTTAAGCATAACTCACTTTTCAGCTTTCTTTTTTCTTTTTCTTTTCATAACATACCTCTTATGATAGCACTTTCTTTTTCATAACTCATTCAAGCACCATTACAATTTTAAGCATCATACTCACCCAATTTTCCTCTTATTTCATCACATGACTTTTTCACTTTAAAGCACTTAGGAATTTGGATCAAATTACGGTCTTGAAAAAAATGGATTAGGCTTACATATGAGGTTCGTCAAAGAAAATAGGCTAAAGGCTCAAAAGGGTTTAACTAGGATGATGTCCATGGGTAGGTAAAATGAAGGTAAACATGTATAGGTTGCCAAAGAAATGCCTAAATCATCTCCTAAACTTACACTCCTTATTTTCGCTTTGCATACATACCAGGAAAGTTCTAGCATCAGCCACAAACATAGAATATACTATTAATCTCTCACACACAAGGCACATGGTCGACTTGATTGGAAGTAGTATAGACTCTTGACCCAACAAGTGAAGGAATTGAACCACACAATATCACATAGTGAGTCACAATTAGAGCCTAAAATGTCTCAATAGTCATAATTGTAGCACATACTCTTGTTATAATCTCATGCTGCCTCTTAGAATAATTTCATGCGAAGCAACGTTAAAAATTTACTACTAAGAAAAACAAAATGAGAAAACTAAGCAAACAAACATGAATAAATGCAAATGCGGATAGAGAAGTATAGCATGCAAATACCATCACCCAACACTTAGACGGGACACACTGTCCTCAGTGGAAAATAAATAAGAAGAACCTGGTTAGTCGAACTCATTCTCTATGTCTGGGGTCATACCCCTTGCATCGGAATCATCATCAGAGTCGTCACTCTTAGAAGTTCCTCATAAGTATCCCACTTAATTCCTAGAGTGAGTCGAGGTGTTTGCAGTGAGGAGGGTTCTCCTTGCTCTTTTTGGCCTCTTTTCTTGCCTTTTTGTGGCGTGGTAGCCTTATCTTTGCCTTGTCTTTTGGTGCCATTGTACCTGAGATCTCAATAGAGTCATGTTAGCATCATCTCAATGGATACAATCTATAAACAAGCAGTAGAGGTACCACCCCTTAGGTTGTTAGCACCAACTAGTGAAGTGAAAGTGGTCGATTACTCAGAATTCATCGACATACGTTTTAGGGGCTATATTCCAACAATAAAGTTAGAGATGTCACACTTCTTGTAATCCTTGCAATACTTTCATGTTAGATATAGCAAGACTACCACATAGGGATTACATCAAGGTATAGTATCTATCACAACCTCCTATGTCGGTAGGCAACTATAAGTCTTATTCCGCTAAACAGGACATTCTAACATGTAAGTATTCAAGTGACAAGATTATGCAATGTTCATGACTATAGCAATTCCGCAAGTAGTATGACAATGCACCAAAATCAAATTCAAGTCGGAAACAAGTTAAGATAATCCTAACGTATGTGGTCACTCATATGGTTTTGTATCAACAACCCAAACACATTAACATCACCAATATTCTTTCAAGATGTAGCAATTCATAATAGACATAGCAACTTAGTACTTACGAGAAATAGATGAAGAATAAAAGAGTACTTACATGATTGAAGCCTTTGGAGATGTTCTTGTGAATTGGAAGAGCAAAAAAGAAAAATTTTGAGATGATTTGGGTTGATGTGCTGCGCTTTTAGGTCAGGTTTCAATGTGGTTATGTTTCAAGACCAAGTCCCCTTTATATAGGAAAAGAAAGGGTCGGGTTTTGACCCATTTAAAAATGGTTTTGGAGACAAAAAGGGTCCATATGCGGCACATAGTGCTTCGCATAAGCATGGTATATGCGGCGCATAGTGTAGTGCATTTAGGGACATATGCGGGCATAGTGTATAGCATTTAGGGACATATTCGCCGCATAGTGTATGGCATTTGAGATACTGAGACCTAATGCTATAGCATAGGCGGCGCATAGTGTATAGCACACTTAAGCATGGGCGGCGCCTATGTCTTTGCACACTAGATTCCAAGACCTTAGGCTATAGTATAGGTTTTGCATTGTTCGTGGCCTAGTTTTACCTAGGCCTAGCCTTCCTCGATGCCTATTTTGGCATGAGCCATGCTCAATCCATATCCTTATGCATCCTTATTCCTAACTTACCACCTTTACCATACAATACGTCCAAATCGTCATTTGAAACCAATCTCCCTGTTGAATACTTCTCGAACCTATATTTGCTCAAAACCAATGAAAACGATTAGTACGATGGGTTGCCTCCCACCAAGCGCTTTAGTTTTGGTCGTGGATTGACAAAATCCTAAGAAAACAAAAACAATTAAAAACATTTAAAAACGATGGGTTGCCTCCCACCAAGCGCTTGATTTATTGTCGCGGCACGACATAGCTATCTCGATTACTTAGTCTTCATCGAGATAAATGGGGCATCGTTTTCTGAATGGATTCAGATGACGCTGATACTTACTTGTAGGCATGCAATCTTCTTTGATATGACTCTTGTGCATACATACCTCAGGAGAGATACCAATTATATCATCAATCTTCCTACCCATAGCTCTCTTGTACCTTATCAGAGCAGAGATGAGAGCCTCCACGTGCTGTTCACTTAAATCATCTGCCACACTTACCAGAAGTATACTTAGACTTCCCAAACACACATACCTTAGATAATCGGGGAGCTCTTTCGATTCTAGCATTGGTGGCTCTTCGCTGGAAGTCTTTGCTGTTGGTGACGGTTGATTCGTAAGATCAAGGTCCAGCTGTTTAGGAGTATGAGAATAGGTCCTTATTCCTGTTAGAGCACCCATAAGTTATTCATAATCTTCATCATCCTCATGCTCAATATTCAGCAGTGCAGCAGCCAATGGCTCAACAGTAAGATGTTTCTTTACAGATAATGCTTTCTTATCCTCATAAGCTACGGAGAACACATCCATATCGCTGGGTTGCTTCATTGCTTTGCATATATCAAAGCGGACCACTTCGTCATTCAACCGAAACAAAAGCTCATTATTCCTCATGTCAATAAGCACACTTCCAGTTGCAAGGAAAGGACGTCCCAAGATTATGGGAACTTTAGAATCCACCTCACAATCCAGAATAACGAAGTCTGCAGGAAATATGAATGAAGAAACCTTCACCAACACATCATTCAAGATACCCACAGGTCGTTTTACCGACCTATCAGCCATCACGAGCCTCATATTGGTTGGTGTCGGATCGCCTAACCCCAACTTCCTGTAGACGGATAGTGGCATCAAATTGATGCTAGCACCCAGATCGCACAATGCCTTGGCAAAATTCATAGATCCAACAGTGTAAGGAATAGTGAAAGCACCGGGGTCGACCTTTTTCTGAACTAGCGATCTTGTAGCAATTGCGCTGCAGTGATGAACATCATCTTTCAACTCATATCTTGCTGCCCGCTTCTTTGTCAAAAGGTCTTTCATAAATTTTGCATACCCAGGCATTTGTTCAAGTGCCTCTACCAACGGAACATTAATGGTCAGCTGCTTTAACATATTCATGAATTTGCTAAACATCGTATCATCCGCCACCTTCTTCAATCTTTGAGGAAAAGGTGGTGGTGGGTATGGGATTGTTCTCTCCTCGGCTTTCTTCTCCTCTTGCTTCCATTTTCAGCTTTTTCAGGTTGCAAATCGTGAGGGGTGACGTTATGGACGCCAGGATCAGCTGCTGCGGCATCTTCCCCTTTCGCCTTGTCCACTACTTCGTCAACCACTTGCTTGCTTTTTGCTGAGGTTTCCAGCACCTTACCACTTCGGGTAGTAATGGCCATGCATGACCCATAATTCCTTGGGTTTTGTACAGTGTCGCTAGGTATAGTGCCAGCCTTTCTTTGATTGAATGCCGCAGATAATTGACTCAATTATTGCTCCAGCTATTTTATTGAAGTGGAATGCGAGTCAACCAATTGCTTCATTGAGGACAAGTCGTTCTTCACCTCATTCACTCCCGTATTAGTTGCCTCTACTCCTTTCAATAGCTTAGCCATCATATCTTCCATTGACATATTTCCAGAACCAGATGCAGTGGCGTCACGTCTTCCTGGAGGAACATACAAACCACTCCTGTCAGTCTTATCCTTCCAACTACCTTGATCACGGTCCTTATATCCTGAATTATCATAATAGTTCCGACCATGGTTTCCTTGGGTAATACCTCGGAAACCCCCCTAATTGTTCAAGTAGTTGGCTTCTTCTTCCGAATCAGATTCGTTTCTTCCTTTTGACGCAACAGCTTTAACTTTTTCGGTCTTCCCTGATAATAGATGCTTTTTAAGAAGATCCACTTGTGTTTTCATGTACGCCAAATCTTGATCTCGTTCCTCTTCTCTTCTCCTTTGGTCTGCAGTCATGCCAATAGATAAAGTGGGGCTTGCTACCTCAGAATCCCTGGTATGCCAAGCTCTACTTTGCTTCGTCATACGATCTAGCATATTGCTTGCTTGACCAAAGGTGAGGTCCATAAATGATCCTCCAGCCGCATTATCCACCACTGGTTTAGTTATTGAATTCAAGGCTCTGTATAGTATCTCCATTAGGTGGACATTGGTCAAGTGATGGTTTGGTCACCTCATTAGCTTCGTCTTGAACCTTTCCCATGTTTTATGAAGGGCTTCTGTTGGAAGCTACCGAAAATTGCTGATTTCATCTCTTAATTGTGCTCTTTTGGATGGCGGAAAGAATCTTTCTAGGAAAGCGTCTCTCAATTGCCTCCAATTTGTAATAGAATCAGGAGTCAGCCCATTCAACCATAGAGTTGCCTCCCCAAACAGAGACAATGGGAATAAGCGCAGTCGAATTGCATTCTGTCCAACGCCAGGATTGTTGAATGACTTGCATGTAGAAATAAAGTTGATCAGATGCATATTCGGATCATCGCCTGCTAGTCCACCAAATAATCCCTTGAGTTGCAAAAGCTGAATCATGGTGCTAGTGATATTGAACTTTGCTCCAGGTGCCAAGGGTGGCAGAATAATGGCTCCTGTGGCACCAACTTCATCAAAATCATCATCATCGTCATAAAAAGGAACCTGCACAGCTCGGCGATCAGGCCTCAATCACGTTTGACGATCTCTTCTCTGCATGGGTGCCGCCATCTCAGCAGTATGCCGTGGGTTTAGTAGCTCCTCATCGCCCAGGTCCTCATCATCAGGATTTGTTGCCCGACCTGGATTATCAATATTCTGTTGATGCACTTGAGAAGCCATCCTTTCAATTTCACATTGTGCATCCATTGATGCACTGAACAAACCTGAATAAAACAAAAACAACAACTAAAAATAAAAGTACGAGAATCTTTGACCAAAGGGTCTAGTAACTATCACAAACTTGATTGACACTCGTATTCCCCGGCAATGGCGCCAATTTTTGATAACGCTCAATCTACAGCTCTCTTAGGAGTGTAAAGCGGTCGTTAGCAAATATAGAACCCAACCTGGGTTGGGTGTCGATCCCACAGGGAATAGCTTGGTCAACAAGTAAGCAACGGTTACTAGACTTTTAGTGCAAGTCTCGTAATGAGGGGGGATTGTAATGTGTAACCAAAACAATAAAGTAAAAGCTGAAAATAGCAAACTAAAAATAAAGAATATTTCGTAGGTTGTGAAACAATGAGAATTGAAGCGTTGGGGTTATGTCCACCTTCTGAGTTATACGTCTCTATTGGCTATGAGTGTGTAGAATTGCGACATGCATGTGCTTATAGAGAATTGTATTCGGTGGTAAATCCAGGCGTCTTTCGACTTATTCGAGGATTATTTCACTTTAACTCTTTCGAGCTTAAACCGTGTCTAACGGTACGCATTCTCCAAGAGGTTAATCCAGTTACGACACTAACTGTTTAATAGGGAATTTAGGATGGGACCCTACTACCTTGACATTATCTCTTTTCCAGACAGATAACCTTTCTTTCGAACAAGTTAAATGTTATACTGGCGTTATTCTATGCGTCTGCAGCCACAAGAATTTGCATTAAGATGAAGAGAATAATGATATAAGCAGCATACGTGTCACGAACTCACAAACTCACAGCAATAGATAGTATCTCATTCGGCTTCCATAACCCCAACAGAGAGGTTTAGTTACCCACGAGTGCGAAGGAAGTCACAATAAACATGATCATTGTACCCCAATAAAGATTTGCACGTTAGGTGTAAGGGTGAGGATGGCGTGAAGTCCTTTGCAAAGTAACGTCTCTCTTGTTGTGGAAGTTAATAGAAGAATAGAAGAAGAATAGAATTAATGGAAGAATTAGAATTGTTGGAATAGTAAGTGAATAAATCTCTCCACTAAGGGAGGAATTAATAAAAATCTCTAGCATGATAGGGTATTTATAATACCCATATCCTAATCCTACTAAGCTAATGAAATACTTAACCAAATCCTACTAAGCTAATGAAATACTTAACCCAATTGTACTAGGTTAATGTAGCATTATCCAAATCCAAATAAACTAATGAAATACTTAACCTAATTGTACTAGGTTAATGTATTATTATCCTAATCCAAATAAGTTACTGCTAGTCCCCAAAGTCTTCAGAAATGCTGTTTTAGCCCGGGACAGATTTTCCATGCATCACTTTTGGTCCTTTAGGCGTCCAAGCTCCCTTTCCTTCCTTCGTGAGCTTTCTTTGGCGTCAAGTTATCCACAAAATGCTGAATTCTGCATTATTTATACCTAAAACTTTGCTAATCATGTTCTTTAGCTCACTTACAGGAAAAAGGACTAAAAGTGCATGAAATATATAATTTGTTCTCAAAACATGGCACAAATATGGGCAAAATATAGTGATATAGGTGCGTAATATCTCCTATCATCACCCCATTAACTAGGATCTAGCAAAACATGTAGTGATCATGGCACCTATGATGAGGCCTTGTTGAATTACACACCCTCTAACCTCGAAAGATCGAATCCCAGTTATCTCTCTTAATCCTATAGACCAAGATACTAGTTTTGTTGTTTGGAATACCCGAGGAGTTAGTAATGAAAATTTCAAAAGTAACTTTAGGGAAGGAACTCATCTGTAACCATAACCCTTGTTTGGTAGCTCTGTTGGAAACAAAGATGACAATCCATATATATATCTGAAAGATGAATTTGCTTTTGACAATTATATAGAAGTTCCAGCCATTGGTAATTCAAGGGACATGGTGTTAATGTGGTTCTCTCATGATCTTCAAGTTTCTCTTAACAACCGTACCGATTAAGAAATCCGTGCTATGATTTGGTACACCCTAATTCCCTTCTTCCAATTTTTTTGGATATTTATGCTGGTACTAACAGTATTAAAAAGTCAATGCTTTGGGATATTTCAATTAATTGTAGTTCTACCCTAGATGCCCCTTGCATGCTAGCAGGTGATTTTAATGAATTATTAAGTCAATATAATGAATGGGATGTTTGTCTTATTAATAGAACTAGGTCAAATCTTTTGTGGTCTTTTATTAATAAATGCAATCTTAAAGACTTAGGTTATAAAGGTGGAAAATATACTTGGTCCAATCATTGTCATAAAAATAATGGAATTTATCTTATACTTGAAAGACTAGATCGTATTTTCTCAAATGATATGTGGCTACAACTTTACCCAAATTCAAGAATTACATATTTACCAAAAAGCCATTCCGTCCATACCCTTCTTCTTATTACTATTACAAATAAAATATGATCCCGGTGTTCTAGATCATTCATACTTGAAACGTTCTAGATCAAACATCCTATCACGAACCGAGTCGAGGCCCTAGCTGCATAGGCATCCTGAACCACGAGGGCCCGTACTATCATGAGCATAATCTATAAGAAATAAAAAATGCAATACACAACTAAATATAAAATAAGGCTTCATAATCAATTTATTACTTCAAAACATAATTTCATAAAATAAAGTTCCAATCTCAACTAACTAGTCTACGAAGCCTCTACTGGACACTAATCTGTCTAAGCCGGGACAAGAAGGCCCCCGATTGGATCGTAAAACTGACTAAAACTAACATATGGATAGAATGTCTTCCGAAGTAAGGGATTCTCACCAACTCTGAATGACTGAGAGGTATCTACCACTGAGCTGACCATACAACTATTCCTCAGAACTAGTATTATAAGGGGTCAATACTTGAAAAGTACTGGTATGCAGAACAATTCAAAAATATTTAATGTAAAATAATCGAGAGCATTATGAAACCAATTTAGCATTATATATATATATATATATATATATATATATATATAACTGAAAACACATGGGCATAATTAAAGAGTCTGAAACAATGGATGTAGAAACATAGATAACACTCTTTGTTTTACTTCTGAACTAGATGGCACACCCTACAAATATAGTACCCACAGGTTATATGGGTCTTCCATTAGCTCATCGGCCAAGCCTCCAACTCAAGTTTGCCGCATGGGATGGAGTTTTGTAATCTAATACGCCACAGGATTGTCGCTAACGTACAATCCCGATATCAGGATATCATAATTTTGTGTCGATAAAATACAGTTTCGGGCAATGAGTTATCTGAACTTGCGCCTTATTCAGTTAATCATCTAGCTCTCTTTAATCCCAATTTTAGTCCTTTAAAACCATGATTCATTATCAAATCATTCATTCTTTTCATGTTAAGGTCACTCCGTAATAGGTATCGTTATACCTAGGCTTGCAAGCCATATTATATCATGTCCATAACCTTTATCATTCATATCATGTTAATGACCACCAAAATATTTGCATATAACATGAGAGTTATTAATTCGAAAGCATATGAACTTATGCAACTTAAACACATGGTGGCCAATTCTTTCATTTATCACATGTATTTTCTCAGTTAGGACACAAGAGCATTTAGAATAAGAATCGCCTCTTTGAAAACACATAAAATAGAAAAATAAAATAAATAAAGAGGGATTTAAATATCAATAATGTTTATAATTCATAAAACAACCCTTTCACTAGTCATACATAAATCTCATGATTGAAATAGGGGACTTCTAATTCATGCCCTCGAACCTATTTCATAAGTCATGACATGTTAAGACCATAAATTTTATCTTGGGGGAGGGAGTTTCATAAATCATACTTATAAATCACTTTTCAAAACTCACATCCTATATGCACATGATTATATCTCAAGTTTATGGGAAAACACCATAAAAAATACATACTTTCTTCAAAATGGGTTCATGATGCATGCTCTTCAAACGACTTTCAAAACCCATTACATATACATAATTATATGTTTTTAATGCTTATTAATACGATAATATTATGACAACTAGATTTAGGATAGTCCCACATACCTTGCAAATGAAGAGAACATTGAGAGATTAGACTCCCTTGGAGACTAGAATCCTCAAACCCTAGGTAAATTTCCCTTTTTTCATAAAGAATGATGTTAGGGATTTATAGAGGTGTAATAACACTTATAGGATTATTTAAGTCATGCGGGGAGGATTTTAAAGGGGATAAAGATCAAAAATTCCTTCACCCTTAAGTGAATGTCCAAATTTTATAAGGTAGTATGGCATGCTGCTTATCACGGAGACTAGCCTCCGTGACATGCTTCCTATCGTGAAGACTAACCTCCATAACATGATACTTATTGCGTATGCTAGACTCTGTGACATGGCATTATCATAGAGGATCACTGCCTTGATGGTCCCAAATCACTCCAAACCACTTTCAAAATTTCAAAAACTCACCTGAATGACCCTTTTAGTATTCCTAAATATATTTTATGTCAAAAATTGATGTGTCAAACATGGGAAAGCCAAAGATAAAATACTTAAAATTTTTTAGGGTGTTACATTATCCCCGTCTTAGGATCATTCAACCCCAAATAAAAACTTAGGACACTCTTAGCATAATACAATGATTGACGTAAACAGACTTAAAAGCACGAAATCCAATAGATTAAGGATAAGCATAGGGTTCATACCTCAAACCACCTCGTTCGAAAGTGAAAATAATGAAGGATATCTAAATTTCATATCTTCCTCAAATTTCCAAGTAGTTTCTTCTATCTTTTGATTCCTCCACAACACTTTAACCGATGCAATCTCCTTCTTCTTAACTTCTAAAATTAATGATCCAATATAGCTACGAGTACTTCTTCATATGAAAAAGAGTCCTTTACCCGAATCTCCTTAATAAGAAACACGAAAAAGTGATCACTAACACATTTCTTAAGCATTGATACATGAAATATAGGGTGAACTAAAGCTAAACCTATGGGCAAATCCAACTCATACGCCACTCTACCAATCCTCCTTGTAATCTGGTTAGGACTTATGTAGCGAGGACTCCCGAATCTCATGAATTATTTCATGGGGGAGAACTTCAGAAATACCCAATCATCAACCTTAAATTATAACTTCTTTTTTCTACCATCGGTGTAGGACTTCTAACAACTTTGGGCGATCTTAAGTCTCTCTCTAATGATCTTCACTTTATATATCTCCTGATAAACAAGGTCAGGTCCAAATAAATGGGTCTCACCAACCTCATACCACCCAATTGGTGATCTACATCTCCTTCCATAGAGAGCCTTAAAAGGAGACATCTAGATATTAGAATGGTAGCTATTGTTAGGAAAATTTAATTAGGGGCAAGTGATCTACCCAACTACCTTTGAAGTTAATTTTGCAAGATATTAACATATTCTCTAACTTCTGTATGGTACGTTTTACTTTCCCATTTGTTTGAGGGTGGAAAATAGTGCTCAGGTTTACTTGAGTGCCCAACTTTTTCTAAAAAGACGGCTAAAACTACAAAGAGAATTGCCTACCTCGATAGGATATTAAAGATACCGATGCCCCATACAATCTAACTATCTCCTGAATGTACAACTTTGCATAATCATCACCCGAATAGTTAGTCCTCACAGGCAAAAGGTGACCAGACTTGGTCATCCTATCAATAATTACCCAAATAGAATTGTGTTGGTTTTGAGATTATGAAAGCCAATAATAAAGTCCATGTTAATCATATACTATTTCCATAAGGGCAAAGCTATGTCTTGGTAAGTACCACCTGTCCTCAAATGCTCCACCTCAACTTGTTATGAAATACCCTAGTTTCTGGACCTTAGAAAATTTCCTAGAATTCTAGTCTCCGGAACCAATACGAATCATGGGTACGATCCAAATATTTGGGTACAGATGGTAAGGTCCAGTCGTATGCTAACCAGTGTTGGTTGGTGGGATAAATTTTGGTTACTGGAATGGATACGACTTAGGGTTACGAGTCGTATTTGTGGGTATGGATTATTTGGTTCTTTAACTTAATATTAGACTTGGTTACTTAGGTTGGCTCTAGTATGAGTGGCTCACTATAAGCAGTAAGACAGGGTACGAGCCATACCCAGGACTCGTATGGTAGACATTGTCTAAATCTTCCCTGGGTTTAAATCTGCCAGGGGTATGGATGAAGGGTATGGATCGTATGTTTTGGATACGACTTGGTTTGATGAGTCGTATGATAGACAGTTTTGGATCCAAAGGTTTAGGCTAGGATATGAGTAAAGGGTACGACTCGTATTGAAAGGTATGACTCATTAGGGTTAGTCGTACCCCTGGGGATGAGATTTTGTGCAACTTTAGTAGGGGTATTCTGGATATTTTCCCACTTATCCTAATAAGGTCCCATGACTTCTAACCTACTTGGAAGGTTATTTACCATATTATTCCATTCATTAACACTTAGAAACTCTTCTAAAACACTCTATAATTCTCTAAAAATCTTTTGGGCAAAAGAAGCTAGGGTTTTAAGTAGAGGATTAATTTGGGGATTGTCTTGGTGATTTATTTCCATCATCATCTTGATTTAAGAAATTGTTTCTTCCCTCATCATTAATTCTAACTAGAAGCATGGTTTTTATGAATGTTTTTATGACTTCATTGATTGTATGCTTTTGGTTTTCAAATATGAATTGGGGGTTTTGATATTAAATGGTTGGTTATGATTTTTCATGATTTTAATTATGCTTTATATGTATTAATGGTGGTTTTGGATAATTGGATTGCATGGGAATGGTTTAAAGATAAATGGAATTAGTTTTGGTTATATTATGCTCCTAATGTGTTTGACAAAATACCTATAAATAATGTTTCCATTGCATTGAGTATTTTCATGGAACTCTTGCTTGTTTTAAAACTTAGTAAAGGAATTTTGCATGGTTTAAATAGTTTGTAAAGTTAAATGTCTAAATATTTATGCTTGTGGGGTGCATGGAATTCCCCAAGTGGTTTAATATAGTAAATAGAGGAGCACTTGGAAGCCCTTTTAAACCTATATGTGGTTGACTATGAATAGTACTTGCAAGTATGGCCGATATGGCGATAACACCACTTAATAGCCTTGGTTAATAAATGGTAAATGGATTGGTTGGTTGCTTGGTAATGGTTTTAATTAGAAAATAATAGCGGGATATGTACCCAAGTTGTGGAAGGTGGAGGTCCTGGGGGAACCAAAATTAGAAACTCATATTTGCCAATATGAGGTTGGTCTTAGTGACTGTGTGCATGATGTCACACTATATTTTAGGTAATGTACTAGTAATCCCAGGTTTTTCTTCTCTGGTCATGCGACTTCACGCATTGGGGCCCTTTCAGCAGGGGAAGCTGAACCCATATAGCCCATGGGTGGTTTAGGATGGCAAAGCTACACAACCCAAGTAAAGGTTTTAAAAGTATTCTAAACCCGATCCCCATTCCTGGCATGTTTATATATATATATGGTTGTGTGCATATGGATGGTTTTATTTGGCTTTATAAATGGCATTATTTTATTCTTATCTTAAGATCATGCTAGCATTCACCCGCTGACCCATCTAGTGGCGATTGTATACCCATGCTATGTAGCAACCAAGCATTCTACTCCTCTTACATAGTGATTGACTCGGGGATCAATATTTGGACTGAAGTAGTGAGCGTTCAGCCTTTTAGAAGGCTCCATTTCATGTTATGGATATTTTTAGACACTTAATTTTATTTTGGATATTGGTTTTAGCCATGGTTGGGTGGGACCGGTATAGGTGTTAGCCTTAACAATGGTATTGGTATTGAGGTTGGCATCATCAGACATAACTTCTCACTATTCCATTGAATTTTATTTTGGGATTAGTTATACTATATTTTAAAACATCTTTGGTTATGGACTGGTTTATGGACCTTGTTTTGGTATTGATTTGGTACGGTTGGATTATTAATATGGGATGGTTGGACTTGGTTGGGTCAGTCACGGTTGTGATCTTATCCTAGAGTCTTCATGTGAGTTATTACACTATCTTGTTATATGCTCGAAATTTAACCAACTCAGGGCAGGCGGTTGGAGGTTGGGTTGGGTAATGGGGGTGGTCTCCAATCTCAGTCAGACTTGGGACACTGTAACACCCCGCAAAATTATAAGCTCAACTTAGTCTTTTAAGCTTGCTAAGGGGTCTTAGACTTAGAAAATTCTAGTTAAGTATTCAGACTTAGTATTATTTTGGCCTTCATAAGTTGGCAACTCTAATTCACGACTCTTATGACCTTAAAGTATCGATCTTTAGGTTGAATCATGATCAGGAACATCAGTAGGTGTTCCTGGATGAGTTTTGGATTTTTTGGACCTCGTTTGACACATATTTGGGAACCCAAAATAGTGTATCAATGCGATCTCAATGTGGCACATCGTCCATCGCATCAATTAATCTTTTTTTGGCTCCCAGTGGAAAATTTTAGTGAACCGATGTGGACTCGATGCAACACGTTGGCCATCGCATTGATGCCAACGACGTGGTGATCGGTCTACGTGTTGATAGTTTAGTTTTCAGTCTTTAAAACCGCATTCAGAGAGGTATTTGGTTCATTTTTCCCACCTCTATTCAGCCCCAAAAGTACGAAATTAAGTCATTCCTAAGGCAAAAATTCATTCTCTCTCAAATTTCTCTCAAGAACAAAATCCTAGGACATCAATTTCAAGATAACTCCTTACGAACACTCCGTAAACCTTCAAGAATTTAAGCATTAAGGTATGTTAAGCGTTCATCCAAGGGTTTTCTTCCACCCTTGGAGTTGAAGAAACCTTTTTGAAACTACAAGTTAAAGGGTTTAATGAATTTCATGATTTGATGTGACAATGTTCATGATTATTATATTGATAGGGTTTTCTAATCCATGATTAGTTGCAAGATTCATGTGAAATAATTTATTTTATGTATAGTGCCATGTGAATTCATGCTAAATCCTTGAGATTGTGAATTTGGTGTTGAAATTGTGATGCTCTCATGTTGTCTAGTGTTATGTGCATGTACTATGCCCTCAGAGTGTTTGATGAATTGTTCATGTGAGTTGAATAATGAAATTATAGCATGCTAACATGCATTCCCCATTCATGTAAAAGTTAATGCATTACTCTGACTGACATCTATGAAGCCTCTACTACACTGACTATAGATAGCTGGGACATACTTCTAACTACCACTAATCAATACATATGAAAATAAATAAACTGTAGATGAACTAAAATTTTCTGGAGTTCTTGAAATAAGAGAACTCATCACCGGCTGCTAGAAACTGCAACTGTCTGATCATGATGTGTAGGCTACAAATGGTACCTACATTATGAAATAATGTAGCCACACAGGCGTATATATGGATCAGTACTTCTGGAATATACTGAGTATGTAGGTGTGAATGCAATAAGTACAACTGATTTCATATGTAATCTTAAAACATGCATGCTAAGTATAAGTAGACTCACTAATAGGATGGAATAAATTAAAAGCTAAAAATATCTTAAAGCATGAGTGACAAACATACTTATGGTGAATCTCTACACTTAGTTTCTATAAAGCTTTACTTTAATGATATAAGTAGAACTGAAGCTGGGATACGATAAATGTAAATATTGTATGAATACTGAGTCTTGAACCACGTGATGAAAACTGACATAACATCGGGGATTTGAATATACAATCATACTGAGCATGAATGCATAAACATACAAAACCAAACATAGTCATACACTAAACTTATCTGATTAACTGAATGACTACTAGTTGAATACTGGTCATGTGAGACTTAACTGTACTTAGTCTGAATAACTGGATTGAAACTGTGGAGTACTATGCATATGAG
Organism: Capsicum baccatum var. pendulum; assembly: GCA_030864225.1. NCBI lineage: Eukaryota > Viridiplantae > Streptophyta > Magnoliopsida > Solanales > Solanaceae > Capsicum > Capsicum baccatum. The sequence continues at coordinate 198,408,764 of CM061560.1, read as the reverse complement.
TTGAGGACTATCTAAAAAATAAGAGATAATTGAGCATGAATGTGTGGAAACTGTAATATCTGAGAATATAATACCAAGTGTATAACATGATTCTGAAATAGTCTGTAAACTGAAATACTGATAACTGAATAACTGATAACTATATGCTATGGTCAATCAAACCTGAAACTGAACTGAGTTCTAAACTGAATCCTAAAACTGAAACTGTAGGAGTTATCATCTAACCAATATACCCCTATAATAGACTGATTTGGGGTCCAACCTGTAACCTTAGTTGGAAGGGTGTTAGCATCGTACCACGGGTTACTAATAGTAGCTGGGTCAACCCTAATTTGGCAGGAAGACTCATGAGATGTATATGGTTACATCAACCTTAGTCTGGTAGGAAGATAATTTATGCTACGCTGGCTACGAAGTTTTGTAACTCAGGGACTGCCACTAAGGGTCAACCCTTTGCTGACAGGAATGCCTCCATCCCTGGGGTTGCTCGGTGCTGAATCCTACTCCCAACTGAATTGACACTAAACTGATCACTAGACTGTACAAGGCTTGACTGAACTCACACCAATTCGGTTGATTGCCCGAATGCTGTTGTTCGAGATAGTACAGAATTATTCTATTTCAAATGAAGACTAGATAAATAGCTAAATTTTAGGTATTCAATACCCCTAAGACTCGATAGCATAGATAATAAGGACACATGAGAGCATTTGAGACCATAATAACTAAGCATTATTTAAAGAAATCCATCACTTGGGTATTTCATCAAGCACATGGAGATTAATACTTTAACATGGGGAAATTCACCAAACACATGGGATCATGAACTCATACATGGGAATATCTTACACATAGGAGCATAACATGATTACATAACTAAAATTATGAATTTACAAATTCACTTGAAATTGGATGGAAATAGGACATGGGCGTTTAATCATAAATGTAAAGATCATATCTTGAACCTAAGAATGCCTTAAAAATGGATGAAAAATAGAGTTACATGGAAAAATTTATAACTTGGAGATTCATCTTGAAATTGATCGAACACGATATGGGAATTTCATCAAACATATGGAAAGCATGAATTTAAAACATGGGAATGTTGCAAAAAATCATGAATTTAGGATCTATCATGGAATTAAATTGAATAAAGCATGGGAAATTCAAATTCATAGCATGGGGAATTCAAAATCTTGCATGAAATCATGGAATTAAATTGAATAAAGCATGGGAAATTCAAATTCATAGCATGGGGAATTCAAAATCTTGCATGAAATCACACATGGACTGAAATTAATTAAAATCACCATGAAAACATGCAATTCAATCTTTCTTGAACATTTAAAATAACATAATAATCAAAAAATTCATTCTTTAATTGAAATAAAAGGGTTTTGGGCTCCATAGGTGAAAGAGGACCCATGGATGAACTCCTGCATACCTTAATTAGATGTAGTCTTGAAGAAATCATGAATTTGATGTTGAAAGTTGACTTTGAAATTGAAAGCTTGGCTTGGAATCCTTGGGAGTGTTATTGAAAGCTTTTTCTTGAACTTCTTGTATTAGGAACCTTAATTTTCTTATTGTATTGAAGAAACTTTGATGAATTTCTTGGTGTTCTTGAGCAGGATAGGGTTTTCTTGGAGAGAAAAAGATGAGAAATCATGTATCTAATGCTTTTGAGGGCTGAAATTAGGTGTTAAGGGTGGATTTGGGTAAAGGGAAGTGACCAAAGTTCCCCTAGAACCCCTAGGAACTTAAATAGCATGTGAAATAGTTTAGTGACGTGGTTACCATCGCGTCGTATCGATGATTGACACGTCACGTCCCAATCGCGTTGGCTTACTGCCTCTTACAAAAAATACCATAACTTTTTGCTCGGGTATTTGATTAAAGTGAAATTGGTATCTTTGGAAATCTAATTCAATTATCTAAAATTTGGTGGGTCTTGAGCTTCAAAATTCGACGTATATAAAAATTTATACACATTTAAAATAGACCTTGTAGAATTGAATACCAAACTTTCGATGAATCAAAGGCTCTAAGATCAACTTTGTTCTAAGTGATTCTTATGAACATCTTTTACCTCAAAAGAACACCAAACATGAGGATAAATATCATGAAATTTATATTCATATGGGAATCATTTGGATTATAGCTTTTACATGTAGGAACGATGGTTCATAGGCTAGAACGAAAATACAAGGTGTGATAATCTATTTGAGTTGGGAATGCTAGATTTTGACGTAATTTTATATATTGATTGGTTATATTCTTGTTATGCATCTGTAGATTGTTGGACTCGTATGATCATCTTTAGGTTCCCTGGCGAGCCAGAAATAGAATCGGAGGGTTGTTATTTAGATCTTAGGGAAGATTTATTTCTTATCTTAGAGCTCAAAGGTTAATTTCTAAAGGGTGTCGTTATCACTTGGTTTGGGTTAAAGATTCTGACTCAGAAGGTCCTTCTTTGCAGTCAATTCAGGTAGTTAATGGGTTTCCAAAAGTCTTTTCGAATGATCTTCCTGGTGTTTCTTCGAATAGGGAAATATAGTTTAGTATTGATTTACTTCCGAATACTTATCTAATATCTATTCCTCCGTATAGAATGGCTCCGACTGAGTTAACAGAACTCAAGGAGAAAATTAAGGATTTTCTGGATACGGGGTTTATTTATCCTAGTGTTTCTCCATGGGGTGCACTAGTATTGTTCGTGCACAAGAAGGATGGTTCCCTTCAGATGTGTATTGACTATAGACAGTTGAATAAGGTAACAGTCAAGAACAAGTATCCTCTCCCAAGGATAGATGATCTGTTTGATCAGTTGCAGGGTGCCAAGTTTTTTTCCTAGATAGATCTTTGGTCTGGGTACCATCATCTTAAGATTAGGGAGGTGGATATCTCTAAAATAGATTTTACTACTCGATATGGGTATTTTGAGTTCTTAGTGATGTTATTTGGATTGACAAATGCTCCGACGACGTTTATAGATTTGATGAATTGGGTGTTTAGGAAGTATTTAGATCTCTTTCTCATTGTGTTTATTAATGACATCTTGATGTATTTGAGGAGTAAGGTGGATCATGCTAATCACCTCTGTGTGGTATTACAGACCTTAAAGGAACAACAATTGTTTGCCAAGTTAGCTAAGTATGAGTTTGGGTTGAAAGTTATGACTTTCTTGGGTGATATTACATCTAGTGAGGGGATAATGGTTGATCCTCAAAAGGTTATTGTGGTGAAGGGGTGGCCTAAGCCTGCAACTCCATCCGATGTTCAGAGTTTCTTGGGTTTAACCGGGTATTATAGGAAGTTTGTGGAAAGTTTCTTGTCGATAGCTATTCCTTTGACTAATTTAACTCCGAAGAAGGTTAAGTTTTCTAGGTCGAATGCTTGTGAGGGGAGTTTTGAGAAATTAAATGATAGGTTGACTTTGGCTCCTATTTTAACTTTGTTAAAAGGTAATGATGGGTTTGTGGTTTATTGTGATGCATCTCGGGTAGGGCTTGGTTGTGTTTTGATGCAGCATAGAAAGGTAATTGCCTATGCTTCCAGGCATTTAAAGGTGCATGATAGGAATTATCCTACTCATGATTTGGAGCTGTTGGCAGTTATGTTTTCTCTGAAAAATGGCAGCATTATATGTATGTTGTTCACATGGATATCTTTTCTGATCATAAGAGTCTTTAGAACGTATTCACGTAGAAGGAGCTTAATCTCAGGCAAAGAAGATGGATTAAGCTTCACAAGGACTATGATATGAGTCTTCACTACCACCCAGGTAAGGCTAACGTGGTTGTCGATGGTCTTAGCAGGTTGTCTATGGGAAGTTTGGCTCATATGGAGGAAGGAAAGCAAGAATTGATGAAGGATATTCACAGCATGGACAATCTTAGAGTTCGTCTCTTGGATTCTAAAAATGGTGGTATAATGGTGCAAGAAGTGGTTTGATCATCTCTTGATGTAGAAATTAAGCAGAAGTAAGTGTTGGATATGGTCTTGATAAAAATCAAGAGTGATGTTAGTGGGAAAAAGGTGGTGGTGATTAAGATTAGTAGTGATGGTACTTTAAGGTACCAAGGGAGGCTGTGTGTTCCAAATGTCGACAGGTTACGACAAAAAATTTTAGCTGAGGCGCATAAGTCGTACTATGTTATTCATCCTGGTTCGACAAAGATGTATTATGATCTCAAGAAAATCTATTGGTGGATTGGTATGAAGAGGGATATGGTTAACTTCATGGCCAAGTGTATGGTTTATCAACAGGTTAAGGTTAAGAACATGAGGCCTGGTGGGTTGTATCAAGAAATAGAGTTACCTAAATAGAAGTGGGAAATGATCAATATGGATTTCATTATCGGTCTTCCTAGGTCTTGGAATCATTTTGATTAAGTTTGGGTCATCGTAGATAAGATGACCAAGTCTGCTCAATTTTTACCGATAAAGACTACCTTTTCGATGGAGGATTATACGAAGTTATATCTTTAAGAGATTGTGAAGCTGTATGGGGTGCCTGTTTCAATTATTTTTTATCATGGTATGCAGTTTACCTCTCATTTTAGTGGTCTTTCCAGAAGGAATTGGGGACTAAGGTTAGTTTCAGTATGCCTTTCTATCCACAGTCAGATGGGCAAGAGGAGAGAACGATTCAGACATTAGAGGATATGCTTCGGGCATACGTGATTGATTATGGTGGCAGTTGGGTTGAGCATCTATCTTTGGTAGAGTTTGTTTACAACAATAGCTATCATTCTAATATTGGTATGGTTCCTTTTGAGTTATTGTATGGTAGGAGGTCTAGATCTCCTATTGGATGGTTTGAGCTTGGTGAGGCAGATATGTTTGGTCCCGATTTGGTCTATCAAGCTATGGAGAAGGTGAAGGTGATTCAGGATAGGCTTAAGGCTGCTCAGAGTTGCCAAAAGTCCTATGTAGATGTTAGGCATAGAGACTTGGAGTTTGAAGTTGGGGAGAGGATGTTCCTAAAGGTGTCTCCTATGAAGAAAGTAGTGCAGTTTGGTAAGAAGGAGAAGCTCAGTCCTCAGTTTATTGGTCCTTATGGGATTTTGCAGAGAGTTGGCAATGTGTCTTATGAGTTGGAGTTTCCTGCAAGTTTGGGTTTTATTCATTCGGTCTTTCATGTTTTTATGTTGAGAAAGTATGTTGGTGATCCTTCTTTGGTTTTTCCTTTGGAAGGGTTGGATATCTTGGATTCTCTTTCTTATGAAGAGGTCCCAGTTAAGATATTGGATAGGCATATTCGTCGGTTGCGCACCAAGGATATGGCTTTGAATAAGGTTCTATGGTATTTGTGTGGAAGGTATGTGTTCTTGAACACATCTTTATTTTTTGAGTTTGTTAAAGGAAAGATTAACATCTTTACCTCTTTGTTTTCAAACTTCGTTAAAGGGATCTTTGATAATGCAAATGACTCTTTGTATGGTTACCCCTACCTTGTTCTCCATTCAGGGATGAATGTTCCTAGTGGGGGAGAATGTTACATCCTGGGTTTTAGCCTTAGAAATTTTCCTAAAAATCTATTTTTCGGACCCAATACGACTCCAGGGTACGAGTTATATGCTGGGGTACGAGTGGTATGATCCTGTCGTAAGCTGACCAATGTTAGTTGGTGGGATAGTGTAACACCCCGTAAATTTTTTCGTACACTTATTGCGATTATACGGAGTCCTAAAGGCTTGCGTATGGGTTAAATTAAGTGTATGGTGTTCGGAAGTATCCCTTCAATAGTTGTATGTGTAGGTATTGGAATAAGCTTTCCAACGATATAAAGTTTTCCCAAAACAGAGGAGTATTTCATATAAGCGAGCACATTCGAAATTTCAAATCGGTGGCCGGGAAGCCTGTGAACAGTAATACTACAGGAAAATTACTGCAGCTAGGCAATCCAACTTTAGACGATCATAACTCCTTGTAAAAAAAGAACTGTGTGAGATGCTATATATCGACGAAAATCTCCGAGAGTCTTCTTTCTGATGAAATTGGTTTCATCCAAATCCAATGTCTAAGTAAGGAGCTATACCCGTTTTACTACAGCCTATAAAAAAAAAACAGAATTGTGGGACAGATTTTTGGGTCAACTTTAAACGACCATAATTCCTTGTAAAGGAAGAACTGGGTGGTATACTTTATATGAAAATGAAAGCCCTTTGAATTATCTTTCCAATGCAATTGGTTTCACCCAAATACGATACTGGAGCAAAGAGTTATGATCGATTTACTTCAGCCTGTCAAAACTGTCCACTGGGGACAGATTCGGGATTTATTTAAATCTTTAGGGCAAAATGGTCATTTTCTATTACCTCTTGGACGAAAATTGGTCTTTATAAACCTGCACTTAGCCTCATATATCAGATAGCATCCAATTATTAAGAGAAGGTGAAACCCTAGCCTAATTTCAACTTCAAATATTTTGTGATTCAACCGTAGAAAATTCGAATTGGTTCCGTAGTTCTGTTCACCATCTCGAAAGCTTCGAGAAGCACCCCTTGATTATGTAAGGAGGATTCTAAATACAAGAGTTCATTGTTAAGGTATGAATATTGTTTATTCTTGATTCTTATCCATGAATAAGTATTGATAAAGGATTATGAGTATTGTCTTGATGTTGGGAGATAACTAGAAACATAGTTATGAATTGTTGTGTATAAATTGTTAGTAGTAAATTATGGAAGTTGTTGTATTGGATTATGGAGGATGAATTGTGGTGATATATCATTATATTAATGGTTATGTATGCCTAGTGATCATGTTGGTATTGGATGGTGATTAAGAAGGGAAATAAAGGCTAAGAGTGATGTTGAGGGATATTTCATGAAAATGCATGATATGTGAATGTAATAAGAGTATAAGAGGATGTATGTAGTACTCTTATTGATGAGCTAAAGGATTACTTCCTAGACATTATTTGGTGAAGTTAATACCTAAATGGTAAGGTTTGGTTGCTAATACTAGTTTGCCACAAATGACTTATTGTAGATAAGTGTTCGAAGAGTACGGGAAGTCACTTGTATTGAAGTGGTTATATCAAGGTATGTAAGACATACTCTATCTAATCTTTGGCATGAATAATGACCCATGGCACTCTCAAGTAAGCTTCCAACATTGTCCTACGACACGACACATAATAACATCATATAATCTTCGACACTACCAATTGAACTTGTTTTCACTTTTAAGATGTCCGGCTAGTCAAAAAAAATGTCCATATACTATTATTGACTCCGAAATGGTTTAATGAGGTATTCATGATTCTCTACTTCATTTTCATGATATTGATTACCTATTTACATGTTTTTCCTATTGAGGTATCATGGTTTCATGTTCCATAAAGTGTGACCACAAAGTAACCAATCTTAAAAATTATTTGAATTAAGAAATGGAATGTCTGTATTTTAAATTGATGATATGATGTATTGTATTAGTACCACTGATCGGTTGGCCATTGTATTATAAAGATTATGTATATATGCTATTCCAGTGGTGGTCCCTGATGTATTGTATTAGTACCACTGATCAGTTGGCCATTGTATGACATATGTTATGTATTGATAAGGATTACGGGAAGTAATGATATGAAAGTAATGTGCAGGTATCCCATCAGTTCTTTTAAGTGTGGTCTACTCATACTGTTTATCCACTGGTATCTGGGTTCTGTTGACCTTTTGTATCTCATTTTGATACTCACTGCCTTACATACTCAGTACATATTTCCGTACTGACGTCCCTCACGGGGGACCTGTATTCATGCCTGCAGGAACAGGTACTTCAGGTCGTACACCTCCGCAGTAAGAGCCAGGACATTCTGTTGTTAGTGGTGAGATCTAGTTGTTTCGGGGCATCCCAAGTCGTCTCTATATGTACTTTTGGTATTTGTATAAAGGTCTTTTATGGGCGGGAGTTTGTCCCGACTCCAACTCAGTTGTGTATCTATGTAGAGGCTTTTGTAGACATATTGTACAGCTATAGGAGTGTTTGGTTGATAGACGTGATGGCTCTGACGGCCAATTACTGTTCATATATATATTTATGCGTGTCTGCTGGGCTGATACAGGTACTGTTTTCTTCTATTTACAATGATGTGCTGTCCAAATTTCTAATTTTCATAAGTAATGTAAATGTGAAAGTATAGGTTATGAATGGGTTCTCCCGGGCCTCCTCGACTACGGGTGCCAGTCCACTCCAATGGGATTTGGGGTATGACAGAAGTGGTATCAGAGAGGTTCGTCCTAGTGAGTCTACAAAGCCATGTCTACGTAGAATCTCATTTATCGGTGTGTTGTGCACCACATCTATAAACAGGAGGCTATTGGACATTTAGGGATTGTTTCCACTCTCCATTTCTTAGATCGTACAATAGATCCCATATTAGAGATAAAGTCATAATCAATCTCTTTATCCAATTGTTTCTTTTTTATTTATTATAGTGATGATGCCGGTTACAAGGAGAAAGAATAAGTGGAAGCGAGTAGATGTAGTGGCCGGAGAAGGTACTAGTATGTCACCACCGGCACAAGCTGAACAAAGTGAGTCTCAAGCTGAGCATATATCAGGTGCTTCTTCTCCTCTGGAAGGGCCATCTATTAATGCTGTTGATCGAGATTTGAGGGATGCAGTACAACTTCTGACGCGTATAGTTGCCGGTCAAGTTCAAGGGCAAGCTATGCCTACCACGGGTTCTAGTGGTACGGATAGAGCAGCTAGCTTTCGGACACTGGATTTTCTGAAACTGGATCCTCCTACTTTTACCGAATCAGATATTAACGAAGACCTGCAGGACTTTGTCGATCAAACCCAAAGGGCTCTAGATGTTATGCACATATCTGGTAAAGAGATGGTTGAGCTAGCAGCATATAGACTGAAAGGAGAGGCTATATTGTGGTACGAGGATTGGAAACGATCTAGGGGTATTGATGCACCTCCAACTACGTGGGGAGAGTTCAAAGATGCATTTATTGATCATTATCTTCCATTTGAGACTCGTCAGGCCCGTGCAGATCGATTCTTAAATCTTCGTCAGGGTAATATGAGTGTAAGGGAGTATAGTCTTCGATTTAACTGCTTGTCTCGATATGCTTCTAATGTGGTAGCTACTATGGATGACAGAGTTCATCACTATGTGGATAGATTGGAACCATACTTGGTTAGAGATTGTACCATTGCTGCTTTGAACAAGGACATGGATATAGCGAGGATACAAGCTTTCGCTCAGAAGATGGAAGATCAGAGGCAAAGAAGAAGAACCTAGGAATCAGAAAAAGGATATTCTAAGCGGGCTAGAGCTATAGGGCAGTTTATGGCATCTCAGGGAGGTTTTAGGCCTTCGTTCTCTCATAGATTGCCTAGACCGTTATCTTCTTATCCTGCAATTAGTGCTCCACCGCAATTTCAAAGGTTCAGAGGTAATCAGTTTGGGCAAAGCAGTGAAAATCAGAGTTCGCGAACAGTAGGGTATCAAGGGCAAGGGAGTATGAGTCAATTGAGACCTCCACGACACCCTTGCCCCATATGTAGAAAATTTCACTTTGGCAAATGTCGGCTTGGGATGAAGAATTGCTTTTGGTGCGGTAAGCCGGGGCATATGGCTAGAGATTACCTACGCAGGACCACAGGTGGTATAACACGACCTACCAGATCAGCTGTTGCATCATCTTCGGTGCCTCCTTTGAGTAGGGGTGTGATAACGCTCAATCTACAGCTCTCGTAGGAGTGTAAAGCGGTCGTTAGCAAATATAGAACCCAACCTGGGTTGGGTATCGATCCCACAGGGAATAGCTTGGTCAACAAGTAAGCAACGATTACTAGAATTTTAGTGCAAGTCTCATAAAAAGGGGGGATTGTAATGTGTAACCAAAACAATAAAGTAAAAGCTGAAAATAGCAAAGTAAAAAGAAAAGGATTGTTACGTAAGTTGTGAAACAATGAGAATTGAAGCGTTGGGGTTATGTCCACCTTCTGAGTTATACGTCTCTATTGGCTATGAGTGTGTAGAATTGCGACATGCATGTGCTTATAGAGAATTGTATTCGATGGTAAATCCAGGCGTCTTTCGACCTATTCGAGGATTATTTCACTTTAACTCTTTCGATCTTAAAGCGTGTCTAACGGTACGAATTCTCCAAGAGGTTAGTCTAGTTACGGCACTAGCTTTTTAATAGGAAAGGGTGTCCTACTACCTTGACACTATCTCTTCTCTAGACAAATAACCTTTCTTTCGAACAAGTTAAATGTTATACTGGCGTATTCTTGCGTTTGCAACCACAAAGAATTTAGATTAAGATGAAGAGAATAATGATATAAGCAGTATACGTGTCGCGAACTTACAAACTCACAGCAATAGATAGTAACTCAGTTGGCTTCCATAACCCCAACAGAGAAGTTTAGTTACCCATGAATGCGAAGGAGATCACGATTGACATTCTTGTTAATATACCACAAGATTGATGATTTTCGTGTAGCACAAGTGGTAGGCGTGAGGCGTGAATTCCTTAGCAAAGTAACGTTTCTCTTGTTGCGGAAATTAAGAATTGAATAGATGAATAGAAGAAGAAAAATAGAATTAATGGGAAGATTAGAAGAGTTGTAATTGAGAAGTAGAATGTATCTCTCCAGTAAGGAAGGATTGTAAGAAGATGTATAACATGATAGGGTATTTATAATACCCATATCCTAATCCTACTAAGCTAATGAAATACTTAACCAACTCCTACTAAGCTAATGAAATGCTTAACCCAATTGTACTAGGTTAATGTAGCATTATCCAAATCCAAATAAACTAATGAAATACTTAACCCAATTGTACTAGGTTAATGTATTATTATCCTAATCCAAATAAGTTACTGCAAGTCCCCAAAGTCTTTCGAAATGTTGTTTTAGCCTGGGACAGATTTTCCATGCAGCGTTTTTGGTCCTTAGGCGTGTAAACTCCCTTTCCTTCCTTCGTGAGCTTTCTTTTGCATCAAGTAAGCCATAAAATGCTGAATTCTGCATCATTTATACCTGAAACTTTGCTAATCATGTTCGTTAGCTCACTTATAGGAAAAAGGACTAAAAGTGCATGAAATATATAATTTGTTCTCAAAACTAGGCTAAAATATGGGCAAAATATATTGATATAGGCGTGTAAATTCGCCTATCATCAACACCCCACACTTGAAGCTTTGTTCGTCCTCGAACAAAATATCATGTCCTTCTACACATCAACTTAGGGTTTTACAGCAACAACACAAAACATTCTTCAAGACAAGCACAACAATTATCAACAAAGAGTAGCTTTCTGATTATTAGTAGAAACAGTTTAGCCTCTAGCATAGACTCGTGATGGTGGTCAACTCGCATGCAAAAGTTAAGGTACAGGAAATCATATACAACTACCCAAAACTCATCAACCATGTGTGTCTCACAATATATTACCCATAATCACTCACAAGTATAGCATATTTTTCAAACATGGGTATCAAAATATCCTTGCTCTCACTCTCACAAAGAATTCATATATAGCAACTGATGACCATAGGCTTGACCTTAATGTAATACTCCACTAAATGTCAGAATGTTAAGATTAGGATCAAGTAGGTCTTTTGATGGTTGTAATGTAGGCTAAGGGACGGGTAGGATCAACTATTTCTGGCCAAAATAGTGACTATGTTCCTAAGCACTTTAATACATCACATTGTATCATTGATATTTTTTTCTTTCAACCTTTCTTCTCTCTTTTATTCTACCACCCTTGTTCTCCTCTTTTGTTTTTCAATTTTAAGCATAACTCACTTTTCAGCTTTCTTTTTCCTTTTTCTTTTCATAACATACCTCTTATGATAGCACTTTCTTTTTGATAACACATTCAAGCACCACTACAATTTAGAGCATCATACTCACCCAATTTCCTCTTATGTTGTCACATGACTTTTTTTTCTTTACAGCACTTAGGAATTTTGGATCAAATTACGGTCTTGAAAAAAATGGATTAGGCTTACATACAAGGTTGTCAAAGAAATAGGCTAAAGGCTCAAAAGGGTTTAACTAGGATAATGTACATGGGTAGGTAAGACAAAGGTAAACATGTATAGGTTGCCAAAGAAATGCCTAAATCCTCTCCTAAACTTACACTCCTTATTTTCGCTTTGCATACATACCAGTCAAGTTCTAGCATCAGCCACAAGCATAGAATATACTATTGTCTCACACACACAAGGCACATGGTCAACTTTATTGGAAGTAATATAGACTCTCGACCCAACAAGTGAAGGAATGAACCACAAAATATCACATAATGAGTCACAACTAGAGCCTAAACGTCTCAATAGTCATGATGTTGGCAAAAACTCTTGTTATAATCTCATGCTGCCTATTAGAATAGTTTCGTGCGAAGCTAAGTAAAAAATTTACTACTAAAAAAACTTAACTTGACTAAAAAACGAAACACACAAAAAAAAGTAAACAAACATAGATGCAAATAGAGAAGTATAGCATGCAATACCGCCACCCCACACTTAAACGGGACACTGCCCTCAGTGGAAAGTAAATACGAAGAACCTGGTCAGTAGGACTCTTCCTCAATGTCAGGGGTCATACCCCCTTCATCGGAATCAGAATAAGAGTCGTCGTCAGAGTTCTCCTCCTCATCGGAGTCTGGCAAGCGTCGATCGTCATCGGTCGGCACGTCATCGCCTAGAGGTTCCTCAAAGTATACTCCTACTCCACACATCTCCCGTGCATGCATGTTCATTGGGTAGTCATGGTTCAGCTGGTGGAGCTCTTCAGCAGTTGGAATACGACCTCCACTCATCATTGTGAAGCGTGTCATGCCATAAAGATGATGGAAGAAACTCTCACCACGAGCATGTCTCTCCGCAGTAGTAAGGTTGATGCCATGAGTTGTTTCAGCATCTTTGACCTTGGTGAGGTCAACCTTCTTCGGGTTATGTGGGAGTTTGTGATCAGCTGGTTCCTCTTCGATATCCGCCTTCCGCAAGAGTGCTGTCAATAGATTACCAAAAGTGAAGTGGGACCTTTTGTGGAGTCTGGCTTTCCGCATTGTAGAGCGAATGATTGCCCCAAAGTTGATAGGGACATTCGTCATCAAAGCATAGACCAAACACACTCTATCTCTTGATATCTTGGTGTATTGAGTCCCAGGAATAAGGCATGAGTTGAAAATGCGCATCCAGATTCTTGTTTCCCTATTCAGTGGTGCATAGGGGAAGGTGTTGTGTCGTCCGGTGTCTTTATGTCTGCCCCACCTTGCCATTGATCTACTTCCACAAAGTGTGTATTGTATTGCTTTATAAGGAGTCCTGCTGTACAGCTCTTTGAATGGTGCTGTGTCGACCGAAGGTAAGCCAAGAAAGGAGTTGATCAAATCCGCGTTGAGCTGTATTACTTGGCCCCGAATTTTGACTTCGTTGCCCGTTGTGTTAGGTGACCAGTTGGCATAAAACTCTCTTGTTAAATCAAGGTTCCATTCTCCCATATCGCGGAAGATGAACTCCAGCTTCAATGCCATTATTTGAGCCAACATACGCGGCTCCTTCTTCGCTAAGGTGTCCTTGTTGATCAAGTCGACGTGAACATATTTTCTCTCTTTGTTGTTCCTGTACCATTCTTTGGCTTCCTCCTCAAGAACCCATTTGATTCCAAACATTCAGCGTGGTAGTTGCTTTGAGGATGATTCTCCTTGGTCCTTGCGACCTCTCTTCTTGCCCTTTGGGAAGTGGTAGCCTTCTCCTTGCCTTGCCTCGCTTTAGGTGCCATTGTACCTGAGACTAGAAATAGTGTTAATAGCAGCACAATCTCAATTGATACAATATATCAACAAGCAGTAGGGGTACCACCCCACACTTAGTTTTGTTAACACAAATTAGTGAAGCGAAAGTGGTCGATTACTTAGATTTCGTTGATATACGTTTTAGGATTATATTCCAACAAGAAAATCAGCATTGCATCGCTTACTTGCAGCCATTGCACTACTTTCATGTTAGATAAAACAACACTACTACATAGGGGTTGTATCATGGTATGGATATTTTCAACAATTGCAACCTCCTAAGTCGGTAGGCAACTATAAGGCTTATCCCGATGAACGGGATAGTCTAACATGTAAGCATCCAAGTAACAAGATCATAACATGATAGTCGATGTTCATAACCCTAGCAATTCCGCAAATAGTATAACAACGCTATTAAGACCAAATTCAAGTCGGAAACAAATCAAGATGATTCGTATATATTCACTCACATGATTTTGCATTAACAATCCAATCACATGAACATCACCAACAATCTTATACGATGTAGCACTTCATAATATACATAGCAACGTAGTACTTACGAGAAATAAATGAAGAATAAGAGAGTACTTACTTGCTTGAAGCTTTTGGAGATGGTTTTGTGAATTGGAAGAGCAAAGAAGAAAATTTTGAGAGGTTTTGGATGAATATGCGGCACCTTTAGGTTACTTTGCAATGTGATTTGTGTTTCAAGACCAAGTCCCCTTTATATAGGAGGAGAATGGGTCGGGTTTTGACCCATTTCCAACCGGTTTTGGAGACAAAAATACCACATATGCGGCGCATAATGCTCGGCATAGCCATGACATATGCGGCGCATAATCTATGGCATTTAGGTACATATGCGCCGCATAGTCTATGGCATTTTGAGACATATGCGCCGCATAGTCTATGGCATATGAGATCCTGAGACCTAATGCCATAGCATAGGCGGCGCATAGTCAAAAGCACACTTAAGAATGGGAGGCGCATAGTGTATAGCACACTAGATTCTGAGACCTTAGGCTATAGGATAGGTTTTGCGTTGTTCGTGGCCTAGTTTTACCTAGGCCTAGCCTTCCTCGATGCCTATTTAAGCATGAGTAATGCTCAATCCATAGCCTTATGCATCCTTATAACTAACTTACCACCTTTTCCATCCAATACGTCGAAATCGTCATTTGAGACCAATCTCTTCGTTGAATACTTCTCGCACCTATATTTGCTCAAAACCAATGAAAACGATTAGTACGATGGGTTGCCTCCCACCAAGCGCCTTAGTTTTGGTCGTGGCACGACTCTTATTTTTGGATCTTTATTTATCAAAAGCAAAACAAGTACTAAACCAAACGATAAAACGATAAAACGATGGGTTGCCTCCCATCTAGTGCCTTATTTATTGTCGTGGCTCGATATAGTTACCTCGAGTACTTAGACTTCGTCGAGATAAGTGATGGACATATAATTTATCGAGTCGAGGGGACCGATATAAGGTTTAACACGTTGGCCATTCACTTTGAAGACAACACCATTATTGTCTTCCAATTCGACTACTCCAGACGAGTAGACTTGAATAACTTTGTATGGACCAGACCACTTAGATTTTAACTTACCTAGGAAGAGCTTCAATCTGGAGTTGACGAGAAGTACCATATCACCCTTTTGGAAGTTTCGTCGAACAATCCGCTGATCATGATGCTTTTTCATCCTCTCCTTGTATAGGTCTGTCCTTTCATATGCATGGAGACGGAATTCATCTAATTCGTTCAGCTGGTCCAACCTCAGATTCATAGCATCATCCCAATTCAAATTCAATTTCTTCAATGCCCATAATGCCTTATGCTCAAGCTCGATGGGTAAGTGACAAGCCTTCCCATAAACTAGTTGATAAGGACACATGCCAATGGGTGTTTTGAATGCAGTCCTGTACGCCCATAGTGCATCATCAAGCTTCCTAGACCAATCCTTCCTATTAGCATTGACCGTCTTTGCAAGGATTTGCTTGATCTTCCGATTGAAAACTTCTACTTGTCCACTAGTTTGGGGATGATAAGGCGTAGCTACCTTATGTTGCTTGACACCATACTTGGCCAAAACTGATTTGAATAGCTTGTTGCAAAAGTGAGATCCTCCATCACTTATGATAGTACGTGGTACTCCAAAGCGAGAGAAGATATTCTTCTTTAAGAACGCTACAACACGCTTCCCTTCATTGTCGGCCAAAGCTACAGCTTCTACCCATTTTGAAACATAATCTACAGTAACCAAGATGTACTTCATTCCAAACGAATTCACGAATGGACCCATGAAATCAATACCCCACACATCAAAGAGTTCTACCTCAAGAATTTTGGACATGGGCATTTCATGGTGTTTTGAAATAGCACCTTGACGTTGGCATTGGTCGCACCTTCTAACATAGTCGTAGGAATCTCTAAATATCGAAGGCCAATAATTACCACTTTGCAAAACTTTTCTTGTCGTCCGATTGCTTGCGTGATGTCCTCCAACTTGGGAAGTGTGGCATGCTTCCAATATAGTAGGCACTTCTTTATGAGATATACATCGTCGAATGATACCATCCGTGCATCGTCGAAACAAATAAGGTTCGTCCCAATAGTAGTGCTTTACGTCATGCATAAACTTCCTCCTTTGGTGGTAACATAAATTGGCAGGTATCACATTACTTGCCATAAAATTTGCAAAGTCGGCTACCATGGTAGTTCCTCCATTGTTGTCGCTAATATCTCTTCGTCCGGGAATGCATCATCAATTTGATTTTCAGGTTGCGCGACATGTTCATTCTCAAGTCGAGATAGGTGATCGGCCACTTGGTTCTCGCAACCTCGTCTATCTTTGACCTCAAAATCGAACTCTTGTAGCAGCAACACCCATCGAATTAACCTTGGTTTTGCATCCTTCTTTGTCATGAGATACCTAAGAGTTGCATGGTCTGTATGAATGATCACCTTAGTACCCAATAGATAGGCACGAAACTTCTCAAACGCATACACCACCGCTAGGAGCTCTTGTTCAGTAACAGTGTAGTTCCTTTGGGCTTCATTTAGAACCTTACTCGCATAGTAGATAGGATGAAATAGTTTCTCCTTTCTCTGACCGAGAACCGCACCAACGGCTACACCACTAGCATCACACATGACTTCGAACGGGAGAGACCAATCTGGTGCTACCATGATAGGGGCTTCAATGAGTTTTCCTTTGAGGCATTCGAATGCCTTTAGGCAATCTTCATTGAATTCAAACTTCGCATCTTTCTCCAAGAGTTTGCACAATGGACTAGCAATTTTGGAGAAGTCTTTGATGAACCGACGATAGAAACCTGCATGGCCAAGAAAACTACGAACTCCCTTCACCGAAATTGGAGGCGGTAGCTTCTCAATAACCTCTATTTTTGCTCGATCAACCTCTATTCCTCTTACGGAGATCTTGTGCCCAAGAACGATTCCTTCTTTGACCATGAAGTGGCACTTTTCCCAATTCAGCACAAGGTTGAATTCTACACATCTTTGCAATGTCATGCTCAAGTTTGCCAAACACGCTTCAAAAGACTCACCAACAACTGAAAGTCGTCCATAAATACCTCCAAAGTGTCCTCGACCATTTCTGAAAAAATAGACATCATACAATGTTGAAAGGTGGCTGGTGCATTACATAACCCGAATGGCATACGTTTGAAGGCAAACGTACCATATGGGCATGTAAATGTTGTCTTCTCTTGGTCTTCGGGAGCAATACAAATCTGATTGTAGCCTGAATAACCATCAAGGAAACAAAACCATCCTTTCCCCGCTAATAGATCTATCATTTGGTCCATGAATGGCATAGGGAAGTGATCTTTGAGTGTCCAAGAATTCAGCTTTCGATAGTCCATGCATACTCTCCATCCAGTGATGGGTCTGAATGGAATAAGCTCGTTCTTAGCATTCGCAACCACTGTCATGCCTCCTTTCTTGGGAACACATTGTACCGGGCTTACCCATGTACTATCAGAGATTGGATATACAACTCCTGCGTCTAACCACTTGATAATTTCTTTCTTCACCACTTCTTGCATAGGTGGGTTTAGACGTCTTTGATGTTCAATGGTGGGCGTGTAATTTTCTTGAAGCTGAATTTTATGTGTGCAAATCCCAGGTGGAATACCAATAATATCTGCAATGGTCGATCCAATGGCTCTAATATAGTTGCATAGAATAGCAATAAGAGCTGCAACTTATTGCTCACCCAAATCGGCTGCTACAATAACTGGAAGTGTGTTTCTGCTTCCTAAAAATGCGTACTTTAGATGACTTGGCAGCTCCTTCAATTCTAATGTGGGTGGATCTTCAATAGATGGCTTGGCTGGTGGTGTGGGTCAATTCTTGAGATCAAGATCCAGCTTTTGGGGAGCATAGCGATATGTCCCTAATCCCGACAGAGCACAAGTAGCTTTTTCAGAATTTTCAGCATCCTCATTCTCTCCATTCATGAGCACAACCGCCAAAGGGTCATCAATAATTTGCTCTTCTTCAAGTAATTCTTTCTCATCATCAAAGAAAACATCAGCCACCGAAAATACACTTAGATCTTTGGGTTGCTTCATTGATTTGCAAACATCAAAGCGAACCACTTCGTCATTTATTCGGAATGAAAGCTCATTGGCTCTCAAATCAATGAGCACGCTTCCTGTAGCAAGGAAAGGGCGCCCCAAGATTATGGGAACTTCTGAGTCTGCTTCACAATCCAAAATAACAAAGTCTGCCGGAAATATGAATGAAGAGACCTTTACTAATACATCACATAGAATACCAACAGGTCGTTTTACCGACCTGTCCGCCATGACGAGTCTCATATTGGTTGGAGTAGGATTACCCAACCCCAGCTTCTTGTAGATCGATAATGGCATCAAATTGATGCTGGCTCCCAAGTCACATAATGCTTTGGCAAAATTCAAAGATCCAACGGTGCAAGGAATAGTGAAAGCTCCGGGGTCGGCCTTCTTCTGAACTATCGATCGAGTAGCAATTGCACTACAATGATGCACATCTTCTCTCAACTCATAACTTGCTGCCCTCTTCTTAGTCAAAATATCCTTCATAAACTTCGCATACCCAGGCATTTGTTCAAGTGCCTCCACCAATGGAACATTAATGGTCAGCTGTTTTAACATAGTCATGAATTTGTTGAACTTCGTGTCATCCTCCACCTTCTTCAATCATTGGGGAAAAGGTGGTGGTGGGTATGGAAGTGTTCTCTCCACGGTTTTCTTCTCCTCTTGCTTTCGTTTTTCAGATTTTTTAGGTTGCATAGCACTGGGTGAGGCGTCCTTGACATCAGGAGTAGGTGCTGCGGCATCTTCACCTTTTGCGTTGTCATCCATGTCCGCAACTTCGTCAACCACTTGCTTGCCTTTTGCTGAAGTTTCCAGCACCTTACCACTTCTGGTAGTGATGGCCATGCATGACCCATCATTCCTTGGGTTTTGCATAGTATCGCTAGGTAAAGTGCCGGCCTTTCTTTGATTGAGTGCTGCTGAAAGTTGGCTCAATTGTTGCTCTATTTGCTTGATAGAAGTGGAATGTGAATCAACTAATTGTTTCATGGAGGACAAATCATTAATTACCTCCGTTACTCCCGCGCTCGTTGCTTCCACTCCTTTCAATAATTTAGCCATCATGTCTTCCATACTTTCAGAATTAGATGTGGTGGTGTCACGTCTACCAGGGGGAACGTACAAACCACTCTTTTCATTCTTGTTTTCCAACTACCTTGGTCTTTGTTTCTAGATTTATCATAATAGTTCCGACCATGGTTTCCTTGGGCATTCCCGCGGAAACCCCCCTGATTGTTCAAGTAGTTGGCCTCCTCTTCCGAATCAGATTCGTCTCTTCCTTTCAACGCAATAGCTTTCAGTTTTTCGGTCTTCCCTGATAATAAATGCTTTGTAAGAAGATCCATTTGTGTTTTCAGATGCGCCATATCTTGATCACGCTCTTCTTCTCTTCTTCTTTGGTCTGTAGTCATGCCAATAGATAAAGTGGGGCTTGCTACCTCAGAATCCCTGGTATGCCAAGCTCTACTTTGTTTCGTCATACGATCTAGCATATTGCTAGCTTGACCAAAAGTGAGGTCCATAAAAGATCCTCCAGCTGCGTTATCCACCACTGGCTTAGTTATTGAATTCAAGGCTCTATACAATATCTCCATTAGGTGAACATTGGTCATGTGATGGTTTGGGCACCTCGCTAGCTTTGTCTTGAACCTCTCCCATGTTTCATGAAGAGTTTCAGTGGGAAGCTGACGAAATTTGCTGATTTAATCTCTTAATTGCGCCCTCTTGGATGGCGAAAAGAATCTTTCTAGGAAAGCGTCTCTCAATTGCCTCCAATTTGTAATAGAATCAGGAGTCAGCCCATTCAACCATAGTGTTGCCTCCCCATACAGAGACAATGGAAATAGACGTAATCGAATTGCATTCTGACCAACACCAGGATTGTCAAACGACTTGCATGTAGAAATAAAGTTGATGAGATGCATATTTGGATCATCGCCTGCTAGTCCACCAAATAATCCCTTTAGTTGCAATAACTGAATCATGGTGCTTGTGATGTTGAACTTGGCTCCGGGCGCTAATGGTGGTGGAATTATGGCCCCAGTGGCTCCGACACCATCAAGATCATCACCATCATCATCGAACGCTGGCTGCATAGGTTGGCGATCATACCTAAACCGAGCTTGTCGACCTCTTCGGTTGGCAGGTGTTATAATTTCAGCATCACGCCTAGGGTTTAGTAACTCGTCATCTCCTAAATCCTCATCGTCAGGATTTGTTGCTCGCCCAGGGTTATCAATATTTTGTTGGTGTACTTGGGCAGCGGCAAGGGCAGCCAATCTTGCTTGTTCCTGTTGAGCAGCCATCCTTTCAATTTCTGCTTGTGCTTCCATTCTTCTAATGCGGTGTGGTTCAGGATTGATAGGTAATAACGGTTGACCAGAACTTCTAGTATGGGGCATGCACTGAATAAAAACCTGCAGTAAACAAAAACAAAAACTGAAAGTAAAAGTACGAGAATCTTTGACCAAAGGGTCTAGTAATTATCACGAACTTGATTGACACTCGTATTCCCCGGTAACGGCGCCAATTTTTGATAACGCTCAATCTACAGCTCTCGTAGGAGTGTAAAGCGGTCGTTAGCAAATATAGAACCCAACCTGGGTTGGGTATCGATCCCACAGGGAATAGCTTGGTCAACAAGTAAGCAACGATTACTAGACTTTTAGTGCAAGTCTCGTATAAGGGGGGATTGTAATGTGTAACCAAAACAATAAAGTAAAAGCTGAAAATAGCAAAGTAAAAAGAAAAGGATTGTTACGTAAGTTGTGAAACAATGAGAATTGAAGCGTTGGGGTTATGTCCACCTTCTGAGTTATACGTCTCTATTGGCTATGAGTGTGTAGAATTGCGACATGCATGTGCTTATAGAGAATTGTATTCGATGGTAAATCCAGGCGTCTTTCGACCTATTCGAGGATTATTTCACTTTAACTCTTTCGAGCTTAAAGCGTGTCTAACTGTACGAATTCTCCAAGAGGTTAGTCCAGTTACGGCACTAGCTTTTTAATAGGAAAGGGTGTCCTACTACCTTGACACTATCTCTTTTCCAGACAAATAACCTTTCTTTCGAACAAGTTAAATGTTATACTGGCGTATTCTTGCGTTTGCAACCACAAAGAATTTAGATTAAGATGAAGAGAATAATGATATAAATAGTATACGTGTCGCGAACTTACAAACTCACAGCAATAGATAGTAACTTAGTTGGCTTCCATAACCCCAACAGTTGTGCACCACATCTATAAACAGGAGGCTATTGGACATTTAAGGATTGTTTCCACTCTCCATTTCTTAGATCGTGCAATAGATCCCATATTAGAGATAAAGTCATAATCAATCGCTTTATCCAATTGTTTCTTTTTTATTTATTATAGTGACGATGCCGGTTACAAGGAGAAAGAATAAGTGGAAGCGAGTAGATGTAGTGGCCGGAGAAGGTACTAGTAAGTCACCACCGGCACAAGCTGAACAAAGTGAGTCTCAAGCTGAGCATATATCAGGTGCTTCTTCTCCTCTGGAAGGGCCGTCTATTAATGCTATTGATCGATATTTGAGGGATGCAGTACAACTTCTGACACGTATAGTTGCCGGTCAAGTTCAAGGGCAAGCTATGCCTACCACGGGTTCTAGTGGTACGGATAGAGCAGCTAGCCTTCGGACACTGGATTTTCTGAAACTGGATCCTCCTACTTTTACCGAATCAGATATTAACGAAGACCTGCAGGACTTTGTCGATCAAACCCAAAGGGCTCTAGATGTTATGCACATATCTGGTAAAGAGATGGTTGAGCAAGCAGCATATAGACTGAAAGGAGAGGCTATATTGTGGTACGAGGATTGGAAACGATCTAGGGGTATTGATGCACCTCCAACTACGTAGGGAGAGTTCAAAGATGCATTTATTGATCATTATCTTCCATTTGAGACTCGTCAGGCCCGTGCAGATCAATTCTTAAATCTTCGTCAGGGTAATATGAGTGTAAGGGAGTATAGTCTTCGATTTAACTGCTTGTCTCGATATGCTTCTAATGTGGTAGCTACTATGGATGACAGAGTTCATCACTATGTGGATAGATTGGAACCATACTTGGTTAGAGATTGTACCATTGCTGCTTTGAACAAGGACATGGATATAGCGAGGATACAAGCTTTCGCTCAGAAGATGGAAGATCAGAGGCAAAGAAGAAGAACCCAGGAATCAGAAAAAGGATATTCTAAGCGGGCTAGAGCTATAGGGCAGTTTATGGCATCTCAGGGAGGTTTTAGGCCTTCGTTCTCTCATAGATTGCCTAGACCGTTATCTTCTTATCCTGCAATTAGTGCTCCACCGCAATTTCAAAGGTTCAGAGGTAATCAGTTTGGGCAAAGCAGTGAAAATCAGAGTTCGCGAACAGTGGGGTATCAAGGGCAAGGGAGTATGAGTCAATTGAGACCTCCACGACACCCGTGCCCCATATGTAGAAAATTTCACTTTGGCGAATGTCGGCTTGGGATGAACAATTGCTTTTGGTGCGGTAAGCTGGGACATATGGCTAGAGATTACCCACGCAGGACCACAGGTGGTATAACACGACCTACCGGATCAGCTGTTGCATCATCTTCGGTGCCTCCTTTGAGTAGGGGTGTGATAACGCTCAATCTACAGCTCTCGTAGGAGTGTAAAGCGGTCGTTAGCAAATATAGAACCCAACCTAGGTTGGGTATCGATCCCACAGGGAATAGCTTGGTCAACAAGTAAGCAACGATTACTAGACTTTTAGTGCAAGTCTCGTAAAAAGGGGGGATTGTAATGTGTAACCAAAACAATAAAGTAAAAGCTGAAAATAGCAAAGTAAAAAGAAAAGGATTGTTATGTAAGTTGTGAAACAATGAGAATTGAAGCGTTGGGGTTATGTCCACCTTCTGAGTTATACGTCTCTATTGGCTATGAGTGTGTAGAATTGCGACATGCATGTGCTTATAGAGAATTGTATTCAATGGTAAATCCAGGCGTCTTTCGACCTATTCGAGGATTATTTCACTTTAACTCTTTCGAGCTTAAAGCGTGTCTAACGGTACAAATTCTCCAAGAGGTTAGTCTAGTTACGGCACTAGCTTTTTAATAGGAAAGGGTGTCCTACTACCTTGACACTATCTCTTTTCCAGACAAATAACCTTTCTTTCGAACAAGTTAAATGTTATACTGGCGTATTCTTGCGTTTGCAACCACAAAGAATTTAGATTAAGATGAAGAGAATAATGATATAAGTAGTATACGTGTCGCGAACTTACAAACTCACAGCAATAGATAGTAACTCAGTTGGCTTCCATAACCCCAACAGAGAAGTTTAGTTACCCATGAATGCGAAGGAGATCACGATTGACATTCTTGTTAATATACCACAAGATTGATGATTTTCGTGTAGCACAAGTGGTAGGCGTGAGGCGTGAATTCCTTAGCAAAGTAATGTTTCTCTTGTTGCGGAAATTAAGAATTGAATAGATGAATAGAAGAAGAAAAATAGAATTAATGGGAAGATTAGAAGAGTTGTAATTGAGAAGTAGAATGTATCTCTCCAGTAAGGAAGGATTGTAAGAAGATGTATAGCATGATAGGGTATTTATAATACCCATATCCTAATCCTACTAAGCTAATGAAATACTTAACCAACTCCTACTAAGCTAATGATATACTTAACCCAATTGTACTAGGTTAATGTAGCATTATCCAAATCCAAATAAACTAATGAAATACTTAACCTAATTGTACTAGGTTAATGTATTATTATCCTAATCCAAATAAGTTAGTGCAAGTCCCCAAAGTCTTCCGAAATGCTGTTTTAGCCTGGGACAGATTTTCCATGCAACGTTTTTGGTCCTTAGGCGTGTAAACTCCCTTTCCTTCCTTCGTGAGCTTTCTTTTGCATCAAGTAAGCCATAAAATGCTGAATTCTGCATCATTTATACCTGAAACTTTGCTAATCATGTTCGTTAGCTCACTTATAGGAAAAAGGACTAAAAGTGCATGAAATATATAATTTGTTCTCAAAACTAGGCTAAAATATGGGCAAAATATATTGATATAGGCGTGTAAATTCGCCTATTATCAGGGTGCACAACCTTTTGGTCACGGTAGAGGTGATAAAGGAGCAGCTAGTGCTAGCGGAGCTCAGAACCGTGTGTATGCCCTAGCAGATCGGCAGAATTTAGAGGCTTCTCCAGACGCGGTTACAGGTACGTTGTCCATCTTTGCATTTGATGTGTATTCCTTAATTGATCCTGGTTCTACATTATCGTATGCTACTCCTTTGGTTGCGGGAAGGTTCGGAAGAACACCCGAATTATTAGCCAAGCCATTTGAAGTATCAACGCCACTAGGGGAATCTCTTATAGCTAGGAATGTTTATCGAAATTGTGTTGTGAATATTTGTGGTCGTGATACGATGGTCGATCTTGTTGAGTTAGAAATGGTAGATTTTGATATTATTATGGGCATAGATTGGTTAGCGTCTTGTTATGCTACAGTAGATTTTCATTCTAAGAAGGTATATTTCCATTTCCCAAATGAGGCAGTCCTTGAATGGAAGGGTAATGTTGGCGCGCCGAGAGGTAGATTTATTTCTTACTTTAAGGCAAGAAAAATAATTTCCAAGGGGTACATATACCATTTGGTTAGAGTAAGGGATACAGAGGCAGAGCCGCCAACTTTTCAGACCGTTCCAGTTGTGAATGAATTTCCTGATGTATTTCCTGAAGAACTACCAGGTTTACCTCCTGAACGAGAAGTGGAGTTTAGTATTGATATGTTGCCAGACACACAGCCAATCTCAATTCCTCCTTATAGAATGGCACCAGCAGAGTTGCGATAATTGAAAGAGCAACTGAAAGACTTGCTAGAGAAGGGATTCATCAGGCCTAGTATGTCCCCTTGGGGAGCACCAGTATTGTTTGTGCGTAAGAAAGATGGTTCGCTGAGGATGTGTATTGACTATCGGCAATTGAATAAGATGACTATCAAGAATAAATACCCTCTTCCCCGAATTGATGATTTATTTGACCAGTTGCAGGGTGCCCAGTGTTTTTCCAAGATTGACTTGAGATCAGGCTATCATCAAGTGAGAGTCAAGGATAAAGATATACCCAAGACAGCTTTCCGAACACGGTATGGTCATTATGAATTCCTGGTTATGTCATTCGGGCTGACAAATGCACCCGCAGTTTTTATGGATCTGATGAATAGGTTGTTTTAGCCGTTTCTAGATGTGTTTGTGATAGTTTTCATAGATGATATTCTGGTCTACTCTAAATCAGAAGAGGACCATGTTAATCACTTAAGGCAGGCGTTGCAGATTTTTCGTGATCGTAAGCTGTATGCAAAGTTTTCTAAATGTGAGTTTTGGCTCAAGTCAGTGGCATTTTTGGGCCATATTGTATCCAGTGAAGGCATAAAAGTTGACACTCAGAAGATTGAGGCTGTGAAGAGCTGGCCAAGACCCACGACGCCTACGGAGATTCGTAGTTTCCTCGGGTTGGCAGGTTATTATAGAAGGTTTGTTGAAGGTTTTTCTTCTATTTCTGCACCCTTGACTAAGTTGACGTATAAAGCCTCCAAGTTTCAATGGAATGATGCCTGTGAAAAGAGTTTCCAGGATCTGAAGAGCAAGTTGACTTCTACACCGGTATTGGTACTTCCTGAAGGCACAGAAGGGTATGCAGTGAACTATGATGCTTCGAGAATTGGCTTAGGATGCGTACTAATGCAACATGGTAGAGTAATAGCCTATGGCTCTAGACAGTTGCGACCATATGAGAGGAATTATCCCATGCATGATCTTGAGCTAGCTGCAGTTGTATTTGCTTTGAAGATATGGCGCCACTACTTATATGGGATTCATGTTGACATATATATCGATCATAAGAGCCTGCAATATATCTTCAGTCAGAAAGATCTAAACTTGAGGCAGCGGAGATGGCTTGAATTGTTGAAAGATTATGATGTTGATATCTTGTATCATCTAGGGAAAGCGAATGTGGTAGCGGACGCACTGAGTCGTAAGTCTAAAATGGCATCTATAGAAAAGCAGGGGATGATTAAGGATCTTCACCAACTAGCTAATTTGGGAGTTCGACTTCTCGAAACTCCAGATGAAGAGGTTATTGTACGTAATGCAGCGAAATCTTCATTGATAGCTGAAGTGAAAGAGAAGTAGTATGCAGATCCAATTTTATTGCAGCTTAAGGAGGATGTGCAGAGTGGCGCGACAAAGGCATTTGAGCTTACGCGAGAAGGAGTGCTTCAGTGTCAGAATCGTTTATGTGTACCTGATGTAGTTGAGCTAAGAAAGAGAATTATGACAGAAGCACACTGTTCAAGGTATTCCATCCATCCAGGGTCGACTAAGATGTATCAAGATTTGAAAACAATATATTGGTGGAATGACATGAAGAAGAATATTGCCGAATTTGTAGCCGAATGTCCGAATTGTCAAAGAGTCAAAGTAGAACACCAGAAACCCGGTGGTTACATGCAATGTATAGATTTTCCAGTCTGGAAGTGGGACAAGATCAATATGGATTTCATCACGGGTTTGCCTCGTACATATCGGAAGTTTGATTCCATATGGGTGATCATTGATAGGCTTACCAAATCTGCGTACTTCTTACCAGTTAAGACAACTTATACGGCGGAAGAGTATGCGAAGTTGTATATTAAGGAGATCGTTCGGTTACATGGAGTTCCAATTTCCATTATATCCGATCGAGGAGCCCAATTTACCGCGAATTTCTGGAATTCTTTTCAAAGGAGTTTGGGGACACAAGTAAATCTAAGTACGGCTTTTCATCCTTAAACGGACGGACTAGCGGAACGTACCATCCAGACACTTGAAGATATGCTACGAGCATGTGTTTTAGATTTCAAAGGCAACTGGGATGATCACCTACCTCTTATCGAGTTTGACTACAATAATAGCTATCATTCAAGTATCAAAATGGCACCATATGAAGCATTGTATGGAACAAAGTGTAGATCGCCAATAGGATGGTTTGAAGCAGGTTATGCGGTCTTGTTTGGATCGGATCTTTTTTATCAAGCAATGGAGAAGGTTAAAGTGATCCAACAACGGCTTGCAACAGCTCAAAGTCGACACAAATCTTATGCGGATGTTAGAAGAAGAGGACTTGAGTTTTCTATCGACGATTGGGTATTCTTGAAAGTATCACCAATGAAAGGAGTGATGAGGTTTGGAAATAAAGGAAAGTTAAGTCCACGATACATAGGTCCGTATAAGATCACTCAAAGATTTGGACAAGTTGCTTATGAGTTAGAGTTACCTCAAGAGCTCTCAGTAGTTCATCCCGTATTTCATGTTTCAATGCTTCGCAAGTAAATCGGAGATCCATCGCACATCACTACTACGGAAGATGTACAAGTTACAGAAGATCTCACTTTTGAAGAAATGCCTATTGCTATTCTTGATCGCCAAATTAAAAAGATAAGGAATAAAGAGATAGCATCGGTAAAAGTACTTTGGAGGAATCAACAAGTTGAGGAGATCACATGGGAAGCCGAGGAAGCGATGAAGATTAAGTACCCTTACCTATTCAACGATGAGGAGCAAGTTTATGAGACGGAAAAAGAACAATAACAAGTAAGTGTTTATTTTTATGCAAGTATGTTATGATGATGAATATGTTAATTGTAAGCTTGGACATGTCTTAATTGAGTAACTATGCTAACATTCGAGGATGAATGTTCTTAAGGGGGGGATAATGTAACAACCCATAAATTTTTTCGTACACTTATCGCGATTATATGGAGTCCTAAAGGCTTGCGTATGGGTTAAATTAAGTGTATGGTGTTCGGAAGTATCGCGTCAATAGTTGTATGTGTAGGTATTGGAATAAGATTTCCAACGATATAAAGTTTTCCCAAAACAGAGGAGTATTTCATATAAGCGAGCACATTCGAAATTTCAAATCGGTGGCCGGGAAGTCTGTGAACAGTAATTCTGCAGGAAAATTACTGCAGCTAAGCAATCCAACTTTAGACGATCATAACTCCTTGTACAAAAAGAACTGTGTGAGCTGATATATATCGACGAAAATATTCGAGAGTCTTCTTTCCGATGAAATTGGTTTCATCCAAATCCAATGTCTAAGTAAGGAGCTATACCCGTTTTACTACAGCCTATAAAAAAAACAGAATTGTGGGACAGATTTTTGGGTCAACTTTAAACGACCATAACTCCTTGTAACGAAAGAACTGGTGGTATACTTTATATGAAAATGAAATCCCTTTGAATTATCTTTCCAATGCAATTGGTTTCACCCAAATACGATACCGGAGCAAAGCGTTATGATCGATTTACTTCAGCCTGTCAAAACTGTCCACTGGGGACAGATTCGGGATTTATTTAAATCTTTAGGGCAAAATGGTCATTTTCTATTACCTCTTGGACGAAAATTGGTCTTTATAAACCTGCACTTAGCCTCATATATCAGATATCATCCAATTATTAAGAGAAGGTGAAACCCTAGCCTAATTTCAACTTCAAATATTTTGTGATTCAACCGTAGAAAATTCGAATTGGTTCCGTAGTTGTGTTCACCATCTCGAAAGCTTCGAGAAGCACCCCTTGATTATGTAAGGAGGATTCTAAATACAAGAGTTCATTGTTAAGGTATGAATATTGTTTATTCTTGATTCTTATCCATGAATAAGTATTGATAAAGGATTATGAGTATTGTCTTGATGTTGGGAGATAACTAGAAACATAGTTATGAATTGTTGTGTATAAATTGTTAGTAGTAAATTATGGAAGTTGTTGTATTGGATTATGGAGGATGAATTGTGGTGATATATCATTATATTAGTGGTTATGTATGCCTAGTGATCATGTTGGTATTGGATGGTGATTAAGAAGGGAAATAAAGGCTAAGAGTGATGTTGAGGGATATTTCATGAAAATGCATGATATGTGAATGTAATAAGAGTATAAGAGGATGTATGTAGTACTCTTATTGATGAGCTAAAGGATTACTTCCTAGACATTATTTGGTGAAGTTAATACCTAAATGGTAAGGTTTGGTTGCTAATACTAGTTTGCCACAAATGGCTTATTGTAGATAAGTGTTCGAAGAGTACGGGAAGTAACTTGTATTGAAGTGGTTATATCAAGGTATGTAAGACATACTCTATCTAATCTTTGGCATGAATAATGACCCATGGCACTCTCAAGTAGGCTTCCAACATTGTCCTACAACACGACACATAATAACATCATATGATCTTCGACACTACCAATTGAACTTGTTTTCACTTTTAAGATGTCCGGCTAGTCAAAAAAAATGTCCATATACTATTGTTGACTCCGAAATGGTTTAATGAGGTATCCATGATTCTCTACTTCATTTTCATGATATTGATTACCTATTTACATGTTTTTTCTATTGAGGTATCATGGTTTCAAGTTCCATAAAGTGTGACCACAAAGTAACCAATCTTAAAGATTAATTGAATTAAGAAATGGAATATCTGTATTTTAAATTGATGATATGATGTATTGTATTAGTACCACTGATCGGTTGGCCATTGTATTATAAAGATTATGTATATATGCTATTCCAGGGGTGGTCCCTGATGTATTGTATTAGTACCACTGATCAGTTGGCCATTGTATGACATATGTTATGTATTGATAAGGATTACGGGAAGTAATGATATGAAAGTAATGTGCAGGTATCCCATCAGTTCTTTTAAGTGTGGTCTACTCATACTGTTTATCCACTGGTATCTGGGTTCTGTTGACCTTTTGTATCTCATCTTGATACTCACTGCCTTACATACTCAGTACATATTTCCGTACTGACGTCCCTCACGGGGGACCTGTATTCATGCCTGCAGGAACAGGTACTTCAGGTAGTACACCTCCGCAGTAAGAGCCAGGATATTCTGTTGTTAGTGGTGAGCTCCAGTTGTTTCGGGGCATCCCAAGTCGTCTCTATATGTACTTTTGGTATTTGTATAAAGGTCTTTTATGGGCGGGAGTTTGTCCCGACCCCAACTCAGTTGTGTATCTATGTAGAGGCTTTTGTAGACATATTGTACAGCCATAGGAGTGTTTGGTTGATAGACGTGATGGCTCTGACGGCTAATTACTATTCATATATATATTTATGCGTGTTTGCTGGGCTGATACAGGTACTGTTTTCTTCTATTTACAATGAAGTGCTGCCCAAATTTCTAATTTTCATAAGTAATGTAAATGTGAAAGTATAGGTTATGAACGGGTTCTCCCGGGCCTCCTCGGCTACGGGTGCCAGTCCGCTCCAATGGGATTTGGGGTATGACAGATAGTTTTGATCACTGGAATGGTCATAAATTAAGGGTATGAGTCGTAAGGCTTGGATGCGAGTCGTATTCGTGACTTGTATGGTGGGCAGTGTTTGGTCCTCCTAGTAATTCATTCTGCTAGGGATACGGACCATAGGTACAGATCATATGCTGAGGTTGTGACTTGGTTGGATGAATCGTATACTGGATAATGTCTGATCCAAGGTTAAGGCCTTGGTACTACTGGTGGAAACCAATTGTAAGGAAGGGTACGACTCGTAAGAGAGTCAGTCATATCCCTGTGATAGGTTTTTATGGGACTTAAGTGAGGGTATTCTGGATATTTTCCTACTTACCCTAATTATGACCCACGACTTCTAATACACTTAGAAGTTTATTTACCCTATTATTTTAATTAACACTTAGAAACCATTTCCAAACACATCAGAATTCTTTCAAGAGCTTTTGGGGCAAGAGAGCTAGGTTTCAACTTGGGGATTGCTTTGGGGCTTGGTTTGGTGATTTTCTCGGTTTAAGGAATGTGTCTCTTCCCTACTTCTTTCTCGGTTTAAGGAATGTGTCTCTTCCCTACTTCTTATTTCTAAAAAGGCATGGATTTTATGGTTGTTATCATGGTTTTGATACTGCATGGGTTATGGTTTTCCACTAATAATTGGGGGTTTTGGTGTAAATGGTTTGGTTATGGTTTCTTATGGTTTAACTGTGCTTTTATATGCATTAATGGTAGTTTTGGGAAATTGGATTGTATGATAATAGTTTAATGGTCTTTGTAAATGGTTTTGGCTATATTATACCCCCAAGGTGTTTGATAAAATGCTTATAAAGATATGTTCATTGCATTGACTTCTTTAAAAGGAACTTTTGATTGTTTTCAGCTTATGCATTAAACTATAAATGGTTTAGATGGTCTACAAAGGTTAAAGGCTTATTGGTTTTGCTTGTGGAGTACATGAAAGTCTCCCAAGAGGTTAATATGGTAAATGGACTTGAGAGTCCCCTTAACATAAATGGTTTGGCTATGGATAAATCTTATAAGTATGGTTGGTATGACGATACCACTAATAAATGTCCTTGGTTAATAAATGGTATTTGGATTTGTTTAGATATAGTTTTAATTTGGGCATTATTGCAGGATGTGTAATTGAGCCATGGAAGGTGGAGGTCCCGAGGGAACCGAAACTGAAAACTCATATTTGCCGATATAAGGGGTCCTTGATGTCCATGCATGAGTGTCACATTTTATATTAGAGGGATGTACGAGTTATCCTATGGGATATCTCCTGGTCGTGCGGCTCCACGCACTGAGACTCTTTCAGCATGGGGAGATGAACCCATATGGCCCATGGGTATGGTTGAACGGCAAGGCTACACAACCCAAGTAAAGATTTTAAATGCATGTTAAATTTGGATTTCCTTCTCGAAACTTATATATATGTATGGTTGTATTCATAATGGATGGTTTTACTTAGTTGTTTAAATGACATTACTTTTCTTACCTTGAGATACATGTTAGCGGTTATTCGATAATCCATCTACTAGCGGTTGTATACCCACTCTATGCAGGAACTGGCCGTTCGGCTAGTCGTACATAGTGATTAACTCGGGGACTGCATTTGGATTGAAAAGGTGAGTTTCCATCTTTGGTTTGGTATGGCATGAACGGTTGGTTGGTGTGAGTATACTCGGTTGGGTTGGTCACGGTTGTGACCCTATCCCAGTGTCTTCATGAGAGCATTTATGGAATCTTGTTATATGCTTGAAATTCAACTCATTTGGGGCTTAGAAGGTTGTTGGATTGGGTTTAGGGGCCAGTCCCCGGTCCTAGTTGAACTTGGTATGCCCATTACATCTAGGTCCCAGTTCGGGTTGTGACAAATAAAATATCTATCCTCTAGCCATGACCTGCAGGGGATAATTTTGATTTGTGTATTAAATTTCAGACACAAGTGTCTGCCAACCTTATTTCACCAACAATGAGAATGTCCCAAATACCTAAACATTTCATATTTAGCAATAAGATAGGTCAAAATCATTCAACAAAGTAAAATCATTTGCATTAACCACACCAAACAACATTCACTACCGAGCTACACTACAAAGTAGTTAACATACACATCTAGCACAAATTGGATTAGACTACAATACCATTACCTACTTCAAACCAAGCTTGCATAATTCCTCTAAGTCGAAGTTTTTCCCTTCCATTCAATTTCTGCTTGCTTTTGGTTTAGAACATGCATATAAGCACATAATTAATCAAATGACTTACCATATTGTGAAATTAAACTCATACCCAACCCCTAAGATCAAGTTTATGATCATTTCCTTCTCGTTCTAGGACTTTTCTATCATAATTTATCTTAAACTATTAATTCCATGAATAAATCAGTGAATTAACAAAATAAAAGGGTAAATTAACCATTAAGAATCAAAATCCATTAAATTATTAATTAATTTTCTCCTACAGAAAATAACTAAAATCAGCCTAGAACCTTTCTCAAACTCCGTAATTAGTAATTTTAAGGCTTAATTATCAATTACGAGTTAATGAGAATGAAATCCTTACCTTAAAAAAGTTGAACAATGAAAATCTGATACAACTCTCCCCAAACCGTCCCTCTTTTACCCCAAAATAAATTTTAGAAAAATAAACTATTTTGGAGAAATAGTTTAATAAATCTACGACTTTCACTACTATAGTAGTATATGTCTCTATAAAAGCATACATGCCACTATAGCGGCATCGATGGGACAGAATGTCCAGTTTCATCTAAAAATCTCAATTTTTGCAACACACACAAAATTTGAAATATTTCAAACAATGTCCTTTACGCTAATATCGATTTCAGAAGTTCTACTTACCCAAATTTAATTCTTTAAATTCTTATGGATTTCTTAATTTTTCTAGACCACATCTCGCTCAGATTTTGTTCAAAACTTGCCTAGCCTAAAATTTGTAACTTCAAATTCAAAAAGAATTTTAACACGAGACTTTCAATGAGAGGTTTATATAAACGACGAAAATGGTCATTATAAATTAAATATATGACCTCTGAGTTTCATAAGTTCTTTAGAAATATGACCCCAAGTCTTGCATAAAAGGCGACCCTACATTTATATTCACGTTTATCATTCCATCAAGTTTATCTCAACATAAACCATCTGCGGCTATGGAATCAAGTTTATCTCAACATAGACCATATGCGGCTATGAAATCATTAAGAGTAGAATAGATTCAACCGTACAAAACTCTACGCTAAAGGGGTAGAAAATGTAGTGTATATTGAAGGATTATATGCCTTTATTTGATAGCAAATAGATATCCATCATACTACCTCATTTCACGGGCTTTAGCTCCGTATCCTTAGTCAAGGATTATTTTCTTAGTCAAACACTTAGTTAATCTCAAAATATCTTTCGTACCATACTTACTCCAAGAAATAACACCATGTCTCAACATTTATCTAATTATCTAATATCTAATGTGAATATCTCTCATTTTTTCATTTATCTAATTGACAATTTTAGTTATTTCTTGTGAGTCACAATGTCGGAAGACTTGTGAAACTTGCCTTCCCTATTATGACATATCTACTAAAGGCTTCTCATCCACTAAGTTTGTTGCACTATCAACTCAAGATCAATGAATTCAAAATTTATGATAAAATTTATTATACAAGTATGATGGAAAACTTTCATAGAATTAGGACCAATGGTTTAGTCAAAATCGGATAGCTTTTAAGAATAGTTTTGACTGTGAAAGAGTAATTTGGATATCAAAAATTTATGAAGAGACAATAGGACCTTCCCTTGCCACTTTATTATCAAAATACCTGTCAGATAATGATTTTCCTGCCATTTGAGTCAAAAAAATTTGAGTCAAATGAAATTTCCATTATTCTTATTTTTATCACACTTCTTAACATAGTCAATGTCAATCACTTTCATTACTTTATTCTTTGTTTCTTCTTTCAGGTAATAAATAAGCTCCCCTCTTCCATGTAGGACTACATAATGAACAATTCATTTATGAACCTAATATTACAATCCTAAATATTTATATAGGTATTTAATAATTTTTTCAAAAATAAATATTTAATATTTTTAAATAAATATGATAGAAAATGATAGTAGAAATCATACTTTATACAAAAATATATTTATTATTCTTACAAAATGAAATAATAACTTATTATTCTTTTAAATTGTTCTAATTAACATTAAAATGTCCTATGCTTCAATGCATATTTTAACATCAAGTGAAACACATTTTGTTAAATTAAACAATCAATTTTAATGTTTTTTTCCTTTTTCGGCTTTATTTAAAAATTATACAAGAGAATAAATTAAAATTACAAGTGTCAATATATTAATAATTTTTATAGAATCATACAAAAAAATAAAGAATATTGATCCATGTATAAATTAATTTTAAATATATTTAAATGCATTTTGTAGGTGTTTAACAAACAAAAATAACGATCTATTTGATGAACATTATAATGAATCATATCATTACAAAGTGATAAAGGATCAAAAAAAGTTACGACTTTTACTTCTTGTTTTAGACGACACATTTTATGTGTTTAACTTAATTACCTAATAAACAAATGAGATTATCTATAAATGAAAATTCTTAAAATTGAACTAAAAGTGTCTAATTAAGACACTTTATTAGGAATTGAAATATTTGATTCAAATAATTGTTAGTATGATACAATATTTTTTTTCTTTCTGCTTTTAGAATGATATATAATTGCTAAAGTGCTTTTAGCATTTATAGAAGGTTAATTAAAAGATTGTATATATAAGCTCAAATTATAATTGTATTTTCTTTAATATTTTTTTTATTTAGAGTTAAATTTTAAAATTTCTTATGAACATTCTTTTAAGTATTCACTATTTATAGTAACATATCAAATCCAGTTTTTGCCAAGTATTGTTACTTCACAACAATTCAATTAGTTATTTTGTTAATGATTAGTACTACTTATTGTTGCTATTACTTATAATGTATTTTAAAGGAGGAATGAATAATCGCTATTCACACGATCTTACTATTTTGATTATTTAAATTTTACGGATCAGTATACACTCCTATTTTGAATATTTTTTATTTGTCTTCCATAATCAACGTGACATAATGACTCAAAATTCAACTACAGCACAACAAATTTCACACAGATGGAGTCGTAACTCTATTTGAGACTCAATACGTGAAGAAAAATAATAAAAAAAACATGTTATAACTAACTTCTTGTATGGGGTATACTTGTAATTTATTAGTTTATTTTGAAATTTTCTCTTTATCAATGTTAATAGATTATCTAGCTTTTCAAATTTTTTTTTGTTGTTTATTTAAATAATATTCAACTTAAATTCATTTACTTCTCTAATAACCAATAAGTTAGAAGTTGAAAACATGATCAATGTAATAATTCATGTTTTGTATTCAAAAGGTTTAATATTAAATTTGCCACAATCATAAAGTTTGTGAAAACTCAAATTCTCAAATATAATATACATTATTAATATTTTGCTAAAACAGATAGTTTAGTTAAAAACAAACTCATTTTTCTTATTCTTATTTGAGACAAAATATTGGAGTAGCAGAATTATGCATTAATTCATAACTTGAAGTAATTTACTATATTAATTAAATTTAACTTGAAATTTACTTATTAAACTCATATATAGTTGTTCAATTGTATTTAAATTAGTTTCAACTGCTTAATATGAAACAAAGTACAAACTTAGTTTTTTCTTAAATGAAGAATAATAATATATAATTTTGTGAACTTTCCTATTTTACTTGATTTTGTTAATTACATCAAGTCCATTTAATTTATCATATATGAAAGAAATTTTTTTTATTAAATTAATCTTATTTATGAAAGAATTTTTTTATTAAATTAATCTTATTTATTATTTGATAAAATTTAATAATATTCTTATATGATATTTATTTATTTTTATATTTATTAGAGCAAAATTACAATAGAAAAAATTTGAATGAATTATATTTTGATTCAAAATAAAAAAATTTAAATATGTTTAATCATTTTTAGTAAACATGATAAATAGAACAAATATGAAATAATATCAAAATACATCAATTAGATTAGATCTAACCTTATTTTGAGAAATTTAAAATATAGAGTCTGTTTTATAAAACAAACATCTTATAAAAAGATAAGATAATAAAATGCATAGTATAATATTCAAGAAAATGCCAAAAATTTATGGCATTTATTGTCGAATGATTATTTTTACAAGAGATAAGACCCCACTTTAATGGATGTGACAAATGATAATTTTATACTCTTTACACATGGCAATCAAATTTACTTCAACTTGAATGGTTTTTTTGGAAATCCATAACTTGCACGTCCCAATATACACTAATTTTAAGTTGTATCTTTTGTTATTGAACAAATATGCCCTTGGTCATCCTTGAACTCATCTTTCTATATAAAAAATGTATAAAATTAGATTATATATCCCATACAACGCACGGGCCCAATGATTTTTTTCTTATTTCTTTTATGTCGTTTCATCATTTATTGCTTATTACATACCTTTTAGACTTTTTAATACTTAAAACAAAAACAAACATCTTTTTATATGATGATAAACAGAGTCACAATTTTTTATATTATTTTTTTAGTTCACTATGTTTTTTTAGATCTTATTAATATCTCAGGATTTTCAGTTACTTTATAATATATATTAAAGATTGATACTTTACTTTTAGATTTACTGTATATTATTGTTTATCGAACTTATCATATTATTTATATAGATTCTAAACATTTATTTTATTTTTAAAAAGGTTTAACATCATCAAACTTAAATGTTTATTAGATTGACCCTAAAAGAAATTGTGATACATGGTCGTATTAAATTTAGAACATATACTACATAGTTGCACTCTTTTAGTAGTTTTAATTTTTAAAATATATTCATCCCTTTATGAGATACTATTCAAGAAAAGAAATTGATTTTTCTTCTTTTCTTTATTTCCTTTTTCTTATCTCTTTGTCTTTGCTTTTGAAAAATATCATTGATTATATATTCAAGCATGTATTTTAAATTTTTTGAGACATTGAATTCTTAGTAAACACAAATAAAACATTCAATTAAATCTAATTATAATAATATAAGTATACCCAACTAAGTTTGATCATACATGGAGAAGTATACTCCTATATAATGATAGTTCTCGTGGTAACAAATACGTAATCACTACATCTTTCCCAGATTATCTTATTTTTTCATTCAAATTATCTTCAAATGGTGTTTTAAAGAGGAAGGTCCTTTTATATACAATAAGATAAAAAATTTATTTTATTTTATTTTTCAGAGAAAGAAAAACTTGAAATAATATTTTATATTTTTTTATTCTAATTTTATAAAGTATTTTGAATAATTGCATCACGACCCAAAAACAAGGGTCATGATGACACTTGTCGCAACGTACCTTGACAAGTAAGTCTATCACCCAAACTAATACAAAAAGGAAAAAGAGAAGACAAAAATGCCTAAGCTAAGGCTTCTACAACGAAGCCAAATCATACAAGTAATCATAATAATGCAAAAAGAACTTATCCAAAATACCAATCATACCCAAAATCAGGTGTCAATAGTGTAAAAACTACTAATACAATTCAGGAGTCAAATACATCAAAAAAATAACTACAAAGGAATAATAGTTGTCTCTGAATACTAGTAAAGACACTAAACAGAAAGATAAAGGTGAACTCCGAACGTATGGATGTCCAACCGCTACTTTGAGTAATTTGGAGACTCCTGGAAATCACCTAATCTGAGGCGCACCCGAACCTGAAGTTGCACCCAAAGGGTGAAGTAGGAGTTAGTACGATCCACTTGGACTCAGTAGGTATTAAAGGCTAACCGAGTAAAGTAGAAAATAAAGCATACAAAATACACACTAAGGGCACACCACCTTCAATCAAAAAATGTCCCACAACGGTAGCCCACACTGCTTGTACTAAGAGTTCTATATATCACATATATTACAATAGCACACCAATATAGAACACAAGTATGCATTATGTCACATATAAGGGAGAACATGTAGATACAAGATCATCAAATACAAGTAGGGAAGATAAGACAAATTCATATATAATAAGTCAATATGGATATACAACACAACATAAATACAATAAAATAAGTGCAATATATATGATAATGATG
This sequence comes from Capsicum baccatum var. pendulum, assembly GCA_030864225.1. Taxonomy (NCBI): domain Eukaryota; kingdom Viridiplantae; phylum Streptophyta; class Magnoliopsida; order Solanales; family Solanaceae; genus Capsicum; species Capsicum baccatum. Next base: position 198,369,809 of record CM061560.1, on the reverse strand, counting down.
ATAATGACGATGCATGAGATCATCGCACAACCTCCGAGATTATCACATAATCTATGTATACACCTATAGAGGCAAGCCTCCCAACGCAGTACCCATGGGGGTTCATCAACCCATATGAAATCCACATATCTCATATATCCTTTCTGACACATCCCTCGAAAATAATTTTATAAGATGTTACAGTGTCTCCTCCCCGACACTTTCCTCGGGGAGGGTTTTATAAAAGGTATTGCCAGTGTTTTTTAGATGTTACCATGGTGGTACCAATATTTTATGAATGAGTATGATATGAGGATGTAGTACTCACAACCAATCATAATGAGTATTTTCACAACCAATCACAGTGATATATTTCCACAACCAGCCACAATTATAAATTTTCACAAACACGTGAGCCAATATTCACTCATTATTTTTGCTTCATCCATGAATTTTTATATGTCTCATATAAAAACAAGTATGAATATACCACAATACCAATGATACCACATTAGGCATTTCAACAACATAATACAATTATTCACATATATTCAAGGCTACCAACATCACATAGGACCCCACACGGTTACACAAATTACATAATATCTCAATTTCAATAATTACATTACGTATAGGCCCCCAAACGGTCACAACACATTAATAATCATCTTCATGATTATTTCCCACCCTTGACATATATTTTGTACCATCATTTACTACCCAACCCAGTCTGAAAAAGTTAAGCCATAACCTACCTCAAAAGCCGAAATCAATCCGCTACATTTTAAACCCACGATCTTACTTTTCATGAATATTCCCAAACTCCACTAAAAATATCAAATAAGAAATCTACATATCAAAATAAAACCAACGACACCCATATTGACTACTTTTGATTTGGGGTCAAAACGGACCTTCGAAACAAGTTTTAAGAAGGACAAAATTGTAACTTTATTTTAAAATTGTGTTTCTCATATTTTTAGGAACCTACAGCTAAAAATCCAAGTCAAATCGAGTAAAAAACGAGGTTCAAATCAAAGAAAAATCATTTTTAAGCTTTACCAGGTAAAATCTTTGAAGTACGGGTTAAAATAAAGAATCAAAATTGTTTTGAAGGTTAAATTGATAAAAAAAAAAACTAGTAATTATAAGATTAAAATATTATTCAAATAAAATTAGGGTTTAAAATCAAGCCCTAAGATTTTTAAGGTTTTGAGAAATTAATTAAGAAATTACTAAGAAAATCATGAATTCTTACCTTAAATCCGTAAGAGAATGAAGATATAGATATTAATCTAGCTTCCCAAACTCCCACAAACTTCACTTTTAAGCTCTCACAATATTTTAGGGTTTAACTCTCAAGAGGTAAGGTGAAAGAATGGACAAACTGGGCCCAAAAAAGGGGTAAAAAGCTGTTTTTTATACTATGCACCAATTGGAAAAACCTACTTTTTAGTTTGATTCAGTCTCTGATGGGATGCCCAAAATTCGTTCGGAGTTTGATGGATGCAAACGAATTATACAACTACACTAAATTCGATGTTTTGAACGCGTTCACGAAGTCTAATTTTCGAAAAAGATATGGTTTTCACAGAGTTGACTCCCGAAATTCGAAATCATAATTTTCCAAATCGAGGGTTGAAATGAAATCAAAAGCCGTAAAATCACACCAAACATGTTACCATCCTAAAATCGACATTTTGAATCTACTGGCGAAGTTGAATTTTTCATCCAAAGTCGTTTCGACCAAATGTGGATCTCACACCCATATTTTTAAGTTTCCAACTTTCCAACCAATAGGTCGAAATGAGCTCGGGTGCACCAGGACCTGAACCAAAGGTCTACCCAGCCTAAAATCAATATTCCAAAGTTGCTGGCGTAGTCCGTTCAGTCATCCATCACACGAATCAAAAGATATTCACATGTCTAAAGTAATGCTCTCAAATCATCAAAAACCATAATATCACATAAATGGTACCAAAATGAATCGAAAACCATGTCAATCATTCCCACACCCCAGAAAAATCATAATACAACTATGGAGAGGAGTAAAACAGTCAAAACACATAAAAACACACAATTCACATATTTCATCAAAAATTTGATCGTTACAAATTGTCTAATAAAATTAGCATTATACAAATTGCAACTTAATTCAGCTATTGAAATTTTAAAATTTGTGTAAGATAATATTAATTTGAAATAATATAATAAATAGTTAATTGTAGGTTTATATAAATTATATGTATCGTGAGTTCTTTTTTTAAGAAAAAATATTGTCTTCTTTGCCTAATATAAGAACTAAATAACATAAATGTGATAATATCTATTAAGGAAATAATAGAACTATTATATATATAAATATCATATTTTGTTGTTTTCTAAATGACAATGAATACTTAAGAGTTATAAAATTGCCAAAAAAACCATTTACAATTAAATGGTCAATATAGACAATTTTTTTAAAGGAATAACAAAACTGCTATGTGTAAATAGCATAGTTTTTCTATGAGATTAAAAAAAGAATAATTTATATTTAAAAACACTACACATAGTGTAAAAAGAAATTGGTTGTGTAATGAAGGTGGAGATAGTGCATAAGAGGAAGATTGAATTAGGGCTGTGCAGATTTCGGTTCAAACCGTTATCCCGAATCAATAATTTAATTATCGGTTTAACGGGTCAGTTTTTTTGTTAACGGTTCGGGTGTCGGTTTTAAAAAAAACAATTATCGGGTTATCGGTTCGAGGCTCGGGTGAGCTAAATTTTTTATCGGGCCACCCGATAACCCGATAAAAATTAATACACATATTGATATGGGCCATGTCCCGTTCCACTAGGGCCCAAATCCGAAGCCCAAATTCCCACCCATTACACTTCCTGTTCCACCCATGACCCATTACTCCTTTCTGATTACTTAGGGTTAGAGAACAGAGAGTGGAGACCAAAATCTTTCAATTTTCACGCTGCCTCACTCATGACTCAACAGTCGACTGTCGAGCTTGTACTCTCATTCAGATTGTAAGTGGGAGTATACAAACTCTAATGCTGTGAGGGAGATGTTTCTGAAGGGTATCAGTTCACCTGCAAGTGCAAATATAATTGAACTGCAGCGTATTTCAAGTTCTTTCATTGAAATTCGGAAGGAACTCTTTCAAAAGCAGATGGAAATTACGAGGAAGCATCGTGGGGATGCCGTTCTTCGTTATGCTTGGCTTCCTTCTTCTAAAGGAATGATTACGAGTATTATGAAGTACGGGCTTGCTAATTATGGTTCATCCAAGACCAATTCCAGTTACGGCGTTGGAGTTCATCTTTTCCCTGCGAACTGTACTGATATCAGGTAGTGTAGTTTCCACCTTTTGATTTTCAGCTGACTGAATTTTTGTGCAATAAGGCCAAAATTGCAATAGGACATCACAGGTGCTTTTTAAGAAAAAAGTGATTTTCAATTGGCAGAACATATAATGATATGGAAGTTATGTTTTGTCTTAAAATAATGATGTAGTGACAACAGTTGGAACCGCAATGGGGGAGTCTGAAACTTCCCTATGGTTTTGTTGGTATAATGGACTGAATGCTTGTTGTGTTGTATGTGTCTGCCTACATGATGTATGTCTCTGATACAGATCAGGAAAAGTCGGACCAGTCTGAAGCTTATTGACTTCATTTTTTGTCAACTCAATTTATAATTTCCCCCAGTGTCTATCATCAGTAATAGAAGAGTATCAATCTAGTTTGGAAATTACTGCTTTCTATTTTTTTTTGTTTTGTATGGTACGTGGCCATATTCCTGAAGGATTATTTGTTTGAATTGTCAAGATGGACCCTTGTTGTTGGTATTCCGGTTTAAAACTATACTAGATTGGTTTTGGCCCAGTCATAGCATCAACAATCTTCCACATTATTCCCCAACAAAGCCTGTCCATTTAATTGATTCCTTGGTGCTTGTCAAATGTACATACCTGGCCTGTAAAAGATGCAAATGATGACCTCTGTTACGTGCTCGTACAACTGTGTTTAAATAGTTTCGTAGGGTTGTAGATGAATTTTATGTGTACACGAGATATCCATGCTACTCTTTTTTGTGATTGTTTTGATAAGGTGTCCTTTGATCCTTGAGGAAGTTTGTTATATTTTGGCTGCTTCTCCGTGATGCTTTGAAGTTTAGGCCTTTTGTGGCGTCTGTGCTATTGTCGCATTTTCTCATTCGTCGATTTGTTTGTTTTCATTCTGAAGTTTATTACTGTTGCAGCTTTCAGTTTCTTTACAGTGCAAAGTATTCTGATGTTGACAAAAATGGTGTACAATATATGATATTGTGCCGTGTAATAATGGGAAACATGGAACTGGTTTGTCCTGAATCAAAGCAGTTCCATCCCAGCTGTGAGGATTTTGATAATGGCGTTGATAGCCTTGAAAATCCGAAGTGTTATGTAGTCTGGACTATGAATACGAGTACGCACGTATTTCCAGAATACGTCGTCAGTTTCAAGCTCTCTCCTGATGCTGACGGTGACTATTTAAGTCCTTCCTATATAATCATTGTTTGCAGGAGTCTGCAGTTTCTGTGTACCGAAATTTGTACGTGTTCCAAGAGGACTTGGGTCATCTGATGGTAATTTAGGGGCTGTTTTGTTTTGACAGTGTTGGTTTTGGATGAGTTGTATATCTGAATAGAGCAGAATTAATGCAAAAGATTCATATAATCAACCTGAGATTTGGGATTTATGCTTCTGTTTAATACATTGGATTCCGTAATCCACTCGAATCAGATTAGAATGGAGGATTAGCTCCATTAAGATTTGTGGTTATCGATCAATTTAGTATTGAGGCGAGTTTATTCATTGATCAGTGAAATTTTACACTTAGCTCTTTCAAGATTGGTGTTTTTGTCTAATATCTACTACTACAATTATATTTCAGGCTTACCACCACGTTACAGGGACTCCGTTAGGCAAATCACACCTGGATTGCCTCTTTTTCTGTACAACTACTCAACCCATCAGCTTCACGGAGTTTTTGAGGTGTGTATGTCTACTCTATTTGCATTACATGATTGAATATACTGAAGAAGTTTTAATGTGAAGAAGTTGTACTAGCAGTTTTAAATTAATTTGTGACTTAGAGTTTTAATGTTTAATGTTAATGGTTAACCCGATAACCGAACCGATAACAATGAAATATCGATAAACCGATAACCGATTAACCAATATCTTAACGGTTCTTTAACGGTTTAGCATATATACAAACCGATAATGAATAAGTGAAACCGATAATTTTCAAAACCGAACCGAACCGACCGATATGCAGCCCTAGATTGAATGCAAAATGAGGTCCACAGATTCAATGAAAGTACTTATTTTATAGTTTTAAAATTACTATTATACCCTTGATCTTCTCAATTATTCACTCTTCCATATAATAAAATAATAACTAGATAGGTACATCCGTACTTTATACGGGCCCAACACATAATATGTATATAATTAAATACATTTCTATATACAACAATATCACTATCACGGACATATCATAAGATCCCAAATGTATATTTTATACAACCGTGGAAATATCACATTACTGGATGCTCACATTACATTCACATATCATAGTGATTGGTTCCTATATACATTGGTACATATGCTATTTATATATTCTACAACAGCATACACTTTTTTCCTTCACGATATGATCAATAAATTAAGCATTCATGATCAAACATCTATTAAATTAACTTTAATGATTAAATTAGTTTAGAAGTTCAAAATGTAAATATAAAACACATTTATTTTTTCATTGGAAGAATGCATCTCTTTCCAACCATGATTCACAAATCATGATTTGCATTTAGGTGTTACCCTTGAAGGATGTGTTGGAATATTATTCAGTACGGAATATGATAAGACCTTTTTATTTAAAGAAGACAAACACAAAAGCTATGAGGATAAAAAATTCAATACCGTAAGCTGTTGTGAATTATATTTGTGAAAAATCAACATAAAAAAAGATATTTTGACGGGACTCCTTGTAAAAAGACAACATACTATAACGTATTTCGTTTTCTGTTAATATTGATTTGTCTATAATTCATAATAATTTGGTACACATTTACTATGTCACACAACAATTCAATCTTAAAAAATACTCGCTCTTTAAAAGTTTATTGAACAAAAAAAGGAACATACGACACATTCACTAAAATAATACAAATATGAGACATCAGCGTTAGTTTGTCAATTATCACCAGTTGCATTCTCATACTTGTTTTTTTTTCTAGTGAGGAAATAGTATGTACAATTAACACACAACAGGTAACAACAAATAAAATAGATTCAGTCTCAATGTTTTGGGTTTCTGCCTGGTCAACATTTTTGTCCGCATTTATTTTTTTAAAAGTTTAATCAATTTTAGAATCTCTATTACATGATATTTTTTAGATTTAAATATTTTTATAAATTCTTGAATAAAAATAAATAAGAGTAAAAGTTCAATACATATTCCATACCAAGTAATAATTATATTTGTGAAACTCACGTCACTTTAAAAAAGTATAAGAGACATTCATTAACAGAGAAAAATAAAAATAAGCAATTTATATTTTATATTATAAAGAAATCATGAAGAAAAATATTTCTAATTAAATAAATTATACTTAATATAAACTCGGACGTAAAGATAGCTTTCACCGAAAAGATGAAACTATAAAATAGACAGTTCAAAACGTATGTACTAAATTAATTTTAAAATAAATATGCAAAATATTGTAAAGAAAAAATGAGCAGATCTTAAAATTAGATATCATTGTAATATTTCAAGATGAGTAAATCTAAGCTTGATATCATTGAAATAACTAACTAGGCTAAAAATAAACTTAGCTAAAAAACTTGGTATCACTGAAATAACTTCTTCTTTTTTTAAAAACAAAAATCTAACTTAGCTAAAAGGCTTCAGATCAAGGAGTAAAGAAGCAACATATTACTTTCAAGCCCGACGAAGAGGAAAGAACTTAGGCAGCCACGTCAAATGATTTGAGAAATAAGCCTTAGGATTTATCATCATCGGCATTACAAAAATATAGAAAAAAGATAAAAAAAATCAAAGCAATTTTCATCAAAACATTCAAAATTATACCATCCGATAATGATAAGCAAAACAAAAACACTGTGATGGTGACAAGAGATGAATGAATTCAATTATCAAGGGCTTGTTCATCCCTTAAACAACTTTTTAATTTAATTTCTTAAGGGGCAGATTTATTTTATGTAATAGAAATCCTTAAATTGACAGTTACAAAACCAAAACATCCAATACAACAAAATTTCTATAAAAACACATGCTAAAAGTAAACAAAAATTATCCATTCTACCAAAAATAAGCAACTTAAAAAAATACATAAAATTATAATTTGTTGAAGGAATAAATAAATGTTCAAGAAAAAATGAATAAGAACTGAGTATGAAAGAAAAATTAAGATAATAAAATAAAGAAGGTAGAGAAACTTACAAGATTGATGATAGAAATGAGAACTAATGAAAGAAGAGAGAACTCAATAATATGAGGAGTCTCTGCCTATTTATCTAATGAGTCAATTCTAGAAAGGTAGAGACACTAATTTATTAATTATTAATTATTAATTTTAGAAACACCATCAATTCTAGAAATGTCATTTAATGTGCATATGGTGGAAACAATAGACACATAGATAAATATTCACGTGGTAGAGAAATAATCTCCATCTTATTTTATATATCGTCATTTCATCGGATGTGATTTAAGAAATAAATAATGAATAAATAAAATTTACAAAATTGCTCCTTTTAAATCACTTTAATTTTTACATTTAATTGTATAAATGGGATACAATAAGAATGAAATGAAAATAATGTCATTAAAATAGTTTTCAAATAAAAAAAATAATATTCTTTTTGGGGTGGATTAAAAAAAAATGACTACACATAAATTGAAACGGACGAAATATAAATCTTGATAGATTTTTTTTGACAATTATTATATACAATGAAATAGATATATTATGAAATATCAAAACTACCCTTTGCAGTCTTTCTAGAAATATCATCTAATGTGGATATGGTCTAACCATAGGCAGATTAATAGATATTCAAATGTGGTAGAGAATTAGAAACATGAAAAGATATTTTTTGACAACTACAATAAAATTTATATGAAATATCAAAAATACTCTTGATCATTAAAATAGATATGAAATATCAAAATTACCCTTGGTCGTCCCTTTAATCATTTTTCTATAAAGTAGTAACTAGATAGGTATGCCCGTGCTTTGCACGGGCCCGACACGTAATTTTGCTATGAACCTAATATAATAAAGTTGCATATAATGATCAATATAAACTAATTTTTGCATATTATATTAAATAAATACATTTCAATATACAATATCACTATCACAGACATATCATAAGATTCCAAATGTATGTTTTATACAACCATGAAAATATCATAATATTGAATGCTCACATGACATTCACGTATCTAGTAATTGTTGCCTATTTACATTGATACATATATTATTTATAAATTTTACAACAAATGCATTTTTCCTGCTTTAATCAATCTCTTGAGTATTCACGATCAAATACTTGTTAAATTAGACTTCACAATCAAATACTTGTTAAATTAGACTTAGTGATTAAATTAATTTAGAAATTTAAAATCTGAGTATTTTATCATTGAAGGAATGCATTCTCTTTCCAACCATGATTCACATTTAGGCGTTACCTTTGAAGGATGTGTTGAAATTTCATTCAGTACAAAATATGATAAGATTTTTTTATTCAAATACCAACACAAAGCTATTAGGATAAAAGTTCCAATAAACTAAGATGTTGTAGTATCAAAACGACAATCCATTTATAAACTGAAAGAATTACTTCGTAGGTAGTACTAAAGAATGGGTATTTGTGGCATTAGTAATACTCTGTATATCTCTTTCTTTTGAAAATTTTCATACTCACCTATATATCTCTGTAGGTTATGTTGCTCGGACTCTTAAAAATATCGATCGGTGTGTGTCAGATACTCTAAAATAGTATATTTTGAAGGATTTGACACGGATGCGATAATATTTTTGAAGAGTCCGAGCAACTTAAGTTGTAGGTAGTTAGATTTGAACTCCTTATGTAGTCATTTACTTCACCCCAGTGCACAATTTCAGATCCCAGGAGATTCAGTTAGTACTCCTTCTACTCAACTTTACCTTTATAACTTCAAAAATGGTGACACAACCATGTCCTTAACCTGAATCTGCCGTGTAAAATAATATACTTTCACAATGAAAATTTACACTGTCAAAGAGCTAAATTGAACATTAAATATTCATTCAGTGTCACTTTTTGTGCAACACATTGTACACTTTCAGAACTTGAGATTTAACTTTTAACGTTATGAATAAAGATTTGTGCATACAAAACACCACAACAGTTTATGGCCACTTAAGTATATTGTTACATAAGATCATAAGTTCTGGAACACCTGCATACAGAGTCATGATAAGTAGATTTTACCTGAAAGCTAAATGCTGAAGCAATGGTAGGCATTCTTGTAGGCCAGGTGCATAGATAAATCACTTCTGCGCTACAAAGAATAGTTATACATTCAAAGAAATATTCATATTGTATCAAAAATAGAAAAATCATGATACTCAATCAAACATATCACTTTATTTTTAAATAAATTAATACTACGCCATTTCACTCATAATCAGAATTCTGTTGCTCAACCGAACCACTTTCGTCCTATTTAAGTTATATGGCTCTACAGTAAAGTGAAATTCTTATCCAAATGAGATAGAAATTAAAACTACATATATCTATTTCAAGTAATTTCTTCAGCTTGACGAAAAAAGATCTACATACCTTCATTATTGTCAATCATTAGTTTATAAGCGTCAAAAGATTTTATTACTTGCATTGTAATCAAATCTACCTTAGAACCAACATGCTGGACAGAAATCATGTTCATAAAAAATGCAGTGAGTCAATAAATCTCAACATTGGTTTATCTAATTCATTTAGATACTAATCATACAACTAAAATACATATTCTGAAGGCACTTATACTCTACAAAAGATTTGGCAGCTCTTAGTCTTCACTGCCAATGATAGCTAAATCAAATAAGGTCAATAAGACTGTAGCAATTAAACAAGAAATAATAGTGTAGATTTAAAATAATATAGAAACAACTTCCAAAAAAAATCTTTAGTAAGATAATCACAGACTGATAAAGCAATCAGTCCACACCAATAATAAACAACGCTACATCATAAGAGGGAAGAGAAGGTTTATTTTCACCTAGCCTTTGCAGAGAATGCACAAGCAAATCAGTGAAGAACATACGCACATTACTTCAATATTTTCTTTTGCAAGGACTATGGATTGTACATTAAACATGCACTTTGCAGTTTAAGTAATTATCTTTATTGTCAAATTGTTAGCTTACCACTACTATGGAAATGTCAAGCTCTTCAAATAAGAAGCAACACTACAATTTGATGATGCATTTGGTGTAAATTGCAAAGTATTTCAAAAGAAGAGTAGGGCCGGAGTCAATGATACTCCTCGCAGATTTTCAATAGTATAGAATTGTAAAGTTTCCTAAAGTTGCCTCATGTTTGAGGGTTTTTCTTTTTCTCATTAAAAAATGAAGGATTTTTTCCCTCTACTCCTTGGTTGCAGACCGAACAAATAGGAATAAGAAAGGGGTAAGGTCTGACTACATACCGCCCTTTCTAAACTTCATTTATGAGATTACACTGAGTATGTCATTGTAAAGCCAAGGAAAGGGTTTCATCATGTGGGTGTTTCATTATAGAGTAGTTAAGCCAAAAGCAAGCTTATGAGTTAAGTTAATCAGCATTGCAATAGTAGGATTCCTACGAACGACATGCACTCGATGTTTTTGTAGAAAATCTTCATAAGAATATACACCAAAGAATAAAGTCTGTAACATATCAGTGAAGAATTCAAATCAATAATTATTTTCAATGACATCCTTAGGTTTCTTAACCTTCGCGTCATCAAACTCAAGACCACAAATGCTCCCCTTATCTATGTTTAATAACATTGATAATGTCATTGCACAATGGTTAAAATTGGGGCTAGGGTTAGAATATTTATTTCACTCGTTTGAGGCATTCTACATTTTCATTGTAGCGGCCAGCAAGAGATACAATCTACTCAAGTTCACTATTGAGAGTTTTTAACTTTCTTAGTCTCGATCGCAAGATAAAATATTTTAGTACATCTTATATATATATATATATATATATATATATATATATATATATATATTTAATTTAAGATCATAAGATTCAAAAATTCTTACTTTGTAATGCAAGATGAGAAAATTTCGACGATTACAAAAGAAAAAGAAAGTTAGTGTTCATTATTAAGATCACAAGATTTAAAGTATTCTAGTTTTATAATGTAAGATGATACTAAACACCCCGTTAGCCGAGCTTTAGTGCACCGACTGTCCTTTAACAATAGATATAACTTAAAATCTTAATGCAGAGCACATGAAAATAGGCCAAAACCAATTAATACAGCAACTATAAAATGAAAACTTCTCCATGAAACCAATATATCTAACAGTGGAATGTTTTACAAATATAGAGTGGAAAACCATCAATTTTCTATGCACAAGCTATTATACCTGATCCCTTATAGTTCTCCAAAACAGAGGAGGACTCAGAATTTTAAGATGACTGTTAGATAATCCTTAGAACAAAATAGATGACCATTTGATGTGCTCATTACTTTGTTCACTGAACAGAGGAAAAGGCAAAAGTTGCTTCTTACGAGACACTCTGGTGTTTTGTGGAGCAGTAGAAGAAACCATTCCTAAAATAAGATATTGAAAATTTGAGAGACATTGCAAAATATGTAAAATACCGTTGAGACAGTGTAGGATAACCCTACCTTCTTCTCAATCCTTTTAGTGCAAAATACTAGATATTGTTTAAGAACATACACCAGAATAAAAAGAAAATATACATTGAAGATTAAGGTCTTTACACAAACGACAACGCTTCTGATAGTAAAAGACTTCATTTGGAGAGAGCCTGAAACTTCAGAAGAATCAAAAGTTCAAAATTAAAAGTATGAAGCATTTGTGAAGCAATCTGCACAGTGAATAGGTAAAGCATTAAAAACTTAAGTAGAAAAATATTTTTAGTAGAAGAACTCATGAAATGCAGCTGTAAGTAATTCCTTTGAAAAATTAAAGACAAGTTTCAATGCATTGATTTTACATTAGACAGAAATATAACAAAGACAGACAAACCAAATGAATATGAGATGTAAAACTTACTAAGCAACAAATAAATAATTTTTACCTTACTTGAAAGTACAATCATAGCATTACAGATACCTGTCCACGAAAATAGAATGGAAAAAAGATAGAGCCATAAAATTCTTATGTAATTTGATGGTAATTTTTTCTATTAAAAAGTATATTTTGAAAAATGCAGTTTGAGGTTATTTTATCATGATTTCTCCTTCAGTGGAGCAAAATTGTGTAAAAAAAAAAAATCAATATTAGGATAACAACTATATAGCCAAGTTTCACACGCATAACATCTCATCAAAAATTTTCTTGAAAAGAGGAATGAGACTAAGATTTCATGCAATAAGAAAATATTTTTTCTAGATGATCACATCTGAAAGAATTTTCTACTCCATCTAAACTTTCATATTACAGTGCAATTCTAGTCTCCATTTTGCAAATTAAGTAAATATATAACTGGCTGAACTTTTAGTCAATTGTCCATTAAACACATTGCTTATATGTACCCCAGCCTTTTAAACCATTATAGATCCATTATATTTAAGTTAGATTATGATAAATTCCTTAATGTAGATGCATGCAATGAATACAAACAAATCAATCATTAATCACGTGAACCAATCAGGATCATAGTAAGAAATTCCATGTAAACTATATAAGCAATAGAAACCAACATGCGGGAAATGAGAACAAAATCACACCTTAAGCCTTTCTAGTGACCTCCATATACGAGTATGGTGCACTACCACCTTGTGATCTTACCCCACCCTGCATTTGTAGATTTCGGTATTGCACATGAGGCCCTGGGCACCATATCTGGTAATATAGTTTATCACTTGTTGAATACCCTGATGATTCACTGGCCCATTAAGACCTCCAAGCAAATTCTCAGTCACCAAATCAGCTCTTTATGTAGCTAACAGGACTGTTAATGCATGTCCAAAAGTTGGTGTCACAGCTGCCACAACAGTCGTAGGAATAGAAGTAAGAGAATAGGTGAAAAACAAATGAGATTGTCAAGGAGATTTAGTCAATTTATTTTTTACACACAAGAAAACAGACAATAAGAGATAAGGAAATTTATTGAAAAATAGATATAGAGATGATAGCCAACGTCTGTCTAATCTGAGCCATACCCTTTGGGCATCTAATATATCCACCAGTGTCATATTTCTAACTACCTTCTTAATGTTACTTGAAGTTGAACATTTTCCTTGAAGATGAGAATTAGACATGCTAAAACATGCCAAAGAAGGCTATTGACTTGGCTAATCTCAATTGAAGACCTAAATGATAAAAAGAAACAAAAGATCAACAACAGTAAACATCGGAGAAAGACAGACAGACAGACACAATAAGGAAACAAGAACAAGAAGTATTATTTTTGTGCAAACTAAACACACGCTTGTCTCAATAACACAACTATTGCCAACTTCATACTATGATAAAAATATTAAATGTCTTGAATTGAAAAATTAGGACTTTATAAGTGATGGTTGCAAATTTACCTGTGAATGACATAAATCTGTTCATTATTATCTATTGTCTATTGACTATCTTTACACATATGGCTTTTGTATATTGGGTTGTTTAACAGAAAGAGATCATTAATGCCTCAAGTGATATATCAAAGTATGAATTAGCCCATAAAATCAGCGGCAAGAAGTATAAGTAAGAAAAGTGGGGATGAGAGTATAAGCACGTGTTAAGTTAAGATGCTAGTTTGGAAAGCTAGACTCTATGAACTCGAGCAGTTTTAATAGAGACCTTCTCATTTGTGTGTATGATAAAACTCAAATCTGTGTATGAAATATAATTTTGGACATAACTTTTCTCCATTTAATCAACATTGTACTACTCAATTGCTTAAATTAAACCCTCTCAACTTTTTGGCAAACAACACTAACATAAGTGAAATTATAAAAACTATGGGACAACTCATTCATGGTAGCAAGTGAAATATGCTTCAATAAGATTTTGCCATGTTCACATGAAAGAACACGATATTTAAGATGCTACAAACTAGGGGTTTTGAGCTGTAGGTGACAAAAGAGTTTTAAAATGAGGTGTAGGTGACACAAGTCTTAATAATTGAGTGTTGGTGACAATTACTTTATTATGGATTAAGAAAGTTGGGTAAGTTTGAGAATAGCCCATAAGTAATTAAATTTACACTTTAATCTAAATGCTTACCTAATATAACGGGAAACGGAGGGGGAAAAGGCACATTTCTCTCTCTTCTCATCCATTGTTATTTTCTCTCTCTTAGAGATTTTTGTTGTTCATTATTGTTGATGCTTTATTCATCATCCTCTGCTTCATTAGCATCATCTTCTACTTCATTATCATCTTTATCTTCTTCTTATTGACCATTGTCATTGTTGTTGTTACCACTACTGTTGTTATTTGACCAATTTCTTAGGTCAAATTTTATTTCGTACATCACTTTTCACTTTGGCATTACTTCATAGGAGACTTTGGTAAGTCAAATTATGATTTTTAGTTGAATTTGTCATTTGGGTAACTGATATTATTCTGTTTTTTCAATAATAGATAGCACGCGAACGTGAATGCAACATAAGAGCCATATATTTAAACAGATCAATCATCTATTGCGACAGATGAGACATCTGTTTCAAAGGAAGACTCATATGTTGGATTTATGTTTATGGTTCTATAGTGCCATAACATGAATCGAACAGATGGATTATCTGTTGCAACATATGACCCATCTATTGTAATAAATTAGTTATCTGGTGCAATATGATAAATATCTATTGCAACAGATTAGTAACTTGTTGAAACAGAACCTGAACTCGATTCCAATAGAGGTGTCGTCTGTTGCAATAGGGTAAATATTTATTGCAACATATTATTAACCTATTGCAACAGAACCTGAACTCGATTCCAACAGATGGTAAATATCTGTTGCAATATATTAGTAACCTATTATAATAGAACCTAACCTCGATTCCAATAGACGCATCATCTATTGCAACATGTAAGTCATCTATCGCAACAAGTTAATTATCTGTTGCAATATGTCACTCATCTGTTGGAATCAGCTTCAAAGGTGCCTTAGTACTATAACATCTATCCCAACAGGCGCTTCATCTATTGCAACAGATATATAGTCTGTTGTAACATATGATTCACCTGTTACAATAGATGACTCATCTATTGAAATCAGCTTCAGGAGCGTAACATGAATCCCAACAGGTAAGTAATCTGTTGTGACTGATCACTTACCTATTACAATAGATTACACATCTGTTGGGATTCATGTACGACACTATGAATCCATTATTAACTATTTTTGACAAACGACTTTATTTAGGTACCACTAATGGAAGGATCAATAACAATAGGGGCGGATTGTCATGGTCAATGGATCAAGAAGAGCAATCGATTTGTATGGCATTGGAAGGAGGGTGAAATTCTAGAGACGATAGCTATGATAGTCCAACGTGATGTTTTTCATGATGATTTTATGAACTTAATCATCAGCTATTGTGGACTGACTTGTCAACCGAAAGAACTCTTTAGCAGCTATATGCACAGCTCTTTTAAAAATCAGAGGGTACTAACTTTCAAGATAACCGATCAGGTTCGATTGCGTGCTTATCTTAGTGGTTCCTCCACGTTAGTGTTAAGGGTATACGTGGTTGAAAAGATGAGAAAGAATGAGAACCAGAACATAGAAAAAGAACAACAACAAGACATCTTTGATGATAAGTTGGATGATCTAGACATGAATATTCCAGATGATAATCAAATACCTACGCCCGTTGATGTGATCAATACGGTGGGAAGTTTTTCTTGATCGACACAGTCTGTCAATCTTTAATACGATGAGACTAGCTTTTTCAATTAAATGTCATTCAAGACAAGAAAGAACTATATGCCACTTTTTAAATTTCTTGCTTAAAAAAAGATTTCAGAATAAAGAAGGTGATTAATTCGAGTAGTGCCTTTTCCTACAAATGTGCTAATCCGAACAACAAGTGGTGGTTGAGAGCGGTGAAGTATGTAAGTTCTGACAGATTCGTCATTCATAAACATGAGAAGTATCATACATATAGTTTGGAGCACATCTCAGACCAAAATCCTCATGCCACGACAAAGGTCCTCGGTGAATATTTCAAAAATAATTTCCCCGATGGCAAATGCCCTTCTACAAGGGTTATGGCCAGTTAACTTTTTATGGAATTGGGTGTCCTGGTCAGTTATAGGAAGATATATACGACCATGGGGATTGTTAGGAACTTGGTTAGGGAGACACACGAGCATGGATATGCAGTCCTGGATGCCTACTGTTTCATGATTGAGTCCACAAATCCCAGAAGTAAGACAACATTGCATGTTGATGAAAACGGAAGGTTCAAGTACTTTTTTGTATCCTATGGTGATTGGATTCAAGGTTTTCTACATTTGAGAAAAGGCATAGACGTCGATGGTACCTTCTTGAAGAACAGGTATAATGGAGTTTTGCTAGCGGCGATAGTGCAGGATGCGGAGAATCACATCTTTTCTATCGCTTTTTATATAGCGGACAAGGAATGGATGCCTCTTATGGATTTTTTTGAACAACTGCAAAGATGCGTCGAATATACCAAAGAGTTATACTTTGTTTCGGATAGGCGTCCAAGTATTCCAAAGATAGATACAATTTTCTTCACTTCAACTTACTTTGGTTGTTGCACAGGCATCTTGGAGAGAACATTCGGACCAACTATCACAACGAAAGGGTTGTGACCCTTTTTTATAGAGCAAATAAAGAATATAGCAGAGAGGAGTTTTTAGACCATTTCAATAAAATAACAAATGTGCATCCCAAGGCAACAGAACATCTCGTATGTGTCAGTTTTGAGAAATAGAACCACACATTCTGTTCGGCAGATAGATACAATCTTATTAATTTAATGTCTTATTTAAGTTACAAGTTTAGTATGATGTCGTACTAAGTGATTCTGTAGTATAGGTACAATATTATGACATCAAACATAGATGAATCGGTGAATTCATTGTTTGACGATGAAAGAGAATTTCCCATCAAGGCTCTATTTGAAATAATAAATAAGAAGTATGGCCAATTTTTTAATGAAAGACGTGTACAGTCCGAGGGCCTAAGAAAAATCCCATTTGTTCTCGAAATTGAAAAAATAATATCAATGAATATTAGTTTAGTGAATAGGTTATTATCTTATAAAATAGCAGATTACAAATTCAGTATCACTGGTCATGATGATGTTGCCACGGTCGATCTTCAAACAAGATCTTATATGTGAAGAGTTTTTGACTTGGACAAAATACTCTGTGCACATGCTATGGCAGCGATTCGAGTTCAATACGATCTAAAATATGGACCTAAAGTTTACGAGCACTCCTCTCAATATTATTCGATGGAAAAATATGAAATGACACATAACGGGCATATTACTCTGGTGTCTCCCAAAGAATCTTGGGGTGTTCCTGCAGAGCTTTTGGGGAGATAAATACCTCCTCTATATATTGACCCAAGCACTATCGAACCGGGAAAAAAGCTATATAAGAGAAGGCGTGCAGTCGGAGAATCATTTTCATCAAGAAGAAATAAGTGTTCCGTATGTAAGTGCATTAGCTATAAAAACAATTACATGCCTGCATCGTAATCCACCATGATCGTCGTAATTGCAAAAACTTGTGTTGTTGTTTGTTGTGAACTTTTATATATTTAACTCATTGTTATGAATGTAATGTTACCATTTATTATATATAAAATATCTTTTTTCATAACTTGTGCATCAATAAAAAGAGGCAAAACATGAACTAATTAAATAATACAACATACCACAATTATATTCAACAGATTACTCATCTGTGGTAATAGATGGACATTAGCTGGAAGAACACAACACATTTACATCAAACTAGAATATTTTCCTCCAACAGATGAATAATTTGTTGACAAAATCCCAACCGATTATTTCCAACAGATGGTCCATCTGTTGAGAGAACTCAAATGCCAAAATTGCCATTGCTATTGAATTCAAAATTGCTCCTTACCTCCAACAGTCAATATGTTTAGAAGAAGGAATATATAGAATGAAAATTAAATAAGAATTAAAAAGCCAAAGTCGACCAACAATAAATTTTCCATTAAACAAAAAATAAAATACATTAGGTATAAAAAAAGGCAAAACATGAACTAAATAATACAACAGGCCACAGTTATATTCAATAGATTACCCATTTGTGGTAACAGATGGACATTAGCTGGAAGAACACAACATAGTTCCATTAAACTGGAATGTTTTCCTCCAACAGATGGATAATCTGCTGACAGAAACCCAACCAATCTATTCCAACAGATGGTCCATCTGTTGAAAGAACTCAAATGCCATACTTGCTATTGCTACTAGATTCAAAATTGCTCCTTACGTCCAACATCGACATGTTAACAAGTTTAGAAAAAGGAATAGACAGAATGAAAATTAAATAAGAATTAAAAAGCCAAAGTCAACCAATAATAAATTTTTCATTAAACAAAATACATTAGGTATAGATACGATATAGAATTAAAAAAAAACACATTCTAATTATTATTATTATCAGCAGCAATATTATTATTGCCAGCCATCTAATCTTTAACCGGTAGAAGCAAGGCCCTCCTAAGCTTGTGAATCTCCATGATCATCCGTGCTCTCATGGCGGATAACTCCCACCACAGGTCGTGAACCTGGGACTCAAGTTTTTGGATAGTTTCTTGTAGAATTGCAACATCCTAATTTGTATCAGCTATATCTAGAGCACGCATGAATTGAACAAAAAAAGTAAACACAAAAGTAAAGAAAAGAGTCTGAATGTAATACAATTTATACTAAGAATTGGTAGATTTACACAAAAAAACTTACCTCAATGAGAAAGGAATATGCTATTTAAAGAGAAGTGGTTGAAGATATAATACTAAAAGATAAAATGCAAGAAATAAATAAAAGTGGAGGGACCTATTTATGAGGATTGAATCTGAATATGTTAGGTAAAAAGACACGAATGATCAGGTCCATTGTATTAATTATATTCAAACTGCTGGATTTTTGTTTTCTGTGAAAAGACATGACTTTTTCTTTTACATCCAAACTTCTCACCTTTTCAAAATGGTTTGAGACTTAGTAACAACCATTATTATTAAGCTGTTACAATAGATCATTTAGGAAAAAAGGCACGACTGTTCAGGTCCATTGTATTAATTACATTCAAACTGTTGGCTTTTTATTTTCTGTGGAAATACGTGATTTTTTCTTTTACATTCAAACTTCTTACCTTTTCAAAATGGTTTGAGACTTAAGACTTAATAACAACTATTATTATTGATCTTTTGTAAAAAATCATTCTTTATCCCAACAGATAACCCACTATCGTAATAGATTTATCATCAGTTATAATAGATGGTTTGTATGTGCAACAGATGATACATCTGTTATAACATATGGATTATCTATTACGATAAAAACTTCTCACTTTTTCAAAATGGTTTGAGACTTGAGACTTAATAATATTCGTTATTATTAAGCTGTTGCAACAAATCGTCCATCTGTCCTAACAGATAACCCACTATCATAACAGATTTACCATCAGTTGCAACAGATTTACCATCGTGCAACAGATGATACATCTGTTGCAATATATGGGTTATCTGTTGCGACATAAACTTCTTAGCCTTTCAAAACAGTTTGAGACTTGAGACTTAATAACAACTGTTATTATTGAGTTGTTGTAATAGATCGTCCACCTGTCTCAATAGATAATATAAGACTCTGTAAAATCCTAAGCTTAACTCAGTCCGTTAAATCTAGAAAAGGGGGGCTCTAGACTTAGAGCTTTTAGCTAAGTTTTTGTACTTAGCATTAACTTAGCCTTCATAAGTTGGTAATCTAATTTAATAACCCTTACGACCATTAAATATCAATCTTCAATTAGGTTAATTCGTGATTAGGAATGTCAGTAGATGTTCTCGAACGAGTTTCAGATTTGTCAAGCATTATTTAAGGCACGTTTGGAAGTCTAAACCAGTGGATCAACGCGATCTAAATATGTTACATCGCCTATTGCATTGATAAATATTTTTTCCAGCTTCCAGTGTCAAATTCTAGTGAGCCGATGTGGCATGCTGGCCATAGCATCGATACCATCGACGTGGCGTGTCGAGCTGTGCGTCACTGGACACGTTTTCAGTCATTAAAAGCCCGCATCCTGAGGGGTAATTGGGTATTTTTTCACCCCTATTCAGCCCCAAAAAACATGATATTAAGTCATTCCTAGGGTAAAAACCTTCACTTTCTCTCAAATTGCTCTCAAGAACAAACCCTAGGTCCCATGATTTCAAGATCATGCTTCAAGAACACTCCATCATTCTTCACAAATTTGAATACCAAGGTATGTGAAGTATTCATCCAAGGGTTTTCTTCCACCCTTGGAGTTCAAGAAACTCTTTTAAACTATAAGTTAATTGATCTAATAGATTTTATGTTGGATTTTAATATAATCTTGACTATGTTTTTGAATGGGTTTTCAATTCCATGATTTATCATATGTTTCATGAAAAATAGTTAGATGTGAATTGAATTGTGTGAACTTCATGTTGAACTCTTGAATTGCAAGTGAATGTAGTATC
Organism: Capsicum baccatum var. pendulum; assembly: GCA_030864225.1. Classification (NCBI taxonomy): domain Eukaryota; kingdom Viridiplantae; phylum Streptophyta; class Magnoliopsida; order Solanales; family Solanaceae; genus Capsicum; species Capsicum baccatum. The sequence continues at coordinate 198,348,849 of CM061560.1, read as the reverse complement.
CATGATAGTATTATATGTTAATTAATATGTGAAATGCCCATGCCTCCCAAGTGTTTGACAAAATGCTTATATGAATTGATTAGTGCAAACAAAATATGTTATTATGTGGTTTCAATCATACACAAGCCCATGTATATCTAGTGTTTAACAAAAATTTCTAAATGAATGCATTATTGGTAAACAAGTACTATTGTGCTATTAAAGTCATACAGTGTTTTACTTTTCATGCTATCGAGTCCTGGGGTATTCAATACCTAAAAATCTAGTTGTTTGTCTCGAGTTACAGTAGTTACAGAACAGTCTCAGTAGTGCCACGAATAGTAGTACCTCAGTAATCAGTCCCAGTCCAGAACTCAATAGTGTTCAGTTCAGAACTTAACTTAGTAGCATTCAGTTTAGAACTCAGTAAACTCAGTCAGCTAATAGAACTCAGTAGTACTCCATCAGTTAACGAAACCTAGTGAATTTAGTTCAGTTTAGATAGACAGCACGATCAGTAATAGTTCAGTCTAGCCTAGCACAGTTTAGAAATCAGTTCAGTGTCTATTCAGTAGGGAGTAGGAATCAACACCGAGTAAACACAAGGATGGGAACTCACCTGCCAGTAAAGGGTGTGATCCTTAGAAGCAGTCCTTGTGTTCCATAACTACATAGCCAGCGTAGGTTGAGACATCAACCTTTTAGTTGAGGTATTCTACCTGCCAGTTGAGGGTACCACCATTCTCGTTTAGAGCACCTGCCAGATGAGGATGACTCAGCACTTGTCTTTACTCGTGGCACGGTACTGACACCCTTCCAATTAGGGTTACAGATTAGACCCCACCTCAGTTACCTTATTTAGGGCATTTCGATTAGATGATTATCTCCCATAGTTTCAGTTTCAGTCTCAGTATAGAACTCAGTCTAGTTCTACAGAATCAGGACCGTCAGAGATAGTCACACAACTCAGTATGGAACTCAGCACAGTTTCGTTCTATAGAATTAGGAATATCAAAAAATAGTCATTCAGTTATCAGTATTATAGTATCAGTAAACTCAAATATCAGTTAATCAATATTTATAATTCAGCATCCAGTATTGATATGATCTCAGTTATAGTTTATGTATTCATGCATGTACTCTCATTCAATTATATTCATGCTACCCAGTCAGTTATTTGTTCATGCATATGAACCCATGCATATCATCCTACCTCACTTAGCATACCAGTACATTTAAAGTATTGATGTATACCTTTCTTTTATGTTAAATGTTTTATATCATAGGTTCATATATACGGGCACCCGACCGCACTTAGCAACTCACTCTATCAGCAATAGGCCTAGTGGTGAGTACTCATAGTTTGAGGATAAAGTTATTATATTGTTTTAGCATTTCAGTATGTAGTAGTTGGAGTAAGTTGGGGGCTTGTCCCATCAACTCTAAATTCAGTCAGTTAGAGGCTTCAGACTAGAGTATTTCAGACATATATTTTAGTATTTAGATTTTAGTACTCAGTATTTATTTCAGTTACAAACCTTATGATGTTTACAACCCCTAATTTTACATTTATTTCAATTATATTATTATTATAGTATAACTATTATTCAGTGCTCACAGCAGGTACTGATAACGCTCAATCTACAGCTCTCGTAGGAGTGTAAAGCGGTCGCTAGCAAATATAAAACCCAACTGGGTTGGGTATCGATCCCACAGGGAATATCTTGGTCAACAAGTAAGCAACGATTACTAGACTTTTAGTGCAAGTCTCGTAAGTAGGAGGATTGTAATGTGTAACCAAAATATTAAAGTAAAAACTGAAAATAGCAAAGTAAACAGAAAGAATAGTTATTAAGTTGTAAACAATGAGAATTGAGGAGTTGGAGTTATGTCCACCTTCTGAGTTATACGTCTCTATTGGCTATGAGTGTGTTGAATTCCGACATGCATGTGCTTATAGAGAATTGTATTCGATGGTAAATCCAGGCGTCTTTCAACCTATTCGAGGATTATTTCACTTTAACTCTTTCGAGCTTAAAGCGTGTCTAACGGTACGAATTCTTCAAGAGGTTAATCCAGTTACGACACTAAATTTTTAATAGGGGATGGGACCCTACTACCTTGACATTATCTCTTTTCCAGATAGATAACCTTTCTTTCGAACAAGTTAAATGTTATACTGGCGTATTCCTGCGTTTGCAACCACAAAGAATTTAGGTTAAGACGAAGAGAATAATGATATAAGCAGCATACGTGTCACAAACTCACAAACTCATAGTAATAGATAGTATCTCATTCTGCTTCCATAACCCCAACAGAGAAGTTTAGTTATCCATGAGTGCGAAGGAAATCACAATTGACATTGTTATTATACCACAATATGAATTTTGTGTAGCACAAGTGTGGTAGGCGTTAGGCGTGATTTCTTGCAAGTAACGTTTCTCTTGTTGCGGAAATTAAGAATTGAATAGATGAATAGAAGAAGAATAAAAAGTAGAATTAATGGAAGGGTTAGAAGAAGAGTTATAGAGTAATAGAATTAATGAGGAATGAATAAAAATCTCTAGCAAGATAGGGTATTTATAATACCCATATCCTATTCCTACTAAGCTAATGAAATACTTAACCCAATTGTACTAGGTTAATGTATCATTATCCTAATCCTACTAAGTTATTGCTAGTCCCCAAAGTCTTCAGAATTGCTGTTTTTGCTTGGAACATATTTTCCATGCGTCACTTTTGGTCCTTAGGCGTCCAAGCTTCCTTTTCTCCTTTCGTGAAGCTTTCTTTGGCGTCAAGTAATCCATAAAATGCTGAATTCTGCATCATTTATACCTGAAACTTTGCTAATCATGTTCGTTAGCTCACTTACAGGAAAAAGGACTAAAAGTGCATGAAATATATAATTTGTTCTCAAAACTTGGCTAAAATATGGGCAAAATCTAATGCTATAGGCGTGTAAATTCGCCTATCATCAACACCCCACACTTAAAGCCTTGTTCATCCTCGAACAAAATATCATGTCCCTCTAAACATTAATTTAGGTTTCACAGCAACAACACAAAATATTCATCAAGACAAGCACAACAATTACCAACAAAGAGTAGTTTTCCAATCATTAGTAGAAACAATTCCACCTCTAATATAGACTCGTGATGATGGTTAATTAGTATTCAAAAGTTAAGGTACAAAGAATCATACACCACTATCCAAAACTCATCAACCATGTGTGTCTCACAATATATTACCCATAATCACTCACAAGTATAGCATCTTTTTCAAACATGGGTATAAAAATATCCTTGCTCTTGCTCTCACAAAGAATTCATATGTTGCAACTGATGACCATAGGCTTGCCCTTTGTGTAATGCTCCACTAAATATCAGAATGCTAGGCTTAGGATCAAGTAGGTCTTTTGATGGTTGTAATGTAGGCTAAGGGACGGGTAGGACTATTTTGGCCAGAAATAGTGACTATGTTTCTAAGCGCTTTAATACATCACATTATATCATTAACACTTTTTCTTTCAAACAACCTTTCTACGTTTTTTTATTCTACCACCCTTTTTCTCCTCTTTTGTTTTCCTTTCCCTTTTCTTTTCATAACATACCTCTTATAATAGAACTTTCTTTTTCATAACACATTCAAGCACCAATACATTCTTAAAGCATCATACTCACCCAATTTCCTCTTATTTTGTCACATGACTTTTACACTTTAAAGCACTTAAGAATTTTGGATCAAATTATGGTCTTGAAACAAATGGATTAGGCTTACATATGAGGTTTGTCAAAGAAAATAGGCTTTAAAGGCTCAAAAGGGTTTAACTAGGATGATGTCCATGGGTAGGTAAAAATGAAGGTAAATAATCATAGGTTGCCACAGAATGCCTAAATCATCTCCTAAACTTGCATTCTTTATTTTCTCTTTGCACACATACCATGCAAGTTCTAGCATCAGCCACAAGCATAGAATATACTATTATCTCACACACACAAGGCACATGGTCAACTTTATTGGGAGTAGTATAGACTCTTGCCCCAACAGATGAAGGAATTGAACCACATAATATCACATAGTGAGTCACAATTAGAGCCTAAACGTCTCAATAGTCATAATGTTAGCACAAACTCTTGTTATAATCTCATGCTGCCTATTAGAATGATTTTATGTGAAGCTAAGTAAGAAAAATTTTACTACTAAAAAAAACAAAAAAAAACAATTTCGAAAAACAACAAACTAAGCAAACAAACATAAATAAATGCAAATGCGGATAGAGAAGTAAAGCATGCAAATACCACCACCCCACACTTAAACAGGACACTGCCCTCAGTGGAAAATAAATACGAAGAACCTGGTCAGTCGGGCTCCTCCTCTATGTCGGGGGTCATACCCCCTTCGTCGGAATCATCATGGGAGTCGTCGTCATCAGAATTCTCCTCCATGTCGGAGTCTGGCATGCGTCGATCATCATCGGTTGGCACATCATCATCAAGAGGTTCCTCAAAGTATGTACCTACTCCACACATCTCCCTCGCATGCATATTCATTGGATAGTCATGGTCCAGCTGTTGGAGCTCTGCAGCAGTTAGAACACGACCTCCGCTCATCATGGTGAACCGTGTCATGCCATAAAGATGACGGAAGAAACTCTCATCTCGAGCATGTCTCTCCGCAGTAGTAAGGTTGACGCCATGTGTTGTTTCAGCATCTTTGACCTTTGTGAGGTCAACCTTCTTCGGGTTATGTGGGAGTTTGTGATCAGCTGGTTCCTCTTCGATGTCCTCCTTCCGCAAGATTGCTGTCAACAGGTTGCCAAAGGTGAAGTGGGACCGCTTGTGTAGTCTGGCCTTCCGCATTGTAGAACGAATGATTGCCCCAATGTTGATAGGGACATTCGTCATCAATGCATAGACCAAACACACTCTATCTCTTGTTATTTTGGTGTACTGGGTCCCAGGAATAAGGCAAGAGTTGACAATACGCAACCATATTCTTGCTTCCCTATTCAAAGGAACATAGGGGAAGGTGTTGTGTCGTCCGGTGTCCTTATGTCTGCTCCACCTTGCCGTGGATCTACTTCCACAAAGTATGTGTTGAATTGCTCTATAAGGAGGTCTACTGTACAGCTCTTTGAATGGTGCTGGATCGACTGAAGGTAAGACAAGAAAGGAGTTGATCAAATCCACATTGAGTTGTAGAACTTGGCCCCTAATCTTGACTTCGCTGCCTGTGATTTTCGGCGACCAGTTGGCATAAAATTCTCGTGTCCAATCAATATTGCATTCTCCCATGTCGCGGAAGATGAAATCCAGATTTAGTACCATAATTTTCGCCAACATGCGCGGCTCCTTCTTTGCTAGGCTGTCCTTGTTGATCAAGTCGACATGAACGTATTTTCCTTCCTTGTTGTTCCTATACCATTCCTTGGCTTCCTCCTCAAGAACCCATTTTATTCCAACCATGCGGCGTAGTAATTGCATTGAGGATGATTCTCCTTGGTCCTTGCGACCTCTTTTCTTGCCCTTTTGGGAAGTGGTAGCCTTATCTTGTCTTGCTTTGGGTGCCATTGTACCTGAGATTTAAACAATGTTCCTATTAGCATCAGCTCGATATATACAATCTATACACAAGCAGTAGGGGTACTACCCCACACTTATGTTGTTGATACAAATTAGTGAAGTGGAAGTAGTCGATTACTTAGACTTCATCGACATGCATTTTAGGCGCTATATTCCGACAAGAAAATCAGAGATGTATCACTTCTTGCAACCGTAGAAATACTTTCATGTTAGGTATAACAAGACTACTACATAGGGATTACATCCTGGTATAGTTTCTATCAATAATCACAACCTCCTATGTCGGTAGGCAACTATAAGTCTTATCCCGATGAACGGGATCTTCTAACATGTAGGTATTCAAGTGACAAGGTTATGCAATGTTCGTGACTATAGCAATTCCGCAATCAGTATAACAATGCATCAAAATCAAATTCAAGTCGGAAATAGTTTAAGATCATCCTAACGTATATTTTCACTCACATGGTTTTGTATCAACAATTCAAACACATTAACATCACCAATATTTCTTCAAGATGTAGCAATTCATAATAGACATAGCAACGTAGTACTTACAAAAAATAGATGAAGAATAAAAGAGTACTTATGTGATTGAAGCCTTTGGAGATGTTCTTGTGAAGTGGGAGAGCAAAAAGAAAAATTTTGAGATGTTTTGGAGAGTATGTGCGGCGCCTAGGTCAAGTTTCCAATGTGTTTATGTTTCAAGACTAAGTATCCTTTATATAGGAAAAGAATGGGTCGGGTTTTCACCCATTTAAAATTGGTTTTGGAGACAAAAAGTGACCATAGGCGGCGCCTTTAGCTTTGCCTATGCATGGTATAGGCGGCGCCTAATGCAAAGCATTTGCTAGCATAGGCGGCGCCTAGTGCAATGCCTTTAGTGACCATAGGCGGTGCCTTTAGCATGGCATATGAGATTCTGAGACCAAATGCTTTAGCATAGGCGGCGCCTATGCTATAGCATACTTGAGCGTGGACGGCGCCTATACCTTTGCACACTAGATTTCGAGACCTTAGGCTATAGTATAGGCGTTGCCTTGTTCGTGGCCTAGTTTTACCTAGGCCTAGCCTTGCTCGATGCCTATTTTGTCATGAGCAATGCTCAATCCATAGCCTTATGCATCTTAATTCCAAACTTACCACCTTTACCATGCACTACGTCCAAATCGTCATTTGAAACCAATCTCCTTGTTGAATACCTCTTGCACCTACATTTGCTCAAAACCAATGAAAACGATTAGTACGATGGGTTGCCTCCCACCAAGCGCCTTAGTTTTGGTCGTGGCATGACTCTTATGTTTGGATTTTCATTTATCAAAAGCAAAACAAGTACTAGAACGAAAGAAAGACAAAACGATAAACGATAAATGATAACCGATAAACGATGGGTTGCCTCCCATCTAGCGTCGTATTTATTGTCGCGGCATGACATAGTTACCTCGAGTACTTAGACTTCGTCGAGATAAATGATGGCCATATAATTCATCGAGTTAAGAGGACCGATATAAGGTTTAACACGTTGACCATTCACCTTGAAGACAACAACATTATTGTCTTCCAATTCAACTACTCCAGACGAGTAGACTTGGATAACTTTGTATGGACCAGACCACTTAGACTTTAACTTACCTGGGAACAGCTTCAATCTAGAGTTGAAGAGAAGCACCATATCATCCTTTTGAAAGTTTTGTCGAACAATTCGCTGATCATGATACTTCTTCATCCGCTCCTTGTATAGGTCTGACCTTTCATATGCATGGAGACGGAACTCATCTAATTCGTTCAGCTGCTCCAACCTCAGATTCATCGCATCATCACAATTCAAATTCAATTGCTTCAACGCCCACAATGCCTTATGTTCGAGCTCAATGGGTAAATGACAAGCCTTCCCATAAACTAGTTGATAAGGGGACATGCCGATGGGTGTTTTGAATGCAGTCCTATACGCCCATAGTGTATCATCTAGCTTCTGAGACCAATCCTTCCTATTAGCATTTACCGTCTTCGTAAGGATTTGCTTGATCTCCCGATTGGAAACCTCTACTTTTCCACTCGTTTATGGGTGATAAGGCGTGGCTACCTTATGTTGCTTGACACTATACTTGGCCAATATGGATTTGAATAGCTTGTTGCAAAAGTGAGATCCTCCATCACTTATGATAGTACATGGTACTCCAAAGCGAGAGAAGATATTCCTCTTCAAAAATGCTACAACACGCTTTCCCTCGTTGTCGGCCAACGCTACAGCTTCAACCCATTTCGAGACATAATCTACAGCAACTAAGATGTACTTCATTCCAAACGAATTCACGAATGGACCCATAAAATCAATGCCCCACACGTCAAAGAGTTCTACCTCAAGAATTTTCGACATGGGCATCTCATGGTGTTTCAAAATAGCACCTTGTCTTTGGCATTGGTTGCATCTTCTAACAAAGTCATAGGCATCTCTAAATATCGAAGGCCAATAATATCCACTTTGCAATACTTTTCTTGTCGTCCGATTGCCTGCGTGATGTCCTCCAACTTGGGAAGTATGGCATGCTTCTAATATAGTAGGCACCTCTACATGGGATATACATCGTCGAATAATCCCATCCGCACATCGTCGAAACAAATATGGCTCATCCCAATAGTAGTGTTGTACGTCATGCATAAACTTCCTCTTTGGATGGTATGATAAATTGGCAGGTATTACATTACTCACCACAAAATTTGCAAAGTCGGCATACCATGGTAACTTTTCTGTTATCGTCGCTAGGATCTCCTCGTCAGGGAATGCATCATCAATCTTGATATCAGGCTGCGCCACATGCTCGTTCTCGAGTCTAGATAGATGGTCGGCCACTTGGTTTTCGCAACCTTTTCTATCTTTAACTTCGAAATCAAACTCTTGCAGCAGCAATACCCATCGAATTAATCTTGGTTTTACATCCTTCTTTATCATTATATACCTAAGAGCTGCATGGTCTGTATGAACGATGACCTTAGTACCCAATAGATAGGCATGAAACTTCTCAAACGCATACACAACCGCTAGGAGCTCTTGTTCTGTCACAGTGTAGTTCCTTTGGGCTTCATTTAGGACCTTACTCGCATAGTAGATAGGATGAAATAATTTCTCCTTTCTCTGACCAAGCACAGCTCCAACGGCTACACCACTAGCATCACACATGACTTCGAATGGGAGAGACCAATCTGGTGCTACTATGATAGGGGCTTCAATGAGTTTTCCTTTGAGGTATTCGAATGCCTTTAAGCAATCTTCATTGAAGTCAAACTTCGCATCTTTCTCCAAGATTTTGCACAATGGACTAGCAATTTTGGAGAAGTCTTTGATGAACCGACGATAGAAACCTGCATGGCCGAGAAAACTATGAACTCCCTTCACCAAAATTGGAGGTGGTAGCTTCTCAATGACTTCGATTTTTGCTCGATCAACCTCAATTCCTCTTTCAGATATTTTGTGCCCAAGAACAATTTCTTCTTTTACCATGAAGTGGCACTTCTCCCAATTCAGCACTAGGTTGAATTCTACACATCTTTGCAATGCCATACTTAGGTTTGCCAAGCACGCTTCAATAGTCTCACCAATAATTGAAAAATCGTCCATAAATACCTCCAAAGTGTCTTCAAGCATATCAGAAAAAATTGACATCATACAACGTTGAAAGGTGGCTGGTGCGTTACATAGCCCGAATGACATACGTTTGAAGGCAAACGTACCATATGGGCATGTAAACATTGTCTTCTCTTGGTCTTCGGGTGCAATACAAATCTGATTATATCCTGAATATCCGTCTAAGAAGCAAAACAATCCTTTCCCCGCTAATCGATCTAGCATTTGGTCCATAAATAACATTGGAAAGTGATCTTTGAGTGTCCAAGAATTCAACTTTTGGTAGTCCATGCATACTCTCCATCCAGTGATGGGTCTGAGTGGAATAAGCTCATTCTTCGCATTCGCGACCACCATCATGCCTCCTTTCTTGGGAACACATTGTACCGGGCTTACCCATGTACTATCAGAGATTGGATACACAACCCCAGCATCTAACCACTTGATAATTTCTTTCTTCACCACTTCTTGCGTAGGTGGGTTTAGACGTCTTTGATGCTCAATGGTGGGTGTGCAATTCTCTTCAAGCTGAATTTTATGTGTACAAATCCCAGGTGGAATACCAATAATATCCGCAATGGTCCATCCAATGGCTCTAATATACTTCCGTAGAATAGAAATGAGAGCTGTAACGTTTTGCTCACCCAAATCTGCTGCAACAATGACTGGAAGTGTGTTTCCGCTTCCTAGGAATGCATACTTTAAATGTCTTGGCAGCTCCTTCAATTCTAATATGGGTGGCTCTTCAATAGATGACTTAGCTAGTGGTATGGGTCGATTCTTGAGATCAAGGTCCAGCTTCTTGGGAGCATAGAGATATGTCCCTAATCCTGATAGAGCACCAATAACTTCTTTACAATTTTCAGCATCCTCATTCTCTCCATTCATGAGCACAACCGCCAAAGGGTCATCAATAATTTGCTCTTCTTCAAGTAATTCTTTCTCATCATCAAAGTAAACATCAGCCACCAAAAATACACTCAGATCTTTGGGTTGCTTCATTGATTTGCAAACATCAAAGCGAACTACTTCGTCATTTATTCGAAACAAAAGCTCATTAGCTCTTAAATCAATAAGTATGCTTCCCGTAGCAAGGAAAGGACGCCCCAAGATTATGGGAACTTCTGAGTCTGCCTCACAATCCAAAATAACAAAGTCTGCTGGAAATATAAATGAAGAAACCTTTACCAAGACATCACATAGAATACCAACAGGTCATTTTACCGACCTATCCGCCATTACGAGCCTCATGTTGGTTGGAGTAGGATCAACCAAACCCAAATTCTTATAGATAGATAATGGCATCAAATTGATGCTGGATCCTAAGTCACATAATGCCTTGGCAAAATTTAAAGATCCAACGGTGCAAGGAATAGTGAAAGCGTCGGGGTCAGCCTTCTTCTGAACTATTGATCGGGTAGCGATTGCGTTGCAGTGATGAACATCATCTTTCAACTCATAACTTGCTGCCCGCTTCTTTGTCAAAAGATCCTTCATAAATTTCGCATACCCAGGCATTTGTTCAAGTGCCTCCTCCAATGGAACATTAATGGTCAGCTGCTTTAACATAGTCATGAATTTGCTGAATTTCGTGTCATCCGCCACCTTCTTCAATCTTTGAGGGAAAGGTGGTGGTGGGTATGGAATTGTTCTCTCCACGGCTTTCTTCTCCTCTTGCTTCTGTTTTTCAGCTTTTTCAGGTTGCAAATTGTTGGGGTTAACGTCGTTGACGATAGGATTAGTTGCAGCGGCATCTTCTCCTTTCGCCTTATCATCAATGTCCACTACTTCGTCAACCACTTGCTTGCTTTTTTTTGAAGTTTCCAGTATCTTACCACTTCGGGTAGTGATGGCCATGCATGACCCATCATTCCTTGGGTTTTGCACAGTATCGCTAGGTAAAGTGCCAGCCTTTCTTTGATTGAGTGCTGCTGAAAGTTGGCTCAATTGCTGCTCTATTTGCTTGATTGAAGTGGAATGAGAATCAACTATTTGTTTCATAGAGGACAAATCATTAACTACCTCCGTCACTCCCGCGCTTGTTGCTTTCACTCCTTTCAATATTTTAGCCAGCATGTCTTCCATACTTCCAAAACTAGATGTGGTGGCGTCACGTCTTCCAGGGGGAACGTACAAACCACTCTTTTCATTCTTGTTCTTCCAACTACCTTGGTCCTTGTTTCCAGATTTATCATAATAGTTCCGACCTTGGTTTCCTTGGGTATTACCTCGAAAACCCCTCTGATTGTTCAAGTAGTTGGCCTCTTCTTCCGAATCAGATTTGTCTCTTCCTTTAGACGCAATAGCTTTCACTTTTTCAGTCTTCCCTGATAATAAATGCTTTGTAAGAAGATCCACTTGTGTTTTCATGTGCGCCATATCTTGATCACATTCTTCTTCTCTTCTTCTTTGGTCTGCAGTCATACCAATAGATAAAGTGGGGCTTGCTACCTCAGAATCCTTGGTATGCCAAGCTCTACTTTGCTTCATCATACGATCTAGCATATTGCTTGCTTGACCAAAGAAGAGGTCCATAAAAGATCCTCCAGTTGCATTATCCACCACTGGTTTAGTTATTGAATTCAAGGCTCTGTATAATATCTCCATTAGGTGAACATTAGTCATGTGATGGTTTGGGCATCTCACTAGCTTTGTTTTGAATCTCTCCCATGTTTCATGAAGGGCTTCAGTTGGAAGCTGACGAAAGTTGCTGATTTCATCTCTCAATTGTGCTCTTTTGGATAGCGGAAAGAATCTTTTTAGGAAAACGTCTCTCAATTGCCTCCAATTTGTAATAGAATCAGGAGTCAGCCCATTCAACCATAGAGTTGCCTCCCCAGATAGAGACAATGAAAATAGACATAATCGAATTGCATTCTGACCAACACCAGGATTGTCAAACGACTTGCATGTAGAAATAAAGTTGATGAGATGCATATTCGGATCATCGCCTGCTAGTTCACCAAATAATCCCTTGAGTTGCAATAACTGAATCATGGTGCTTGTGATGTTGAACTTGGCTCCGGGCGCTAATGGTGGAGGAATAATGGCTCCTGTGGCTCCGGCTCCATCAAGATCATCATCATTGTCGTCAAAAGCTGGTTGCATGGGTTGGCGATCATACCTAAACCGAGCTTGACGACCTCTTCTATTGGCAGGTGTTGCAATTTCAGCATCATGCCTTGGGTTTAGTAACTCGTCATCACCTAAATCCTCATCGTCAGGATTTGTTGCTCGCCCAGGGTTATCAATGTTTTGTTGTTGAACTTGAGCGGCGGCAAGAGCATCTAATCTCGCCTGTTCCTGTTGAGCAGCCATCCTTTCGATTTCTGCTTGTGCTTCCATTCTACCAATACGTTGTTGTTCAGGATTGATAGGTAATAACGGTTGACCAGAACTTCTAGTATGGGGCATGCACTGAATAAAAACCTGCAGTAAACAAAAACAAAAACTGAAAGTAAAAGTACGAGAATCTTTGACCAAAGGGTCTAGTAATTATCACAAACTTAATTGACACTCGTATTCCCCGGCAACGGCGCCAATTTTTGATAACGCTCAATCTACAGCTCTCGTAGGAGTGTAAAGAGGTCGCTAGCAAATATAGAACCCAACTAGGTTGGGTATCGATCGCACAGGGAATAGCTTAGTCAACAAGTAAGCAACGATTACTAGACTTTTAGTGCAAGTCTCGTAAGTAGGGGGATTGTAATGTGTAACCAAAATATTAAAGTAAAAACTGAAAATAGCAAAGTAAACAGAAAGAATAGTTATTAAGTTGTAAACAATGAGAATTGAGGAGTTGGAGTTATGTCCACCTTCTGAGTTATACGTCTCTATTGGCTATGAGTGTGTTGAATTCCGACATGCATGTGCTTATAGAGAATTGTATTCGATGGTAAATCCAGGCGTCTTTCGACCTATTCGAGAATTATTTCACTTTAACTCTTTCGAGCTTAAAGCGTGTCTAACGGTGAATTCTCCAAGAGGTTAATCCAGTTACGACACTAAATTTTTAATAGGGGATGGGACCCTACTACCTTGACATTATCTCTTTTCCAGACAGATAACCTTTCTTTCGAACAAGTTAAATGTTACACTGGCATATTCCTGCATTTGCAACCACAAAGAATTTAGGTTAAGACGAAGGGAATAATGATATAAGCAGCATACGTGTCACGAACTCACAAACTCATAGTAATAGATAGTATCTCATTCTGCTTCCATAACCCCAACAGAGAAGTTTAGTTACCCATGAGTGCGAAGGAAATCACAATTGACATTGTTATTATACCACAATACGAATTTTGTGTAGCACAAGTGTGGTAGGCGTTAGGCGTGATTTCTTGCAAGTAACGTTTCTCTTGTTGCGGAAATTAAGAATTGAATAGATGAATAGAAGAAGAATAAAAAGTAGAATTAATGGAAGGGTTAGAAGAAGAGTTATAGAGTAATAGAATTAATGAGGAATGAATAAAAATCTCTAGCAAGATAGGGTATTTATAATACCCATATCCTATTCCTACTAAGCTAATGAAATACTTAACTCAATTGTACTAGGTTAATGTATCATTATCCTAATCCTACTAAGTTATTGCTAGTCCCCAAAGTCTTCAAAATTGCTGTTTTTGCCTGGGACATATTTTCCATGCGTCACTTTTGGTCCTTAGGCGTCCAAGCTTCCTTTTCTCCTTTCGTGAAGCTTTCTTTGGCGTCAAGTAATCCATAAAATGCTGAATTCTTCATCATTTATACCTGAAACTTTGCTAATCATGTTCGTTAGCTCACTTATAGGAAAAAGGACTAAAAGTGCATGAAATATATAATTTGTTCTCAAAACTTGGCTAAAATATGGGCAAAATCTAATGCGATAGGCGTGTAAATTCGCCTATCATCAGGTACTAGTCATGAGTTAACTGGTGCTCCTTTGGGGTTACTAGCACTGTGTATCATCCGCGGTACAGAATCAGGGAATTACAAACTTGGTATCAGAGCCTAAGGTTCAATAGAGTCCTAGGAAATCTAAAAGTCGTATCAAGTAGAGTCTTATACATGGGTGTGTAGCCATCTATACGTATGGACAGGAGGCTGCGAGATTTTTTTTAGGAAAAGTTTCCCTTCTTTCTGTATTCATGCCTTGTAAGTTAGCATAAGATCAAATTAAAATCTCGATCTAATCTTTTTTTCCCTTTCTTTTACAGAACATGCCTCCTAAGAAGAATAGAAGAAGGACAGGAAATCAGCCAGCCCCTCAGCCCATCCAGGCAGATCCTCTGGACGAGCATGTCTCCCATGCTGAATTCATGGTTGTATTTACTACTCTAGCCAATTCAGTAGCAACCCAGAATAAATGTTCAGCTACTGTTCCATCCAACCCAGTGGCCAATACTGCTGCAACCAGGATTCGAGACTTTACCCGAATGAATCCTCCTTCATTTACTGGGTCTAAGTCAGATGAGGAAGCACAGGAGTTCCTTGATTAGGTACAGAAGGTCATAGATATTATAGGGGTGACAGCTAGTGAGAGTGCTGAGTTAGACGCATATCAGTTCCAGGATATGGCTCACTCATGATTCAAGTAGCGGAAGGCAAAGAGGGCCGATGATGCAGGGCCCATAGAATAGGAGGAGTTTGCTACTATTTTTCTGGATAGGTTCTTTCCACTAGAGTTAAGAGAAGTGAAGGTGTTGGAGTTTATTAATATGAAGCAGGGCAACATGACAGTGAAAGAGTATTCTCTCAAGTTTACTCAATTATCTAGATATGCTCCTCATATTGTAGCAGATAGTAGATCTAAGATGAGTAAGTTTGTGTCAGGTGTGTCTAACAGTATGGTCAAAGAGTTTAGGACCATAATGCTGATTAAGAAGATAGACACATCCAGGCTCATGGTTCATGCTCAACAGATAGAGAAGGCTAAAAATAGAGAGAAGGAGAGGGAGAACAAAAGAGCGAGAACAGGTAGCTTTAACTTTGCTCAGCCTAAGTTAGGGGGTAGGAATCGCTCTCAATTCCGCCTGAAACCCTCAGTTCCAGCTCTGTTCTCAGCTAGTGCTCCAGCACCAAAATTCATAGATGGTCCCAAAAATAGGGCTCCATGCCCTAAGCCTCAACATAGTATTAGTAGTGCCCGAACAAATCCTCTTTGCCAGAAATGTAGTAGAAACCATCAGGGTGTCTGCAGAGCTGGCAGGGGTATATGTTTCAAATATGGAAATACAGGCCACAGGGTTAGAGATTGTCCTTAGTCGGGTTTCCAGGGTCAGTATAATCGTCCCCCAGCTTAGTACGATCGCCCGAATCAGCAGGGTGCGACTTCCAGTGCCACCAGTGGGCAACGCCTAAACAGACTCTATGTACTTCTGTCTCTATAGGATCAGGAAAATTCTCCAAATATGGTCACTAGTACGGTACAATTTTATCATTTATATGTTTATGCTTTACTAGATCTAGGAGTTTCTCTGTCCTTTGTAACTCCATAATAGCTATTAACTTTAGAGTCAGTCCTAAAATTCTAGCAGAGCCTTTCTCAGTTTCTACCCCAGTGGGTAAATAAATCATTGCCCGAGAGGTATACAGAAACTATCCAATTATGGTGTCTTAGAAAGTTAGTTCAGCAGACTTAGTAGAATTAGAGATGACAAATTTTGATGTCATTCTCGGCATGGATTGGCATTCATTCATGCTATGCTTCAATTGACTGCAGAAACTAAATTGTTCAATTTTAGTTTTCGAATGAACCTATTCTGGAGTGGAGGGCTAGTATTTTGGCACTTAGGGGTCAGCTTATTTTCTACCTTAGGGGAAGGAGAATGATATCTAAGGGATGTGTCTACTATCTCGTCTGAGTCTAAAACTCTAGTTTAGAAACCCCTAATCTTGAATTAGTGTCAGTGGCATGCGAATTCCCTGATGTATTTCCCAAAGATCTTCTCAAAAGGGAAATTGACTTTAGAATTGACCTTCTTCTAGATACCCAACCCATCTCTATTTCACCATATAGAATGTCTCCAGTAGAACTCATAGAGTTAAAAGAATAATTCAAAGATATCCTAGATAAGGGATTCATCAAACCCAATATATCCCCGTGGGGTGCACCAGTTCTATTCATACGTAAGAAAGATGGATCTCTCAGAATGTGCATTGACTACCATCAGCTAAATAAAGTCAAAGTCAAGAACAAGTTCATCATAGTGTTCATAGATGACATTCTTGTCTACTCCCGTAGTGAGAATGATCATGCAGACCATCTCAGAATAGTATTGCAGACTTTCAAAATCATTAGTTATTTGCCAAATTTAGTAAGTACAAATTTTGGCTAAGGTCGGTAGCTTTTCTTGGCCATATTAGTTTCGGTGATAGCGATAAAGTTGATCCCCAAAAGACTGAAGAAGTGAGAAATTGACCCAAACTTATTTCTCTATCATATATCAGGAGTTTCTTAGGGTTGGTCGGCTATTACCGATGGTTTGTTGAGGGATTTTCATCTATTTCATCCCCTATGTTCAGATTGACTCAGAAGAAAATTAAATTCCAGTGATCAGATTCTTGTAAAAAGAGTTTTCAAGAGTTGAAGACTCGACTCACTATAGCCCCAATTTTGACTTTACCAGATGGTTCAGACAAATTTGTATTATATTGTGATGCTTCAGAGTTGGTTTGGGGTGTGTTTTGATGCAGAGAGGTAAGGTCATAGCTTATGCCTCTAGACAGCTCAAACCCCATGAAAAAAACTATCCCACTCATGATCTTAAGTTAGTAGTTGTAGTTTTTGCCTTAAAGATTTGGAGGCACTATTTATATGGAGTGCACATTGATGTGTTCACTGACCATAAGAGCCTGCAGTATGTATTTTCTTAGAAAGACTTAAACCTGCATCACAGAAGATGGTTAGAGTTGTTGAAAGACTACAACATGAGAATTCTATATCATCTGGACAAGGCTAATGTAGTGGATGATGCTCTCAGTAGGATGTCTATGGGTAGTGTTGCTCATATAGAAGATGATAAGAAAAAGTTAGTTCAAGAAGTCCATCAGCTTGCCCGACTAGGTATCCACTTAATCGATTCAGCAGAAGGTAGTGTATGGGTAAAGAGTAGTTTAGAATCATCTCTAGTTTTTGAAGTGAAGGAAAATTAGGATAGGGATCCCAGTCTAGTTAAGTTGAAAGAATCAGTCAAAGATTAGAAGGTAAAGGTTTTCTCCCAAGGGGGATATGGTGTGTTGCATTGCTAGGATTGGCTATGTGTGCCAGGTGTAGATGAATTGGGGCAGCTGATTCTTGCAGAAGTAAATGGTGCATGCTACTTGATTCATCAAAGGGCCACTAAGATGTATCGTGACTTACAGAAAGTCTATTGGTGGAGTGGGATAAAGAAGGATATTACAGTGTTTGTGGCTAAGTGATTGACATGTCAACAAGTTAAGATCGAGCATCAGAAGCCTAGTAGATCTATACAGGAGTTCAGTATTCCCACTTAGAAGTGGGAGGAGGTGAACATGGATTTTGTAATAGGTTTGCCTCATACGCATCTTTAGCATGATGCAACTTGGGTCATTGTAGATAGGATGACCAAATCAACTCATTTCTTACCAGTCCATACCTCTTATTCAACCAATGATTATGCCAAGCTCTATGTTAGAGAGTTGGTTAGATTACATGGAGTTCCATTATCCATCATATCAGATAGAGGTACACAGTTCACCTCTCACTTTTGGAAAGCCTTACAAAAGGGTCTTGGTACCTATGTTTACCTTAGTATAGCCTTCTACCCTCAGATAGATAGACAACCAGAAAGGACCATTCAGACTTTGAAAGATATGTTAAGGGTGTGTTCCATTGACTTTAAGGGTAGTTGGGATGACCACTTGCCTTAGATCGAGTTCGTATATAACAACAGTTACCATTCAAGCATTCAGATGGCTCTGCTTGAGGCACTTTATGGGATGGATCCATTTGAGGCGCTTTATAGAAGGATATGTAGATCTCCCATTAGCTGGTTTGAAGTGGGTGAGGCCACAGTGGTAGGTCCTAACTTAGTATTTGATACCTTTGAAAAGGTTTAGTTAATCAGGGAAAGGATTAAGACAACTCAGAGCCGATAAAAATCATATACAGATATGTGAAGAAAGGATCTCGAGTTTGATATTAGCGACTGTGTGTATTTAAAAATCTCTCCTATGAAAGAATTAAAGAGGATTGGAAAGAAGGGGAAGCTCAGTCCCTGATATGTCAGTCCTTACCGAATTCTAAGCCATTTCAGAAAGGTAGCTTACGAGCTTGAGTTGCCTTCAAATTTATATTCAGTACATCCAGTATTCCACATATCCTCACTTAAGAAGTGCATAGGTGACCCAGTAGTTGTAGTCCCTATAGAGGGCATAGACATTCAGAATAACCTCTCTTACGAAGAGGTTCCATTTGAAATCTTCGATTATCAAATTCACAAACTGAGGAACAAAAAAGTCCCTCGTGCCAAAGTTCTTTGGTGGAATCAGTCTATTGAGGGAATTAATTGGGAAGCAAAAGAAGATATGCGGACCAAGTATCCTCACCTCTTCTCCGCAAACTCAGATTCAGCTCAAGGTAACAGTTTTCCTTGAATTTACTCAGTTTCATGTTCATATTTCCCCCATGAGTTTGATATTAGTTCAGTTGCATAACATGTTCATATCATGTATGCCTCCGTAAAACAGCTCAGTAATGCATACATGAATCAGTTCAATGATGTACTCATGTATCAGATATGCATATTCAATATATAAACTCAATTAGCAGTAATATGAGTTACGAAATCATGCTCCAGTTATGCATGCCAAGTATGTAAGTTCAGTCTATTAGTATACTCAGCTTAGTCAGTCTTATTCGAGGACAAATGTTCCCAAGGGGGAGATATTATAAGACCCCACAAAATCCTAAGCTTAACTCAGTCCATTAAAGCTAGAAAAGAGGGGTCCTAAACTTAGAAATTTTGGTAAAGTGTTTGTAATTAGAAATACCTTAGCCTTCATAAGTTGGTGATCTTATTTCACGACCCTTACGACCATTAAATATCGATCTTTAGGTTGATTCATGATTAGGAATGTCAGTAGATATTCTCAGACGAGTTTTAAATTTTTCGAGCATCATTTAAGGCACATTTAGAAGTCCAACCAGTGGATCAATGCAATCTTGACGTGCCGCATTGCCTATTGCTTTGATAAATGTTTTTCCAGCTCTCAGTGTCAAATTCTAGTAAGACGACGTGGAATCGATGCATTGCTCCAGCCATAGCATCGAAACCATCAACGCGGCTATCAGGCTACGCGTCACTGGACATATTTTCAATCATTAAAAGTCCGTGTCCTGAGGGGTAATTGGGTATTTTCCACCCCTATTCAACCCCAAAAAACACGAGATTAATTAATTCCTAGGGCAAAAACATTCACTTTCTCTCAAATTGCTCTCAAGAACAAAGCCTAGGGCCTTTGATTTCAAGATCAAGCTTCAAGAAAACTCCATCATTCTTTACAAATTTGAATACCAAGGTATGTGAAGTGTTCATCCAAGGATTTCCTTCCACCCTTGGAGTTCAAAAAAATCTTTTAAACTATAATTTAATTGATCTCATAGATTTTATGTTGGATTTGAATATAATTTTGACTATGTTGTTGAATGGGTTTTCAATTCCATGATTTATCATAAGTTTCATGAAAAATGGTTAGATGTGGATTGAATTATGTGAACTTCATGTTGAACTCTTGAATTGCAAGTGAATGTAGTATCCATGACAGTATTACATGTTAATTGATATGTGAAATGCCCATGCCTCCCAAGTGTTTAAAAAAAATGCTTATATGAATTGACTAGTGCAAGCATGACATGTTATTATGTGATTTCAATCATACACAAGCCCATGTATATCTAGTGTTTGACAAAAATGTCTAAATGAATGCATTATTGGTAAACAAGTACTATTATGCTATTAAAGTCATACAATGTTTTACTTTTCATGCTACCGAGTCCTAGAGGTATTCAATACCCGAAAGTATAGCTGCTTTCCAGAGTTACAGTAGTTATAAAATTATCTCAGTAGCATCATGAATAGTAGTACCTCAGTAATCAGTCCCAGTTCAGTATTCAGTCTAGAACTCAGTAGTGTTCAATTCAAAACTTAACTTAGTAGTATTCAGTTCAGAACTCAATAAACTTAGTCAGCTAACAAAAATCATTAGTACTATGTCAGTTAACGAAACCCAGTGAATTCAGTTCAGTTCAGATAGACAGCATGATCAGTAACAGTTCAGTCCAGTCTAGCATAGGTTAAAAACCAGTTCAGTGTCTATTCAATTGGGAGTAGGATTCAACATCGAGTAAACCCAAAGATGGGGACTCACTTGCCAGTAGAGGCTGTGATCCTTAGAAGTTGTCCTTGTGTTCCAGAACTATGTAGCCAGCGTAGGTTGAGACATCAACCTGCTAGTTAAGGGTTGATGAGGTGTTCTACCTACCAGTTGAGGGTACCACCATTATTGTTCAGAGCACCTTCTAGATGAGGGTGACTCAACACTTGTGTTTACCCATGGAACGGTACTGACACCCTTCCAATTGGGGTTATAAATTGAACCCCAACTCAGTTACCAAATTTGGGGAATGTCGGCTAGATGATTATGTCACACAATTTCAGTTTCAGTCTCAGTATAGAAATTAGTCCAGTTCTATAGATTCAAGACTGATAGACACAGTCACACAACTCAGTATGGAACACAACATAGTTCCATTCTACAAAATTAGGACAATCAGAAAATAGTCATTCAGTTATCAGTATTACACTATTAGTAACCTCAGATATCAGTTAATCAGTATTTAGAATTCAGCATTCAGTATCGATATGATCTTAGTTATAATTTATCTATTCATGTGTGTACTCTTATTCAGTTATATTTATGCTACCCAGTCAGTTATTTGTTCATGCATATGAACCCATGCATATCAGCCTACCTCACTTAGCATACCAATACAATCAAAGTACTGACGCAAACCTTTATTTTGCGCAATGATGTTTTATATCATAGGTTCAGACGTACGGGCTCCCAACTGCACTTACCAGCCCACTCTACCAGCAGAAGGCCTAGTGGTGAGTCCTCATAGTTAGAAAATAAAGTTATTATATTATTTCGATATTTCTGTATGCAGTAGTCAGAGTTAGTCGGGGGCTTGTCCCATCAACTCCAAATTCAGTCAGTTAGAGGCTTTTAGACTAGAGTATTTTAGATAGATATTTTAGTATTTAGATTTTAATAATCAATATTTATTTCAGTTATGAAACTAATGGCGTTTATTACCCTTACTTCAGCATTTATTTTAGTTATATTATTACTACAGTGTTACTATTGTTCAGTGCTTACAGTAGGTACCAGTTATGGGTTAGTTGGTGGTCCTTCGGGGTTGCTAGCACCGTGTAGCGTCTGGGGTACAGACTAGGGGAATTACAGAGAACCCACTGTCGCTACAAATTTACCATCAGTTGCATTAGATGGTCAATATGTGCAACAGATAATACATCTGTTGCAATATATTAATTATCTATTGCGACAGATGGGCCATCTGTTAGAAGAGAAGTTTTGATTTATTCTAACAATTTATTCATCAGTTACAACAGATGAGGAATTAAACCAAATTGGTGACTATTTTATTATATAAAAAATATTTAAAAATAAAAAAGGTGAAAAGCCACAACTTATAGCACTAGTTTTTTCTTGATGGGTATGTAGTCCTCAGACTTTGAAGATGGTTACCTTTTGAGCCTTTTTGGTCTTGTACACTACTTAACGATGGAAAGTGAATAATAAACACTGTCCGACATTGATGGGGTAGGAAGAATAAGGTGCATGTAGATGAATGGATCCACTTTCATGCGTGAGAGTTATGTATTACTGATCATGCTATCGTGACACACACATAAAGTACAATGATTTTGTAAATGAAACTTTTTATCGATTAGACATTGATCCTTCAAACGAGATCCTGCATTTTACTATTAAGTTTGTTAGGTTTAAATTTATAAGGCCAAGGTACCAAGTAGGTGGTGTCGATACCCTGTTATGGCTTAATAAAGATTTTGCTCATGTTTATGTGTGAAGTTTGGGGAAGGGTTCAAGTTATTAGTGACAGTGTTAATATCTAATAGTGTTAGACCGATTTAAGGGTTTAATGGACTTTTGAAAGGCCTCTGAAGCCTCATACTTCTGTAAACAAGAATAGAAAACCAATAGAAATTCCCCTGGTCCAAATTTATATGGATGGGTCATACGAGGAGACAATTATAAAATAGAATATGATTGGAAGAATACCTATGTCGGAAGGGACTATGGAGAAGACCATATATCAACTCAGACCTTATTAAAGAAGAAACTCAGGGAAGCAAGCAAGGAATTTCTAGCCAATCTGGCCAATGAAATTGACTTGAAAGATGAAAAAATGAATGAGTTTCAAATGTGCAAGTACATCCAAATATTAAAATCCGTCAGTCGTTCTTGAAAAATAAAAATGGTAAATAGGACAAGAGTTGTGCACTTTGCTAGAGTTTGTAACTAGTGAGCGTGGCCTAAATAAAGACCCACAAAGATGCAGGATGAGAACTCTAAACAAGAATGTTGGCAAACACAGAGAATTAGTAAGATTTTCAGTTAAGAATGAAACCTGAACCAACAACTCCAGAAGTAAAAATAAGGGATAAAGTCAAGGCGTTAATTTCTGAAGTTTAACTTACATCCCACGACTTCTGTTTATGGTTCTGATCAGGTCGATGGTAGTAGAAATAAAAAGATCAGAAGTTGGGAACAAATACCATGCCATGTTGTTTCCACTGCCTTTGACTAGACCAGAGCCATAAATATAAACAAGTGGCATGGGATTCAAGTTTAACTGGAGAAATTGCCACCTTGGCTTGATCCCTTATTCTTACTTCTGGAGTTGTTAGTTTAGGTTTTATTCTTGACTGAAAATCTTATCAATTCTCTATGTTCGCCAAGCTTCTTCCTTGGAGTTCTCATCCTGCATCTTTGGGGGTTTTCATTCAGGCCACACTCGTTAATTGCAGTCTCTAGCAAAGTGAACAGCTCCAGTCCTCTTTACCAATTTTCTTTTTCAAGAACGACTGACGGATTTTAATATTTGGATGCACTTCTACATTTGAAGCTCATTCAATTTTTTCGTCTTTCAAGTCAATTTCATTGGCCAGATTGGCTAGAAAATCCTTGCTTGCTTCCCTGTGTTTCTTCTTTAATAAGGTCTGAGTTGATATATGGTCTTCTTTACACACACCCCTTTCCATACAAGTATTCTTCTAATCACCTTGTGCTTTATAATAGTCCCATCGTGCAACTCATCTATAAAAATTTGGACCAGGAGAATTTCTATTGGTTTTCTATTCTTATTTGCGGCAGGTCAAGGCTTTGGAGGCCTTTTAAAAGTCCATTGAACCCTTAAAATTGGTCCAACACTATTGGATATTGATACTGTCTCCAATAACTTAAACCCTTCCCCAAACTTGACACATAAACATGAGAAAAATCTTTATTAAACTATAACAGGGTATCGACACCACCTAATTGGTCCCTCGCCTTATGAGTTTGAACCTAACAATGCAGGATCTTGTTTGAAGGATTAACGCCTAATAGGTAAATAACCAATATTCACAAAATTAGTGTACTGGATATGTGTTTTCATGATAGGTTGATCAGTAATACATACCTCCCACATATGAAGTAGTTCCATAGACAAGCAGTTTATTCCTCCAAACCTATCTTTACTCTAGCCTTTAATTTTGGTTAGGCAAAAGTTCATCCAGTTTTAGTTCCTTTTATCTGTAAACAAAAGAAAAACATTTGATGTCAAATAAGAGAAGAACAAAAAGAACATTACAAAAGGGTAACACAAAATTGAATGAGTACAACTCATTACAATAATCTGATATAACAGATGATCAATCTGATATATTTATCATCAATAGGTTGCCACAGATGCATCACCTGTTGTAATAGATAACGAATCTGTTACAACAGATGATGAATCTGTTATGACAGATGACCAATCTGATGTGATAGATGAGCAATCTAATGCATAGATGAGTAATTTGATCCAACATATTCCTCCTCTGTTCAAGAGATGAGTCATCTGTTGTAATAGGCAACACATTTGTAGACATCGATGGATAATATATTGTAGCAGATGGGTCATCTATTGGATTAAATCAAACCAGCCTTTCTACTGGTTTGATTTCTTCCATCAGTTGCTCTGTCTGTTCCAAGAGCTGATCATCAGTTCCAATAGTTGAGAAAATTATTGCAACACCACCAACAACATCAATAGCAACATCAACAACAAAGAAACAACACCATATGTTCCAACACCATCAACAACACTAACACCACATGTTTCAACAACACCAATACCCCAATAATAATGCCACCAATAATGTAACAAACAAAAGATGCAAATATCTAATTTAAATAACATACAAAGAAGAAGACGAGAAGGAAAGAACACTATTGAACCATACCTACAATGTTAAAAAAGCAACAAGATCAGTACACCTATTTTAATTGAGAGAAGATATTTATCAGTTGAGATCCGAAAGGATCCTCATGTGAAATAGGAGAGAAAAGAGAGGAATAAAAGAGATGGTTGTGATTACTCTAAAGAGAAGAGAGAGAATTCTAAAAGAGAGAGATAATCTAAGTTAAGTAACGACTGAAAGAAAATTCTAGAGATGTATTCTAAATATTCTTTAATATCTTTCAGGGGCACTAGGAGGTGGTGACATTGAAAAGATATGATAATACTACTCAAGAAGGAAATTTTTGAGTTATCCAAATAATATTTTTTACCGCCTTATTTTATGTTTTTTATCTCAGACGGAAAGTTTCTTTCAAATTAAAATAAAAAATGTTAAAATATATAAGTAATATGTTGCAACAGATAACAATTTTTGTTTGAAAATTTCAAACGACTAAGTCATTTGTTGCAACATATTTAATAATCTATTTGAGAAATTCCAACAGATTACCTCCCTGTTCTAACAACTTCAGTAATCCGTTAGTTAAATTCCAATAGATTCTCCACATGTTGTAATAGGTTAAACATTTATTTTTATATAGTTGCATGGTATAAACTAGTGTTGGGTATAAAATTAATTAACCTAGATGTAGGGATGAGTACATAGGGTCAACTACAAATTCAATTGAGTCTTTTGCAATGGCATGGTGTTAGAGTTGATGTTAGTGTTGGTGTTGGTATTGCGTTCCTCCCGACCTGAGTCGTCGATCGATCGATCACTCCGAGATAAAATCATTCACATTAACTTATTATTATAAGCTATTACCTAAATTAATTTATCTAGATATAGGGATGAGTACATAGGCTCAACTACAACTTCAATTGAGTCTTTTACAATTGCATGGTGTTGGTGTTGTGTTTCTCTCGACCCGAGTCATCGATCGGTCTATCGATCACTCTGAGATGAAATGACTCACATTAACTTATTATTATAAGCTAATACCTAAATTGATTTAGCTATACCAAGGGACAAGTACATAGGGTCAACTACAACTTCAATTGAGTCTTTTACAATTTCATGGTGTTGGTGTTTGTGTTGCATTCCTCCCAACTCAAGTCGTCGTCGATCGATCGATCGATCACTCCGAGATGAAATAATTTGCATTAACTTATTATTATAAGCTAATACTTAATTGAGTCAGCTAGATATAGGGACAAGTATATTGGGTCAAATACAACTTTGATTGAGTCTTTTGCAATTGTATGGTGTTGGTGTTAGTGTTGCGTTTCTCCTGACCTGAGTCGTCGATTGATCGATCATTCACTCCGAGATAAAATGATTCACATTAATATATTATTATAATCTAATATCTAAATTAATTTAGCTAGATCTAGGGACGAGTACATAGGCTCAACTACAACTTCAATTGAGTCTTTTGCAATTGCATGGTGTTGGTGTTACGTTCTTCATGACTCGAGTCATCGATCGATCGATCGATCACTCCGAGATGAAATAATTCTCATTAACTTATTATTATAAGCTAATACCTAAATTGATTTAGCTAGATCAAGGGACGAGTTGGGTCAACTACAACTTCAATTGAGTCCTTTACAATTGCATGATGTTGGTGTTGGTGTTGCGTTCCTTCCGACCTGAGTCGACGATCGATCGATCACTCCAAGATGAAATGATTCAAATTAACTTATTATTATAAGATAAATTAGTTTAACTAAAAATAAATAAGATCAAGTGAAACCAAATTAACATTTTCCAAACTTGTCATTCTTTTCCAAAATACAAAACAACCCATACAAATTATCTATTTGTGGGAAAAAGTTTCATCATTGTAAATCTTGCTTTCTCGCTCTTTTTTTTCTCCCTCAACAATGCAGACAACAACTACTCAACATATTTCTTAACCTTTCACAACAAATTAATTTTCTTCCCATTTTCGACCACATAGGTGTTATTTTTTACTTTATTATTGCTTGTACCCATCATTTCTCTCTGTATTCATTGGTAAGAGAGTTCGAGAAGAGTTTTATATTTGTTTTTTCTAGAAATTAGGTTTTTTAGTCAATGATGAAAAAGAAGACTTTTAGTTGTATTATCTTCGAAAATAAGTTAACAATTTTGAGTCTTGATGGTAAAATCGTAGGAAGAACCTGATAAAATCTTAGTTATTGTTGTAGTATTTCATTGACTATGGTGGTATTGTTGGATGGTGTTTATGGTGTTTTTGGATGGTGTTTATGGTATTGTTGGTGGTTGTTTATGGTTGTGGTGGTAATGGTGGTTTGGTGGTGGTGTTGCTGGCATTGGTGGTGTTGATGGTTGTTTGTAGTGTTGTTGGTGGCATTAGTTGGTGGAATTTATGGTGGCTATTGGTGGTGTCGGTATCCGTGGTGGTTGTTGGTGGTGTCGTTATTTGTGGTATTTGTGGTGGTTGTTGATGGTGTTGATATTCGTAGAGTTTGTGGCATTGGTTGTGGTGTTTGTAGTGGTGGTTATTGGTATGTTGGTAATGGTGGTATTTGTAATGTATTTTTTAAAATTTATGCATACATTAATTGTAATGTTATTTTTGTTTTTCCTATTATTTATAGGTAAAACATGTCTCCCAAAAGAAAAGAAAGTGAAAGTGGATCATATTCTGATCACCCAACAACAAAGGATACATTACATAGGGATACGGAGGAGCTTCCTGAACAATCTCAGTTAGGGAAAAGCAAAACTGAGGAGAGATATGAAAACAATATTGATGGAGGTAGACAAGGGTCTATAGATGGTGATGAAGAAAATAAAAGTGAGAAAGAGGAGGAATTAGAGAGTGCGAAAGAGGATGATCATCAACATGATGATAATGGATCACCAATGGGGTGTGGATTAATATCGACATCCCAGCATGATCTTGTCAAAACTATTAATATTGAAAGTTTTCAAGTTGCGATGCCGATAGATGACCCTGCAGAACTAACTGGTGAACTTGTACTTAAATGTCAGTTGGGGAAATTTTTTAATTATTTTAGGAATATTATGAAAAAGTAAAACATAGACGGATTTTTTAAGAGGAGCTGCTTTGGACGCTTTCTTGAGCTGTCTGAGGACCCCCCTGTCCGTTTCCAAATGAGGATGGTATATGGTATTCTCAAGCACATTATCAAGTACGTGGGGGATGATAAATATTTGGAGGGGGGAAATATAGATGAAAGCTAGATCAACTACTGTGGCATACCGGTTTGTTTTGGCTTGCAAGAGTTTACCATAGTGATGGGCCTGAGATGCAATTGTCCAGAAGAACCTATCGCCAAGGCAAGCAGGACAGCCAAACCACCACAAGTAAATAGAAGGAAGGCATTGTCCCAGCGACCACCCAGCAAAACTAACAAGCGCAAAGAAAAAATAGATGGGTTGTTGGACATTGCTGGATGTGGCTATAAAGCATCAAATTTGATAACAGATCTCAAGGGTAAAATCATACCAAAGCAGTACAGGGAGCAATTGTTCTTAGTTTGGTTTGCCCATCCCATTATTTTGGCAAGAGACGCCAACAAGGTCATAGAAGATGATTTGTTGGCGCGTGCCGAGGATTTTGATAAATTCAACAATTATTCCTGGGGATATGACAACTTCTACTTGACTGTTAAATATTTACTGACAAAGCTATACCTAGGGGCGATCACATTATACGTCTTTCCTTGGGCTTTCATGGTAAAATTAATCACTATTTTTACTCATCCATTAATTTATATTGAATATAGTTAATATGACTTTTTTTGCTTGCTTCCTGTTTAAATTTTTTAGGCTTGGGCATTTGAAGCCATTCCTCCCCTTCAAAAGCAGGTAATAGATTACCTGGATGAGTTTTCTTATCTAAGGATGTTTAGGTGGTTGGCTATAAAGAGAAACATAAGAATTAAGGAGGCCGATCTCTTTAACCCTCCGAATGATGCAGTACGTCTTCTTTTAAGTAAAATAATTTGACTAAATGAAAGATGTTGAACAGATGTTATATCTGGTGTAACAGATGTTATATTTGATGCACCAGATGGGACATCTATTGTGAAAGATTACCCATCTCGTGCCAACTGGTGCAATAGATGGGTAATCTGGTGTGACAGATAATTGATATTTTATATCAGGTTACCCATATGTTGCTTTGGTTCTCTGAACCCGACTCTTAATAGATTAACCATCTACTATAAATTATGCAACAGATAGGTAATCTGATGCAACATATTATTAATCTATTGCGACATACAGATTATTTATTACATGAGTTGTCTGTGTCAACATGTAACCCAACTATGAAAATTATTATGTTATATAATTTAAATGCATCTATCTTTTTTTATAGGTTGTGCATCCATGGATTGAGCTTACTGAGTAGGAGTTGGGTATGACTTATTTTATCACTCTAGGTCATGTTGATACTATAGCAGACCTAATGGTGGAGTTAATATAGAAGGAATTGGCTGGAGCAACAGACATAAGAAGAGCAGTAAGGCAAGGTCACCCTAGTGTTGAGGCTCTTCATGACCAAAATACTCCAATAGATCCGGGTGCTTCATCTGGGGGTGTTGCTGGTAGAGTTGATCTTAGTGGCAGGCATGCTGATGCTACTCCCAGTCGTGATGTTGATCATGTTGATACTCGAGAAAAAATAAATATATTTGAAAACACACCTCTCACAGGTCTCTCTCCCTATTACACAGGTCCTTCTCACCCTTACACTGGTCTATCTCACCCATCTTTACCCTCATATTCTCATTGCAAATGTGAAGAGTGAAAGGACAACTAGGATAAACTCTTTGAAAAAGTAAAGGCTATAGCTAAAGCTATTGAGAAATTGAAATCCAAGAGGGGTGTCATACCATCCAAGAAGGTAGGGGTGCCATACACTCCTAGAGCGACATTTAGGAGGAAGAAAAGAGCAATTATCCAAGTACTCTCCAATCGAAAATCCAAAAAAATTGCAACTCCACCCTTTCCAAAAGCTATTGAAGTTTAGGGGCTATTCAAGAAGGTGGACATATACACGAAACTTAGCGCCAAAGAGAAAAGGGATCTACAACAGGCCAAGCAAGGTACAAAAGATTACCTCATCCATACCTTTTTCGCCGAAGACTTCATAAGAATGACAAATATGCATACGCAATACGTGGACAGGATAATTTAAACTTTTTCTAACCTAGACTTATAATCTACTTGTCATCTGTTGCAACATATGTTTAATCTGGTGGAACTTATGGTGGTTTTGTTACAACATATTACCCATCTCTTGCATAAGTTGTGTTATATGGGTAATCTATGAATAGATTCAGAGAACCCTCTGTAATAGATGGACCATCCGCTATAACTTTCACTATGTTTTACTTCTTTACAATTACTAACCTATTTAAAAATAGACTTCTTATATCACAATATGTTGAAGAAATTCTCTACCTCATGATGGGTAGGCAATTATCCTACCCATAAGCTTATGATGCTACCGATAGGATAATAGACCTTGACTTCTACAGGAATCTCAAGGATAGGTATGATTATCTCAGTAACCTAGCATCAACTCCCGGTGGCGAGGGATTTCATTCGTTACTTTCTAGGTTCCAATGGGATAAACAAATGATAAAATATGTTAGAGAGGAGAGGCCAAATCCACACAACAAGAGATGGACGAGGCAAAGAGGATTCTTGGAGTCATGAACATAGAAAACGTACATTATCGGGCTATTGAGATACTTCTCAAGGAGGGAAAGATCAATGTTTATGGATGCAACTTACCTGCCTCAGATGAGGTCGATTTTTTTACCTCCATGCAGCCATTGCTGGAGTTGTTCCCTATCTTGTTGATTCAGAGTAAACTGATGGATTGTTTGCCAATAGAAGTGTTGATGAAGCAGCCACGGGATTTTGAAGGTCGAAACAAGGGCATGGATCTTCCAAAAAATGAAACTGTTGCCGCATGCAGATCGCACGCTCTTGCACACATCTAACGTTTGCTGATCGGCACAGAAATGTCTGAGCCAATGACCTTTTTTTGTGACAACAATGTGGCAAACATGCAAGAGGTCTAGGCTTATGGGGTACTAACTGGATGCTTGGAGCCCGTGTATAAAGAAGAGCCTGTGAAATAACAATCTTTTTATTTCAAGTCACTTCACTTTAATACTTTACATTACATTACATACATACATACATACATACATACATACATATAGGGGCAATTTTTTTTATCTAATGATAGTTGAATTTTTCACAGGGCAACTGATTGTCCATCTGTTGTAAAATATATTCTGTCTGTTTTGACAGATAGTTTATTTGTTGTAATAGGTTGGTCCAATGTTGCATTATGCTGATATAGTCTTAGCTATTGAAATAGTAGGGAGACCTATTTGATAATTTCTAACAGATGACCTATATGTTACAATATATGTCTAAATCTGTTTGATATTTTCCAATATTTACGCTTGAATATCCATGTGCTCAACGACACCAACCAGTAGCAATACAAATACACCACCACAAAAATTTCAACAATTAGGCTTGAATATCCATGTGCCCAACACCACCAAACCAGTAGCAATAACGCTAACAATATAGTATCTTTTTGCTCGATTTTGTTTCTCTTCAAAAGCCTTGACTTTCTTCAACAAATCCTAGATTACACGATTTGCTTGTGAAGGGTGTCGTTCTTCATACCAATCAAAGTAATCACATCCACCTAACTTCTACAAAAACAAGATCACAATTACAAAATAATTACAAGACAATAAGTAATCAACTAATTAAATAAAAAAATATTACCTTTGAAATCTTACAAGTAAAAAGCCTACGACCTGAATTTTGTTGAGTCCGAGAAGTCTTCAATAGAGCTTCATGACCACATTTACAATATCAAAAATCTTTGTCACAAAAAATAGTATAAGATGAGCTCGACATTGTCAAGCTCAGTTGGAAAAAATAAAAAAATACGCAGAAAAAAATATAAATAATCGAGATGAATTTGGATAGAGAAAAAAAAGATGAAGAAGAAAAAAAAGATTTGGGAATTTGAGGTTAAATTTTAGGAAGAAGATGAATATATAAGACAATGGAAGAAAAATAACCGTTGGGGGCTAAAGCAGTAAAAAGGGGGGTTCAACGAGCCTTGACTGCGTGAATTAAATGTGAGCAGCCAACAGGGGAAAAAGTGGAAAACTGACATATTTGATGTCTATTTTATTTTACGTGTTTAAAATGAACACTATCTACTTGATGCCTATTTTATTTAGGTGTTTAAACTGAATACAATCGATGGGTTTCACCTTTTTTATTTCAAGAATCACTTTCACTTTTTTATATATAGTGACAAATTTTTATGTCTAATGAAAGTTGATTTTTTATAATGCAACAGATTGTCCATCTGTTGTAACAGATATTCTACCTGTTCTGACACATAGTTTATTTGTTGTAATAGGTTGGTCATCTGTTCCATTATATCAATGTTTCTATCTAAGTCTATCTGTTGCAACTGTGGGAAGACCTGTTTGATAATTTCCAACAAATTACCTACCTGTTGCAACATATGTCTAAATCTACTTGATTTTTTCCAACAGATGTGTCGTCTGTTGCAATAGATACATTATCTGTTGTAATTTTTAAATCTCGTATTACATTTCAATTAATAAGTTCAAATTTAAGGAAAAAGATAAAATTTATAGACAAAATAAAATAAATCAAAGCCTTTAGAAATTAGCTGAAATAAATCAGTAAATAAATAAAATGTAAAAAAAATTGTTATGGGTACAGATCTCAACAAATACATCAACAATTTAAGTATTGATGCCAAGAATTCCTAAGGGTGGCTGAGGTTATTACTTTGGCAGACTTAAGCTATAAAGATCTACTCAATATAGAGAAGATGTTCTTCATCCGGTGTTATGGAATTCGACTTTGGCCGTCGTGGATCTTTATTGTCTCTTATGTACGGTTTTTATGCTTTTTGTTCTCGGTATTTCCATAAAAGAAGTAGCATATTGTCAATATTGTTCAACAGTAGCTTCTACATCCACCTGGAAATCCTGAATTAGTCAAAGCTAATCACGGAGATACAACAAAATGAAAAAGGATAACTCATCTGTTCTAGCAAATCAAATAGGCCTTCCTCCTATTTTAAATTGTCCCAAACAGATTATATTTCTATAAAAACAGATGAATCAATTGTTGGGGACAAATTTCTACATAAGAAAGACTTGTATGATAATTTTAAATAGAAGAACCATTTGTCGCAATATATGACTCATTTGTTGCAGCAGATAGGTCATTTGTTGGTACAAACAAAAGTGGTACGAAGAGTTGTTTGATTTGCTAAAACAGATGAGACATATGTTGCAACAGATACTTTATCTAATGCAATAAGTTAGACAACTGTTGCAACATATGTATATATCTATTTGACAATTTTCAGCAGATGTGTCATCTGTTGAAACAGATATGTGTTTGTTTGTTAGTTGGAACAGACATACATATTCACCTTCTTCAGCTCATGCTTCTCTTCTTTGGCCATTGTACATTGCTTAGTGTAACACACTAACAAAGGAGTTACAATTTTGCTTTTTTGGATGCTTGATAATGCCTTGGAAATTACTTTCCTTCTCCTCTTAGCCTTAATCTTTAATGGAGTGGATGGATATAAAATCTTCTTTGATGGAATGACACCCCTCTTAGATGTCAAATCCTTTACAGAAGTAGTTAATTCACTAATAGCATTAATCACTACATCATATTTCGCGTAGCAGACTTGACATTTTCATACAAAACATTCTTTAGGAGAGATAAAATCTATATAATCAGTATGATCATACTCATAAAAGGTTGTTTTAAATACTGTAAGAGGAGCATCATTAGCACTAACAACTCCATCATCACTAAGACCATCAACAACAATAAGCCCACCCTCCAAAATTATTTTTCTTGTAATGGTTGTTGCTCCAAACCATTTCATTTTTATTCTGTCAATGACCTTAGGGTCCGATAAAGTTTGCATAGATCGTAAACTAAGAAAAATGGCGTCTTCAACTCTTGATTGGTCAGAACTAGCGATGGATGTACAATCTAACATAAATCATTAGATATATTAGAATGATGATTAGATCATTCAAAAAAATTATTAATTAAAATAAAAACTTAATTATAATTATACTTACTGCATCCTTCGGGGGGTTGAAGAGATCAAAACATTTTGCATTTTTATCAGTTTTTGCCAACAACCATCTCAAAATTCTCAAACAAGAAACTTTTTTCTGGTAGTCCACTTGTTGTCTCAAATAAGGAATGGCTTCAAACGCCCAAGCCTATAAAATAATGCTAATAAATCAAAACCATTATTGAGTAAAAAATGAATGATATCATAATAGAATAAAAAAATATGTACCATGAAAGCCCATGGAAAGTCATATAAATTGATTGTCTTTGACGCTAACGGAGTCAACAAATATTTAACAATCATTTTGAAGCTTTAATAACCCCAAGAATAGTTGTTAAATGTCTCAAGATCCCCGGTGAGCTTTATTAAACCTATGCTTATGTTGTTGTTAATGTCTCTCGCCCAAAGAACATTATGTACAAACCAACCCAGGCACAACGATAGCTTGTGCTTTTTTGAGAGTTTTTTACCTTTCAACGCTTCTATTAAATTTTTGTTTTTGAAGCTTGGACCAACAAGGGACACGAGGTCATCACGATCACTCGACTTGCCTTTGCCTTTTTTGGGTATGCGAGGTATTTTTTAGGTTACAATAGGTATAACTTGAGAAGGAGGATAACATTTTAGTCCAGTAACTATGGCAAACTCCTTCCAGCTAAAACAAAAAGGCATGCCACAGTAATTTATCCACACCTCATCCATCTTATCTTTGTTTTCATACATAAACCTATGCTTGAGAAGTTTATCTACCATTTTCATTTGAAAATGAGCAATGTTGTCCTCCGACAAATCAAGATATTTCCCAAAGCAGTTGTTCCTGAAATAAGCTTCTAATTTTTATTCTCAAAGTATTTTTCTGAAGGCGTCGAAAGATTTTTCCATGACTGACTTAACCACGAAATCACCCGTTAAATCTATGGCACCATCGCACTATATTCTCACAGAATAATGATCAATGTTAAAGGTTTTGACCACCTCTTCAGTGGAAGGGCTATTAGCATTTGGATCTTCTCTTTTGGAACATTCTTCCTCCCAATGTTTATCATCTTCTGCTCTTAATTGAGATAACGTTTGCAAAGCAAGCTCGTAGAGTGGTGGAGGTAGCCTAGCTGCTTCATTTATTCCTTTACTTGGACCTAATTCAGTTTCTTTTCTTTTGGGAACCATATCATCTAAAATTTTTAGGAACATAAAATAGATTATAATTGATTAATGCATCGTTAAAAAGGAGTAACAATGAACCAAACATGTACAACAGTAAATAATAGTTCCAACAGATCACTAATTTGTTGTACTAGGTATGATATCTATTGCATTATATAACCAACCTGTTGTCATGGATGAGTAATTCGTTGGAATAATCCAAAACATATCACTCATCTTTTAAGATAGATGAATGGTCTGTGCAACAGATCACACATATTTTGCAACATATGAATGATTTGTTGAAACAGTTAAATAACCTGTTGTAACAGATGCATAATCTGTTATGATAATACAAAATATATCACTCATCTGTTGAGACAGATAAATAGTCTGTGCAACAGATTACATATCTGTTGCAACATATGAGTGATCTGTTAGAACAGTTAAATAATCTATTGCAACAAATGAGTAATCTGTTATAGTAATACAAAATATATCACTCATCTATTGAGAAAAATGAATGGTCTATATAATAGATCATACATCTGTTGTAATATATGAGTGATATGTTGGAATAGTTAAATAACCTGAAGCAATGGCTGAGTAATCTTTTGCGATAATATAAAATATATAACTCATCTGTTGAGAAAGATGAATGGTCTGTGCAACAGATCACATATTTGTTGCAAAATATGAGAGATTTGTTGGAACAGTTAACTAACCTATAGCAATAACTAAATAATCTATTGCGATAATACAAAACATATCACTCATCTGTTGATAAAGATGAATGGTCTGTGCGACAGGTCACACATCTGTTGTAACATATGAGTGCTTTGTTGGAATAGTTATCAACAGTCAATATTATTTAGATTTCTTTCAATAAAGGGGTCATCTATCATGACAGATGAATGGTCAGTTGAAAAAATCAAGTCTTGGACATATCTTGTTAGAATAGTTGGTAGGATGTTCATCTGTTGTATCAGATCTTTAATCCGATGGTTCCTTCATTACATCAGATGGTTAATCTGTTACATTAAATTTTTAATTTGATGATTCTTCTGTTGCATCCAATAGTAAATTTGTTGCATCAGATGGTTAATCTATTATAACATATGGTTAATCTGTTGCATCAAATGGTTAAACTATTGTATCAGATGGTTAAATTGTTGCATCATATGCTAAATCTCTTACATCAGATTTTTTATCCATTGGTTCCACTATTGCATCAGAAGATTAATTTATTGCATCAGATGGTTAATTTGTTACATCAAATGTTTAATCTGTTGAATTAGAATTTTAATTTAATGGTTCATTTGTGTATCAGATGGTTGATCTGTTGCATCATATGCTAAATCTGTTGCATCAAATAGTTAATATATTGCACCAGATGGATAATCTATTAGACAGAAAAATAATAGCACGATTTTGTTCAACAAAACGGGCGCAATAAATTAAACTTTGAAATCAAACAACAAAAGAGAAGAGAAGAAATACCAAAAATTAAGATTTATTCAGATCGCATTTTAAATTAAAGCAACAAATATTAAAATTGTTAACCAATACTATAAGAGAAGTTGGCTCAAGTTTCTCATTTTCTTCAAAACTAAAAAGGTCAAAATTTTTTACCTGTGAAAGAAGAAAAAGAACGATGAAGAATTCAAAGTTGTTGTGGCCGGAGAGCAAGGTTGTCATGTCAATTGATGATTGAAGTCGAAAAGAAACTCGAAGTCCAACTATTTATCGTCGGAGGTTGAAGTCACCGGGGATTGAAAGGAGAAATTTGCAGAACTGTTTGTTGAGAAAAGCTATTGAGAGAGAGGAGAGAGACGGTCGATGATTTAGATTGAAGAAGAGTGTGGGTTGGGTTGATTTGTATTTTTGAAAAGATTAGAAGGTTTTAAAAATATTAATCAAGCCCATATTTAACTTAATCAAGTTTCCTAATTATGTTTGACCCTTTAAGTTGGTCAATGTCATCAATCCTTCATTCAAGACTTAAAAGACACCTTTCCTTCAATTTTCTCTACAAACTACAAGTAGAAGATCAGTCTTTTACCTATTTTGTCAACAATACCAATACAAGTATCAAATCAGATAATAAAAGTGTCGATAACTTATCGAGCGGCTACAAAATAATGCCACATGCTGATATGAAATTGTAATATATCTGTTAAGTTAATCATTCAGTGTTGTAATTAAATGATTATAATTCAATTAATTTTTTATTTAGAGGCTACTAATTAATATTTATTTATCTCAAACCCAAAAACAAACAACAAAAGGAGCTTTGGAGCAAAAAAATTAGATCAAAGTTGAAACTAATAAAAATCAAATTCAATATCCTCTTGTTCCTATTTCACCGGCATAGTAACATCTTAAGCAAGAAAATAGACATGAAAATATAGAGAACTACTAACATGGATGTACTCATGAGTACAACGACAAACACGGAATATCTCTTCATTCCGTAGTATCACGAGTTTATATCTTTTGATTTTTTCTTTGTTTTTCATAGGCGCTCTTTATCAATAGTCTGTACTTTGCAGGTCAGACTCTTCTATTTTTAAAGTGATTGCGTTGATAGTAACTTTTTGTGCCATGGCTCATGTCCACCCAATCTGAAATTTAAATTTAAATGAAGAAATATATATCAACATCATGAATAGAGTGAGAATGATATAATAAATAAACTTGGATATGTGATTTATCAGGAAAAAGTATAACATAGTTTGAATAAGATACGGCATAAAAAGAATTAGAAAGAGAACAAAAAAATAGACGAAGGAAAAATAGAAATATGCAGTGAAAGGGGAAATCCGAAGAAGAACATACCTAAAGCTTCAAAACTGGTAGAAACAACGGAAAATACCCAATTTAACACTCTCAATTTAACACTGCATGTCAAGTAAAATTTAAAAAATTCAGTCTGCACAATTAGGCAGGGAAAATTTTCAATAACA
The DNA here is from genome assembly GCA_030864225.1 of Capsicum baccatum var. pendulum. Classification (NCBI taxonomy): domain Eukaryota; kingdom Viridiplantae; phylum Streptophyta; class Magnoliopsida; order Solanales; family Solanaceae; genus Capsicum; species Capsicum baccatum. Next base: position 198,310,840 of record CM061560.1, on the reverse strand, counting down.
ACTAATTTAACCCACAATAATTAATCCTTAAAAATTGACAAATACGAAGAAAATCAAGAAGAAGCCTACAAAGAAAAGAAAAGAACAGATAACAAAGAACAGAAAAGGAATCTGTACTCAAAACAAAGAATGAAGAAAAAATAAAAAAACGAAAGTGAAACATCAAAGATACCTCAAGACGAATTCCTTAAGAATTTGTGTACTATTTTACTATTATTATTTAGAAAGAAGAAGAAACATTCGGAAGGAAGGAGAAGAAAGTATCAAATTATACCTCCACAAATAGCTCCAAAAGTTGAAACTGGAGAGAGTGTGTAGAGACTTCTACGTTTACTACTAGCAAAGATATTATGTGAAATTACATTTCTTCCCTTAATCGTCCTCCACTAGCTTTTCTATATAGTACAAACATATAAAATAAAATAATATATAATAATAACAAAAAAACAAATAATGAAGGACACGTTTTACGGACCCAATATTATAGTTTTAAATGTATTTATCGATATTTAAGTAGTTTATCAAAATAAATTAAATAAATATTTTTAAATAAATACGATAGAAAATGATAATAGAGATAACACTTTGAAAAAACTATTTTTTTATAAAATTAAATATTAGATTAAAAATTATTTAAATTATCCGAATTAAAATTAAAATAAAATATGCTTCAATGCTTATTTTAAAATCAGGTCAACCACATTTTCTTGAATTAAATAACTAATTTTAATATATTTATATTTTAATTTTATTTGAAAACTTTATAAGAGGATAAATTAAAATTATAAGTGTTAGTATATTAATATTTTTATAAAATTTTACGAGCAATATTTTTTAAAATATTATCTTTTTACCTAATATACTATATAAATAAAAGTAAATAGCGTATTATACTAAGGAGATAAGAGATTGTTCTTATTCATATAAATATATCATACATTCATTTTCATTATGAAATAATATGAAAGTACTAAAGATACGTTATTGATAGTTGAAAATTATCTATAAGAAAATAGAGAACAAATCAAATTAATAGTTATCTGGTTATTTCGTAGGATGTGAGAGGTAGAACAACAGGGCCAGATGAGATTCCGGTGGATTTTTAAAATTGTACAGGAGGGGCTGGTATAGAGTAGTTGTGTATGATGATTCCATTGTATAAGAATAAGAGTGATATTCAGGATTGCAATAATTATAGGAATATCAAGTTATTGAGTCCCACTATGAAGGTTTGGGAGAGGGTGGTAGAGTTGTGGTTGCGGAGGATTGTTACTAGTTTTGATAATCAGTTTTGATTTATGCCTGGGCGCTCGACTACTGAAGTCATCTATCTCGTCAGGAGACTGGTGGAGCAGTATAGGGATAGGTAGAAGGATTTGGACATGGTGTTTATCGACTTAGAGAAAACACATGATAGAGTTTTCAGGGAGATTCTTCGGAGGTGTTTGGATGCTAGAGAGGTGTTTATTATGTATGTTAGGATGATTAAGGATATGTATGACGGAGCCAAGATGCGGGTTAGGATGGGTGGAGGGGAGTCGGAGCACTTTTTCGACTTGATGGGGTTATATCAAGGTTTGACGCGTAGTCCATTTATTTTTGCCTTGGTGTTGGATATTTTGACGCGGCACATTCAAGGCGAGGTGCCTTATTTTTTTTCTTTTTTCGGATGATGTAGTATTTTTTAATGAGACTCGTAGTGGAGTTAATGAGAAATTAGAGGTTTGGAGGCAAACTCCAAAGTCTAAAGAGTTTAGGTTGAGTAGGTCCAAGACAGAGTATTTGGAGTGTAATTTTAGCGAGATGTCTCATGAGTCCGATATGGTAGTTAAGCTTTACACCTATTCTACCAGTAAGAGAGATAGTTTCAAGTAACTGGGGTCTATGATTAAGGAGAATGGAGAGATTGACAATGATGCCACTCATCGGATTAGGGTAGGGTAGATGAAATGGAGGCTCGCCTCTGGAATATTGTGCGATAAAAAAGTACCTCTCAAACTTAAAGTTAATTTCTATGGGGTGGTGGTTAGACCGACTTTATTATATGGGGCGGAGTGTTGGCCTGTTAAGAAGGCCCACATCCAGAAGATGAAGGTAGCAGAAATGAGAATGCTTAGGTGGATGTGTGGGTATACTATAAAAGATAGGATGAGGTTATTCGAGATAAGGTAGGAGTGGCTTCGGTGGAAGACATGATGAGAAAAGCGAGGTTGAGATAGTTCGGTCATGTGAGGAGGAAGAACATTGATGCTCCAGTGCGGAGGTGTGAGAGGTTGGCTAGGGATGGTTTCAAGCGAGGTAGAGGTAGACCGAAGAAATATTGGGGGGAGGTGATTAGACATGATATGGAGTAGCTCCAACTTACCGAGGACATGACCCTGGATAGGAAGTTATGGAGTATGTGGATTTGGGTAGAAGGTTAGTCTGAGTTTAGGATATTGTATCTTTTGGTGTGTTTCTTGGAGTATCTTGTTTATGGTATTATTAGATATGCTAATTTCTATAGTATCTATAAGCTAATTTTTATTGTATCTTGTTCTTTTCCTGTTGCTACTATTACTATACCCTATCTTGTATCTTGTTCTTTTACTATTCCTAATATTTTTATTCTTCGTCATAGACTGTTTTAATCTGAGCCGGGGTTTATCGAAAACAACCTCTCTATCTCACATTTAAGATAGTGGTATGGACTGTGTATACTTACCCTCTCCAGACCCCACTTGGTGAGAATATACTGGATATGTTGTTGTTGTTGTTGTTGTTGTTGTTGTTGGTGGTGGTGGTGGTGGTGGTGGTGGTGGTGGTGCACAAAATATAAAAAATATCATTATGTTAGCTTTGAAATTACAATAATGCCCTTGGTTGTCCTCTATATAATAAAAAAAAAATATTGTTTTTTAATTTGCTTTATTTTTCTCAACTCCAATTACTAATATAGGGGTAAATTTGTTTTTCTAAGTTTATTCATTTTTGTTTCTTTTATTATTATTTGTTAAAAGGGTTTTTGATCAATTTATTAGTCTTTTAGATCTTTAAATGTTGTGTTATTCTAAGAAAAGTCATGTTTGAAAATTATACATGTAATATCATCATTTGAAATGTACTGAATTGTTTCATTGATCTAATTCGAAGAACAAAACTAGAAAAAAATTTCAAAACTTTTATTTTTAGAGCCCATTGTTCTTTTTTTATTCTTTATTTATGTCACTCATAAGAAAGAAAATTATTAGTATTGTATTTCTGAAAATGATAACTGTTTACAATATGTGAAATACTCTTTTTTTATATATCTTGCTCAATAAATAGAAGAGAATTTGCGGATAAAATATTAGTACATTTTCATATTAAATTATTATCTACATAAATTATATTGTGCTAGCGGTTTATATAATAGTAGATGATGTCATATAAAACAACAAATATTGAAACTAAAAGTAGAATTAGAGAACAGAAGATATAAACAAAAATAAGGTTCTTATATATTTTACTTTAAAAGATGGTAGGATAATATAGTAGCATAGTATTTTCTATCAATATGGGTTGTGGTGCAGCGGATAGGGCTGCTTCATCCTTAACCAGAAGTCGAGGGTTCAATTTTGGACATGGAGAAAACTCTGATGGGGCCCTACCCGGTGCGAATCCGAATTAGTCGGATTTCAATAAGAATACCGCACACCTGATGAGAAACCAAAAAAAAATATAGCATTTTCTAAATTAGTCCTTTTAACTTCATTTTAAAAATTTTACCAACTTCAATTCTCAATGATTAAAACTTTTCCGTTTTAGTAATTAGGGGAAAAATGTGCAACACATATTTATAACGCATATTTTCAGGAAATAGTTAGGTACTAAAAGTGGAAAGCTCTAAGTGTAAAATCGAAATATCATTTTACTTCTACACTAATTAAATATTAAAAATATACCTAATTAATGAAATATAAATGATAATTCTATTAAATTATATTAAATTATAAAAGTGAAAAGACATAAAGTCGAAAGTTGAATCATTTCACTGTTACCCTATTGTGATAATAATTGATTGTAATGAAGGGTCGTGCAGTCATTGAAGAATTGTAACAGTCAAGACAATGATGGAAGGCTTAACTCTTTTGATTCATTTTCAGAAAATATTCTCCTATATATAAAGCCTCATCTCTTCTGTTTCAATCAATTTATGAATTTTGATTGCTTAAGCATTAACAAAAACACTACTAATACTGTAGAATTAATTTCACCTTCCGAGTAGATGTCTTCTGTCTCTTCAGAAACATATTATGCAAATATCAAAGTTTTTAAATTCTTTCGGTTACAATTTATTCACGTATTACTTAATTACACATGTTGAAATGATTGTTCAGTTTTAAATTTTGAATACACTATAAACAAACACACCATATGCCTTCACGTACCATCTCACTCTTCCGCACCCAAAATCAAAATCCAATCTCGTTTTGTGTGGATTAACAAGGCATTAACAAACAAGGTCATTTTATAATTTCAATTAAAAGGCTCAATCTATTATTATCTCGTGCAAGGTGGATCCAGGATTCGGACTCTCTAGGTGCCAAGTAAACTTATTGATAAAGGCGAAGTCACCTTCGATGAAGGGTGGTCAGATGCACGTCCTTCGTCAGAAAATTATGTGGTGAATAGAGGTTAAATGTTAATCATAATGAGTGTATATTTAATTTTGCACACTCTTAACATAACTGAGAATAAAATTTAAACATTCTTCGCTGAATTTCTGGCTCCTCCACTGCTTATCAATTAAATTAATCAAATTATTCATTTTTTGATACATAGGACAATTAACCAATTAATTTAAAAAAATAATAATAAAATGACAAAACTTGATTTTTCAATAATATTTCTAATATCATAATATAATATTCATAATTCATTTAAATGGTAGAATGTACGTCTGTTGCCCTGTTTTAGTCAATAATGCTTCACCAAAAATAATTTTAAAAAATAAAATAATGCTTCACAGAAAATAATTTTAAAAAACAAATGCTGTATACCGGGATCGAACACACAACCTATGGGCAACAAAAGTGCTGACTTTGGTATTATGGGTGACAGATTTAATATTTGACTATATTAGTATTAAAAAAATAAATACTGTAAACTGGGATCGAACACACGACCTATGGGCAACAAAAGTGACGTTTTGCCACTTGCACTAGATAGTGCTATGATATTATGGCTCGCAAATTTAATATTTAACTATATCAATATAGAGAGAGAGTTTCCGTCGAAATTTGCGGATGGCATGCCACTCTTGTGCTCCTATTGGATTATCACTATATCATATTATATATTGATTAGTAACTCTTCATCTCTTCATTTGCTTTTCATGTCATTCAATGTTCGTTACATGTAAAGTTGTTATCATGTGATCAGAAAAGTTACGAATTTAAGCTTTGGAAATAACATCTTACAGGAAGAAAAAAAAATAAAAATCCTCCCTTTATCACTGAACCAAGGTTTTTGCTTGTATCAAGTGGATTTAATTTAATATATATATACATAGAAAGAAAAAACTTCATATATATACATACACATACATATAGTATAATTCTTCGACGAACGGGGGTTGAATGAATCTCTGGAGTCCACATATCTCCGCCCCTTTCTGAAACTCTATGCATAATGGAAGTTTTAATGCACCAAACTGTTTTATTTTTTATTCACGAGGTGAAGCAGTAGAAAAAGGAAGCTAGAGTTAGAAGTTTTGGCATGAAACTACAACAAACTTGATATATTTCGCTACGTGAACTTTTGTTTGATATTTCTGATTTGAATTACTTGCTTTAGTTTTGTGTTTATGTTTTGATCTCTTTTGTATAGCTCAAAGAAAGTATTATGATATATGTGTATCATTTAAAATTTATCATATTGCAATATAATTTTTTAAAAATATTTGGGAATAAACATGCAACACACATTCTCAGATAATAATATATAATATACATGTAACATATATATATTTTATACATAATCTTAAATTAAAATTTTATCAAATGTATTAAAATGTCCCTTAATTTTGTGGTTCTAAATCTGTCATATAAAAAATCAAAATTAAAATATTATAAAAAAAAAATATTTTTTTTAAATAAATTAAAAATAAAAGTAGATCATTCTTTACACGGAGAAGATAATACAAAAGGATTTGACATATACAGTGTGCAACGCACTGAATCACGTGGTGTCTTCGATAAGGCTTTATCAAAAAATGTATTACTACTATTTAAAAATGTGGTGAAGCAAGCACGTCTTCATCGACATGCTTGCCTAGGGATATTTTAGTCTTTTCGTTGAATTTTTTGTCCATTGTTTCCACCGCCACTTTTATTGTTTATCCATTTTCCTTACCACTTCTTCTTCAAGCTTTTCTACGCTTTTTCATTGGAATGATTTTCCTGCAACTGTCTGCATCTCAGCTGAATTTGGGAGTTTGAGAATCAAGCTAGAGCATTAGGAACTCAACATCAGCAACAAGATTTGCATAGTGAGTTCTACTGTTTCAAATTTCAACTCCTCATGTGCTTTTGGTGAGTAATTAATTTGAACAGTTGGATATATGATCTGCTTAATTATGATTCCTTTAAGTTGAATTTCAGTTTATTCAGTAAGAGGTTCGTTTCTTTGTGCGGCTTACGGCTGAAAACTTTGTGGGTCATTCTTCATTTTCTATGTTTATGTTTTAAATCGTGGAGTTTTTTTACTTGTATTTATAAGTTGATTGTTTGAATGTTGTCAATTTGAGGGAAAACAAGCATGCTATTTCTGTGAATTTTTTACTTGATTCAATTTTTGCTTTCTAGTTGTTTGTGAAAATTCTCTAACCATGCTGCTTGAGAAATTGATGGTTATTTGAAATATTCTTAGTGAGATGAAGAGTTGTGATAGTCACTGAAATTAAGAATGTTGTTTTTTAATTGGACAAATCATAAAGTGAAGAAGAGGAATTTGAAATATTATGACGGTCGCTATGTGAAAAATGCTTCTTTTTTTCGGCTTCAACTCTTTGAAAAAGAGAATCAATTTTTTGTCTATATGCATATATGGTAACTATCTATTAAGAGAGGTAGCAGATACTTTAAAATTTATAACATTGTGAATAGATAAAATCAACAACCTTGTAAGCCATCTGCATGACCAACAACACAAGACGACAACACGAGAAAAAGATGAAAAGTAGGAATTCTAAGAACATGTTTTTTCCATGCTTTGTTACCTAAATGACGAAATGAGTAACAATCACACCAAAGTTTCTTGTAATCTAACATAACACAAGAAAATGATGAAAAATAAACTCCTAAGATCGTGTTATTTTCATATTCTTTTTTTGGTTAATTACCTCACTAAGATTGTTGTCGAACAAATGAGTTTGTAGGTACTTGGTAACTCTGCCATCAATCTCGTTTTTTCCCAATATTTATAGAATCATGGAATGAAGAAATTGTATTTCTCTCTTGGACTAAATTGATTTCTCTTTAGTGTAGGAGTAGAACATATGTATTATTGTTTATGTACAGAACATCAATTGCTTTATACTTAGCATAATAAAAGTTTTTACTAATAAAATGGCTCCTTATGTTGTTAGCCAAGCGAAAAAGAACACTTTCCTATCCCATATTTTTTCTTAATGTCAACGTGTTAGATCTGATTTTAGTTAAATGTTATCCTCAGATGCACGTTATAGCTATAAATTAAACCGATATTCAAACAGGATAATAGTACTTTAACATGACATCTTCAGCTTGCCATTTCAATTTCATAGTTCCATCTTGACGTAATCTTTTGATTTGTGTTTGTATTCTCTGTTTTGGTTTCTTTATGATTTTCAATTTGAATTCATCAAGTATCAGATGCATATATTCATGTCTGTTACCAAAGATGCTTAGAAGAAAAATGCTTTCAGCATCGCCGACAATATCAATTTCTAAACTATGACTATTCAGTCACTACAATTACTATATTTGAACGCCCAAAAAAGTAATAATTTACTTAGACTTTGTTACCATATACCTCATAAATTGTCACTAAAATCAGAATTTTTTATATCATACTGAATTTTTTTCTGAATCAGAATTTTGTACTTATGCAGGATCCATGGGGTAACAGTTGCTGAAATGCCTCTAATGGCAACATACATTAAATACCGCCGCCAGGGAATATGTAGCGTCTTCTAAATTCTATACTGGAGGTAATTTGACAGAAAAGTGTTGTTCAGTACCGACTGTTTCGAATTTTAATTTTGACATTCTTTCTAAATTTTTGGGGTTTTTACTTTTTAGGAATGCTTTTAGATATTATAGTTGCATTATTTAGATGGTAAATAAAAAAAAGCAGGTTCTTCGGGTGTAAAGAAAGTTATGAATTTCTTCAATCAGTTAATTGCTGATAAGCCATTTCTTTTCGTTGTAATTTCTATTTTTTTAGTTGTTTCGGGCATAGAGAAATGGTTTTTGTCTCTCACCAATTGGGTTTCTCCTGTTGTTGCTGTCTAGGCATTTTTTCAGCTGAGCTATATGGTGAAATGTCTCTTGCACTCTTTCATTGGTTGCAGAAAGATTGAGAACAGAGATGATTTTCGAAAGATTGAGAACAGAGATGATTTTCGAAACAAGAGATTGGAGCTGGCTGGTGAGCTCCTTGAACGAGAGCTCAGGACACACATTAAACATGTCGAGAGCTGTATGGTGAAGGCAATACAAAGAGATCTTTATGGAGATCGACAAGTGCAGCCAATTGAGCACTACTTGGATACATCAATAATTACCAATGGCGTCTCCAGGGCATTTTCCACTGGACATTGGTGTCAGCCTTACAAGAGAATGGATAGGGTTTTCGGTGTAGTTGCAACTCTTAGACGAACAAATCCATTGCAAATGACTACTGATATGAGGAAAACGCGTCAGCAGGTTACATACACCGGGAGGGTTGGTGATACACTGATACTAGATATTCGTAAGTGTTTCTAAATTTACATTAACCATTTCTTTTTGCGCTTTCCATTAGCAAAAATGGTGACTTCATTTGTCTTGCTTCCTGATCATTGGTTGTTCTGTCATATTTTTTTTGGTATTTTGTTTCTGTTTTGTTTAGCTTTAAGTATGATAACCTAATGATTGTTAAAAATAACTTATGCAGACTTCCTTCTCACTAGGGAAATGGCCTCTTCTTGGATCTGCTTCCTTCAGCTGGAATCAATCATGTAGTTTTCACAAAAAAAATCATGTTCTTTTCCCAACCAAGTTTTTAAATAAAGGTTATTTATTCAATTTACCATTTAAGTGCATTTTATTTCCTAAGAAATTTAGATTATATAGAGTATTTATGTAGTTTGTTTTTTAGATTTATTAATGACCTTTTTAAAAAGCAGGTAGAGATGTCTGAAGCCTATAAGTTTTTGAGCATTAGTTTCCTTTACAACTACAGGTCTTTCCTTGCAAAGTTGTTTTCTTTGCATACAATTAGGTACTACGATCTTCAATTCCGACTGGTAAAACATGAACTGAGAGCAATATGCAGAGAAAACTTGCAGGATCAGCTCATGACGAGGGCGAAGTCCCTGCTATATTGCTTACTGATGTTGATAGTTCATTCATTTTTTGACTTGGGCTCTCTCTTTGTTTCAAACTTTGCTTGCCTGGCTCACCTTATCGTTCTTTGTTGTCGGAAAGTGATTTTCAGTACATACTAGATCTTTAGCTTATTTACTGTTCAAAAATGTACTTTGTGTTGCAACATGTCTTACAATTTGGAGAATGATGTCACTTGTGAGACTCCTAATGAGATAAACTCATTTGCTTTTGCTATGATATATATAATTTTCCCATACAATATTAGAAACATTTAATATTGGGTCTACCATCTAGTATACATACAATATGTGAGCATTATTTAAAAATTAAAAAAATTACTTAACACTACACCTTTTTAATATTACTTAAAATCCCACATCTACAAAGTAATTACAAAAATTTTAATCTCTTCAAAAAGATCGGTACATAACGTTATTGGATATTTTCACCAAAAAGTGCAGTTTGCCTGGAAGAACAGACAGGCATGCAACAGAGTTAAATCCACCGGCGAAACACCTCCATCCGACCCACTCTTCCGCCGACCACCACCCACCGATGAAACATCTCCATCACCGTTGAACCCAATTACTCCTCTTTCAACTCCATTAAAAATGAATTGAAATAGAGTCGAGGTGTCGTTGCTATCTCCATTGCTCCGATTAATTCAGTGAAGCTTTGTTAAACCCATGGAGAAGTCATTGTTAAATATGTATCGGAATGAAGATGCATCATGGGATCGGCTAAAAAAAGTACAAATAAAGGGAATTTAGAGATTCATCAATGGAGGTTGAACATGATGATGACAGATCTCGAATCCAGGACGTCCTCCACCATCACATCTCAAATCCATGACAGCGTACAAGACAATTCAAGCCATGAGGAATTCTAAAGTTTGGAGATTCGTCAAGGGAGGTTGAAGATGATGATGTTATTGAAGGTACATAAGAACGACGTGTATGTGAAGAGAGTTCGGAGATACATAAGAATGATATATTTAATAGAAAATGACAAGAAGATACCTCACACGATTCTTCACCAAATGTACAAAGTTTATACATCTTACTAATATTAGGTTTCAGATACATAAGAAAGATGTGTTTGATTGAAAATCTATAAGAAAAAATCATGTATCGAAATGTTTTTTGTGGTACTGATATATAAGACTTATGTATCTGAATGTATCTCTGTGACTTTATCACATAAGAGTTATGTATTCGTACTTATGTATCAGATGGTAATATATTGCGAGTCTTAGATATATATCGCGACAATGAATGAAAACTGAGATTTTATGTAAATATAAAAACGATCAAAATTTTATATAATTAAGTGCTAAATTATTGAGATTTATAAAAATTACCCTATAAAAATTATTAATAATGCAACATAAAGATCAATTTATTTTAGAAAGTTCTCACATCTAGTCTTAAAACCAGACAAGCTCATACTCAGACTCATTGCATATAAAGTTGAATTGTGATTTTAACTCGATATCAAAAGATACCTCCGTGCGCAAAAAATTTTATATTAGCAGAATCGGAAAGAAGTTGTAATGTAGAATGCCCATGGGCTGAGTTGCCTTAGGTGAAGGGTGATCCGTCGCACATCTTTCGTAGAAAAATTATGTGGTGTGCAAAGTTACAATTTATTAGTTATTATTAATGTATTTTAATTTTACGCGTCCTTAACTCAATTGAGAAGAAAAATTACACATCCTTTACCAAATTCCTGGGTCCACATTGAGACAGCCCACCCTAATACTGGGGCGGCTCAACCCTTTGAGCAAAAAGGCGGCCGTCTAAGGCCCCCAAAATTTGAGTATTTTTTTTTTAGTAATAATTCATTATAAATTTAAAAATATATATATTGAATACTTTTTTATAGAAAAAATAAATTTTTCATATAAAAAATTTAGATGGAATTTAATATATTTAGTCCAGAATACTATGTGTCAAGAAATTAATGCATTGACTATATTATTAATTAAAAAAATTATTAGAAGAAATTGATCATATAATTTTAAAAATAGACTTTATAAAATAATTTTTTTTTTTTAAAAAACGTAAGACCTTTGTTTGATTTTGACTTTAGGCCACGGATTCGCTTGACCTGCTCCTGCCCTAATATGGCCATAATTGAAAAGATGAAGTCAATTACCGAAATATGACATGTTTTTCTTCTCTCTTATAAGCACTACAAATGCAGGAATACTTTAAGATAAGATAATTAAATAGTCATAAGTATGCTTTCATGAAAATGAAGGTCTATGCAATAACTAGGAAAGTAACTTTGACTATTCCAGATGTTTCTTGACCCAATTATAGTGTGCTTCAACACCCAATGAACCATAACTTTTGCCACCAAAAGGCAAAACCAATCAACAAAAAGAAGATTAGCATTTTCCAAATGTTATGCTTTGTTTAGACAAATTGTTGTTGAGGGATGTAAAAAAGGTTAAATTAAGGGGCAACATTTATTCCTCTTATTAGAAGCTATAGCATGTCTTTATTCATCAAAAGTTACATGATTAATTAGCTATTAGCAAAATTAGTTCGTGGCATTTTCCAACACTAGTTATTTTGTTCCACATATATTAAGAGTTTAGCTAGCTTGCCAGAATAATACTGCTATATAATTACTTTATTTGGTGGGATACTTTCGATCTTGATAAAAAGGTTCTATCCATGGGAGCCAAAAAAAGAAGTCAAAATGCAACTTTTTAGGTCACAGAATTTAGAACGTGGCTTAATGATATTCGTATTATGTGCATTTGAATTAGTGAGAAAATTAGTAAATAAACTTAGCCAAGTTATTTTTCTTAGAAAAAGGTTTCATCGTTTGAAAGTATCCGTTGATAATGACTCTTGCTCAATTTGAAGACAACCACGATGGTTTTGACTTAATACTTCCAACTTTAAGGGGTGACAATAATTAATCACTTACTTTTCACTTAATGCTCATTCCATTGATGTGGGGATTAGCTTGGTTGACTAATTAATCAGAATTAGTGCCTCACTTTGGAGTAATCATTTTTAATAACATTTGTTAATTTTCTTAACATTAATGTGATATGGGATACTTTGTTTTTCGTTGCTCACTCGATGTCTGGTTTTGGACCGGCTAATTGGGACCGTGGCGAACTCAGGATTTAGGGGTCGTGGCCCAAAAGGTTCAGCTCAAAGCTTTAAGGTTCCACCTGGAAATTAAAGCACCCAACTATCTTCTTGATTTACAGGCTGCTTTTCTAAATCTTATACTAATTTGTATACATTTTTTATATAATTATCCTAATTTTCATCGAATTTAATGGGTACCGAAGCACCGCAAAATTATCCATAAGTCCGCTTCTAAATTTAGATTCACCTGCAAATTAGTGTCCAAGAGAAGCTAGAGGTTCATGAAAATTCAGTAATTTTAATTCACTAAACATTATAAATATTTAATTGTAAATTCAATTATTGTATATTAACTTAACGTTAATATAGGAATCGTAAACATTTCATATCAAAGACTACTCCATTTTGAGAGTTTCGACCTCACCTTACGTCTTAAACCGGTGTTATATTGGTTGCTACTTCAATTGTATTTTCCGAAATGTCACTAGATAGGAAAATGAGAATTAAGATTCTGAAGAAACTAACTGAAATATCTAATGATATTTTTTCAATTAAATTAACATCTCATTTAAAAACGTAAACTGTCTAAATAGAATAGGTTACTTTTATATTTTAGTTGTGGAACGCAACATAATTAGTCAAGTAAACATATAGTACTATTAATTCTTTACATGGTATCTCACGTGCAGATATATTCTGATATGTTTTAAAACTAATTATATTTCAGTGGTCCAAATTAATTAGGCGTCTAAGTTCCACTTAGTAAAAACAGTCTATAAAAACCCAAGCCAAGCAAAATCAAATATCTTCAATTTTAGCCTCGACTGTACGTTCTTTTCCTTATTTCCCTATTAAAACTCTAACAAAACAACGTCAAGTACTCTACGAGAAGGGTGGTTTATGAACATTTTCTTGTATACCACTAATACATGAATCAAATTAAGGTCAGATTTGTCCCTTGCATTTTTAATTAATGCTGATGATTATAAAAATGATCTTTAACAATCATTCTTCTTGTTGTTCTTTCATTGAAGTAGTTTTCAAGAAGGTGTGAGATCTACTTTTAAATTGCTTCAAGCAAATTCTGGTACGTGACTTGGACATGCATCTTTTTGTCTTCTGTTAGAACCATTTCATGGCATTCAAATTAAGTGATGTTTTATATTTAGCCTCTTATGGTTTGGTTGGAAAATGGTTATCCCGGGATAATTAATCCTGGGATTAGTTATCCCGGGATTACCCGGGATAACTTATCCCACCATCCATATGGAATAACTTATCCCATCACTATGGTGTAAATGGTGGGATAAGTTATCCCAACCTTGACAACTAAATGGTGCACTAAAATTTTTATTCTGAAACTATTATTTTATTCCACAACTATTTGATTTAGTACCTCCCACCAAACACGACCCCTTAGTAATATGGCAACTGCATGCATGTATTCGATGAGAATTAGTTTTGTTAATTTTTATTGGTAGTAGGCGAGTGGACCATATAGTTTAACGAATACATAGAGAAGGGTTTTTCAATAATCCAGAAGAAGGTTGCACATGCTTTATATATATATATATATATATATATATATATTACTCTATAATATAAGAGTGAATGGGAGAGCTGCTTAAGGTCGTGTTGTTTGCCGACGTTTAGCTGTTTGCTTCGTGATTTTACTATATAAGTTATTTAAGTGTTAAAAACAAATAATATTAAATAATTATTATAAATTCATTTAAGTATTAAAAAAATTAAAAATATTTATCATTAAATTAACTTGACGTCTTATATGAGTTCACTTAAATTTTTTTCACAAATATTTTTTTTATAATAAATTATTATAAAATTATCTAAGAATTAAAAAATTAAAAATATTTATTGTTAAATTAACTTGACGTCTTATATGAGGCCTACTTAATTTTTCCCCACAAATATTTTCTTATAATAACTTTGCTAGATTACTTCTAATTAGTTATTATGAATCATTTAAGACATGTCTGTTTCGTTGATTCAATTATGATTTTATTATATCACCCCTAATTAATTATTAAGTTATTTAATAGTTATGCTACTTAAATCGGAGTAGAAGAAAAAGTATTATAAATCACAATAATTAAATAGATAAATTATTTAAAAATATAATTGACTATCAATGCCACAAAATTTTGAATAAGGATAGTAACATATATTATTATTTGAAAATTACATAAAAGTATTATAAATTAAAATAGTTAACAGCTTAAAATATTTAAAAAATAATTTAATTTGTTATATATTTTTTAAAAAATATTAAAATCAAAATAATTAACATATTTAAAAATTTAAAGGTCAATCTGTCTGCTTTGGCACAACTTCATTGGTCTTTTCCCTTGCCTTCATTTTTTCATCCATTTTAAATTGTTTGTCTTATTTTTTTAATTTGTTAATATATTTTAAAAAAAAACCGTATAAATCATAATAATTAATAACTTAAAAAATTTAAAATATAATATAAAATATTTGTCTGACTGTCGAAATTATATCAATGCTCTTAAATTGAATTACAATATTCAACAGCTTAAAATATCTAAAAAAAAAAATTTATTATATATTTCAGAAAAATACGTAAATAATACTATAGATCACATTAAGTAACAACTTAAAACAAATTAAAATACAAAATATTTGGTTGACTCTTAAACTAGCAGCACCACTCAAATTGGAATAGTTAAAAATATAATTGACTATTAATGACACAGAAGTTTGGACAAGAAGAGTAATATGTATTATTTGAAAATTACATAAAATGTAATAAATTACAATAGTTAACAGTTTAAAATATCAAGAAAAAAAAGTTTAATCTATTATATATTTCAAAAAAAATACGTAGAAAAATACTATAAATCATAAGTAATAATTAACAACCTAAATTTTTTTAAATATATACAAAATTTGGTTGATTCTCGAAATCATATCAGTGTCACTTAAATTAAAAGAGAAAAAAGATATTATTGATCTCAATAATTAAAAATTTAAATTATTTTAAAAATATAATTGACTATTAATTGCCACAAAATTTTGAACAAGGAAAGTAACATGTATTATTTAAAAATTACATAAAAAGTATTATAACTTACAACAGTTAATAACTTCTAAATTTTATTTGTGTCACATAAATTGAGACCCAAAAATAGCATATCGGCATCTAGTATATATATATTAACGAATACATTGAGAAGGGTTTTTCTATAATCTTGAAGAAGGTTGCACATGTTTTATATATATACACACACATACATGATAATATTATTCTTTTTTAAGTATATGTTTCACAAGGATTGACATTAATTTAGCGATAATATAATTAAATAATTAAAAGTGTGTACTCAGATGAGATAGTCATACACTTGAGCATGGTATCAAATTAAATAGAGATCCTATCTAGGATTGAAAATCATCACTCAATATTAAAAAGAAAATTATGCATGCTTGGTCCTGAAAAAAATAAACTCACACGTGATGGGCGTGTCAAAAATATTAGTGTATCCTGAGAATATATTTGTAAACGACTCAACTAATTGTAGAGCCCTGCCTCTCTATCTATATATAGAGGAAAATATGTAAAGTGATAAGTACATCATCCTCTATCAATAACTACAACTTATAGAAGAGATAGATACAAATAAATAAGAGTCCTAATATGCTCCCTCAATCTGAACGGACAGGAATAACGAACGGATTGTCTCGTAAAAAAAATTGAGATAAGGATAATCCTTTTGTGAAGATATCAACAAATTGTAAGTGAGTGGACGTATATTAAACAACAAGATCTCTTTGAGCAACTTTATCAGGAATGTAAAGAAAATCTACATCAATATGTTTAGAGCGATTATGAAACACTGGATTGCGAGTCATATACGTAGTGCTAACATTATGACACATCACTTGAACCGGTTCCCAAAAGAATACACCAAGCTCAGAAAGAACATGCCGAATCCAAGTAGTTTCAGCAATAGTGTAGGCAATTGCCCTATACACTAGTTCAGTGGAGGATCTAGAGATAGTTGGTTGTTTCTTTGCATGCCAAGAGATATGATTATCATCCAAACAGTGCGTACACGTAAAGACTCTAGACAATCAGTGGATGAAAGCCCAGGGTTAAGGCACTTCAAAAAATCATACTACGCTAGTGAATTTCATTCATTAAATTAATTATCTTGATTGTTGATTCGTAGGGTTCATCACATGATCATGGTCTCCCGACCTCTAATCGTCTACCTAAATTAGACATTACAACTACATCATTGAGCGAGGATGTAATAATCCAATTAGATGCATGAAGCTATCATCCAACATGTTAACCAAGTAAGGCTTCTAGGTATATCCCAATCCTAATAGCTAATTCAAATTTCTTATTTTATAAAAGAATAAGAACCTTAATCTATTCATCCCCTGTTCTATCTTCCTATTCCCTCTCCCGAGATCACAAAGTCGATAATATATGTATTCTAAGATTAGATACTCCTTAAAATAGTTACAAAAAAATATTAACAAACCACCAAATATCATAAACAATCCAAACAAAATTAATTCAAAGTAATAGTAAACATGTTGTTGGCCTTAACCCCGGAAAGAGACTTTTTGCCACTCATAGACATAGTCATAATTAAGATAATTGAATACAAGATTAAATCCATTAAAAAGCTAAAGTAAGAGACGAAAAACCATAATTAAAGTGTTTTCCAGCCCTTCTCCAAGTTTCAAAATCCTCCAAGGTATCCAAGGTGTCAAACAAAGTGTACGATGAGTACTATTTATAGTGGGGATTTTTGCCGTGTGTAGCATAAGGAGTGTGTCGCGTTGGTCAGCCCTTCTGGAGGGAGAAACGCGTCGTGTGTCTTAGTCCACTGGAGAGATAAGTGCTCCACATTTCTTAGTCCATGGGGGAGAGGTGCGCGTCTCAGCCAATTCGCGCAGGCTCTCTGGAAATTGCCTTTGACGCCAAACTTAGCTTTTTGCTTTTGTCTTCCATCCCACACCTTGTGGTATAGTTTATACTTTATTTCCAGCTTTTATATCATCAATATATCCTCAATATCAACTCACCAAGCATACTAAATCATCATACACCACAGATTAGAGCTCAAAACAACACAACACTCACAACAGTGAACTAAAAATTCGAGCTAAAACTAGGCTTGCCCATGTTGATCTTTAACTTAATGTTTTGTCTCTTAACTTAATTCACCTGCAGTTTGAATATTATAAACGAGTTGTTCTACATATAATTACACAATAAAACCATTAGGAACTGATTCAACACATTAGAATCCATCACAATAGACTAAAACAACACCTAGCTCAAGCTAGTAAAACTAGTTTTCTCGTCTAGTCTCTAAGTGATCAATTTGAACCCAAACTTATTTAAAAACACCTTTAAACATTGTAATCACATACTTAAATAATTATATGCACAATTATATCATCATATACACCTAACGCACACGAATTGTAATAAGGCTAAATAATCTAAGATAACCACACTAAAGTGCATAAATACACCCAACATCATCACCCACACTTAAAGCCTTGTTTGCCCTCAAATAACTCTTTACTCTAAGCATCATAGGCTCAGGAGACTCTACACTTAAACTACAAGCAAGACACTCAAGCTAGTACCACATTAACTACACCGAATGCAAGTTTCTACACTAAGCATGTCACAAACACCATTGGAAGCTCAAGAATACTACTTCAAAACATTCTAGCCTTAAGAATTAACTCACCTAGTTGGCGAACTCATGCATATTTTTCAATCAAAAAAATCATATAAATCACCCAATATTCATCAAACATGTGCCCTCACAATAAGAGAGTTACCCATAAACGCTCACATAAATGCGATTTATAACAGAATGGGTACACAACATATCCATTTTTGCACACCAATAACTATTACCTTGGGGATTCAACTTCACCTTTCTCCTACTTGAATTTCCAACTCCTTAACTTAATTAAGTTTTCATTAAAATACTTAGGAGCTTTAGATCTAATTAAAGTCAATCAAAGAAAGGATTAAGCTACATCTGAGTCTGCCAAAGAAAAAAATTAAAGGCTCAATGGGGTTAACTGGGATAATGCACAAGGGTAGGTAAAATAAAGGTATAAACTTGGCTATCAAATAAATGCCTATATCATCTCCTAAACCCACACTCTTTATTTCTCTTTGCACACACACCAGGCAAGTTCTATACATCACATGCAATAAGGAATATACTATAACCTCACATCACACATGGCACATGCTCAAATCAAGTAGGATCATCATAGACTCTTAACCAAACAATCACATAAATTCAATATTAAGCACAAAAGTACCACAGTCATAATCATGAGCCTAGGAGCCTCAAAAATAGTAATTCACACAATCAACATGCTATTTTTTTTCAAACAAAACACTTGCATCATGCAGTCAAATATAGCACCAACAGGAAGATCCCATATTTATTCCTAACACAATTTTTTTAAAAAAATTACTCCTAAAATTGGAAATTTTCCCACCCCACACTTAAAAATTTACTTTGTCCCCAAAGTATACTCTAAAGTAGAGATAGAAATACTTCCTGAGGACTCTAGGCCTAGCTAATAGCATCTATACATATCAAGAGGGTCTGAGGGACCCCACAGTCAGTCTTTTCTATGCTCCTTAGCTCAAGTTTTTCGGTACTCAGACTTTCCATCAACCTGGGACTCAACAAAAATAAAAACTACGTGAAGTAAAAACTAAAAATACTAAAAATAAAACCTACCGTAACTTGGGTTGCCTCCCAAGCAACACCTAATTTAGTGTTACAGCACGACCCAATCTACGACTCATCCATTTTCCTTCATCCTCTTTCTCACAGTAGGACGCCATCTTTTTATTCGTTTCTGACCTCTTGAGTGTGAACTCTCAAGGTCAACAACTTTTTAAACTTTAGCCTTTTCAGGCTCATCAATTGAAATCATTTTGGGCTGTGGTATTGGAGGCTTGGGTTGTTCAATGAGGAAGTCCGAAGAGGTCTTTTATAGAATAGACTCCACCACCCCACACTTATTCCCTTTAATCACAGTAATCATGTATAAATCTTTATAGTGGGATAGTGTCTTAAGCGGTTTGTACACTTTGAATACCGACTCTTTATCATCCAGCCTCATTGTGAGCGTGCCCTCTCTCACATCTATCAAAGCTCCTTCTACTGCTAAAAATAGACGTCCCAAGATAATGACACTCTTTTATTTGCTTGAAAATCTAAAACAATAAAGTCAATAGGAATAATAAACTTACCAACCTTAATGAGAACATACTCTATGATTCCTTCGGGCTAGGTTCTGGTCTGCTAATTAAAGTATCATAGTACTCGGTTTCGGCTTCCCTAGGCTTAAGGTGTTAAACAAGAAGAGGGGAATCAAGTTGATATTTTCCCCCAAGTCATTAAGTGTGCCGACCACCTCACTATTGCCAATTTTAATCGGCAGAGTGAAACTCTCAGGGTCTTTGAGCTTTTGGGGCATTTTCTGCATCACCATAGAACTACACTCCTCAATGAGTGCTACTGTCTCAACATCCTGCAGATTAACTTTGTCTGTGACCATATCCTTCAAGTACTTAGCGTACTTGGGCATTCCCTGCAAAACATCTAAAAGGAAAAGGTTAATATAAAGCTCTCTAATGTGTCAAAGAACTTCTTAAAGCATACATCCTCCTTTGCCTTTATATGCTTCTGTGGGAAAGGTAGTGGTAGTCTCTTCTTCTTCTTCTTCTATTCAATAACTTTTGATTTCGAGTAGTCAAACTTCCTCTAATTTTCAACAGCTTTGTCATCTACCTGCTTAGGAGCCTCTTCTGTATTTACCTCCTTGGTTTTGTTCGGAGGTATTTCATTAAGCTACTTACCACTTCTCAAAATGATTGTCGTTACTTGTTAAGGATTTTCAGTATCACTTGGTAAACTACCTTGAGGCTTGGTATTTTATGCCTATTGCATCTGCCCCAAATGTATCTCCAAGTTTCTTATAGCAATCTATTGGCTCTTCATCTCTACCTATTAGCTCTTCATATCTGCTTGTTGACTTTTTATTTTTGTTGCCAATTATGCTTGTCCAGCTATAATTTATTTAAACATCTCTTCAATATTGTTTGTTTGAGTCGTGGACTAATTACTTTGAACTTGTGGCTGCTGAGATTATTGTTGCTGATTATTCCAATAATGAATTAGGTGTTGATTTTGCCACTTTAGATTTTGGGTGTTCCCATAATTCTACCTTTGAGCATTACCCACAAATATCACGGACTCAGCATTTGCAGCACATATAGTCGTTGAACGCCCATTGTTACCATAAACTTCACACCAACCTGCAGTTTGTTGAATTGCATTAACTGTTATTGCAGGTCATGTAACCCCCAACTTCATATTGCCTATTTGATTTTGTAGAGAAGTAATCTGCGCGGATATAAAAATAAATTGGTCCATCTCCAACACACCTGCAACCTTATTTATAGCACTAATTGAGTCAGAATGCCACTCAAAATTTCCTTGTGCAATCCGGTTCAACAAGGTATAAAGCTCATTATACATCAACTCCAAAGCTTCACCACCTTCAGTTGAATCTAGTAAAATTTTCATGTTATAGTCAAGTGCCTCAACAAAAGTGTGAGCTAATACCTCGTTAGACTGCTGATGATGTGGACAGTCTCGAAGAAGATCTTTGAACTCCTCCCAAGCATGATATAAATTCTCATCTGGCTTCTGTTTGAAGCACACAATCTCATTGCGTAGTCTCGCAGTCTTGCCAGATGGAAAAAATCAGATGAAGAATTTTTAGGTTAAGTTATCCCATGTTGTGATTGAACTTGCCGGCTCAGTGTTCAACCATTTCTTTACTTTCCCCAATAGTGAAAAGATAAATAGTGTCAGCCTAATATAATCAGTTGACATACCCGTAGGGATGAATGTGCCACTGATCTCCAGAAAGTTCCATAGATGGACTTGTGGATCTTTATGTGAAAGCCTCATATACTGTCCACTGCTGATCAAAAGTTGCACCATGTTCTGTTGTAGCTTTAATTTACATCCAGCAGTCGGTTTCTGAAAAGGAGAGGTCAAATTTGTTAGAAGTGGGATTTCCACTTCTCGAACTGTACTGCGGGCTGGTTGATCTTTAGCCATTATAACAGGATTATCTTATTCCTCTAGAAATTGCGAGATACAGGGGAGAAAGATTTTTTCTCTTCTTTGTTGATGAAAACATTGCTCGGATTTGGGGCTTGGTTCAACCAAATCCCTATCCCTTGCTAGCTTACTCCTCTACAAACCTGTTTTCTGCAAATTTATTACCAATACCAAAAGTAAAGCACCAAAGAATTCTAAAAAGTAAAACTAAAACAAAAATAGTTGCCAATTTACAAGTCCCCGGCAACGGCGCCAGAAACTTACTACGCCCAAGCGCACACGCAAGTGTACATGGTCTCACCAAGTAGTAAAGTGGCCCTTTAGAACCCAAGTATAGATCCCGCAGGGACTTGTTTTAACAACTATCCTATTCCAGTTCATAATTGAGATTAAATTGATGCAATGTAACCAATAGACTTTTGAAAGTTATAAACTAAAAGTAAAGTAAACAGTGCGTACACGTAAAGACTCTAGACAATTAATGGATGAAAGCCCAGGGTTAAAGCACTTCGAACAATCATACCACGCTAGTAAACTTTATTCGTTAAATTTCTTATCTAGGTTGTTGATTCGTAGGGTTTATTGCATGATCATTGTCTCCTGGCCTCTAATTTGGACATTACAACTACATAATTGAGCGGGAATGTAATAATCCAATTAGATGCATGAAGATATCATCCCACATGTGAACCATGAAAGGCTTCTAGTTATACCCCTATCCTAGAATATAATTTAAATTCCTTATTTTATACAAGAATAAGAACCTTACTCTATTCATCCTCACATTCTATTTTCCTATTCCCCCTCTCGAGATCACAAGGTCGACAATATATGTATTCTAAGTTTAGATACTCCTTAAAATAGTTAAAAAAAATGTGAAAAAATCACCAAATATCATAATAAATTCAAACAAACTTAATTCAAAGCAATAGTAAACATGTTCTTGGCCTTAACTCTGGAAAGGGGCTTTTAGCCACTCATGGACATAGTCGTAATCAAGATAATTGAATGCAAGATAAAATCCATTAAAAAGCTAAAGTAAAAGAAGTAGAATACTAATTGAAGTGTTTTCCATACCCTTTCCAAGTTTAAAAGTCATCCAAGGTTTCAAACAAGGTGTACAACGAGTCCTATTTATAGTGGGGGATTTTTACCGTGTATGAAGTAAGGAGTGAATCGCATTGGTCAGCCCTTCTGGAGGGAGAATTATGTCACATGGCTTAGTCCACTAGATAGAGCAGCGCTCCACATTTCTTAGTCCATGGGGGATAGGTGCGCGTCACGGCCAATTTTCGTAGGTTCACTGGAAATTGTCTTTGACGCCAAACTTAGCCTTTTGCTTTTGTCTTTCATCCCATGCCTTGTGGTATTGTTTTCACTTTATTTTCAGCTTCTATATCATCCATATATCCTCAATATCAACTCACCAAGAATCCTACATCATCATATACCACAGATTAGATCTCAAAACAACACAACACTCACAATAGTGAACTAGAAACTCGAGCTAAAACTAGGCTTGCCCACGTTGATATTTAACTTAATGTTTTGACTCTTGACTTAATTCACCTGCACTTTGAACATTATAAAAATTTTGTTCCACACATAATTACAGAGGAAAACCATTAGGTACTCATTCAAAACATTAGAATCCATCGCGATAGACTAGAACAACACCTAGCTTAAGCTAGTAAAACTAGTTTTCTCGTCTAGACTCTAAGTGATCAATTTGAACCCAAACTTGTTTAAAAATACCTTTAAACATTGTAAACACATAACTAAATACTTAGATGCTCAATTATATCATCATTAACACCTAAAGAACATAAATTATCCTCAAAATAAGGCTAAATAAGCTAAGATAACCACACTAAAGTACATAAATACACCCAACATCATAAATGAAGGGTACGGGAAGTAGAGGATAACTAGGTATATCCAATATTACTAATATTGAGCAATTTTTCATCCCCAATCAAAACACTATTATGGCAGTGTATGGAGTTGTGTAAAAGGTTACCTTCAGATAGAGTCATGTGAGCAGATGTTGCAAAGTCTATGTACCAAGCAGCGTCATTCGTTTCACCAACAGACATGATTGCAAAAGACTTAGGAAGATTATTAGCAACCAAAGCATGATTAAACCTATTAGTGCAATGTAAGGTAGTGTGTAGATCTATAATTTTTATAAATAAGAGTAGATGGGTGAGAACCAAGCACTCCCATAGATGGTGAATTAGTACTTATAGAATAAGAATTATAGGAGACAAGTTAAGTACCACCAATACCTAAATGTCGTTGTCCAGTTGTGCTAATGCATGTATTATGGTTGCTGAAATTGCTGAATTATAGGAGACAAGTTAAGTACCACCAATACCTAAGTACCACCAATAAGTGAATTAATTGTTGCAAGAGAATTAGCTATTTGTTTGGCATTTTGAAGATACTGGTCAATGCTCATATTATCGTCCTTCCGCAAGGTAGTGAGTTGGTGTTTCAACTCAATAGGTTTTACTTGATTCGCATCCATGTAGCAATGATGTAAGGATAACCATATATCTCTGGATGTAAGAAGAAGATGAATATCAAGAAGAACATCACAATAAAATATTGCGAGATCCAATATCAATAAAATGGGTTTAGTTGTGTATTTCCAGATGTATCACCATGAAGAGGAGATGGGGTAGGGATTGAATCATCAACAAAATCCATAAGCTCGTGTGAAAGTAGTAGAGAGGTAAATTAAGTGTGCCATGTGTGATAGTCCTCAATAGAACCTAACTTAATGGTCACTATAATTGTGACATTAGGAGTTGCAAGAGAAGCAATAGAGGTGAGATTAGGTATGGCTGGAGAACCAATGTTAATGGAAGGGGATAGGCCAAATAACGTGCTAATTACGAGAGGAAGCAAAGATGTAACAGGACGAAGTTGAACCTGGGACAATAGAAGGAAGCGGAGATGTAGTAGAAAAACTTGAACTTGGGACACTAAAAGGAATGACGGGTGTAGCGGAAGATGAAGACTCCATATGTTTTAGAGAAAAGAAAAAGGTCGAGACAGAAAAAAATTAGATGAATTTTTGGCTATCTGATACCATGAGAATATATTTGTAAATGGCTTAACTAATTGTAGACGCTTGCCTCTGTGTATATATAATAAAAAATATGTAAAGAGATAAGTACGCCATCCTCTACTGATAACTATAACTTATACAAGAGATAGATACAAATAAATAAGAGTCCTAATATATCCGAGTTATGTCGGTTACCATCAAATTTAATCATATCTCCGACTAGTATATGTGGTAATTAACATGTATGTTTGTATGTGTGTGTGTATATATATATATATATATATATATATATATATATATATATATATATATATACATGATTATAATGAGATTAGAAAGCATATAATATTGTCTTTTAGGCAAATACATATATGCTTAATATGGTATCAAATAACAGTAGCTTTGGTAAACCAGCAGAGACACCTTCTGTTTTATCACCTCGAATCTGTATATCAGTAAATAAGTGTTAGAACTATACATATTGATAAGTATCCCAAGAAAATAGAGAAGTAAGATATGCCAAAGAAGAAAAAAAGTCACGGGGGAGAATGAAAGAGAAAGGGAGGGGGTACTGGTGAGAAAAGAAAATTTTTAAAATTCCTTCTTTTAAGAGATTTTCTAGAATTTGGTTTATAGTAAACTAGTATTAGTATCCGTGCGATGGCCCATCAATATTAAATGAAATTAATCATAAAAAATTATTATCTTGTTTAATATAACAAAAAAATTATTCTATATCATTGATACATTTGAAATTAATAAATTTATGTAATATTATAAATAATTATTAATATATTGAACTTAATATCATTAACAACATGAAACGTAAATATTTCTTTTTAAAAGTTAGTTTCCGCATGCAAATAGTATTATATTATAATATAATTAGTTGAGCACATTAGATAATATTGTGATCTATATTGATCTATAATATGTGTGACAATGTTCATCTCAAAAATGTCTAAGAAAATCATAAAGAGTTGCATATTTTACTTTAAAATTTAAATAGCATATTTACGCTTTGTATTTACAAATCCTCTCAATATATATATATATATATATATATATATATATATATATATATATATATATATATATATTTTAAAAAAATATATAAATTACTGAAAAATAAGAGTAAACATTAATTGATTTTCACGATAATCAAGTGACATAACTTTAAAAAACTTTTAAAATATAAATCTTAATTGATTTTGTGAAAATAGAATTAATTTTAGTTGTTTTTCACCACAATGTGATAAATAAGAGTGCTTATATAAAAATATAGATTAAACTTTTAATTTTTATATGCATATTTTACTTACAAAGTTAAATGGCGCATTTACTCTTTGTTTATATAAATCCTCTCAATAAGTAGGATTGCTTTTAAAAAAGAAATAGATTATTGAAAAATAGGAGTAAACATTAATTGATTTTCAAGACAATCAAGCGGTGTAACCTTAGAAAGTTTTTAAAATATATAAATCTTAGTTGATTTTGTGAAAATAGAATCAATTTTAGTTGATTTACACCTAATATGATAAATAGAAATGCTTATATTAAAATATAGATTAAACTTATTATTTTTATCCATGTAAAATAGTTTTTTGATTTACTTAATAGCGAAACATAAATATTTTTTTAAAATAATATTATTTAAATTAATTGTGTACATAATATGGGTCAACATTTTTCCATGATAGTTTTAATTATTCAATGATTCTTTGAATATAATAATATTTTTCACGTAAATTACTTGGTTGATTAGTTACTAATTAGTTATTCTCATTACTTTTGATTTTTATGCATGTAAAATACTTTCTTTATTTACTTAATTGTAGTGAAACACAAATATTTTTTAAGATAATATTATTTAAATTAACCGTGTACATATTTTGGGATGACATCTTTTGCATAATATTTTTAATTTTGAAATAATTCTTTGGATATAATGATATTTTTCATATAAGTTGCTTGATTGATTATTTACTAATTTATTATTTTCATTGATTTTCTTTGTAATTTTTTTTATTTACTCAATTGTAATGAAATAATAAATATTTATTATTTATAATACTATTATTTATATTATTTAAATTAATTATTTATATATTTTATGGGATGACATCTTTATCATAACCTTTTCTTTAAATGACTCTTTGGTCATAAAACTCTTTCCTATATAAGTTGCTTGATTATACTTGTTTATGTGCTTAATTGATTTTTTTGTAATACTTCCTGGGTTTACTCACTTGTAATGAATTATAAATATTATTTTTTATTTAATATTATTATTTATTATAGGGATGAAATCTTTTAAATAAGTATCTGATATTTTTTAAAATTACACAATAATAGTGAGACATAAATATTTATTTTATATTATTATATTATTTTAAGAGATAACATCTGGTTCATAATATTTTTAATTTTGGAATGAATTTTTTAGTCAAGCATAGTTATTTTTTTTACCACAATATGAAATAAATATGAATTAATCAGTAATCTACAAAATAGATTTTTGTTGTAAAATATTAGTTCTGAGGGTGTCACTTGTTATAAACTCATGCAAGGCCACTCTCATTTATTATATACATAGATTTCTTGTAATACTTTCTGAGTTTACTTAATTGTAATAAATCACAAATAGTATTTTTATTTGATATTATTAGTTATTTTAGAAATGACATCTTTTAAATAAGTATTCGATATTTTTTAAACTTACTCAATAATAATGAAACATAAATATTTATCTTTATAATATTATTATTTATATTATTTAAAATAATTATTTATATAGTTTGATTTTGGAATGACTTTTTAGTCAAACATAATTATTTTTTATCATAATATGAAATAAATATGGAATAAATATGAATTAATTAATAATCTACAAAATAAATATTTATTGTAAAAAGTTAGTTCTCAATATGTCACTTGTCATAAGCTCATGCTAGACTATTTTTCTTTTTTATATATATATAAAACTACTAGACAGTCTTTAAAGACTGCATTATATATATATATACACACACTAGAGGGCATGGCCCGTGCTTGAGCATGGGCCCAATATTTACCGATTAAATGATATATGCATGAAGATAAATAATTATAAACAATTACAATTATCTTAATGCAAAACGATGTTGAACAAACAGTTGAGTTTACACCAAAGAGCACCTTTCTTATGAAAAAGTTAAGTATTTCTTTTACATCAACAGAAGTGTATAAGAATAGTGTAAAGTTAATTCTATCCACTACAAAAAAAAATACAATACATCAATTATGTAGGAAAATATTTATAAGAATCATTTGAACTATAGATAAAACATCAAGTTAATCCATAGAGTTGTCTACCTCTAGAGCACAGATCGATTCTCAAATGGCAAAGTTGAGCATCAAAAATAATTGAGCACAAGGTGCAATTATGGCAATATAAGTTTTAGACCATACTCTTATATATGAAAATAATATGCACAATAAATGTATGATGTCTAGTTAAACTATCTGTAGGCATTATCTTGAATAGACATTATACTTCCAAAAATATAGCAACTGTTCATATCTTCAAATACATTAACGATAATGTTCTAATTCGACAATTGAGGAGTGTTAGAGGTGAAGCCCCACACTT
Organism: Capsicum baccatum var. pendulum; assembly: GCA_030864225.1. NCBI lineage: Eukaryota > Viridiplantae > Streptophyta > Magnoliopsida > Solanales > Solanaceae > Capsicum > Capsicum baccatum. The sequence continues at coordinate 198,282,236 of CM061560.1, read as the reverse complement.
AGCAGTCATTCTCCTGTATTTTAAAAACTCTATCATAGGAAGGCACAAAGGTACCTTAAAAAAATATTGTATCAATCAGCCACGTAAGGTGGAACTAAGAGAAGTACATATATTTTATAAGAAGATAACAAAATCTTATCAAGAAATGCGACAATGATGCATTGCTAGAAAAGGAGCATAGAAGAGTCGGCCTCATTCAGTAGAAAAATTTTGTGCTTTTTCTCACTTTGATTTTCTGTCAAATACTGCACAAGTAATCAACGTGAAAGTATCAATTATGTGTCTCCACATGTATTTGAAGCTTCAAACATTATACAAAATTAAAATATTTAAACATAGCAACAACAACAACATACTCAGTGTTGTCCTACAAAGTGAAATCTGAGAGGATAGAGTGTACGCAAATCATATATTCACCTTAAAGATAGGATAGAGAGGTTGTATCCGATACACCTCTGACTCAAGAAGATTTAAAATAGCAAAGTCAAAGATATTTATGAAATAAATATAAAACTCTGAAATAATTAGACAGGTAAAAATGTAAACAACTAAATATACTAATTATACAATTACGAGGACACATGATATTCTTAAAATAACCTTCAAACTAAGGGAGGTGCCACAAATAAGTGGGGAATCAAATGATATAATATCACTTCCAATTTTCGTGCACAAGCAGAAGGCTTATTACATCAGCTAAAAAGAGACAACTATTAATGGAGTAAGCTCGTGCAGTACAAATTATAATGTTATTAGCTAAATTCAAACAACAAAAGTTTCATATTTGCTTGAAGATCTTTGGAGACATAGAAGAACAAAATGAGCAAAGGAGTATGAAAATTAGATAATTTTTGAGTCTGCAAATAGTTGTAGTAGCTGATCACTTCAAAACTCAGTAGAAGATCTAAAGATCTTTCTCTATACTGGTGTGTCGGTGAAATATTTTCTTTGGCTTAGTCCAACAATGTGTCACTAACAACCCCAGTGAAGTTCTAATACCTGAAGGGCAGAATATTTAAACTTGAACCTAAAGATCAAATAGCCAGGAGATTGTCATATACAGACATGTTATGCGAAGTTCACATAGAACTTGTTAGATTCGCTTGAAAATTGTTCACGAATACTTTTGAAGCTCCAAACTAATGTTATATAATTTGGTTAAACTCTGTCTACTAAAAAGAGAAATATTTTTATAATGGTAAGAAACTAATAATACACCATTTATAGAAAATATTTCGGTACATGAGAAACAACAACATCTAAAGTAGTTGGAAAATATGCCACAATGATCGAAGAAATGAACAAAAATGACAAAACATGAACATTCCACTAATGAGACACTTAAAAGATAACTACACGTTACTGTCTCATCTAAAAAAAATAAGATAGGTTACCTGTTACACCATGTTTTAAAGTAGGACAATTCAGCACAGTAAGGCTCTCGATATGCGCAAGATCGAAAAAAGTGAGTTTGAAAAAAGAAACAGAACACAAGTATTTATTGTATGCAACTGTATCATACATTTCTTGTAAATCCATAAACACGTTTCTTCTTTGATAGAAGAATCTTCAAGAACTAAACTTAGACGATCATAATAATAGTATAAATAAAATAATATTTATTCAACTTATATATAATTTTTTTAGTCTTATATCTAATTATTAATTCATCTGCTACTTTTAATATCCATAACTCTCATGCTTTTTATATTCATGACCTTTAAATATTTAATTTAAAACTGTAAGATATCTTTTGATATTCCTCCACTTTATCTATATAAATCATCTTTTTCATTTTGTGAGACCCCTGATAACGCTCAAACTACAGCTCTTGTAAGAGTGTAAACGGTGTTTGTCAAATATAGAACCCAACTGGGTTGGGTGTCGAATCCCACAGGGAATACTTGGTCACTAAGTAAGTAACGATTATTAGACTTTTGATGAAAGTTCTGCGAATAAAGGGGGGATTTTGTGCGTGCAAATGATGTAAACAAAATAGTAGAGTAAAAACGGAAAATAGAAGAGTAAAACGGAGTACTTGATAGGTTTTAATCAATGAGAATTGAGAGTTAGAGTTATGTCCACCTTATGAGTTATACGTATCTATTGACTATGAGTTATGCAGAATTCAGACATGCATGCGCTTATAGAGAATCGTATTCTATGGTAAATCCAGGCGTCTTTCAACCATCAAGGACTATTTCACTTTAACTCTTTCGAGCTTAAAGCGTATCTAATGGTATAAATTCTCCAAGAGGTTAATCCAGTTACGGCACTAACTTTTAAACAGGGGTTGGTGCCCTATATACTTGACATTCTCTCTTTTCCAGACATGTAACTTTTCTTTCGAACAAGTTAATGCTATACTGGAGTATTCTATATGTTTGCAACCACAAAAATTTATATTAAGATGAAGAGAAGAATGATATAAGCAGCATACGTATCAAGAATTCACAAAATCATAGCAATAGATAGTATCTCATAAGGCTTCCATAACCCTAACAGAGAAGTTTAGCTATTCATGAGTGCGACGGAAATCACAATAGACATTATCAGCATACCAAGATAAAAATCTCACGTGAAGTATGTTTTGGTAGGGCTTGTGGCGTGAATTCCTTGCACAATAGCGTTTCTCTTGTTATGAAATTTAAAAGTCGAATAGATGAAGAGAAGGGAAGAAGAATTAATTGAAAGAGAATTGTTTTAATTGTAATAATGCTTGCTGAAAAGTTCAGCATCATAGGGTTTTTATAACACCCATATCCTATTCCTACTAGGCTACTGCGTACTTATCCTAATCCTACTAGGATACTACATCCTTATCCTAATCCTACTAAGTTACTGCTGATCCCCAAGTCTTTGGAAATACTGTTTTTGCCCGGGACAAGTTTTCCATACGTCACTTTCAGTCCATAGCCGTCGAAACGCTGCTTTCCTTCTTACGTGAAGCTTCCTTTGGCTGCAACCAGTCCATAAAATGCTGAAATCTTCATCATTTATACCTGAAAACTTGCTAATCACGTTGGTTAGCTCACTTACAGGAAAAAGGACTAAAAGTGCAGGAATTATATATTTTGTCCTTAAAACTTAGCTAAAATATGGGTAAATTAAAGTACTTTAGGCGTGTAAATACGCCTATCATCAACACCCCACACTTAAAGCTTTGTTCATCTTCAAACAAAATATCATGTCCATATAAACATCTACTTAGGGTTTTACAGTAACAATACTAAATATTCATCAAGACAGGCACGACAATTATTAACAAAGAGTAGTTTTCTGATCACTACTAGAAACAATTCAACCTCTAATATAGACTCGTGATGATGGTTAATTCGTATTCAAAAGTTAAGGCACAAAGAATCATACACAACTACCCAAAACTCATCAACCATGTGTGTCTCACAATATATCACCCATAATCACTCACAAGTATTTCATTTTTTGAAACATGGGTATAAGATTTTCCTTGCTCTCACTCTCACAATGAATTCATATGTTGCAACTAATGACCATAGGCTTTCCCTTAGTGTAATGCTCCACTAAATATCAGAATGCTAAGCTTAGGATCAAATAGGTCTTTTACAGGTTGTAATGTAGGCTAAGGGACGGGTAGGGCTATTTTGGCTAGAAATAGTGACTATGTTCCTAAGCACTTTAATACATCACATTATGCCATTAACACTTTCTTTCAAACAACCTTTCTACTTTATTTTTAATCTACCACCCCTTCGCACCTCTTTTGTTATTCAATTTTGAACAGAATTAACTTTTTATTTTCATTTTTATTTTTTCTCATTTTTTTTTTTGCAACACACCTCTATGATAACCATTCTTTTTCATAACGAATTCAAGTACCAATTCACTTTAAGGCACTACTCTCACCCAATTTCCTCTTATTTTGTCATATGACTTTACAATTTTAAAGCACTTAGGAATTTGGATCAAATTATGATCTTGAAAAAATGGATTGGCTTACATATGAGGTTGTTAAAGAAAATAGCTGAAAGGTTCAAAAGGGGTTGACTAGGATAATGTCTATGGGTAGGTAAAACGAAGGTAAACAATCATGGGTTGCCAAAGAAATGCCTAAATCATCTCCTAAACTCACACTCTTTATTTCGCTTTACATACATACCAGACAAGTTCTAGCATCAGCCACAAACGTAGAATATACTATCATCTCACACACACAAGGCACATGGTCGACTTTATTGGGAGTAGCATAGACTCTTGACCCAACAGATGAAGGAATTGAACCACACAATCATCACACAGTGAGTCACAATTAGAGGCTAAACGTCTCAATAGTAATGATTTTATCACAGACTCTTGTTATCATACCATGTTGCCTATTAGAACAATTTCATGCAAAGTAAAAAAAATTTCTAAAATTTAACTACTAACAAATAAAACAAACAAACATAAATAAGCAAATGCAGATAAAGAAGTATAGCATACAAATACCAGCACCCCACACTTATACGGGACACACTGCCCTCAGTGGAAAATAAATAAGAAGAACCTGGTTAGTCGGACTCATCCTCTATGTCTGGGGTCATACCCCCTACATCGGAATCATCATCAGAGTCGTCATCATCAGAATTCTCCTCCACGTCGGAGTCTGGCATTCGGTGATCATCATCAGTTGGCACATCGTCATCAAGAGGTTCCTCAAAGTACACACATACTCCACACATAGCCCTTTCATGCTCATTCATTGGGTAGTCATAATCCAACTGTTGGAGCTCTGCAGCAGTTGGAACATGACCTCCGCTCATCATGGTAAACTGAGTCATGCCATAAAGATGGCAAAAGAAACTTTCATCCCGAGTATGTCGTTCTGCCGTGGTAAGGTTAACGCCATGCATGGTTTCAGTATCTTTAACCTTTGTGAGGTGTGTGGAAGCTTATGATCAGACGACTCCTCTTCGATGTCCTCCTTCCTCAATCTTGCAGTCAACAGATTGCCAAAGCTGAAGTGGGACCTCTTGTATAGCCTGGCCTTACGCATTGAAGATCGAATGATCGCCCAAATATTGATGGGGGCGTTCGTCATCAATGCGTACACCAAACATACTCTGTCTCATGTAATATTCGTGTACTGGGCCCTGGAATCAGGCAAGAGTTGACTATTCGCATCCATTTCCGAGCCTCTCTATTCAAGGAAGCATATGGGAAGGTGTTGTGCCGACCGGTGTCCTTGTGTCTACTCTATCATGCCATATATCGTGTTTAGCACAGTATGTGTCTGATTGACCTGTACGGAGGCCTATTATACAGCTCCTTGAGTGGTGATGGATCAACAGATGGTAGCCCCAGAAAAGAGTTGAAGAACTCCACATTTAGTTGTAGGACTTGGCCCCGAATCTTCACTTCGCTCCCTGTAGTTTTCGGTGACCAGTTGGCATAGAATTATCGTGTTAGATCGAGATTGAATTCTCCCATATCTCGGAAGATGAAATCAAGATGTAACGCCATTATCTTGGCCAATATGCAGGGTTCTTTCTTTGCTAGGCTCTCCTTTTGTATCAACTCCACATGAACATACTTTTTCTCTTTATTGTTCCTATACCACTCCTTTCTTTCCTCCTCTAGGACCCATTTGATTCCGAATATGCGGCGAGGTATTTGCTGCGAGGAGGATTCACCTTGATCTTTACGTCCCCTTTTCTGGCCTTTTTGTGAAGTGGTTGCTTTTTCTTTTCCTTGTCTTGCTTTTGGTGCCATTGTACCTAAGATTAAAATACTAGTCATGTTAGCTTCATCTCGGTGGATACAATCAATAAACAAGCAGTAGTGGCACCACCCCACACTTAATTTGTTGGCACAAACTAGTGATGTCGATTACTCAGACTTCATCGATATACGTTTAGGTGTCATGTTCCAACAATATAATCAGTGCAGTCATACTTTTCTTATCCTCTTAACTATCCTTTTTCAATTCTAGTTCATGTAATCTTGATAATGCTTTTATGTTTTGAACTAATGCATCACATTGAATAAAACTACTACATAGATATTGTATCAATTTATGGCTTGGGATAATCACAACATCGTATGTTTGTAGTCAACCATGATTTTCATCTCGATGAACAAGTCATTCCAACATGTAAGCTTTCTAGTTACAAGATTATGCAATTTTCTTGACCATGCCAATTCCGCAAAAGTATGACAGTGTATCAAAATCAAATACAAGTTGGAAACAAATCAAGAGCATTCTTACGTATTCTTTCACTCACTAAGTTGTATCACAACAAATCAACCACATTCAAATCACCAACACTACTTCAAGATTTAACAATTTATTATAGGCGTAGTAGTGTAGTACTTATGGAATATAAGAGAAGAGCAAAGAAGTACTTACTTGGTTGATGGCCTCGGAAGATGTTCTTGCAAAGTAAAAGAGAAAAAAGGAAAATTTTTGAGAGAATTTGGAGAGGTAGGCGGCGCCTAGGTTGAAGTTGCAATGCAATTTTGTGTTAAGACTAAGTATCTATTTATAGGACAAGCTTGGGTCGGGTTTTGACCCATTTGGAATCGGATTTGGAGACCAAAAGTGACTATAGGCGGCGCCTAATGCTTTGCCTATGCTTGGCATAGGCAGTGCCTTTTGCAAAGCATTGTTGAGCATAGGCGGCGCCTATGCTATGGCATTGTTAGGCATAGGCGGCGCCTATGCCATGGCATACTAGATTCAGAGACAAAAGGCTTTTGCATAGGCGGCGCCTATGCTATGGCATTGTTGAGCATAGACGGCGCCTATGCCATGGCATTGTAGAATCCGAGAGCTTAGGCCATATCATAGGCCTTGCCTTGTTCGTGGCCTAGATTTACATAGGCCTTGCCTTGTTCTTTGCCTATATTTTCATAGGCAATGCCTAACCCATAGCCTTTTGCTTCTTCATTCCTAACTTACCACCTTCAACATGCAATACTTCTAAATCAAAATTTGAAACCAATCTCCTTCTTTACACCTCTTGCACCTACATTTACTCAAAAACAACAAAAACGATTAGAACGATTGGTTGCCTCCCATCAAGCGCCTTAGTTTTGGTCGTGGCTCGACAAAATCCTAGGAAAACAAAAACAACAAAAACCATTAAAAACGATGGGTTGCCTCCCATCAAGCGCTTGATTTATGGTCGCGGCACGACATAGCTATATCGATTACTTAGACTTCATCGAGATAGATGGTGGATTATTTTTTGAATGGATTCAGACGACAATGAGGCTTACTTGTAGGCATACAATCTTCTTCGAGATGACCCTTGTGCATACATATCCGAGGCGGGATACCAATTATATCATCAATAGTCCAACCCATAGCTCTCTTGTATCTCTTCAGAGTAGAGATGAGAGCCTCTACTGCTGTTCACTTAAATCATCTGCCACACTCACAGGAAGTGTATCTCCACTTCCCAAGAACGCATACCTTAGATAATTGGGGAGCTCTTTCGATTCTAGCACTGGGGGCCCTTCAATGGAAGTCTTTGCTGTTGGTGACGGTTGATTCTTAAAATCAAGGTCCGGCTGCTTAGGAGTATAAGAATAGGACCCTATTTCTGTTAGAGCACACATAGTTTCTTCATGTTCTTGAGCCTCCTCACGCTCAAAATTCAGCAGCTCATCAGATAGTGACTCACCAGTAAGCTGCTTTTCTACAGATAATTCTTTGTCATCCTAATAATTAACTTCAGCTACAGAGAACACATCCATATCTTCGGGCTGCTTCATTGCTTTGCATACATCAAAACGGACCACTTCGTCATTCAATCGAAATAAAAACTCATTAGCTCCCATGTCAATAAGCACACTTCCAGTTGCGAGGAAAGGGCGTCCCAAGATTATGGGAACTTCAGAATCCACTTCGCAATCCAAAATAACAAAGTCTGCAGGAAAAATAAAGGAAAAAACCTTCACCAACACATCATTCAAGATACCCACAGGTCGTTTTACTGACCTATCTGCCATCACGAGCCGCATATTGGTTGGTGTAGGGTTACCCAACCCCAACTTTCTGTAGACAGATAGTGGCATCAAATTGATGTTTGCTACCAAATCGCACAATGCCTTAGCAAAATTCATAGATCCAACCGTGCAAGGAATAGTGAAAGCACCAGGGTCTGCCTTTTTCTGTACTAAGGACCTTGTGGCAATTGCACTGCAATGATGAATATTATCTGCCGGCTTATAGCTTACTGCCCACTTCTTTGTTAAAAGGTCCTTCATGAATTTAGCGTACCTAGGCATCTGTTCCAGCGCCTCAACCAATGGAACATTAATGGTCAGCTGTTTTAACATTGACATGAATTTATTGAACTTGGTATCATCAGCTCTCTTCTTTAATCTTTGAGGAAAAGGTGGTGGTGGAAGGGGAATAGTTTTCTCCACGAATTTCTTTTCCTCTTGCTTTGGATTGGTGATCTTTTTGGGCTGTAGACGTTGGGGGGTGACGTCATTGACACCTTCTTCAGCTTCTTCGACGTCCTCTGGTTCGACAACATCTATTACATCGTCGGTCACTTGCCTACCTTTGGCTGGATTTTCCAACACCTTACCACTCCTGGTAGTAATAGCCATACATGTTTCATTGTTCCTTGGGTTTTGCACTGTGTCGCTAGGTAAGGTGCCAGCTTTTCTTTGATTTAATGTAGCTGAAATTTGACTCAATTGTTGCTCCAGCTGTCTTATTGCAGTAGAATACGAGTCAATCAATTGCTTCATTGAGGACAAATCATTTATTACCTCAGTTACTCCCGTGCTGGTTGCCTCAACTCCTTTCAATAGCTTGGCCATCATATCTTCCATTGACATCTTACCAGAGCCAGATGCAGCTGTGTCACGACTTCCAGGAGGAATATACAAACCACTCCTATCAGTCTTATTCTTCCAACTACCTTGATCACGGTCCTTGTTTTCAGACTTATCATAATAGTTCCGACCTTGGTTTCCTTGGGCAGTGCCTTGTAAACCCTCCTGATTGTTCAAGTAGTTGGCTTCTTCTTCAGAATTGGATTCCTCTCTTCCTTTTGACGCAACTGCTTTGACTTTTTCGGTCTTCCCTGATAATAGATGCTTTGTAAGAAAATCCATCTGTGTTTTCATGTGAATCATATCTTGGTCGCGTTCCTCCTCTCTTCACCTTTGTTCTGCAGTCATGCCAACAGATATAGTGGGGCTTGTCACCTCAGAATCTCTGGTATGCCAAGCCCTACTTTGCTTTGTCATCCGGTCTAGCATATCGCTTGCCTGCACAAAGGTGAGGTCCATAAATGATCCTCCAGCCGCATTATCCACCACTAGTTTAGTTACTGAATTCAAGGATCTGTATAGTATCTCCATCAAGTGGACATTGGTCATGTGATGGTTTGGGCACCTCATAAGCTTCTTCTTGAATCTCTCCCATGTTTCGTAGAGGGCTTCAGTTAGAAGCTGACGAAAGTTGCTAATTTCATCTCTCAATTGTGCTCTTTTGGATGGCGGAAAGAATCTTTCTAGGAAAGCGTCTTTCAATTGCCTCCAATTTGTAATAGAATCAGGAGTCAGCCCATTCAACCATAGAGTTGCCTCCCCAGATAGAGACAATGAGAATAAGCACAGCCGAATTGCATTCTGCCCAACACCTGGATTGTCGAATGACTTGCATGTGGAGATAAAGTTGATCAGATGCATATTCGGATCATCACCTGCAAGTCCACCGAATAATCCCTTGAGTTGCAATAACTGAATCATGGTTCTAGTGATGTTGAACTTGGCTCCGGGTGCCAATGGCGGAGGAATAATAGCTCCTGTGGCGCCAACTCCATCCAGATCGTCATCATCATCATCAAAGGGAATCTGCATAGCTCGGCGTTCAGGCCGAAATCTTGCTTGACGATCTCTTCTGTTTGCCGGTGTTGCCACCTCAGCATCACGCCTAGGGTTTAGTAGCTCATCATCACCTAAGTCCTCATCATCAAGATCTGTTGCTCGCCCAGGGTTATCGATATTCTATTGATGTACTTGGGCAGCGGGCAACGCAGCTAGTCTAGCCTGCTCGTGTTGAGCAGCCCTTCTCTCAATGTCACGTTGTGCATCCATCCTTCCAATAAGTTGTGGTTCAGGGTTTATGGGTAATAATGGTTGTCCTGAACTTCGAGTATTTGGCATGCACTGAACAAAAACCTGCAGAAAACAAAAACAACAACCAAAAGTAAAGTACGAGAATCTTTGACCAAAGGGTCTAGTAACTATCACAAACTTAGTAGACAACCGTATTCCCCGATAACAGCGCCAAAATTTGATAACGCTCAAACTACAACTCTTGTAAGAGTGTAAACGGTCGTTGTCAAATATAGAACCCAACTGGGTTGGGTGTCGAATCCCACAGGGAATACTTGGTCACTAAGTAAGCAACGATTATTAGACTTTTGATGAAAGTTCTGCGAATAAAGGGGGGATTTTGTGCGTGCAAATGATGTAAACAAAATAGTAGAGTAAAAATGGAAAATAGAAGAGTAAAACGGAGTACTTGATAGGTTTTAATCAATGAGAATATAGAGTTAGGGTTATGTCCACCTTATGAGTTATACGTATCTATTGACTATGAGTTATGCAGAATTCAGACATGCATGCGCTTATAGAGAATCGTATTCTTTGGTAAATCCAGGCGTCTTTCGACCATCAAGGACTATTTTACTTTAACTCTTTCGAGTTTAAAGCGTATTTAATGGTATAAATTCTCCAAGAGGTTAATCCAATTACGACACTAACTTTTAAACAGGGGTTGGTGCCCTATTTACTTGACATTCTCTCTTTTCCAGACATGTAACTTTTCTTTTGAACAAGTTAATGCTATAGTGGCGTATTCTATATGTTTGCAACCACAAGAATTTATATTAAGATGAAGAGAAGAATGATATAAGCAGCATACGTATCAAGAATTCACAAACTCATAGCAATAGATAGTATCTCATAAGGCTTCCATAACCCTAACAGAGAAGTTTAGCTATTCATGAGTGAGAGGGAAATCACAATAGACATTATCAACATACCAAGATAAAAATCTCACGTGAAGTATGTTTTGGTAGGGCTTGTGGCATGAATTCCTTGCACAATAGTGTTTCTCTTGTTATGAAATTTAAAAGTCGAATAGATGAAGAGAAGGGAAGAAGAATTAATTAAAAGTGATTTGTTTTAATTGTAATAATGCTTGCTGAAAAGTTCAGCATCATAGGGTTTTTATAACACCCATATCCTATTCCTACTAGGCTACTGCATACTTATCCTAATCCTACAAGGATACTGCATCCTTATCCTAATCCTACTAAGTTACTGCTGATCCCCAAGTCTTTGGAAATACTGTTTTTGCCCGGGACAAGTTTTCCATGCGTCACTTTCAGTCCATAGGCATCGAAACGCTGCTTTCCTTCTTACGTGAAGCTTTCTTTGGCTGCAACCAGTCCATAAAATGTTGAAATCTTCATCATTTATACCTGAAAACTTGCTAATCACGTTGGTTAGCTCACTTACAGGAAAAAGGACTAAAAGTGCAGGAATTATATATTTTGTCCTTAAAACTTAGCTAAAATATGGGTAAATTAAAGTACTTTAGGCGTGTAAATACGCCTATCATCATCCCCTAACTAATATCCTTTTCATTCTATAGTTAAAGTAGTGAAGCATTTATATCATTATTGTACTATTTGATCATGGTTTAGTTTGACTCAATGAAATAAGGATCAGGATACTATTTTCTGATACTTTTCCAAAGCAACAACTAAGATGGAAGAAAAGAAGTGTATATTAATGAACTAAGAATGACATGTTTTACCTATAATGCCTCGTAAAGACCACAACTTGGTAATACAAAATAGTCAAGAAGTGGCATGAGAGGAAGATAGGCCCTATAGTGTGTTGAAAGAAGACAAAGAGTTGAATGAGACAATCACTTATCCTTTCATTTGATTATGACTGACACTTCTACAGTCAGATACAAATATTACAGAGTCATTGAAAGTTTAACCTTACAATAAAAAGCTTGCTGCTGGAAAGTAAATTGCAGTTAAATTCAAAAAATTTACATAGCAGTATTGGAGGAAAGTCATAATTTGTGAAATAAAATATGGAATGTACCATTTAGCAACAAGGTTTCTACATTGCAAGGCGAGGTTTAAGAACGATAAGTGAAAAATAGAATCTGAAATGATGAAAATATACAAATTGTGAGATATACAATTTTTACACATTTGAAGGAAGTTGATAAGGTATCTTGTTTCCCAAATTGTTATTGCTTATGTCACTAAAAAATTCTCAAATTTAAACGTTTGTAAGAAATTGATATAAATTAAAGAACATTTGTGAGAGTATTATTGAAGGCCGTTTTCATCTTATAAATTAGTCACAACTGTAAGACTTGCTAATTAGTAGCCCATCGAACCAGAGAGTCCAAGACCTGATAACTTGTTGAAGGAAAATAATGAAAGGAAGCAAGCATCAAAAAATACAAAGTCAATAATTTCAAAAATTGAAACAACATGCTGGAGAAGATAAATAAGGAGAACATCAAAATAATTACTTATAACAATAAGGAAGATAGGAACCCATATTTCAATAACACCAAGTCAACAATTTTAAGTATTGAAACAACATGCTGAAGAAGATAAACAAGAAAACCATCAAAATAATTACTTATAACAATAAGGAAGACAAGAACTCACATTTCAATAACTCTGTTGCCTGAGCAAGTAATGCCTGTCCAGGACTCTCCACAAGGATCACCACCATTAGCAGCCTATTTTAATAGTTGTTCAGGTTAATTGAGACTGCCATACATAACTATCAGAGGAGGAGCTGAAAATCAAAGTGTCACAAAAAAATTTAGATTAAAATTCAGTTAGGCATATTTACCTGTCAACATATTCTTACTATGTTCAAAAGAATTGTATATTTTCATTAATAATATCTTGAAGAGAAATCAAATAGTGAACAAAAAGAGGCCGCTACAGAGAAGTGCTAACTAAAGGCAATATCCTAAGATATAACTACACGTAACATGTTATAATAAATGAGATGAACAACTTGAAAGACGGTGTTGGTATCATATTGATAGAGTAAGTTTTGTATACTGTCAATGTATATAAATTTTACCTGAATTATTTGCTCAGAATCTAATAGCATCCCAATCATCAGATTGTGTTCAATTTTTAGGGTCTACTTTTGGATCGAAATTTTCTTTGCCTCTTCCAACAAAAAAATAAACTGAAATCATGTAAATACATTGGATGATTCTCAAGGTTCAGCAATCCTGTAGGTTACAATATTAATTGAACATTAAAATAATAATCAAGTCTAAACAACTCTGCAGAAGTGGCCAGAGATTTTTCAATAAGCTCTATTATCAAATATAGAGCTAAACAATTACTTAGAATGTTGTTTTTCCTTGTAGTTGAAATAATAATTGTTGAATTATTCTAATAATTATTTCTATGAATCTATAGTGAAGATTAATATATCATTGAAACTTATGGTGCGAACAAAATATAACTACAAAGCTTAGTTGTAATCTTACTTTTACATCAATTTGGACCAAGAAAGAAAAGTCCAAAACAATCTTTGATTGTTGCATCTTTTGACTTCGGCAGTAACAATAATTTAATTTGTTAGTGCTGCAACAACTCTCAAAAATCTAAATATACATGCTACGTTTTGAAACTTATAATCATGATTCAAATTAAATTAATGAAATTCTTTATCAACATTCGAATTCGAAATTGAATTTTAATTAGTTTAGAAGCATCTTATACTCAATTAAGAATATGCATGTTAAGAATTCCACCCGTAGATAAATCAAAATATCATAAAATCATTAAAGATTTGAAATCTAAATTTCCAACAGATACTGATTTAAAAGAGACAAAAATAAAAAAAAGTGAAAAATAATAAAATTACAAATAAAGTCTTGTTCAAAGAAAGGAAAGATTTTTCGTTAATTAAACATTAATCTTAATCATAAATCTGTGAGTGAGACATAAAAACTCACCAATTTAGATCTAGAAAGAGAGTAAACTGAAATTCATTATTCTAGAGAAATTGATCTCGGACTTTTTAAAGAAAAAGTAATTTTTTCTCCTCATACGTGGAGATAGATAAGTCTTTTCAGTGTTTTGTGGCCAATCAAACTGGGCCAGAAGGACAAAAAATTATATAGCTCACGATACACTTTTGATTACTCTTGGTACAATAGTTGAATGTTGTGATAATCCTAAGATTGTTGGCATATATAAAAGAGTAATATATATATATATATATATATATATATATATATATTAAATAAGTATGAATAAATTAATAATCTACAAAATATATTTTTATTGTAGAATGCTACTTCTCAAGATACCACTTGTCATAAGCTAATGCTAGACTATTCTCCCTTATTATCTCTCTCTCTCTCTCTCTCTATATATATATATATAGAGAGAGAGAGAGAGAGAGAGAGAATATATGAATTAATTAATCTACAAAATAGATTTTTCTTGCAAAGTGCTAGTTCTCAAGATGTCACTTGGCATAAGCTCGTGCTAGATTATTCTTCTTTATTAAATATAGAGAATATAAATATGAAATACGTATAAATTAATCAATAATCTACAAAATAAATTTTTATTATAAAATGTCACTTGTCATAAGCTCATGCTAGACTATTCTCTTTATTATTATATTTTATATTTTATTATATATAGATATATAATTTTAAGATTCGTTGGCTAAAATTTTAAATAAAGGGGAACAACTTTGTTGCTTGGACTAATTTGGATATACTTAAAAGTTGGGCCATATTATATTAGTTCTTTTTTTGGGTAGTAGCCATATCATGTAAAGATCTCAATAAACTTGGTAAGAGGGTGTTGGACCCTTGCTATATTTCCTGTAAGTTATAGTATTGAACTCCAATATACAATAACAATAGCACATTCAATGAAAATGTTATCAATATGTATAGGAGGAAATTATATTCAATCTTAAAAGTATAGTATATAGGAGAAAATTATATTCAATCTTAAAAGTAAGTGATTTTAAACTTTTGATTTCACTTGTGGTAAAGTCTTATAAGTAAAAAATTAAAATTTATTTAACTTGAAGTTTATTGAAGCAAACATAGTCAAAAGTTCAAGATCATCGTATTTTAAAAGTCATTTTTATAAATCACACTATAAAAAAAATGACAAATTTGTTCTGCTATGCATAAGGGATCAAATTTGTCCTTTGTTATACAATAGATACAAGAATATCTCTGATGCTATCTAAATAATTCAATTATATCCTTCCTCCTTCCGAATTGTTGGAGGTGCATATTCAATTTCACATGACACTGACATTTTGATGAGTTAGATGAAACATAATATTCCACCTTAGCGCTCCAACTTGTTTTACCCTTCCTCCCCTTTATTTCTCAACAACTAGAATAAATATAGATCCTACATAATAATTTGTCCCTTTCCCCATAAGAAAATACCAAAATTACCCTGATAAATATTGTATTAAAATAATCCCAATAGCCTTATCACCCATGTGTGTTACAAGGAAGTAGAGTGGGGATGAGCCATCATCTGGAGGACTTCCTTGGATTCCATTAATTGTTAGGCATAGCAAAATCAACTCTGAAATTACCTTGAAAGGTTGTAGTGGAGTGAGAAATATTTTTTATTAGCTCAAATTTGAGCACTGTGTAAAAGTCAACTTTGATATGAAATATTTTTACTTTTCACCCCATAATGAGATTTTGCTATCCGAAGCTGAATCAGTTGACTCCAACATAGATACTATCAGACAGAGAATTGAAAAAACAAAATCTCTCAAACCAATCCAATGGCTCTTGCAACTTGAGTAAATAGGTGACCCCTTTTGCTTATTTTTTAGCAGCTTTACATGTCTAATATAAATCAAAATCAAATCAACCAATCACAAGTCTCTTTTTGCCTTACTTTGAAAAAGTCCTGCAACATGAAACTATTGTACTGGGACAATGTATGTAATGCTTATACCAATTCGTGGTACAAAACCTAGATCTTACTCAAAAAGATTATCACCTTTTATAGTAAACTTTTTAATTTCAAAGTTTATATATTTAGTTTAATACTATTATTTCATAGAGAAATGACATGTCATAATATTTTGATATATTATGCGCATCTATTTAAAAATATTTTTTCCATTCTTAAATTTGTGTACGATCAAGTTAAAACACATAAAATAAAATTAACTATATTTTTCTTATGATACATTTGAATTTGAATGGTTCAGACCTTAAATTATTAAGCGCATTTATTTAAGCTAAAATCTAATCACTTAGTTGGTCTAAATAAGGTTTAATCATTACGATCTTGAACAAATTTAATATCATTATAAGGTAATTTTATGTACATTATTTTCACCATCACTCTATCCACAATGATACAAGTCAAATGACCGCCTTAGCTTTCGATGACATCATTCAAAGTCACTATGTAAAGAATCAAGTTTTGGTGATTGGTCGCATGGAGGGCATGGGATCATACTTGGAGGAGTCGATTTGAGCATGTTAACAAACAAACCCGTGTATGGAAGATTGCTTGGAGCGTTGAAGACTTGAGAACTCACGGGTTATTAAGGGCATTTTTCGTCACTTAGCCTTAAGGGTATTTTGGAAACTTAGCCTTGTCCATTTGACACTCCATGGCCGTCCCTCCTTCATTAAGGGCATTAGAGTCATTTTGTCACTCATTATGTAATAAGGCTATATATAGTCTCTTTTAGGTCTTCCCTCTTTAGTTTATGAACGATGATATTTTGAGACATTGAAAATCCTCTCTCTTGAGAGTAGAACACCTTAGTGTAGTTCTTAATTAGGGCTTGGAATAGCCATTTTAGTTTAGGGCTTGGAAAGCCAATATTGTTCTTTGGTTGGAAATGGTGGATCTTTAGGTGAGTTGATTCCCTTGACGGTCACCGTAAGAGTATGGGATTGATTTTTACACTCATTAGGGGTTAGTGTTGAAATACACTTGGTTCTTAATCTTGTAATAATCCACGTCTCACTACTATCCTTTTAATTCTTATATTCGTGTATGTGTTCTTGTAATCCAAACCCATAACTTGTTGTTCTTGTTCCATTGTTGTTGTTCATCATCTTGTTGTTGTTAATCTAGTTTGGTTGGCTGCAATAGGTGTTAAACACCTTGTTATCTTCTCATTCTTGTTCTAGTTAGTGAATTCGAGAGTGGTTACAAAAAAAAAATCCTCAGTTTTTTAAACTCGTGGACTGATTTTGGTGTGTGTTTCGTGTCTCCCTTGTCTTTCTTGTATCACACAATCATCAGTTACAACTACTAATCATCTTTGTCATCAAACGTACCATCAGTTTCACCAACCACCAGTAACAACATCAATAATATTTGTCATCACAACCATCACTGACAATAATCATCAGTGTTAATTATTATTGATAAGAGTTACCACACATATCACCTTCATTATTATAATCATATCAATTGTCACCACAATGCCACTGTCATTACCGTCACAATTATCATTAGCTTCATTACTATTACTACATTGCTGCAAGCCATTCCTACTATCAACCACCTTCACCATCAAAACTATCGCCTTCCAACTACTAACATCAATCAACCCCACTGGTTACAATCACATCACTATCAATTGTCACGATAATGTCGATCATGCAATTTCAAACATCTCCACCAGCACAAAACTACCCATTAATAGGCATTAGCACAACCATTGTCCACCACGACAACTACAAACTGTCTCCACCATCACTAGCATGGATGCATATTTGTTTTTTTATTAAATAATAATTTTATTTTATTAAATTTATATGTTTTTAATATTTAATTACTTTTTTATTCAAAATATATAAGTATTTATTATGTTCAAAAAAATTTTAAAAAATAAGCAAATTTAATATTGAAAGACAAGTAGTGTTAATCATCTTAT
Source organism: Capsicum baccatum var. pendulum (assembly GCA_030864225.1). Taxonomy (NCBI): domain Eukaryota; kingdom Viridiplantae; phylum Streptophyta; class Magnoliopsida; order Solanales; family Solanaceae; genus Capsicum; species Capsicum baccatum. Next base: position 198,264,260 of record CM061560.1, on the reverse strand, counting down.
TGGTACAAGGGATAAAGAATAACTAATCTCGGGATAAATTTTAGGGTGAATTTATTTTATGTTTGATTGAGATAAAATAAATGAAATCACTCACCCTAAAATTAGTTATTTCAAAATTATAATATTATTTTTATCTCACCTTTAAATATCATAACTAATAAATAATTCTGAAACTAACTTATTTTCAAACCAAACCACCGTCACCGTTTAGATCTATAGACAACACTCCAACTACTCGAATTCACATTTGGATTGAGATGTTAATCTTCATGCAAACGATGGGGCCTAAGTCAATGTGGACCACAGCTCATCCTTTGATCTAAGATTACGTGTATTATTTTCCCGCGTGCGACAAAATGTAAAGAAATTCAACAAACTGTTCATGGATATCACACTTTATACGTTTTTTTTCTTTTTAATCACTTGCCTAGAACGAATCTTTAATTTGAAATGAAATAATTTAACGAGATGGATAGAATGAATACCAATAATCCTAATGACTTGTGAATTAAGCAACACAATGAAGTATGAACTATCAAGTCCGTCAAGCCGACTTGCTCTTTTAAGGAGTTTGAAATCGAATTTTGTTAACTGAGCATTTAAAATAGCTAAGCTATAAAAAAAGAAGATGATTTTTTCGGTTTAGAGCCCATTTAGGATTGATGTTAGAATACTGATTATTTGAAAAATACCTTTTCAGAAAAATGTTTTAGCAAAAAACAATGTGTTTGATAAATTCATTTAAAGATTGCTTTTGATAAACAGATTGTATTTGGATAATTTTTTTTCAAGAAGTGTTTTTGATAGACAAATGACCAAAAAGGATATGTATCAATAAACTTTTTATTGAATCGTAAGGGTTCACCATCACTAAGAGAACAGACCCCTAAGAAGTAATAAGTAACAGTAAAAGTAAGAACACAAAGTAAATCAACACACACGATTTTACGTGGAAACTCCCTTGCTCAAGGGAGGAAAACCATGATCTGTCCTCACAGGCTTTCTCAAGCTCCACTATAATGAATCAACTCTGATTACAGACTCAAAATGAACTTAATTCTAAGTCCTAAGGATTGCAATAACTCTATCACAAACCTACTCCAGATAACTCTATCTCACCACCCACTCAGTTGACTAACTCTAGCCAAATAACTATCTGTAACTCTACTTAAGCAAGATCAAACACAAAATCAAAAGAAATCTTTACTCACAACAATGGAGTAAATCAGTTTCTAGGACATGATGTTGCGCCCAAGCGCACACGTAAGTGTACGTGGTCTCAACAAGTAATATAATAGCCTTTTACAAGCTAAGTATTGATCCCTCAGAGACTTGTGTTGAAAACTATCCAAATCTAGTTCACTATTACAATTAATTCAGTGCAAACATAGCCACAAGAGTTTGAAATTTATAAGTAATCGTAAACTAAATAATGCGATAAATTAAAGGTCTGGGATAATTAATAGGGAGAAACCCAGGGCTAAGTCTTTGCGAACAATCATACTATGCTAGTGAACTTCATTGGTTAGGTTACTTATCTTGGTTGTTGATTCACGGGGTTGATATTATGACTATGGTCTTCAGAGCCTCTATTTACCTATCTAGCTTAGCCCCACATCTACATCGTTGAGCACTGATATGGTACGAAAACCAAATAGGTCACTTAGGTATATGTCCATCTTAAATGCAAATTATAACTTCATGTTGTAGAAGATAATGCTATTCTATTTATCCCCGCGTACTATTCTCCTGTTCCTCCTTCCGGGCTCACAAGATGACTATGGATGTATTATAAGGGTAGATAATCCTTAAACTAGTGATAAAAAAGATAAATAAACAACCAAATATGATAAATAATAAAAAAAAATAAGTCAATTCATAACAAGAGTAATCATGTTTTTGGCCTTAACCCAGAAAAAAAGTGTTTAGCCGCTCATGGACATAATCGTAATCGCAATGAAAGAATACACGTTAAAATCTGTAAACAACCTAAATTAAAAGAGGTTATGTAGGGTCCTAGGGTCCGTAGCATGCCAAAATTGCAGTGAAACACTAGAATCGGTTATGTAGGATTTCTTCAAGGGAGTTTAACGGAGCCCAACACGATGGCCAAGGTCTGTGGCATGCCAATGACTCCAAAACATTCGTTTGTGGTCAAATCTTGTCCCGTACTTTTGTCCATCCTTTCCAAGCCTTGTGATATTGTTTCCAAATGATTTATGGATTTTATATTATTCATATATCATAATGATAAACTCACCAAGTATTCTATGAAATCAAACACCACGAATTACAGCTCAAAACAACATAAAACCCAAGACAGTGAACTAGAAACTTAAGCTAAGAATACTAGTTTTGTCCTTTTGATCTTTAACGTAGTTGTAACTCTTGACTTGTTTCAATTGAACCTTAAACACTACAAAAAAGTTATTCCACATATACTTACACATTCATACCCTTATAAACTCACTACGCACATTAGAATCCATATAGCTCTAACTAGAACGACATATAGCTCAAGCTAGTAACTCTAGTTTTCTCATCTAAATTGACCAAATTGATTTCAAACTTGTTTGAAACACACCTTAAACATTGTAATCAAGTATTTTAACACTTAGATTCTTAATTATATACAGATTTACTCACTAAGCACACAAGAAGTTCTAAAGAATAAGGCTAAATAAATCCGGATAACAATACTGGGGTGCATAAATCCACCTCAGATCACATGACTTAAGAAAAGCAAAACTAAAGAGCAATGGAATTCCAAGATATTGATACCAAAGGATTTTTGCTACCTTAACAAAAATATCTTATGCAAAAACTGAATTTCATGGTTGTTTCCATTTGTTTATATAAGAGTGTAGAAATCTTGGTTGGAATTTGATTGGATCAGGTGTCCATTGTTGTACACTGTGCACCTACATAGTAATTATACTATAGGAAAAAACTGTACAGAGTGCGAAAATGTACAACTGTCCTTCAGTAAAGCATATAACATAACTGGTCCCTGAGTATTTCATAGTCATCATCAAAACATAAAACAATAATTTCTTCTTTTTTTATGATAACAAACTATATTCTATAAGGAGCACTCAAATTCCCCCTCACTTCAGCACATCCACAAGAATTCAAGTTTTATTTCAAATTTTCCCTATCAACATCACTTCTTCCCCCTACCAACATTCCCCCTATCAAAGCATTGATCCTTTTATAATACTTACATTAGAGTTATTAGAGACCAGGTCCTCACTAATACTAGCCTATAATAAAATTATTTTTCCCCTTTTGGTGTCATAAAAAAGTAAAGATAGAAAACCAAGTTAAACAATTAGCACAAACAAGTTAACTCATGACCATTGGGGAAAAATAAGCATGAATGAACAACTTATAAAAAAGTTAGATGATAGACACAAATACAAGTTCTATTGATATAGTAAACATGATTAGTACCATATAATGCAATTTTAAAAAAACATAAAAAAATTAAACTTGATAGCCATAGAGATAATCAAGGAAAACTAACATAAGGTATACTCATAAAACAACATGGGAGGTTTAAGAAGATAGAAGTTTAGGATCAACGGATCTGAGAACCATCTCCATTCTTGTACTCTTAGCAGAATGAGAATTCAAAAGTTGTTTGGTAAGGTCTTTGACTTCAATATTCAAATCTTTGACCTCTCCTGTCAGAGCAGTTATCTGTGCCTATAATACAACATTTTTAATTTTTAGTTCCTCTGAAGAACTCGATCCATCTCAAGACAGCTGATGATTTTTCAACTCGAGGTGTGTAATCTCAGCTTCTTTTATAGCCAGTGCCATTCTTAACCCATCCACCTCCATACTCAATTTTCTTGGGAAACAATCAACATTGACACTTGGTACATGGTTCCCACCTTTTATTCAACACACTCTTTTTTAATTAGAGGGTTTAGAGTGAATATTTGCTTTGTTGTGAAAGGTGTTCCTTTTTTACCAACAATCTTAAAGTTATTGAACACTCTATTCAGAAAATACCCATAAGGCTTTCATGTTTTCCTTCTTTAACATGTACAACTTTGTACATGTGTTCAATCATTAGAGCAACAAGACTCAGAGGTTCAAAGTTTATTCAGAATTCCATCATAAATAGATCAACTGTAGAGGCTACCACCCCCTTTTCTGACCTAGGCAGTACCACTTTGTTCACAAACTCATACACCAGCTGAAACTCACTATTTAAGAACTTCTTTCTAACACCTATTGTAGAAGTCCAACCCACCTTAGAATCATACCTCATGAAATACCACTAAGGGTTGTTGATTCTTTAAATATCTAACTCCAATGATGAGAATGTCTAGAATTTTCCCAAGGGTCTCTTCATCCAGCTCCACCTTTTTTCTTTGCACTAAGGCAAACAAACTCCAGCCATATTCTTCAAACTTTATGGTGTAGAGTAACTCTCTAACCTCCTTCTCAAACACAGAGGGGACTACTTCCTCATAGAGATGTAACCAGCCTTGATGCCTCACATACTCCACCAATTCTACCATCCCTGGTTGTTTAACTATTTAACGGTCGAAAACCCTTCCTGATAGAACCTTTTGAGACTTTAGTGTCTCATTTCTTTCTTCTCTAGATAGAACTTGATTTTTTTCACCTTTCTTCTTTTAGATCCACTTTTTGATTCTTTTTCTTCCATACTCTTTTTCATGGGACCAGGTCTCTCAGGCACTTTTCTTTTCACTGTAATGTGTTTCTCTGGGGTAATAGATTTTGATTTTGCTGGACCTGGTCCTCCTTCCCTCCTTCTTTTTTTCTATTACAGTAGCAACATCAACATTAATTTCTTCCTCATCTTCTCCCACATCAACTACCTCAATATTTTCTTCATCAATCACTATTCCCTTTTTCAACCTTCTTATCTTAATTGTGGCTATTTTGTTGGATTTTATGGCATCTCTCAATAATATTTTCTCCACACTTCTAGTGGTATAAGACTTGACCAGTTTCATAAGTTTATAAACTTTCTCTTTCTCTTGGCTTTCTCTTTGCTTTTGCATTGCCCATCTTAGGGGCATATTATCATCCCCCTCATCCTCTTTATCATCCTCTATAGAAGGCTGCACAACTATTTCAAGATGCTCAGCAGATGCAGGGGTTGTGCTAAAAATAGAGGGTGGGGATTCCTTAAATAGGTTTTCTTCTAACTCAGTAGTGCTCTCTCTTTGAGCACTAGCTAACGGAGTGAGGCTCTTAGTCACCCAATCTTCTCTTGCTAATACCCTACTATAGGGGTTCAAATTTTTGACTGGAAGGTCCTCCTCAAAGAATTGAGCAAAAATAGAGTTGGATTCTGATAGAGCAGGAAAACCTGATTCTTTGGGATTTTCTGAGAGAGTATCTATTTTTTGGGTTTTTGAGGGAGTAGTATTTGTAGAAAATTTTGTATCTATGGGTGACCCAAAATCTTCACTGGTATCAATGATATAGCTCTTTTGGGGTTTTATTCAGTGATTTCAAAGACTTCTCACATGGTAGGTTTTACTATTGACACTAATATTGGTGAATGGACATAGAAAGGATTTTCTGATAAGGGCGTGGGGGAATAAGTTTAGGTTCTTTTGATGGTCTTGAGTAAAAGGCTTTATCAGACATTTTATTTTTTAATAGGAAAAAATTGAGTGTAAGGAGAAGTTTTTAAGAGAAGAAGATGATCATTGTTTGAGGGTTAAAGAGAGTTTAGAAAAGAGTAAAAAAACAGAGGGACTTTAATTTGGTGTTAAAGAGGAGAAGGGTGTATCATTTGGAATTGAATTTCAAGAGACGTGTCTGGTCCCAATTGGTGCACATTTTCTTATTTAAATGATTTGACAGTTTCAAACAAGCGAAAAAAACACGTGGCTTTTCAGAATAATTATTTATGCAATTTTTAAGAAAGACACATATGATATTGACCTGCGGGATAGGACCAGGCCCCTTCCTTTCTTAAAGGAGTTACTTTATCTGATGTCTGTCTCATTATCTCTCCTTCAAGAGTTTGCTCACCACACTTGCATACCTGCAAAGGCATGGTACTGAGTAAGATCAATTTGCACAAATTGAAATAATGATACAAGCCTCATAATCATAGCCAACATTTGAGGAATTTGATCCACTAAAGCTGATTAGTTCATCTTAATCAGACCCATCCTTAGCCGGTTCTTTATAAATTACTCCCTATGGAGAGTATTTGTAAAGATGTCAGCCACTTGATTTTTAATCTTACAAGACTTCACACAAATAGCTCATTTTTTAATATTTTCCTCAAGAAATTGTCTTGTAGCAATGTACTTTGTCCTATTATGATGTACAAGGTTCTTTGCTATATTTAGAGCACTTGTGCTGTCACATATCAGTGGAATAGTGTCAGTGGAAATTCTAAAATCCTTCATTTACTATTTTATCCAGAGTAATTAAGCACAACATGAAGCTCAACTACATATTCAACTTCTGCAGTAGATAGAGCAACTGAGTTTTGCTTTTTAAAACTCTATGAAATAAGAGATGAACCAAGGAAATGAGATATTTTAGAACCACTCTTTCTATCCACTAAGTACACAACATATTTTGCATTAGCATACCGAATTAAATCAAAGGTGTCTCTAGAAGGATAGAACAGGATCAGGTCCTCTGTACCCTGTAGATATCTGAGATTCTTTTGGTAGCTTTCAAGTGAGACTCCTTTGGACAAGCCTAAAATCTGACACATTTACCTATATTGAACATAATATCAGGCCTTCTAGTAGCAATGTATAGTAAAAAACCAATGATTCCTCTGTACATGGTCTCATTAACTGAGGGACCAGGTTCATCAATATCCATTTTGGAGCTAGTACCAATAGGGTTTTCAATAAGCTTGGCATCCCCAATGTTGAATTTCTTTAGCAACTCCTTATGTATTTTTCTAGACAAATTATAGTATCCTGAGATGTTTGCTTGATCTTCAGCCCAAGAAAGAAGCTCAACACCTATTATGCTCATCTCAAATTCACTTCCCATTAGTTTAGCAAATTCTTGACATAAGGACTCAGAAGTTGCTCCAAAAATAATCTCATCAACATAAATTTGCACAATAAGCAAGCTATTTCCTCTTGAGTTCAGAAATAGGGTGTTGTTAACTTTCCCCCTCTTAAAATTATTTTTCAGAAGAAACTTTGACACTCTTTCATACTATGCTCTAGGAGCCTATTTCAACCCATGAAAAGCTTTACTAATTTTACCGCATAATATGGAAGATTAATATCTTTAAAAACTAGAGGTTTCTTGACATAAACTTCTTTTATATTTTTATTTAAAAAATCACTCCTTACATCCATTTGAGAAAGCTTGAATCCTATATAAGCAACAAAAATAATAAGAATTCTGATTGCTTCCATCCTTACAACAGGAACAAAAGTACCATGCTCATCTTGCTTGTTTTTGTACACCTATTTTGTTCCAATAATAGTTTTGTCAGAAGGTCTGGGGACTAGGTGCCAGACATTGCTTCTTTCAAATTGATAAAGTTTTTTCTATATAACATTTATCCAATCAGCATCTTTGAGGCTTCCTTCACATTTTTTTTGGCTCAATTTAGGATATGAAGGTTGAAAATACCATAAAATTTCTTGCTTGTACCCTTGTTTTCGTTCTAGATTCCAATAGAGAATTCAGATTCTCAAGGGGGGGGGGGGTGAGATGACGTATGCTTCCAATTTGATCTTTTTAAAGTTAATTGAGGTCTGCTAGAACCAGGTCCTTGAGAATATTGATCCAGAATTCCTTGTTAGGACTCATCAGTGACAAGCTTCTGCAGTTGAGGATCTAGTTCTTCTCCCTCTTCTTCTTCTGCAACTACATCACCTTGAATATTTTGATCTTCCGATTCAGCCTCTGCTGAACTAACCTTTTGAATAGGAATTAGTTCCTCCATATCTTTGTTATAACTTTCTATAGGGTTCTTCATGTTTCCTAATTCATTAAAGATGACATGCACATTTTTCTCCTCACACAAAGTCCTTTTATCATAGACTTGTAGGCTTTACTCGTTGAGGAGTAGCTTACAAAAACAACTTCATTACTTTTAGAATTAAATTTTCACAACTCGTCCTTACCAATGTTTAGAACAAAACACTTGCAACCAAAATACTTGAAATAATCAAGTTTGGTCCTTTTGTTGAATATCAGTTCATAAGGAATATTGTTGAGTATAGATCTGATCAAACATCTATTGGCAACACAACAAGCAGTGTTCATAGCTTAAGCCCAAGAACTTTTTGGAAGACCGCCATTAATTAGCATGGTTCTAGCAATATCAGTCAAAGTCTTGTTCTTTCTTTTAACCATGCCATTTTGTTGTGGAGTTATTAGAGATGAAAAGTTATGACTAATTCTATTTTCATCACAAAATTCCTCCACTTTAGCATTCTCAAATTCAGTTCCTTGATCAAACCTGATTCCTGTTATTTTTCCATTCAACTTCGCAAGAATTTGTTTAGCAAAGATTACCAAGACTTCATAAGTATCATCCTTAGCTCTCTAGAATAGAGTCCAAGTGAATCTGTAGTAGTCATCTATAATAACAAAAATATACTTCTTCACTCCTATACTTTAAACTTTTAGAAGTCCACACAAGTCCATGTGCTACAATTCAAGAGGTCTAGATGTATCTATTTGCTTCTTCTACTTGAATGAAGACCTGATTTGTTTATCTCTAACACAAGCATTACATATCCTGGAGTCTAAAAATTATATATTTGGAACACCATAGACCATGTCCTTTAAAACCAACTTGTTGAGTAGAGAAGAACTTGCATGATCTAGTCTTTTATGCAGAGATCTACATTCCCACTTTGAGCTCTCAAACAAGTCAATTCATAGTCAGGAACTGAGTCCAGATCAGCCACATACATATTTTTACATCTTTTGGCTCTAAGGATAACACTCCCAATTTTCAAACTAGTTATAGTACACAAATCAGATACGAACTTCACTTCATTTCCTTTATCATAATTATGGGACACACTTAGTAAGCTATACTTTAAACCACACACATAGTACACATCTTCAATAACATAATTTAAGGACTTTACAATCTTCCAACACCAAGAATATAACATTTCTTTCCATTTTGAAAAGAAACACCTTCACTTTGAAGTACCTTGAGTGAGAAAAAATAGCCAGTTCTTCTAGTCATGTGCTTAGAACATCCACTATTCATAAATCAACTTTGACTATTTTCCCTTACTCCTACCTGCATTCAAAGAATATTTGTCAGATTTGAAAACCCATTTGAGTTTGAGTTCTCAATAGGGAGATAAAGGAGTAACCACAACCTTTTTGGTCTAGCCAAACAGTCTATACCAGGCTCCTGTTTAAGTGATTGCATCTTCTAAACATACCTATGAGATTTCATCTTAGATTTAAGCCTTCCTTGATACTCATACTTTTTGTGACCATTTCTTCCATAATGGGTACATGTTGTCAAAATGAATATACTTTCTTTAAGACTTGGGAAAAGGATTACTGTGTTTACTGCCAAGACCTCTACCATTATTCATTCCTTGACTAGTCAGACAAACAAGGATCTATGATGAAATAGTCTATTTCAGAGACTTGTTGAGATCTTCTCTTATTTGGATTAAGTAACTTTCTAATTCATCATTTTCTATAAAGAAGACATGAGAGACTTTTGATACTTGTTCAGCTTCTCCTCCAACTAGCCTTATTTTTTCCTTTATAGTCAAATTCAACTAATTTCCTCAATTTTTCCAACATCTCTTTATTTTCAGAAGTTAACCTTAAAAAATATTCTCCTAGCTCAGATAACTAAATGGGTAGAGCTAGTTTTTCATATTCTAAATTATCTATATTTTCTTTTAAGTAGATCATTTACAATAGTGAGCTTACATAGAGAGTCAATTAAGATATTTTCAAGTTTTCTTAACTTCTTGGGTGTGTATTCATTCAGATTTTGCCTAATGTTAAACGGAATTACCTTTTTTGTTTCTTCTTCATCATCATTTGATCTAGCCATGAAAGCAAAAAGAGGATTATAGTTGGTTTCACTATCTTCCACCACATAGAGGTATCTTCAGGATTTTCTAATTCATCTGACTCACTTGATGAGTCTCCTCAGGTAGTTAAAGTTTGCTTCACTACATAGTCTATTGTAGCCTTCCTTCTAGACTTGTTAGAGATCCGATTTTTTTTCTTTGCTTTGTTTCCTCCTGTTTTCAGATACTCTAGATAGTCTATTTTGTGTATGGACAATTCTTAATGAAATTTACAAATTTATCATATTTGTGACATACTCATTTACACTAGTTGGCCCACTGAGGTTGCCCTTCTTTTGAAACTTCCCAATTCTCTTCATAGCCATAATGAACTTTCTGGCTAAGTAGGTAAAATATTCATATTTTTTACTGGACTCAGATTTTAAAGCTTTTAAAGCCAAGTATTTCTCCTTTTTAGGTTCCTTCTTTTCTTGATTCTTCTTCTTCTTTAGTTCACAAGTCTTCAGGTTTTCAATTAACTCATCCATGGTCAGAGTTTTTTAATCTCTAGCTTCAGAAAAGGCATTAACCTTACTCTCCCATGAATTGGACAAAACTCCTAATATCTTCCTCACCTATTTGCTAAGTGGAATAACCTCACCAAGACAATGTAATTCATTAGTACTAAAGATAAATCTGGTGTGCATTTCTTGAATGGTTTCACTTCTTTTCATAGAGGAGGCTTTATATTGAGTGGTTAGCATATCCACTTTAGATTATTTGACCTGACTAGTTCTTTCATGAGTGGTTCTTATATAGTACTAAATCTCTTTTACACTCTCACAAGCAAAAATATGATTATACTCATCAGGTCTTATACCACAGATGAAGAGCTTTTTAGCTTTGAAATTCTTTTTAATCTTTTTGTGATCCGCTTCATTATATTCCCTTTGGGTTTTAGGAACTAACCTGATGATTTCTCATTCCTTAACTTCTTTTACAAGAACATGAGGTCCAGCAAGGATTATATCTCATAGCTCACTATCTTTAGTCATGATAAAATTGTTCATTCTTGTCTTTCACCAATCATAGTATTGACTATTGAATTGAGTTAGTCTAGTGGTTGACTGTCCTTCCTCCAGATTCGGTGGTGCAACCATAATCAAGGATCCACTTTAGGTGTTAACCATTTAGAGTGCATCGTTCTGATATCAATTATTGAATCGTACGGATTCACTACCGCTAAGGGACCAGGTCCCTAAGAAGTAATAAGTGACAGTAAAAATAAGAACACAAAGTAAATGCTCAAAGTAAATCGACACACACAATTTTATCCGAAAATCTCTTTGCTCAAGAGAGAAAAATACCAACTTGTCCCCACAAGCTTTCTCAAGCTCCACTATAATGAATTAACTTTGACTAAGACTCTAAATGGACTTAACTCTAAGTCCTAAGGATTGCAATACTCTTTTACAAATCTACTCCAGACAACTCTGTCTCACCACCCACTCAGTCAACTAACTCTAGCCGACCAACCTTAGGTATCTAAGTAAGATCAAACACAAAATAAAAAAAAAAATCCTTACTCACAACACTGGAGTAAAGTAGTTTCTAAGACATGACTCAAGAAAAGCAAAACTAAAGAGCAATGAAATTCCAAGATCTTGAGCCCAAAGGTTTTTTTGCTGCTTTCACAAAAATATCTGATGTAAAAATAGAGTTTCAAAGTTGCTTCCACTTGTTTATATAGAAGTGTAGGAATCTTGGATTGCATTTGATTGGACCAGGTGTCCATTGTTGTACTCTATGCACCTGTACAGTAATTATGCTACAGAACAAAACTGTACAGAGTGCAACAGTGTACAACTACCTTTCAGCAAATCATATAACGGACCCGGTCCTTGAGTATTTCATAGTCATCATCAAAACATAGAACAATACTTTTACTGCTAAAATCATTTTACAGAGAAAATTTATTTTAAATATCTTTATAAAATATTTAATCAAAAAATTATTTTATTTAATTAAAAATACATACTATAAAATTTTTAATCAATATTTATATACATAGATACATTAAAATTATAAATGATGATATATTACTTAAATAATTTAAATATTAATTAGAAACATCAAACAAATATAAATTTAAAAACTATTCCATCAATTAAATCACTATATATGAAAAAATTCATCACACAAATATGACACTTTTTATGAATTATTTATTTAAAATTAAAAGTTCAAGAAAAAATTTACAAGTGCTGTCAAAATACCATTTGATCTTACAAAGTTATTCGTCTGTCATTGATTATTATTAATAATAAAAACTAAAGGTTCATATATTCTTCGATCATCATTATCAATAATATTTTTAATTTTATTTAATAAAAATCAGTGAAAAATAAAATAATAATATATCAATTATAGAATGAAATAAAGAATTATGATGAAGATATAAAGTATAAAATTTAAGTATCAAGTTTGTAAAATATGCTAATTAATTAATAACGGATATATGTGTGTGTAAGTGATAGAAATATTTTTTTCATGAAGAAGATAATTTTCTACTTCTGCTTCTGTTTTTTTTTTTTTTTGAAAAACAGGAATTTTCTGCTTCTGAAAACTGCTTTTGCTTTTTTTTAAAAGAACTTTTACAAGTTTACCAAACAACCTTCTTTTAAAAAGAAAGGATGTTTTTTTCTAAAAAAAAATGATTTTGTTTTTTTAGAAAAGCGCAATTCCAAACAGACTATTAGTCTCAACATTTCTTTTAGGAATCAGTTATATAGTTTGTTTGATCAATTCTTTGATTAGTTTATTTTGAAAAATGTTTTTAAGAATTTCTTTTTTTGGTAAGAAATAGATTGCATAATGTGACCAATACATTTTAAAAATATTTTTGAGCAGAAAATAATATTTGACGAAATTTTCTAAAAGTGCTTCAAAGTGTATGTTTTTTCTAAAAGAATTACTTTAGAGAAAAAAATTACCTTTTAGCTTCTGAATTTTTTTTTTCTATTTCAAGAAGTACTTATTTTTTTCCGAAAGTTTTGACCAAACACCTTATTTTTAAAAAAAATAATTAATTTTTTTTTAAATAATTAGTCTTTTTCTTTTAAAAAACTTTTGATATTCCAAAAGCTTGACCAAAACAGGCTATTGGTGATATCATATACTAATCAGTAAGTAATATTGAGAATTTCGAATATTTTATTTTTAATTTAATTTCATAAAATGTTGAATTGGGATTAAGTTTAATGATTTAATATAAACTTTATTATTCATATAATTAAAGGTGTGTCCGGTAGAGAGGAAAATATTTTCCAAGTTTTATTTATGTGGTTGGTTAAAAGGTTTCAATTTTTTTTTTTAAAATAAAAATAAGTTCTTTAAAAATAAGAAAAAATGACTTTTCTAATAAAGGAAAGGGAAACAAGTTCCACAAGTGCATTCTACATTGGTCGCATTATTCCAACTCTCCAAACACACCTCATGTCCCCTCACCCCCCCCCCCCCACAAACTTATTTTTTGATAAACATTTTTCAGAAAAAATATTTCTCGTGAAAACTATTTTCTTTTATACCAAACACACCCTAAATCTAACTTGTTTGTATTTTATAATGAACACATAGTTACAATTTTGATATATCCAAATAAAAAGTTCCTCACAATAGTTAAATAGCTACTAGAGCACTTTACTATACATTATAACTATTAGAGATTTTGGGTGTGTTCGGTATGGAGGAAAATATAAAAAAACAAATTTAAGAAAATATTTTTTAGAAAAATAAGTTGTTTCTTATAATTCAACTTTGTTCTTTGGTGACGGTGGGGGGAGCTATTAAAGGGGGATGGGTAAGTGGTAGAGGATGGGGTGAGAAATTTTTTTTGAATACATTTGTTAAAAAAATTAATTCGTGTTTTGAGGGTGGGGTGAGATAAGAAGAAAAATTAAAATTTTAAGAAACAAATCTAAAAAAGAATTTTTCGGGGGGGGAGGGGGTTGGTATTGGGTGGGGTGGAGTAAGAAAATATTGAATTTTTTTGAAAAAAAAAATTTAGTGGGGAAAGGGGGCCTGTAGGGGATGGGGGAGTCGGGGTAGGGGTTGTGGTGTAAGGGAAAACATTAAATTTCTTAAAAACATATTGAGAATGGTGTGAACATTACAACTTGTTTTTAAACTTTGATTAGGAAAGTAATTTTTCTTAGTTTGAAGTAGAGAAAATAATTTCCAAACTTTTTAGTCAAACGAACATGAAAAAATAGAAAAGTATTTTTCATATTTCTCCGTACCGAACTCATTCTCTGTCTGTTGGGTTCAAAATCGAGAGGGCGTCATGCGGAAGCTATTAGTTGCAAACCATTGTGGTGACAATTCAGAAGACACATAAAACAATACTAAAAAGCTTAATATTATTATATTATTTGGTCAATTGGCCTACATATAAAACCTAATATTAAAGATATAAAAACTAATGAGAGAGAAACTCTCCCCTAAACAAAAACTCTTTAAAGACTACATTATAGATGCTATTGTGTTATGATATGAGAAGCGGAGTCTTCTATTTATTAAGTCCCAAAATCTTTCCTCCAAGAAAGAGAATAGCCAAATATGGAAAAGTTTTATATATTCCTTTCAGAAAAAATAAAAGTAATTATGGTATTACTTTTATTTTTATTCTAAGAAAAATAAAACTTAAATTTGGTAAGAAAATCAAGACAAAAATTCTAACAAATCTTCCCTTTTTGGCTTGATTTTTTTGACTTGATCCACCTTTTTCACATGGATAAACTTTGTTCTTCACAAAATCTTCTTCACTGCTGCTTGACATGGTTAAAAATAAGGTTTAAAATATCATGGTTAAAAATTGGTTTAAAAGTAATATTTCATTTTTAAATATGCAACAACAAGAATGTTGAAATATACTTAAAACTTTTCTCCACATGTAGTTGAACAAAATCTTCATTATCATCAAATTGGTTGCAAACTGATTTGAAATGCCATGAACTTGTCTTCAACCTCGTTTACCAAACCACTGGATCTTTAAACCGTAGGCTTTGATACCACTTGTTGGGTTCGAAATCGAGAGGGCGTCATGCGGAAGCTATTAGTTTGTGAACCATTGTGGTGAAAATTCAGAAGACACATAAAATAATATTAAAAAGCTTAATATTATTATATTATTTGGCCAATTGGTCTACATATAACAAAAACAACAAACCCAGTGTATTCCCACATAGTGAGGTCTGGGGAGGGTAAGATATATGCATGATACACTACTAACTTGGAGCGTATCAAATCTGCCAGAAAATCAGTCTGAACACACTACAATTCCGAGAGCTTAAAGATAACAACTCCAATATGTGAAGACAACAACAATCACGAAATTTTGAAGGAATACCAACACCAAAATAGTAGCTACACAAGGAGAACAAGAAGATAACAATAACATTAAACAATGGTTCAACAACATAAGATGATAGATTACAAAGAGTACAATATTAACAACAAGAACAACAAATGACGGTAACTATAGTGAATCGAAAATCAGTCCCAAACGGCTTCACTAAGTTACTGCAAAGTTTCAAGAGTACAAAATGAAAGATAGTAACTTGACACAAAGATATCTTAGAATCTATGAACCCTAACTTGAAGAAAGGACCCTAAGACCAAAAGATTTCAGTACCAAGTTCTTACTTAGACCAAGAGGAACTCATGAACCTTAAGATCTCAAGTTTATAGCTAAGAAACAACACAAGTGTAAACACTTGTTGGACAGATTTTAGGTTCTACTCTCAAGAACAAGAGAGAGAGAAATATTCAATGTTACAAGACTTGTTGTTGTGAAATATGAAAAATGAACTAAGTGCTGAAAATAACCCTAATAGTATCTATTTATATTACACACAAAATGAAGGACAAATGACCTTCCTACCCTTCAGTCATGGGGTGCCCTTAGAGTGTAATTTATTACACTTCAAGGCTCATTTTCACACTTAAAAATGTTGAAGCTCTTTGGCGGATCAAGTACCTAATCACACACAGCCATTTACATGAGCATGGCTTGTAGTTTTTGTAACTCCCGAGCTTGGCTTCGTGTGAATGATCGAGAACGTATTGGACAGCTTTGTACACCCATATCAATGCAGTCCATACCTCTACCTCTAAAGAAGTAAAAAGGCTGTTTCCGATAGACCCCCGGCTCGAGACACAGAATACTACACAAATACATAGTAAAGCATGGATCAAGATGGCATAACATAAATACGACACCCACAAGTAATACAAAATAGAGAAAAGTAAAAAGATTCGTAATAAAGCATGAAACAAGATATCATAACAAGAATAATATCCCCACCAAGTAATTCCCTACACTAGCGACCCAAACTAACCCGAGCCTACTGCCCTAATTCGCGTCCTCCAGATTTTCCTATCTAGGGCCATGTCCTCAGTGAGCTATAACTGCTTCATGTCCCGCCTAATCACCTCTCCTCAGTACTTCTTTGGCCTACCCCTACCCCGCCTAAAACCATCTAAAGCTAGTCTCTCACACTTACGAACCGAGGCATCCATGCCCCTCCTCATCACGTGTCCGAACCATCTTAATCCAGATATAGCAAATGATTAGAAATGAAAAATCCAGACAAACATTGATTCCTTGGAAATTTAATGCAAAAAGAAACACCATAAATACTCAAACTCATAGTCATGCATTAACTAACTGCGAAATTGAACGTGTGAGTTAGAAAACGTACCGATTTAAATGAAGTAATAAGAGAATTAGAGAAGGCATAACCAAGAGAATAATAAAATTCAAACAAGAATAATGCAGCCAAGTAGCAACCAAAATCAGAAAATTACACCAAGTATTTTTGAAAGTCAAAAACACAATATATTTTTGTATAGGAGTATTAGAGGATGAAAAAGTCTTCTTTCTCTTTCGTATATGAGAGGGTAAAAGATGATGATAAAGTATGATCATAAAGAAGAGGGAAGTGTCCTTATGTAGTGAGTAGTCACAAAATAAAGGGGGAGACTATGTAGAAAAATAATTCACAAAATTAAAAAGAAAAGAAAATATTGTCAAAAATCAATTAAGGGAGAACTTATACTTGATTACCATGTATAAAAAATTCAGTCAAAATTAAAGAAAAGAGAAAATATTCAAAATAATCAGTACAATGTATTTAATTACCATAGGTGAAATCTTAGTCAAAAACAAAAGAAAGAAAAGATATTAAAAATAATTGATCAAAGAATATTCTTAACATATGAATCAAATCAATTTGACGTAGAAAATCAAAGCACAACTACCCAAAATATCTAAAAAAAATCAAAAAATAAAAAGAATCAAATATTACAAGAAAATAAAAGTGATCCATATTTTATCGTAAAATGTAAAAAGTCCTAATCTCACTTACTAAGTGATCATATTCAGTCAAGAATAGTCAATAGCAAGATACAATACGTACAAATCACCAATAACAAATAACCAATTCGGACAATTTTGAATTAACAAACATAATGCATTTTAAAGTAATTATTTCATTGTATCAAGAGCATCATCGATAATCATGTTATTGTCAAGTAAGTCTTCAATAAAATTCATCTGAAGACTTCAATTTGTACGAAATCAAAATTCAAACACAAATTCAAAGTTCACCGAAGGAAATTTTCACATGTGACAAAATAAAGGAATAAATAAGCATAAAATCAAATAAACCAATGAGAGAGAAAATTCTCCCCCTAAACAAAGACTCTTTAAAGACTATATTATGGATGCTATTGTGTTATGATATGAAAAGAGGAGTTTTCTATTTATAAAATCCCAAAACATTTCCTCCAAAAAAGAGGTTAGCCAAATATGAAAAAGTTTTATATTTTTCTTTCAGTAAAAGTAAAAGTAATTATGGTATTACTTTTATTTTCATTCTAAGAAAAATATAATTTAAATTTGGTAAGAAAATCCGGACAAAAATTCTAACACTGTCTCTACCCAATATTCTTCTGTGTTCCTTTAATTCTCCCTTTGTGTTGATTTTGTTTACTGTACTAGTAATATTATTGAAGAGAACTACTTTTAAATCAGACTCAATATATCAGGTATTTAACATCCAAATCTTCAAATAATGAAGAGCTAGGGTTTTGATGACAGAGGAAGCCAATCATCAATCGGCAACTTTGAGGTAATTTTAAAGCATAAAACTTTACCAAATTCTCTGCATCAATATTATGCAATGCACAAGAAAAAAAGTATGATAACTTAGAACAAAGAATAAAAGATATATTTACAACTTACATGAAAAATGCAAAAGTAGATATGGAAAATCCAGCGTCAAGTAGGACTTCCATTTGTAGCAAGTTTATCCCACGAAAGAATGCGAATTTTATTTAAAGCGACCCTAATAAAGGAAAAAGAGAAGAAAATAATCACTATCTTCTGCAGTTCTACTTTTAAATTTGTGGTGGCAAAATCATGATTATCATTGAGGGTTTAAAAAATATGAAGAAGTAAATGTACGACAAGTCCAAAGGAATTCAACATTTCATATGCATACATAAAAAATAAATTTTAACCTCATATATATTGTGTAATTTTTCATCGAGTAAGGTTCGGGTGAACCTCTTGCCCGATCCTAGTTCCGCCCCTATCTACAGGGATTGATTCATGTTTTATTAAGTGAGTTAAATGAAAGGGTTTAGATAAATTTGAGTGGGTTACAATTTCTGCTTTAAAAGGCTTTACAAGGCACTTCCAAAGAGTTGAGTTAGTTCTGTTATGTCTCGTCACATAGGCTTTATGGGGCACTTATAAATAGTTGAATTAGGTCTGTGAGGCTTACGCCTCGTCCATATTAATTAAATAAAATATATTACCTTATCCAAGTAAAAAATCACATTGAGACTCACACTAGTATAAAGGGACATTGTCACATATATATCAACGCAAATAATTATTTACAGGATTTTGGTAAAAGATGGACTTAACAACTATACGGGACAAAAAATCAATGAGTAGCCAAATCCTAGCAAACAATTCAAACAAACTAAAAGAAAAAAGTTCTCTTCGAAAATTTGGATTTGTCAAAAAATAAAGTCGCACATATTTACCAGATATTCAATCTCAGGAGTTCATACAAATTTATGGCAATAACATGTATCTCTTTTTGTGTATCACAGTATCAGTACATACCAATGTATTTTACTGGCATATGTACATGTTAAATATCAGTGTATATCACACAAATTTTCATGTATATGCAAATACACATGATATGCATGAGGTGCATCAACATGGAAAGGGATATACACTTATATTTGAGTATGGATACACATGGATAAACAAAAAAATATACACAACTATAAAACCATCATAACCACCAAAATCTTCTCTAATTGTGCTCCAATTTCATATTTAGCTTCCCAAAAATGTTTGCAAGCAATTTTTAACATATATTTTTAGATTTCAAATTTCAAATTCAAATTAAACGTCAATAAAGTAATTTTCCAACTTTTGAAGTTCCTGCTAGTTGTAATGAATATCTTTTGTACGAGTGAGGATGGAATAGGAACAATGTGTTCTTGCAGACAAGTAAATTGATAGATGTGTTTAATTAACGTATATTTAAAGCCTGAAACATCGAAAGTGTACTTGGGCTCTAATTATTTTGAGAGAGATGAGATGGGAGGAGGATCTCTCTCTCTCTCTCACTTGGTTATAGTTGCCAAGTTTTGGACAGTATTAATGTTGGCTTGATCTTGCCAATAATAAAAATTTGGCTATTTTATACTAATTATTCACCCGATTTGTACCTCTATGTCAAATTAAATCAATTTAAAATGAGTTAGATTAGCGCCAATCGGTCAATTTCTGTCAAGCAATAGGTCATAATAAACTCGCCTGACTTGGAATTGTTTTTTGTTATTTGTTTGTCAAACCAAATTAACAAAAAATAAAAATGTTTAATTTATCAGTGTGTATTTATCCAACTGATTAACCTAAAAATATTAATTTTCAATATTTCTATTAGTTTTATGGTGTCAGTTTGTGGTACATTGATTGCTCAAATCCTCCAAAATTATTAGATGAACTAATCTACAACTAAATATATATTTTGAATTCTATCAACTATGAGTTGTCTGCGTCACTCTTCATGCGTGAACTTTCTTCGAATTTTGTGAGACTGTGGAATATTTTATGTACCGAATTATTTGTTTAAAAATTTCAAATTTGAGCTAACTAGATGTAGAATTAGTATTATTAGTATCCAACTCTTTTCGAGTTATTCCTCCTACTCCACCCAAAAAAGTATATTTACTAGATTGGGATGGATTACAGAAAAGAAAAGAAAAAGTTTGGGATGGATTCATCCGTTTAGTTATAAATAAATACATATATTGTGCTACTTTAGAAACGTGTTACAACTTAAAAAAGCTAAAAGACAACGAGTTACCATTAATTAATGAAAACAAACAATCTTCAAAGAAAGTGACATGTACATAACTTATATCTTCAATTAAATATATTAGGATTACCTAATATTTTCCATTTTAGGCTTCTTGACTAAGCTGCTGCAATGTCCAAATTAAGCAAAAAAAAAGGGTAAGTGAGAAAATGGGAATCAATCCTGTTGGCCATTATAAAACAGTCAAAATCATTATTCCAATTATTTAAGTGGTTGAGAATAATCTTTTTTTTTTTACTATACTGTAGATCTCAACAAGATGTTTATATATCTACCTCGGCAAAGAAAAAAAGAAGAGAATACTGCCAAGTGGGGAAGTAGAATATAATTTCTGCCATTGTAAAATCAGTGAAAATCATTGTGGTTTTACTATAGACTTATAGGCCAAATTAGAGGTGGATTCA
Source organism: Capsicum baccatum var. pendulum (assembly GCA_030864225.1). Classification (NCBI taxonomy): domain Eukaryota; kingdom Viridiplantae; phylum Streptophyta; class Magnoliopsida; order Solanales; family Solanaceae; genus Capsicum; species Capsicum baccatum. The sequence goes on along the minus strand of CM061560.1, from coordinate 198,243,386 downwards.
GTATTTGAATTTTTATGAGTTCTGATGTTACGATTCAAATATGACACCTGACTCAAATATGACACCTAAGACTGATAGGACACCCACTGAGCAGCTACCCACATTTAGATGAATCTTTTGTTATTTTTAATATTTTTGGATACAAGAATCTGTATTTAGACACACAATAACTTCAACACAAGTTCAAGTCTAAAACAAGAACATCTATGAAGTTACACAACACCTTTAACACAAGATTATAAATAATCTATCCAAGAAGTATGTTGGTTTTTCAGAAATAAGATGAGTCAGAACTTTAAGGCCAAGTCCTCTGACTCCACGGAGTGTCCTTAAGGAATAATTTTCCTCACTGTACCCGAGGTTATGGAATCTTCCTCCCAGGATAAAATGGCCTTCAATACAACAACAACGGTACGTCAAATTGTTGGATTCTTCGAACTCACTCAGCAACTAATGATCACAACAAATTTTTGAAGATATAAAGAGTGTTTTGCGGTCAAAAATCATATCAATACCTGAGGAATACGTCAGGTATTTATAGCCTTTAAGTTTTCTTTCAGAAAGGATGCATTGGTTCCGCAAAAAGACACCTATTCAGTACAGTCACGTCACCTGCGCCCAGTTTGTGCTGGACCTGCGCCTGATCTGGGGTCGCAGGTGACACTGTCTAATTCCAGTGGCTACCTACGCTGCATCTACGCCCACAGGTCGCGTACCTGCACTGCATCTGCGCCCGCAGGTCACGCTATTGCGTGAACCAATGTGCTTTTGGCCTCGAAGGGTTGCATCCCTTTGAGATGCATTGCGTATACGTTAGCATGGCGTCTGAGATGTGCCCGCATATGGAGAAAAATATTTCCATCAGATTTTTTGGATTAAAATTTTACTTGTTCATTGAGATTCAAATAAATTTTGTCTAAAAAATAGATCTCATCGATCATTTGAAAAATTTGAATCCGAATTCGAAGCCGAGCCGAGTGAGTAACGACGACGACGATGATGCAAGGCACCTCTTAGTTCTTGCCTCACTTACCATGTGGGGTATGTGTTCCCTATTATAAACACAAGAAAGTTTCATTCTTCCATCAATGTGGGAGAAATAGTAGACTTTCCATTTTGAGAGTACATTTTCCATTTTTTTGAGTGTTATCTCAATTCTCCCCTCCACTTGATTCCCTCCATTTTCCATTCACACACATACACATAGAACCCAATAATCCCCCACATGAATGGAAAATGACTATCTTTTGAAAAATTTACGGACAAGCATGTGATCATTTAACAAAGACCGATTAAATCTGGATAAGTGGATTTTCCTTTGAACTTTTCGTAGTGAACATGCATCAAATGCACTCCGTCAATCGGTAGATTTGATATCTTTCAACCGCTCAAGATTTATTGTACACCTAGACAACACATGTCACACAACCAACCTTTTAACGTTTATGGTTCTCACGATTTTATTATTTTCAGCCATGAACATGTCCCGATTTCATGAGAGATTAGAGAATAGACCTTTACTAACATTCTCCTTGAATTGGCTTCCACTTCGCCCTCACATAGGTGATTTCTAAATGTTCAATCTTATAAATTAAAATATTTGGTCAAATCTGCCAAATTTATATAATCATTAAAAGACTTCACACCATAAGTCTTATCCTCGTTTGCTAAACATTGTCTACATCATGAGAATGGGTTGGGTATAATGACAATGTTGAACCTGTCAGACATAACTTTGTTTGATCTTTTTGAAACTAGCTCCTGGGATCTCCAGTCTGCTAGGTAGAGTTGCCTCCATGCTAACTTGTCCTAGGCCTTAAACCCATTTCCTTGGATGTCCTCTCAATTTCTTCTCTATATAGGCCTTTTGTAAGTGGATCCGACACATTATCCTTTGACTTCACATAATCAACAATGATAATTTCATTAGAGAGAAGCTCTCTAATGGTATTATGTCTCCATCTTATGTGACGATATATACCATTGGACATCATGCTCCCTGCCCTACCTATTGCCGCTTGGCTATCACAGTGTATACATACTGGTGCCACTGGTTTGGATCAATAAGGAATATCTTCTAAGAAATTCTGGAGTCATTCTTCTTCTTCGCCGACTTTATCCAATGCGATAAATTCAGATTCTATAGTGGAGCGAGCAATACATATCTGCTTGGATGATTTCCAAGAGACCGCTCTTCCACCGACAGTAAATACATATCCACTTGTGGATTTCATTTCGTTCGATCCGGTAATCTAATTTGCATCACTATATCCTTCAAATACCATGGGATTTTGATTATAATGCAAAGCATAGTCTTGAGTGTATTTACGATACCCCAAAACTCTTTTCATTGTCATCCAATGAGTTTTGTTGGGATTACTCGTGTACCGAATCAACTTACTAATGGCGCATGCTATGTCTGATCATGTACAATTTATTATATAAATTAAATATTCTAATACTCTTTCATACTTCAATTGTGAGTCACTTTCACCTTATTCTTTCGAAGTGCAAAGCTCACATCCAATGGAGTTTGGCAATATTGAATTTCATATACTTGAATTTGTCACGTACCTTTTTTATGTAATAAGACTGTGACAATACCAACCCTTGTGGAGTTCTATGGATTCTTATTTCTAAGATCACATCTACAACTCCAAGGTCTTTCATATCGAACTTGATCTCGAGCATTCATTTCGTTTCATTTATGTCAGAAATATCTCGACTGATGATCAACATATCATCCATATATAAACAAACAATGACTTGGCGATTTGGAGTGTCTATAATATTAACACATTTATCATATTCATTAATCTTGGATCCGTTTGCCAACATGGTTTGGTCAAACTTTGCATGCCATTGTTTAGGTACTTATTTTAATCTATAAAGTGACTTAACAAGTTTACACACTTTATTTTCTTTTTCTGAAACCACAAAATCCTCAAGTTATTCCATGTAAATTTATTCCTCCAATTCTTCATTTAGGAATGCTGTTTTTATATCCATTTGATGGATTTCAAGATCATATGCTGCCTCCAAGGAAATTAACATTCGAATCGACGTTATCCTTGTTACTGGCGAGTATGTATCAAAGTAATCAAGACCTTCTTTCTGTTTGAAGCCTTTTACTACAAGTCTTGCCTTGTATTTGTCAATAGTACCATCCGCTTTCATTTTTCTTTTGAAGATCCTTTTAGAACCTAAAGGTTTGTTTTCTGGAGGAAGATCAACCAACTCCCACGTATGGTTGCTTAAGATTGAATCAATCTCACTATCGACTGCCTCTTTCCAAAAAGATGAGTCCGATGACGCCATCACTTCTTTAAATATTTGAGGCTCATTTTCTAAGAGAAATGTTACAAAATCCTATCCAAACAAAGTTTTCGTTCTTTGACGTGTACTACATCTTTGATTCTCATCATTATGTATATCCTCACTTGGTTCATTTCGAGGTCGTTTAGACCCCCACTAGACTGTTCATGTCTAATATTACATGGATAATGTTTTCAAAGAATTAAGCATTATTTGATTCAATTATCTTATTTTCATTATTATCCGAATGTTCGGATTTATGAACCAAAAATCGACATGCTTTACTACTTTTAGCATATCCTATGGATACGCAATCCACTATTTTAGGTCCTATTCTTTACCCTTTTAGGCATGGGAACTTGGACCTTCTCTAGACACCCCCACACTTTGATATATTTCAAGTTGGGTTTTGTTCCTTTCCATTTTTTATATGAAATTGTTTGTGTCTTAATATAGAGCACTCTATTGAGTATTCGGTTAGCCGTAAGGATAGTTTTCCCCACAAGTTTTCTGGTAAACCTGAACTTATGAGTAAGACATTCATCATTTTCTTCAAAGTTTGATTTTTTTCTGCAATTCTATTAGATTGAGGTGAATACGGGGTTGTAGTTTGATGGACAATTCCATTCTCTACACATATCTGCGCAAAGAGAGATTCATATTTTCCGCCCCTATTACTTCTTATCGTTTTAATCTTTTTCCCTAACTGATTTTCAACTTCAATTTTATATTGCCTAAACGCATCTATTGCTTCACCTTACTATTTATCAAATAGAGATAACAGTATCTAGTGCAATTATCAATAAAAGTTATAAAATATTTTTTCCCACCACGAGATGGTATTTACTTCATATCATAAATGTCAGTGTAGATTAAATCTAAGGGATTGGAATTCCTTTCAACGCACTTATAAGGATGCTTAGTATACTTTGATTCCACATATTTTTGACACTTTGATTTATTGCACTCAAAGTTTGGCAAAACTTCTAAGTTAATCTGTTTACGCAACGTTTTGTAATCAACATGGCCTAATCGTTCATGCCATAAATCATAAGACTCAAGCAAGTAAGAAGAACTTGAACTTTTATTGATTTCAATATTCATTACATTCATTTTGAATAGACCTTCATTGAGGTAGCCTTTTTCTACATACAATTCACTTTTACTGAGTACAATTTTTTTGAAAATAAATACTCATTTGAATCTATTTTTGTCTAGAAGTGATATAGAAATCATGTTTTTTCTTAACTCCGAAACATACAGGACAATGTTGAGTGTCAACACTTTACCTGAAGTCATTTTCAAGCACACTTTTCCTATTCCTTCTACTTTTGCAATAGCGGAGTTTTCCATGTAGATCTTTTCTTCCCCTTGAGCCGGAGCAAAAACATCAAATAACTCTTTATTAGCACAAACATGGAGGGTGGCACCGGAATCCATCCATTATTCGTGAGGATTTCCCTCCATGTTGTATTCGAAAAGCATAACACACAGGCCGTCGACATCTTTCTTGGACTTAGTAACATTTGCTTGGTCCTTCTTCTTCCTTTTCTTTGGGGAACGATAATCTGTGGACTTGTGGTCAATCTTGTCATAGTTAAAGCACTTTTCCTTGAATTTTTTACTGGGTTGATTGCTTTCATGTGCTGCTTTCTTGTGCTTTTCGGAGTTGTGGTCATCTTCTACAATATTTGCTTCATTCATTATAGAATTTCCTCTTAATCTTCTTTCCGCAACCTTATTGTCTTCTTCAATGTGTAATCTGACATTAGATCTTCGACAGACACTCCTTACATTTGTGTTTCAAATAGTTTTTGAAGTCTTTTCACATAGGTGGTAGCTTCTCTATTATTGCTGCTACTTGAAACACTGTATTCACGATCAAACTTACAATAAAGGTTATGTGAATAGTAAGAACACTTTCAAATTATTCAACAAAGGTATTTGTCAAAATCATACCTTCCGCTAGGAGATCATGGATGATCACTTACAGTTCCTAGACTTGGGAGACAACCAACTTGCTGTCTATCATTTTATATTCTAGGAATCTTTCAATGAAGAACCTTTTAGTTCCTGCATCCTCTGTCTTATACTTTCGTTCTAGCGCTCCCCATAACTCCTTTTCTGTCTTTGTTCTACTATAGACATTGTAAAGGTCATCTTGGAGACCACTTATAATGTAGTTCCTACAAAGGAAACTGAGTGTTTCCAAGCCTCCACAATCACAAATCTCTCTTGTTCAGAGGTTCCCTTGAGAACCTCTAGAGCTTCGTCAAATGAGAAGCTTTGAAGACAGAGAGTTGTAAGGTAGAAAAACATTTTCTGCTGCCACCTCTTGAAGTCAATACCCGCAATTTTTTTGGCTTTCTTTGCTGGTGTCATAGCTTGCGAAGCATTGGTACGACTCATCCTGGCAATATTAGCTGTCTCCATAGTCATTCCAGCATCATGCACTTGACTATCGGTAGTCATTTTCCTGTCACAACAAGACAACAACTTTAGTATATCAAAATCCTATTAATAAAGTTGCAGCAACTTTAAGTACCTCTTGTTTCTAGTTCAACGATAAAGTTTTTATGACTTCCAACCGTCAACCGAGTGATCTTTAACTTGTGATGAAGATTTTATTTCTTTAAACCACTAGTTAGTTCAAACAGAGTTGAAAGCTTAAAGCTTTAATCTCCAGAAATCAAGCAATACAGATTTCGAAAGTTATTCCTTAAGATTGTTATTTTCAATGTTCTCGGGTACAAGAATCTGTATTTAGGCACACAATAACTTCAATACAAGTTTAAGTCTAAAACAAGAACACCTATGAAGTTACACAATACCTTCAACACAAGATTATAAATAATCTATCCAATAAGTATGTTGGTTTTTCAGAAATAAGATGAATCAGAATTTTAAGGACAAGTCCTCCGACTTCACGGAGTATCCTTAAGGAATAATTCCCCTCACTGTACCCAAGGTTATGGAATCTTTCTCCCAGAATAAAATAGCCTTCAATCCAATAATAGTGGTACCTCAAATTGTTGGATTCTTTGAACTCACTCAACAACTAATGATCACAACAAGTTTTTAAAGATATAAAGTGTTTTTACTATTAAAAATAACATAAATATCTGAGGAATACGCCAGGTATTTATAGCCTTTAAGTGTCCTTTCAGAAAGGATGCATTGGCTCAGCAAAAAGGCACTTATTCAGTACAGTAATGTAACCTGCACCCAGTCTGTGCTGGACCTGCGCCTGATCTGCAGTTGTAGGTGACACTGTCCAATTCCAGTGGCTACCTACACTGCATCTGCACCCACAGGTCACGTACCTGTGCTGCATCTGCGCCCAAAGGTCACATTATTGCACAAACCAGTGTGCCTTTTGCCTCGAAGGGTCACTTCCCTTTGAGAAACATTGTGCATGCGTTAGCATGGCATCCAAAATACACTCGCACATGGAGAAAAATATTTCCATCAGATTTTTTGGATTAAAATTTCACTTGTTCGTCAAGATTCAAATAATTTTTTTCTAAAAAATAGATCTCATCGATCATTTGACAAGTCTAAATCTAAATCCAAATTCAAAGCCGAAGCCGAGCCGAGGGAGTGACAACGACAACGGCATGAGGAACCTCTTGGTTCTTGCCTCACTTACCATATGGAGTATGTGTTCCCTATTATAAACACAAGAAATTTCCCTTCTCTCACCAGTATGAAAGAAATAGCGGACTTTCTATTTTGAGAGTACACTTTTCATTTTTTTGAGTGTTATCTCGATTATTTCCTCCACTTGGTTCCCTCTATTTTTCATTCACACACACACATAGAACCCAACATATTTTAAGATAAGATTTGCCGACAAAGAAGAGAAAACTACTAATAAAAAGATCAAGTCTTGAACAACTAATAGATTATTAGAATACCGACCCCTCAAATTTTTCCTAAGAAAGATATTTTCGATTTGGTCCTTTGTAGTGTACTTTGATGGTGTAGAATAAAACTAGTAAAGTAAGTTTGCAATTCTAGAAATTAAGCTATAATTCTTATAACTTCAACAATCACCATGATTGTTGAACTCAACTTTGAGTTTCCCTCAACTTAAAGTATGCTCTAAATTATGAAAGCAAGATATTACAACTCAATAAAAACAATCAATCAACTTAACTTAAGAACTGTCTGTCATAAGCCTATGGAACAGGTTCTTCAATCTTATTTCTTGTATATATTAGTAGCACTTGGATTTTTTGTCAGAACTCTCTCAACTATGAACTTTCTCTTCATTGAATTTGTTCTACTTATAGCTCTCTATGTAAGTGAGTAGGGTTCTTTGTGAAAGCCTATGTCTATTTATAGTGCTGATGCATCTTTCTTTATAAGGAATCACATTCCTTGTTGGAGTAGATATTCCGGCCTTTCTTTAGATTTCCTTCATGGTAGATATTTCTTTATGAAAGAAAACTCCATTCAAGCTAGACTGTTCACCTCAACATGTTTCAACCACGCATTTCAATGCCTTTGCTATTGTAGACTTCTCTTAGTATATCTTTTTCTAATCCTAGTTGGACTCTACGAGAAAGGAACATGTTATAGCAACCTATTCTCTGCATATGCTCCATGCACTTATTAATTATCAATATCATCTTTGATCAAACAAATTTTCACTTTTTGATGATATCAAATCATTTCTTATTGTGTGCTAGGTTCAATTTGTGTGATGTTTGTTTCTTTAGGCAGAAAGAACAAAGAGAACATATTAAGGGATCAGGTCGGACCAAATAGGTTGTAAATAAAGTATACACTCCCCCTTTTTGGGATCATAAAATACTATTAAGTCATAAAGCACAATATAAGGAGCATATTTGACATTCATCGCTATTGGGGCTAGCACTTATACAAACACTTAAAAGTAAGAGTTGAATTAGCCAACACAAAGAATTTGCAAAGACAGAACAAATAGATAATAACTAGAGGCTAAAAACGAACTCTTTCATTAACCAAACTGCATATGCACCGCAATTTAAAGCAAAATTAAGAACAAAAACAAACATTTATGAAAAAAAGGAATAATTTGAAAGTTTAAAGAGTTTAGACTGGAGAAGGAGATAGTGATTGCGAAGAGGAGGAAGGATCTTTCTTAAGTAGGTCAAATAGTCACTTGATATTTGCAAATTTAGTGGCCTTTTCTGTTTCCAACCCAGTCTTCAGCCTGGCTTTTTCCTTCCTAGGAGCATCATTTCAAGGACATACTACACATGAAATAGATCCAGGAATTGAAGATGAGCTGCATAAAGGGCATTAATTTTCTCATCCTTAGCATCGAACATTGCTCTATATCTCTAAACTTGGATATTAGACCTCGTAGGAAGAGCAGTTACAATTACATATTCATCACTCTAATCACATCCTTGGTGGCCTGATACTGCTAACTCTTAACTGGTACATTAAGATGTTAAAAAATATAGCCCAATTAGAATCCATACCCCAAGGTATGCTTAGTATTATTTTATTTTTTTGCAAATTTTATGTATGTGACACAAAGTTAGCTTAGGCAAATTAATGGAGAGCTTAGATGCCAGCAATTCTATGATGGTAAAGTCCTTGAAATTTTTCTCCTTACGTTTCTTCTCCCTAAGGAGGATTATTTTGTGCACAACATCAAAAAATGACTTGTGTAAAGGAGTCATAACTCCATTCTTGACTTTGGCATGCTCTTCCAAGGTAGGATTATTAGAAAATTTTTGGAAATTTCTACTGTTGATGGAAGTCCATCCAATGAAGGGTAGTCCCTCGATACATAATGGCACCATCTATTTTTAGGAACCCCCAATACTTGAGCCAGTAATTTGGGGTAGAGGGTAATTGGAACATCCTTAATCACACTAGAGATGGAGAAGGAGAAATCGATAACATTGACATAGACCTCTTTTGTCTCCTTTGTACTCATATTTTATCTAGTAGCGTCTTAAAGGAATATGTTGGACTAACTCTATGCCTTTAGTAGAAGTAGTTGTTCACTAGTATCCATCCCACTATAATAAGTAATCATTTTTCATAGCACTAATGTGCATTGCACAAAATTGACAATTCAGGACGTCTTGGAATTCAAAGTGTCCTCAATGTCCTCATCACCAAGAGGAAGCTCATTCTAAGTGTCTCATTCCTTAAAGATTAAAAAGGGATTTTATTTATTATTAGTGCAGTCATCAACCAGTTTGGACTTGACAGAATGCTATTGAGGTACAGATTGCTTGATCTATTTCATAGATTGGTGGAGGACATCACTCATTTGCCATTGCTCTTCCTTTCAAAAGCCCCAAAGTCCTCATCTATAATTTCAATAGAATTAGCAGAAAGAACGAATGAGGACTTGTAAGGATAGGGTTTCTTAACAGACATGTCAATTAAACAATCATCCAATGCCCTTTTCATACTCTTAGTCATCATAACTGAAATTGCATGAAAAAAAAGAAAGAAGAGGGTTATTCATGGTTTTTTTAGTAAGGATTTTGACTGACTCCCTAGTAGTATTTCTTAGTCATGAATGGACCATAGCAGATACTAGATTGGCAATGAAAAAATCCTTCTTAGTATTAGCTTTAGAAGAGCAACAGGTAGAACAAAACTAATCCTTTGATGGAAGAGCATCTCCATCGATCCCAGATACAACCACCTTAGACAATAATTCTTAATCCCTTGCTAATTGGATCCAAGTGAAAGAACTAGGTTCGACTAAGGGCCCCCATTGATTTCCCTTCACTAGATACACCCAAGTCGAGACTGCTAGGTAAACTAGGTTCATCTATAGGGTCCTTCAGTAATTCCTCCTCATAAGGTGCATCCTCATAAACTCCATTATTCACCAAACTCTCAACAACAACAAATTCCTCATGAGTAACAACCCCATATACTTTCAAAACAACAACCTCTGACTAATACACAACCAAGACAGAGGAATCTTCAATACTACTAGCCTTATTAGCAAATTCAAATGAGTTACCAAGGTGAGAAATACTAAAATCATCGATGAAAATGATCATGCAAAACCTAACACAGTGGACTTATTCCTCATCAATAACTAAAGTGAGATCAATAGAGGGATGGATGGGTGGGATATTATTTTTTGATAAGCATAGGGGGTGGATAATTTTGTGTCCATGGTTTATGAATTTAAGAGGGAGAAGAGCAAGAGAATTTTGGTTTTGGGGATTTTATAAAAGGAGAGAGTTTGAGTGAAGAGGTAGGCTTTAAATATGACTTTAAAAGAAGTAACTGTCTGAACCTCATAAAATTTCTTTAAGTGGAAGAGTTTTACCTTGTAAAGTAAAACTAACTTGACAAGTGGAAGACTCATAAAAAACAGTCATGATTAGAATTGACTTCTTCTTTTTAGAGAAGATTAATGGTTATATAGTTGTAGGAGAGATAGGATTACTTTCGAGACAATTAGAAGAGATAGGTTCAAATGCTTTGAATTTATTTTAATTAAGCATAAAGTGATGCACTTACCTTGATCTGTAGAGAATGTTGAGATTTGCTCCAATTTTCTTAAGCTACCATTCCTGTGACATATGTAAATATTTTTATAAAGCATGAGTACCTAGAACTTAAAAATTAAATGGGGAAATACAATTAAATGTACAAGTCTGAGTATAAAATAAAAAATAAAGTGCAATATGTACAATATTTTTTATACAATCATTTAGAAATACTCATGTAATCTTAAGAATTCCCATTTACAACTTGTTCCTTCCAAAGTGAACCCTTGCTAGTGTATTAATGAAAATATTAGCAATCTGTTTATCTATTGCAAAAAATTTCATAGATATCAACTCCTTTTCCACAGTCCCTCAAAAAGTGATATTGAATGTCAATGTGCTTGATCCTCTTATGTTGTACTAGATTATTGGCAATATTAATAGTACTTTTGTTGTCATATAAAATTGGGACACACTCAGTGTTCAATCCAAAATCTTTAAGTTACTATTTTATCCAGCACAACTATGCATAACATGAGGCAATTATAATAATTTCAGCTTCAGCTGTTGATGAAGCCATAAAATTCTACTTGTTTGCTACCTAAGAGATCAAACATGATCCTAAGATGTGTGTCATTCTCGCCAGATTTTTCCTATCCACCTAGTTACATATATATTCAACATCGGTATAACTTATAAGCTCAAAGTTCCTACCTTTTGGATACTATAACCCCAAGTTAGTTGTTCCATAAGTACCTTAGGATTCTCTTGACTCTATTCATGTGACCTTCCTTAGGATTTACCAAAATCTAGCACATAATTCTACATTTAATATAATATCAAGCTTACTTTTTGTGTTGTACAAAATAGATCCAATCATCTCTTTCTAGAACTTTGGCTCCACTACTGTACATGTTTTTTTAGGACCCAACTTTGTTGTTATAACAATAGAAGTATATATTACCTTTGCATCTTTCATTTTAAACCTCTTGAGCAGCTCTTTCACATACTTTTGTTGATTAATCATTTTCTTAAAGCAGATTAAGTTCACCAATCATGCTCATCTCAAATGTGTGCTCATCAAGTCAGCAAACTCCTTTGTGAGTGCTTTGCTTAAGGATTCAAAGATAATGTAATTGGCATATACCTGCATAATCAATAGGTATTTCCTTTTATTCTTAAAATATAAGGTATTATCCATTTTACCTCTTGCATATCTATGACTTAGCAAAAACTTTGGCAGTCTTTCATACTATGCTTTAGGTGCCTGATTAAGTCCATAAAGGGATTTATCAAGCTTTTATACATAGTTAAAATAGTCAATTCTTTCAAAGAGTGAAGGTTGTTTCACAAAAACTTATTCCTTCAGCAACTCATTTGGGAATGCATTTTTATATCCGTCTGATAGAGTGTGAACTCCATATAAGCAACAAAGGCTCTGAGAAGTCTAATTGCCTCTAATATTTTTGCAAGATCAAATGTCTCATCATAGTCTATGACTTCTTCTTGATTGTATCACCTTGTTCCTTGTTTCTATCCTATTTTTATCTAGCTTGTTTTTTAATACCCACTTAGTTCCTATAATGCTTTTGTCCTTAGGTCTTGATTTTAAGTTAAATACTTAGTTTCTTTCAAACAGGTTGAGTTCTTCCTACATGACAATTATCCAACCTGTATCATATAATGCTTCATTATGTTTTTTAGGCTCAATAATAGATGGGAAGGTAGTGAAGGCATACTTCAATATAGATTTGACAATTACAGTGAAAGCACATAGATTCTTCAACCCAGATCTGGTATTCATCACAAATCCTCGATCAGTGAGAATATTCTCAATTGAATGTGATTCTTGGTATATGTACCCTCTGAGAACTAGGTCTTGTGTTTTTCTAGATTGATCATCTCTTTTAGTTGGCTAAACAACAGTTTTCACACTTTGATTATTTGAATATGATTCATCTAATTTGTTATTTTTGTTATTGTTTGAATCAACATTTACTAGACATGTTTCTTTCACCATAGTTGATTCAAAGTTCCTTGGTTGTCATCATCTTCCTGCAAATGTAGTTAGCCTTCATATTATTCTCATCAAAGATAACATGTACATTTTTTTCAACATAGTCTTTTAATTAAACACCACATAATCTTTACTACGTGATAAACATCCTAGAAAAGTTCCCTCATCACTTCTAACAGAAAATTTTTCTAACAAATAATTTCCATTATTATGAATAAAGAATTTCTATCCAAAAACTTTCAGGTGAGAGATATTAAGTTGTCTGCCTTTAAGTAATTCATAGGGAGTTTTTTCTAGAAGCGGTTCAAGCATACATCTATTAATTATGTAGCATGCAATATTAATAGATTTTACCTAAAATTAGCAACACTACTAGCTAACATAATTGTTCTATCCATTTCTTGTGGAGTTTTATTATTTCTTTCAAACACTCTATTTTGTTGAAGGGTCCTAGGTGTAGAGAAGTTGTAATCGAGATCATGAGAGGAGCGATAATTAATAGATTTTGCATTTTTAAACTCAGTTCCATGGTTTGATCTAATTGCTACTAGTTGTTGATTAAGTTTCTTTTCCTATTTTCTTATCAAAGTGTACAATGCATTAAATGCGTCTTTTTTAGAAGCAAGAAAAACTATCCAAGAAAAACCTAGTGTAATCACAAACTACTACAAACACACTTTTTTTCACCCTTATTTTTTATTCTCATGGGAACATTAGACATTTATTAATCAGTTCAAGGAATCTAATCGAGCTGATTACCTATTTGTACTTGAAAGATGATTTCACCTACTTCTTTAGGCACATGTTGAACACACTTTGTCTTTCTTAAACTTTTTCTTAGGGAGACTTATAACCAAGTCCTTATAGATAAGCTTATTTAGCTAACTGTGGTTGGCATGCCGTAGTCTTTTGAGCCAGCGTAGAGGACACCAAATAGATATGGACAACAGGGCACAGAGTGACACCACAAGCAATATTAGCTAGGCAATACCAATAGATCTCTAAACTATAACGTTCAAAATTTGGTACACGAAGGACTACAAGATAACTCATGACTGATATCTATAATTGAGCGTTGAATAATACATTGTAAATATACTGAATATAAGTTGTAAGTCCATAAGGTTCAAAACTAAAATAATACTGAATATAACATAATGTCTGTAATGGGGTATAAAAATACCCAAAACTGAAATAAACTGTCTGAACATGATGTAGTCTGAAAGCCTCTAAACTGTCTGAAAATTGTAGAGTTGATGGGACATGTCCCCAACTAACTTTGAACTACTGAAATAATAAATTAATAAAATAATCATGCTATCCTCGAATGATGAAGACTCACTGCTAGTCTGGCTGCTGAACGTCTGATCTACTAAGGATGCTCGAGAGCTTGTGCTTTTAAACCTATGGTATAAAACACCATAGCGAAAATACGTTAGTACATTGAATGTACTGGTACGCAAGTGAGGTAGGCTAAATACAAGGGTTTATATGCATGAACAATAATAACTGACTATATAACATGAACGTGAGAATAAATGCATGAATACGTAACTGTAATTGAGATCGTGATAATGCTGACTCATAAATTTTGATAACGTGGATTTACTGATATCTGAGTACTGATATTGGGATACTGAATGACTGAGTCTACTAAATACTGAGGAACTAATTCATATTACTAATAAAAGAATGACTGTTTTTGACAGTTCTGATTATGAAGAACTGGTTTGATTGACTGTATATGACAGTTCTGAAACTAAATACTAATAATATAAGGGACTGTATCTGATAGTCCTGATATTGATGGAACTAGCTGGGTTTCGTACAGTACTGATTTGACTGTATTGGACAGTCCTAGATTTCTATTGAACTGAACTGAGTTCTATTTCTGAAACTGGATTTGAAACTGAGACTGTGGGAGGTAATCATCTAACCGACATGCCCCAAAACTGAACTGGTGGGGTCCAACCTGGCAAACCCAACTGAAAAAGTGTTAGTACCGTGCCATGAGTAAAGACAAGTTGTGAGTATACCCTCTCTGACACGGAGCTCTTTCGCCAACCCCTCCTAGTAGGAAACTCAAATGAGATGTATAAATCCCTAAACTCATAGGGTACATCTCAACATGCACTGGCTACGTAGTTCTGGAATACAGGTATTGCTACTAAGGATCACACCCTCTACTGGCTGGCAGTGTGTGTCCTCATCCCTGGGTTCACTCGGTGCTGAATCCTACTCTCAACTAAATAGACACTGAACTGATTATACTGAACTAAACTGTTACTGATCATATTGTATAACTGATTTGAACTGAGTTCACTAAGTTTCGTTGATTGATGGAATACTACTGAGATCTGAGGACTGACAGAGAGTACTGAAGTTAATAAGATTTTTGGGAATACTGAGGTTACCGAGATTACTGAGTATTGATGTTACTGAGACCATTGAGATTACTGAGTAGGACTAGACTGATATTGAATTTACTGAGTTTTCCTGAGTCATTAGACTGACTGAATTCTAAGGATCATGGCTTGACTGAGAGTATCATGAAAACATGACACTGGCTCTAGGAACACAGCTAAATTATCTGGTACAAGTACCCCCAGGACTCGATAGCATGAAACTGATAGGACATGACACTTTTTGAACATATGACCAATATCAACAATTCATAATACATTAATTTAGGGATTTCATGAAGCACATGGTTATCATAGTTTTGTACATGAATGGAAATGCATATAAACATGTCATACTTTCATCAACCTAATCTCATAGACATTCCCTCAAACATTCATAATGCACACAATATCATGAAAGTCATTCTTAGTCATAGGGTAAAGCATATACTTATCACTTGGGTCACAATTAAGCTATAATGCATAATTTCTATTCTCTTAGGCATTTTATCAAACACTTAGAATGCATGACTTAGGACATAGGCATGACCATCAAATTAATATAACAAAACTCCATATTTCAACTCAATTTCACATGTTTCAGACCACATACTAGCATAGGTTCATGAACAACACAAAGATTCCAACTTGGGAAATCATACAACCATAATCACATGAACATAATCAACCCACAATAAAATATTCACAATAAAAGATTTAAAACTTGATTATTGGACTTCATGGATGAAAGAAATCCATGAATGAACACTGTGCATACCTTAGTTCTTGATTCTATGAAGATTGATGGAGAGATTCTTAAATTCGAGTCTTGGATTTGAATCCCCAATTGAAAATCCTAGCCTGTTCTTGAGAGAAACTTAAGAGAAATAATATATTTTGGGTGAATTATGGATGAATCATGTGTTAATCATGTGTTACTGTGTATATATAGGGGTGAGAAATTGACCCCTTTAATCCTTGGACGCGTATTTTAATTCTGTAAAAAATTTTCGACCTGGACCCTTGGCGTAATGCGGAGCTATCGCGCCGTGTCACTGGAATTTGAGAAAGATGAATTTGAGCCTTGACATGATGCTCCATAATTACATTCCTTCTTTACAAACGCTGAATACGGGTTTAGTAGATATATCACACTCAGACATACAATATTTTCTACTAAAATACTGGAGATATCAATAATGTATACATGCTTGTATCTTTGTCCAGTCAAGATAGTTTCTCTAGTTTCCAGGTTTTTCACTTCCATACTTGTAGAGTAGAAGGTTGCCTTATTTTCTTTATCACAGAGTTGTGATATGCTGAGCAAGTTGTAACTCATTCCTTCAACAAATTACATCTTCTCAATTGATTGCTATTCAAACTTAATTATTTTGTGAACACCTTTGATTTGTCCCTTCTGTCCTTCTCCAGAGGACACCATTCCACTCATTTTTTAGCAAGTAAGTGAAACTTTTTTTTCCCTAGTCATGTGTTCTAAGCAAACATTATTCATGTATCAATTTTGCTCATCTCTCTTATTTTTAACTATAATGTTCTGAGGTTAGATTTAGGAACTCAGACAAACTCGAGTCCTTTCTTTTGATCCAAAGAAAGAATTAGATCTCTATTGATCTATTTTGGCAAAACATTAGTAGGATTTCTCTTATGCACATACTTTTTTCTTTGATATGATTTATTTTTCGTAACAGGATTATTTTTTCTTTTTAAGAAGCCTTGATTTATAGCTGCTGGACAAGCTACCCTTGTATGGCCAGTGTTGTCACAATATGTGCACACATCAAAGTTTTTTCTTTTTGAGTTTCTTTAACAAAATCTATTTCAGCCTTGACACTATGTGTTTTCTCACTAAATTGAGTCACAATCATTAAAGGCAGAGTCCATTTATTTGCTCTTTCGTGTTCATGCTTCATTCTAGCCAGTTCAAAATTTATTCACCCAGATTTTTTTCTTTTCAGAATACAACTCATCTTTGGTCCTTTTTTAGATCCTATTCACATCTGATTTGTTCTTTACTGATTTGACCAAGCCCTTTAAAATGTTAGATATTCATAGAAAGAGTTGATAAATTTATTTGTTGGACCCGATTCTTTAAAGAATGATTTTTATTTAATTTTAAAATTTTCAAGATCAATATAATCATATTTTATACTAATTAAGGAGGTCAACAACTGATCTCTTTTCTCATTCAAATCCTCAAAGTTGTCAATGAGAGTTATTAAGAGAGAAAATAGTTTTTTTCTTAGAAAAAAGTTTCAACGTGTGTTTAAGGTCAAAAAGTTTACCTCTTTCTTCTTAGTGTCTGATTTTGAGTTCTCAATGGACATCAATGTAATATCTTCTATATTATCCCCATATGAATTATGTAAACCTATTCCCTGAGCAACATACATTACCTTCTCAGTTTTTTTTTCTTTCTTTGATTTCCCAGCCCCCTTTTCTTATTTTACTATTCAACATTCTCCTTTCTATATTTAAGTTTTCACATAGGATAATCCTTAATTTGATGATCAATTTTTTTAGACTTGAAACAACCATCATTTTTCCTCTCTCTACACTTTTTTCTTTGCTTGATGGTGGTTTTTTTTCAAAGTTTTCACTTTTCTTAAGGAATTTTTTGAAGATCATGCTTATGAAGGACATGCACTCATCATCTAGATCAAATTCATCACTTTCATTTGCCTTGAGAAACAGTGTGTTGTTCCTGTTTTCTTTTTTTCTTCTTTTTGGTACCATTAACATTCATCTTATTGGTCTTCAAATTTTCTATTAGTTCACTATTGTCATGTTTTTCAGATCCTTTACTTCTTTGACTGGAGTGACTTTGATCTCCCAAGACTTAGGTAGATTCATAAGTACTTTGTTTACATATTTCTCAATAGTGTATATTTTAACCAATAATATCAATTTATTCACAACAATAGTGAATTTGGTGATCATGTGTTGAGGTGACTCAACATTTTTTCATCTTAAAGGCCTCATATTCTATACATAGTCTAGTATTTTTAAACTTCTTACCTTAGTATTTTCTTCATTAGTATTATTAACTAGCATATCCCAAGTCTTCTTAGACATGGTGCAACTAGAGATACGATTGAACTCATCAGGTCCAAGTCCACACACAAAAATGCACTTGACTTTGATATTTTTTCCAAGCATCTTGTAACCAGCTTTATAATATTGATCTTTGGATTTGAAAGTGTCCTTACCCTCAACATTTATTGTCATAGGGACTCTTGAATAGACAGTATCTTTGGTCCAAAGCTCGTAGTCCCTTGCATGAAGAAAATCCTTTATTCTCGCCTTCCACTATGAGTATTATTGTCCATTAAATAATGATGGTCCTTTACCATGTCCAAAGGAAGTGAAGAGTTCATAGTGATATTATCTTGAGTTATTAGACTCTAATTAATATAACCTATTCTGATACCAATTATTAAAATATCCCCCTAAATTTTCCTAAGGAACAAGTTATTCGATCCATTTCTTTGTAGTGTATTTTAACCGTGTAGAGTAAATTAAGTAAAGTAACAACACAATAATATATCATGAAAAAATTGCCTCACAATGGTTAAAAAATCATAACCTGTATTCATGCAGTATTTAATCCAAACTCCACTAACAACGAGCCATAAATAGTCTAAATTAAAAAGCTTGCAATCCTAATAATTAAACTCTAATCCCTATAACTTTAACAATCACCCTTGACTATTGAACTCGACCTTTGATTTTTTTCTTAACTTGAAGTATACTCTAAACTATAAAAATAGGAGATTACAACTCAATAAAATACTATGATCAACTTAACTTAATAAAAAAATGTCTATCATAAAACTATGGAACAAGTTCTTCAATCTTGTTTCTTGTATCGGTTGCACTTGGATGTTCAATCAGAACTCTCTCAGTTATGAACTCTTTCTTCTTTGAATGCGTTCCTCTTGTAGATCTCTATGTAAATGTTGTTATTTTGGGTACAAAAATCTGTACATTTTAATACGAACTTCAACACTAAGTTTAAGAACTTTTTCAAGAACTACAATAAAATTTCAGCAACTTCAAACACAAGTCCCAATGAATAATCAAATAAACTATCAAAATAAAGTGTTTAACAACTTTAAGAAAAAGAAGATGAAGCAGAAAATTGTAGAATCAAGTCCACCAAATGCATAGTGTGTCCTTAAGAAATTTATTCCCCTCAAATATCCGAGGTTATGAAATCTTTCCTCCTGGGATAAAGTAATTCTCTTTCTGAAAATCGCGTACCTCAAATTTTATAAAAATTTGATGATCACACAAGGGTTTTTAGAAGAAAAATAATATTATTTGTCAACTCAAAAATTATTTCTTTACCTGATAAAAAATTCAAGTATTTATAGCCATCAAGGTGTTGCTTCATGAAGAGAAGCAATGGTTCAGATAGGTGCACCCCTTCATAAAGGTGCAACTCTTCAGAAAAGGTACAAATCTCCGAAAAAGTCATAACCCATTGGAAAGGTCATAACCATTCAATCCAAAAAGGTGCCTATTCAAATTTCATCCTTTCTCTTGGTGTTTTTTCTAAAAAAATACCTATTCATTTTTCATTCACACCTCTTAAAAACCCAACAAGGGTGTAGGGCTCTTTGTGAAATATTGTGTCTATTTATAGTGTTGTTGCATCTTTCCTTCTAAGGAATCCCATTCCTTATTGGAGTCGATGTGTCGAACTTCCTTGAGATTTTCTATTGAATTTCAAAAGCGACCTCATGAGGTTCCAAAAAACTCTTTCCAAAATTCATTTTACTTTATAAAATATTAATTATACTGACTTCATAAGGTTGATATTGTGTCCCTTTTCCTTTTTTATTTATTCATGCAGATCTTGTGAGGTTGGTATATTTTATTAGTTATTTATTTTAAGAATACCGACTTCATGAGATTGGTTTTCTATATGATTTTTTCTCCTAAATAGCGATTGATTGATATAGAAAATCTTATTTCATATTTTAGTATTAGTTTTTTACTAAAAAAAACTAACAATAACATGTTATTTTTTGGCTTTTCCAAAAATATAGATAGCTAACCCAAGCTCTAAGAGTTGCCAATAATCCACCAACCTACAACAAACACATATACTAATCCTCCAACCTACAATAGATCAAATTCAACTCGAAACTACTTTAAATTTAAAAAAAAAATGTCATACGAGTCATAGGTTATATAATCCTATTTCAAAGTTCACATACATTCATAAAATATTTTATATAATTCTAACGAACCACCATAAAAGAATAAGTTAGCATCAACAAGATTGAAGTTCAATGTTGTGGTGGTGTGTTTACCATATTATCCTCATTATCATCATGATCAT
The DNA here is from genome assembly GCA_030864225.1 of Capsicum baccatum var. pendulum. Classification (NCBI taxonomy): domain Eukaryota; kingdom Viridiplantae; phylum Streptophyta; class Magnoliopsida; order Solanales; family Solanaceae; genus Capsicum; species Capsicum baccatum. Next base: position 198,222,815 of record CM061560.1, on the reverse strand, counting down.
CATTGGTGGGATCATCTACTAGACTAGATATTAACCACATGCTTAATTTTATGGTGTAGGATGAAAATGAAAAGTTTGAGGAGGAGGAGGAGGAATGCTTCATTGGGATATGCGGGAATTGAAAATTCTCACTAAGCATGTAATGCATATAATTGGGACTTAAGAACCATATACTCCATATCTCTCTACCTATCTATGAACTACGATGCTTCTACTTGGGTAGATAGCTCAATGATTTTCTACTCTATGGCCATCATCGTCCACCTATCCATCGACTTATCTTCCCTAGAAGTACCTATGCTACTACTTTGAATGAAATTATCTCCTTGATTTGGCATGTCGTAAGCACTCCCAGACCTTCTCAGACCACTAATAGAGTCTAGCTATATTTTCTTTATTCATTCTTGGGTATGGGTCGTGCACTGTCTATTAATTGGTTGAGTACGACAAAACTCATCTATTGATTGTTGATATTGAGTCTAAATTTAAAATATAAACTTAGAATATAAATTTACAAAAATCTTTCATTATTACTTTAATTTAGAGATTTACGTAGGTCTACTCAAATTGTTGCTCAACTCAAAGGTCTGAATCTCTAAGACTTTTCTTGTTTCTCAGTTGTGTGGCCTTGAATGCCTTATCTTGAGTTACTTTCCTCCCAAGTTTCCTTTCGTACAAATGAAATAAACTTAGTAATTAATCAATTATAGTTAATTATTAATATTATATAGTAGTACTTAATGAAAAATACTAGTTCTCTCTTTGCAATTCCCTAAATTTGAGTCCTACTAGTGTGTAGAGATAGAGTCACACTTCTCAGATGTTTAACTTTATTTTCAGACCCACTCATCTACTTAATCCTTCCATCAGTCACCCAATGTCTCTATAACCCATCCGAGTCATGAGGTAGAACCTACTTAGGCCATTTTTTCTTGTTACGAACCATCACGAATTAGTTAGAGCATATGTGTCTGATTCATTGTTCAAAGTTGATTCAAATATTATCCACTTGGGGTTCGCATCTCAAATAAAAGTCATGAAATAAATAATTGATAAATTAAACTTAGAGCTAGTACAATTTGCAGAATTTGAAGCCTTTGCACAATTTGCTTCTGATCTCGATAAAGCCAAGTACGCTTTTTCTGTAATGGAAGAATAAAAGAGTTTATAAATAAAGAATCAATCAAAAATAAGTCTACAAATTTGAGTTAAAATAATAAAATATTTAATTTATCCTAAAATCCAAAAAGATCTATCTCTGAAAATTTATCGGCATCTTGCCTCAAATCGAATACGTGGGGTAAATGAGAAATGATCATCACAACTTTGTCTGAATTGAAACTACAATACAAAAATTAAAACATGTGTATGTTAAAATAAAATAATTATGGAATAAATATAAGCAAATAATGTTCCGCAAAGGGATAAATCATACATAAATCCCTCAAACTCGATGATGAGTATGTTGTACATATCCCTTATGTTACATTATTGAGGGAATTGATCATGTGTAGTTGAATAATTTGTGATAGAAGTTTCAGACTCAGAGCTACTATCTCAATGGCAAAGATCTGCCAAAAATGTGAAGTAGCTGATAAAAAAGGATGTGGTTCAATTGAATTGTGAGTAATCGTATGAGTACCACTAGACAACTACCACTAAGTTTGGGAGGCAACTGAGTGTAACCCTGTAGAATAGCATAACCTGTTGTGGGTATCATCTTAGGGGTTTGTGCAGGTGGTTGACTATAATTATGGGTAGACCAAAATACCAAGGTGGAGGATAGGCCAGTGGAGGCGGCTAACTATATCCCTCGGCCGACCAAGAATAGTGAGGCATCAAAGCGCCTCATGGTGGGAGAGATAACATGAGTCTGGTCTGACCAAGAATAGCGAGGCATCAAAGCGCCTCATGGTGGGAGAGATAACATGAGTCTGGTCTAATATGTACTACTGACGACTATCTCTGTGCACTCTTGCTCTTTTTTATTTTCTTAGAAAAATATCAACCCCCATGTTTGTATCACCACATGTCAACAACATAATAAATTGCGATATAAAATAATATAGAAGCAAAATAAGGTATACAAATATATCTACGTATAAAAAAATTGACATACTAATTGTTATCCTTCCTCATCTCCATCTTCCTTTTCGGATCTTTTTTCCTCATCAATTGTTTTATTCTCATCATTTGATCCATCCACCTCTTAATTATTTTTTACCATATCCATTTCTTCTAGTATGTGTTTAGGATGTTATAAATCATTTTCTAACTCAATATCTATATTTTTGAGTACTTGATATGTCGTCGATCTGGTATGAAACATTCAATACATTCTCAACTTCCATCCAAACCACATGTTTGATTTTATTTACCACATAGCAATTAGACTTATCTGAATATCAAAAAAATAAGGAGTATAGTACACTTGCTTGGCATCATTATGATGGAATTCTCTACTATTCTATAGTGTATATTTTAGGCACACAAATAAAATTGAAATTAAAATAGGATTTAGCCACAATTCTGACAGTCCACAAGTTTTCCTCAATTTAAAATTCTAATTCTTCATCAGGAATTTTCTTCAATAGAAACCTAATTTACTTTTACTAAACTTTTTATAATGAGGTAAAAATTTGAATAATAATACTGGAAGATCCTACTTTTGCAAATCTCCCGTGGTACATTTGAATTTTGAAACATAGAACATTGAAACGGAGATGACTAATTTGGCAAACTCCACATAGAATGAAAGTGATTCATCTTCTACAATAAAATAGAAAGGGCAATATTCCTCTAATGTGAAGGACTAATCTTTTAGTTACAAAGTACATGAAACTCTTTTTAATCCCTTGATTACATAATTAATGTTCTTATTTAGACATGTAGCTCTAAAGCACTTTGATTCTCTTTTGAGGCATATTTTTTTAAAATTTCTGAATTGTCTGATAACGAAATCAAGGTTCTCTTTTTACTGTTCAGTAAAGTTATTCTTATAACTGTTGAATATTGCAACTGTTACTGCAACATTATTCTAGAATAATTAGTCATTTAGTTATAAGAGGAGTTATTAGTAATTTTGTTATAGGAGGAGTCCAATTATTAAATTAGTAGGATATTCAGTTTTTTTTTTTTTTAATTCTAGTAAAAGTTTACTACTTTAGTTGTAGGAGGAGTCAACAACTTTATTCATGTGTCTATATAAAGACTCATAATTAATAAAATTTATATGAGAAATTTTTTTTTAATAAGATTTTATTTTGTATTGTTTGTTTTCCTCTTCCAAAAAACATAACAATAACACCACAATCTGAGTTGTCTGATCAACTATCATTTTCTACTCTTTATAGGAGATTATTGTCAATAATGTAGTTCTTTAAACAAGTTTCCCAACTTTTTTGTGTTTCAATTCTTTATACCATTAAACGTTATATAACTATTCCAACCTTTTAATGTTCTAAAGTTTCAAATTTAACCTACACTCTCTCCTATCCTCTTTATTTGTTACTTTAAGAAAAAAAAAATTAATTCACAAACTAGTCACTTTAAAAAAATAGAGAGACCGTATTATCATTTTTCAATTCCACTTATACTACACAAATAGTCATTAACTAATCATCTAATAAGAAGATATATAAGAGTTATTTAGTCAAATATCTCTTATTATCCTCTCTCAAACTTGTAAGAACTATGTGAAAATGTAACCCTAACAGCTTGTTTAGTTTGTTCGTTATATATTGCATTGTCCCCTATTAGTTTAAATATAATATTTATTTTAATTATTGCTTAAGTTTATTGCATCTTATCGTTAAATTCGGATATGATCGTATTGTAACCTTTTTTCCTTCATTTTGTCCTAACTTAATATTTAATACTCATATTTTATCCTTTATGGCTTTATCATACCTTTCAATAGTAGCTTTACACTGTATACTACTTTTGTTGTATGTTTATCCTTTCAAATTATTAATTTATAACAGTATGTCAAGACAAAAAATAATATAATATATCCAAATATTATATTAATTACTATAATATAATATGATATAATACAATATAGCACTATACATTATAAAACAATAGGTAGCAACCATCCAAGCAAGAGTGTAAGACAACTTTCTACTACAATAAAAACGATAACCATAGCAGGGAGGATATAGGTCAAACTTCACTCATATTGGGTCAACAGGAATACGTGGATTTGAGTATAGGAGGATAGTCTAATTATTGTGCATTCATTAAGAGGTGGACAGATAAGGAGGGTACTTTTGTCATTAAGAGAGATGGCTTTGACTCTGGGAGGACTACCTGATCATTATGGTCGTTTAGTTGCTTGTTAAAAACGAAACATGAGGTAATTAACAAGAATTAAAATATTGATCTTGAATCTGGATAATATAATTAATATACATGGTAAAGGCACAAACAATGGCCATATTATCTCATGAACCTATTGGCTATAATGCTTTACAAATGCACCATATTAACTTGTTCCCTTCTTTCTCTCCTTTTATATATTAATTTGGATTTGTATTTGCTGTTGATTAGTTTGCAATTTCTATGTCCATATTTTAGATTTCTCAGTATCATGATTCATGTCCTGCCATTTTTGAAAAATTAAGCATCGGATCTTTTAAATTATGAGACAGAAAAGGCTAAAAGAAGAAGAGGGTAATCCATATGAAATAAGTATAATCATTCAATCGAAACCTTAAAATTATAAGATTGAAATATACTTGCACTGTCTTATTTTTGGTGGAGCTAGAATTTTCACTAGAGGTTCAAAATATGAAAAATTAACATACAAAGAAATCATCAACATCTACTATCTATACATAAAAATATTTTAATTAATCATGTACAATCAGTATAATTTTTCGTGAAATGAATCTCTTTGGTTTTGCTCGACTCCATCCTTAGCCCAGTCCACAAGTTTGGACAATTACGGAAGTAACTCAATATCAGAATCCCAAAGAGTACCTTCACAAATTACTCCCTTTGTTTAATTTTACTTGACCATTATATTAGAAATATATTTTCTTTTCAATTGTTCATTTTAGTACATTAAAAGAAAATTATCATTTTCCTTTGATACTTTTGTTTACCCTTAAAAAGTTACAGTTCAATTTGTAGATATGACTCAAGAAATGTGGATTGGACTAATCGTTTAACTTGCTTTAGTTAATATAAACAAGAGTAATAACAAGAAATAGATTGAAATCAAATGTTGAATAAAATTATAAGAACTCCTAAGGCCCAGTGCCAAAAGATGATAGTATCATCGGAAGAGCTTGATTAAAGTAAAGTAATGAACAACAAATTTAAGAAAAACATCATAATGCTAGTGATTCAATGAGTTTCAGGTGTCGTACAATGAAAAATTGAAGGGCTATTGTAACACCTCAAATTTTGGACTCTGAAATTCTGAGTTTTTCGCCAACACTGCCGTGTCTACGACTCATGTGATGAGTTGTTCACTCATCACGAGTCGAGTCTCACCAATGAATTGCCCAGGCTTTGGTACCTTGAATATAACGAGCCCAAGGTACGACTCGTTGTGGGACATCACGAGTCGTAGGGTGGGACTCGCTATCTCAATAATGAAGATGCCCAAGGTTTCTGCTTTTATCACGACTCCTCACCACAAGTCGTTAGGTCATGTCACGAGTTGTGGTGAGTGACTCGTGATCATAACAGTGAAGGGCCAGGATTTGGGCCCTCAGGTAACGAGTCTAGGTAACGACTCGTGGTCAGACGTCATGAGTCGTTACCTAAGTCATAGCGACTGGGTCTAATTTTTCCTGCACGTTTTCATTAAGAGCTCTTTGGTCTTTTCCTGCCAATATTCCCCACAACTTAAAATACCCTATTTGATCCTTATAACATCAGTTATCAAATCAAAATCTTATTTCTCTCTTCTCAAACTCCTAAAGCAAGAGAAAACTAGGGTTCATAAGGGATTCAATCTCCAATCTTCAAACTCCGAATTTTTTTCAAATTCTTGTGTGTTTCAAACATGTCTCTTATCTCTAACTTGATTTTATCTAAAGGCATATGTTTAACCATGTAGAAATGAATTTAATGGTGGGGTTTGAAATTTAGGTTGAGGTACTTTGGTTGGTTACTACTTAAATTATTTTTTTCCATTATTTAAAACTTATTGTTCATGCTTTAGTTGGTGATATTAGAGTTGAATAGGTTTATAGCTATAATGTTTGGAATGGGAACATGGGTTTCCCTAAATTGATGGATTTGTCTTGAAATTGGTATTAACCTCAACCCACATTTCATGACTTTGATTTCAATTGTGGAACTTGCATGGTTTAACCTAACTTTGAAATGACTGCATTGCATTAATGAACAAAGGGATAAAAATAGATTTGACAGGCCTTGTTGTCCATGGTGTGAGATTAAAAATGAAAACTTAGGAGTCAAATGGTTAACAAATTGGTTATAGTGTTATGGTAATTAGCTTGCAAGCATAATTGGTATGGCAATACCAAATGGTATTTAACATGAGAATCCTTGATTTATGGATATGATTATGTGTAATTGGTTTTAATTTAGGTTTAAAGGGGGTTGTGTAGCTCACCGTGAAGGTGGAGGTCCTCCAGGGAACAATACTAGAAACCACGTTTGTCGGCGTAGGGGTCTATATGACCGTGTGCTTGTTTCACACATTTTATTTTTGGATGGATAGAGCCTTGGTGTCTTTATCCCTCCTTCATATTTCCTCGGTTCATGCGACTAACACGTACTAGGCCCTTTCAATAGGGGGAGCTGAACCCATATAGCCCGTAGGTGTCCTTAAGATAGATAGAGCTACACAGTCCATGTCAATGGTTTTAAACTCTCATTTTCATCACAATTTACCCTATCCCAACATCTTATATATGTATATATGAATGTGGGCATGTGGTTTTGGCTGATTTTGGATATGGCATTTATTTTACCACTTTTTCTGAGTTACATGTCAGTGATTATTCCACTGGTCATCCCTGGATGCTACATTATTTATGATGTAGCTCCGAAGGGTTTTCTGTTACTCTTGTGCACCATTAGGTTCTATGGATATCGATTGAGTCGCAGTGAAATGGTGAGCCTCCACCATCGAAAAAGCTTTACCATTTTATTAGGTTTCTTTCCAAATTTTGGGAATTATGACTTTTTTTATCATGGTCGGGGACATGTCCCAAACCATTTTGGTATTTTGAGTATAGAGGCTTTCATAGACAAGTATGGGTTGGATGGTTGGTTTTGAACTCTTAGAGTTTTAATTTGATACATTTATCTTTTATTACTACTTTTACTGCTTCCCTTTATTATTATATTGTTCTCTTAAGGTTAGGCTAAGGAGGTGGTTTTTAGTTCATGGTGCGCTTGATATACTCGTCACGGCTAGGTTCTGATTTGGATCATTATAAGCTTGGTATCATAGACAGGTTCAGAGAGTTGGGTGTCCATAAAGTTGTGTCGGATAGAGTCCCTTGTATGGGTATATAGTGCGCCACACTTATAAGGGAGAGGCTACATGTCATTTAGGAATGTTTTCCTTTCTTGTGTTCTATTTTGGGCTGTAGAGTCTAGTGTTATGAAATTTCTCTAACTCCTGGATTATTCATATTTCAGCTCATGTCTCACCAAAGATCTGATGATCGTAAAAACTCTGCTGGACCCTCTGTCCTACTTGAGAAAAATATAGAGGAAATATGCCCAACTTATGAAGTGCAGACCTAGTCTAAGGTCCCTGTTCCTGATTGTACTACTCCATGTGGGGTTCTACCGGTCCCTACTAATCCTCCTCGGGGTACTCGAGCTGGTGATACTTATACTCAGTTACCTCAGGGAGATATCTCTAATTCAAAGTTTCGTTAGTCCATTTATATGATTGCTCAGTTGGTGGCCTCACAGTCTTGTCAGTTTGATTATGTTGGTTATGTTTCTCATTCATCTGAGGTTACTCGAGTTGGTCAGTATATGAGTTTGAATCCCCCAAACTTTACAGGATCTAAGTTTAAAGAGGATCCTTAAGGGTTCATTAATGAGATGGAGAAGATTTTTAGGGTGACACATGCTAAGGTGTAGAGTTTCTTGCTTATCAGTTGAAAGATGTAGCTTATCAGTAGTATGAGAAGTGGGAATAACTGAAAGGTGATGATGCTGAGAAGGTGGTGTGGGATGAGTTTTTAGGTGTCTGTATTGATCACTTCTTTTCTCAGAAGTTGAGGGAAACTAAGATTAAAGAGTTTGTAAACTTAAAGTGGGGTAAGATAAGTGTGAATGAGTATGCTCTAAAATATCAGCGATTGTATCGTTATGCTTTAGAGTTAGTGTCTAGCATGAGATCCAAATTGAGAAAGTTTGCTTCTAGTATGTTTAGTAACTTAGTACTAGAGTGTAAGGCTGGGATGTTGAATAATGATATGGACATCTCCAGGTTAGTGGTATATATGAAATAGGTAGAGGATGAAAAAGAAAAAATAGGCAGAGATGGAAGAAAGGCAGAACAAGAAACCCAAATTTTTAGAGAAGGGTGCAGGTTAATAGAATAGTGAAAAAAATAGTAGATAGTGGAATAAGAAAAATGAGGGGTGGTGATTTTTCCACTCATTCACACTCAATATTCGTGTACATTACCTTACGTTAAGGGAATAAATAAGACATAATTATGATTAAATGCATGAATATCCATACTGTGCAGGCATAGAGTTGATGAGATAGAAAGATGTGGATTAGAGATTAAAATGATCAAAAGAAAGCAAGAGAAGTGCAGCTAAAGACCTGGAGCAGTTCAGCCTCAGTCACTGCGATCGCGGTTAGTCAAGATGGTCAGGAGATCGCGGTCTTGGAGCACAGTCGCAGTCGTATTGGCCGCAATCACGAACATTCTCACGCGATTGCGACTAAGTGGGAATGATGCCCAGGGTAGTTTTGTAAATTCACATGGACGAATCCCAAACCTTATATAGGTAAAAACCCTTTCTTCTTTGGGTATTGCTTACCTCAAAGACATTTTTGAATTTGAAGCAAGAACCCTAATTTGGGCAAGATTGTAACTAATTTTAGAGAGCTAAGTTCTCGGTGTCTTGTAAAGAATGAATGCTTTGGATAATCCTTATGGTATATCTTTCTTTGCTTTCTTCACGAGTAACTAATTAATTTAGTCTTGGGATTATATTGAGCTAAAGTATATTTGGGTATGGGGGTTGATAGGTTTGCATGATTTTTAGTTGTTGATTATGAATTCTATCATTGCTTGAGCTTAATAGTTGAAATTTGTGGGTGAAAACTCCAAATCTCCAAATGGGTTGGATGGGTGAAAAGCTCAAACTCTAGAAACCCTTCATCATCCTTGAAAGAGGGATGAAGGTGAAGTTATGGAAATCTATAGCATCCTTGAAAGAGGGCTATAGGATGACAAGGCAATGGTGGACAATCAAGTTTATGGCTTACTACCTCTTGCAATCTTAGAAATATGTGTGATTGGATTGTAAATCATGCCAAGGGCATCATCTTAGAAATAGGGATACCCGATTGAGGTTTTGGGTGATTATGAATTGCACACTTGTTAGGTGCTTGAAAGAGCCAATGGGTGAAATCCTTGTGGTTTTGTTGAAAGACTAACTACAAAGACCTTCGACCTAGCCTATCTTTTATTCAACAACTAAGTTTTATGTTAAACTCCCAACAACCCATGCACTCCTTACCTTTAGGTAGACATAATCCCACAATCTTCTCAAATCTTGATTCTAAATCAAAAGTGCTAAATTAGTGTGTTGTTAACTAAAGATTATTGCAAACAAAGCTCAAACCAATTCCCCCCCCCCCTTAACTTTATTATACCTATTGTATTTATTAGCATTTTGGGTAACATTTTAGTAAGTAGAACACTCATGGAATTTGAAATTTATAATTTTCTCCTTGTGGATTCGACCCTAACGTGAGTTGGGTTATTGATAATGACGGTCTCACCCTTCAAACATGGGTCTGAGTTGAGCGTTATCAAAGAATAATTAGGTAAATTCATATTCTATAGCTAATGCTCCTTATCCTAAGCCTTTGGGTGATCGTCGTTTCCACATTACCAACGGTTCTAAGGCACAGGGTGCCTAGTCTTAGGCTATTGGAGCTCAGTCAGCCCCACCTTATCCTCCTTGTCAATTTTTTGGATAGCTTAATCATGGTTATTATGAAGAGGGGAGAAATTGGTTCTTTAATTGTGGTCAACATATTCATATGCAGCAAGATTACCCCTCAACTAAAGTTACTATTAGAGCTACCAAGGTTCTGCACAACAAATTTTTAGCTCGATCACCTAAAGGTGCTATTTCGAGTACCAACATCAGTCGTAGTCGACTTTATACACTATCTACCCATAAAAAATCTGAGGCATCATCTGACGTTCTTTTGTGACCCCTAATGTGTATGTACACTTCAATTTTGGTCCTGCAAGTATTTTCGACCTTTTTTCTGTGTCTACCTCAGTTGGGTGATTCTATAGTTGCTAGAAAAATCTATAAGGATTGTGTGGTGTCTATCTTTCATAGGGAGACATTGGTGGATTTAACAGAGCAGGGCATGGTATATTTTGATGTAATCTTAGGGATGGATTGACTTCATTCATGATATGCATTTCTAGATTGTAGGACCCAAAATGTCAGTTTATATTTTCCTAATGAACGGTGATTGAACGGAAGGGGAATTACTTAGTGCCCAAAGAGAGGTTTATTTCCTATCTTAGAATCCAGAAGTTAATTTCCAAAGGGTGTCTGTCTCATTTAGTTTGGGTTATGGATTATAAATCTAAAAGTACTACTTTGTAATCTGTCTCTGTGGTAAATGAGTTTCCCATAGTGTTTCTTGATGATGTTCGTAGGATGTCTCCTGATCAGGAGATAGACTTTGGGATTGATCTTTTACCAGATACCCATCCTATTTCTATTCCTCCTTATAGAATGGCTCTGGCTGACCTAAAGAAACTTAAGGATTTGTTAAAAGATCTTCTTGACAAGGGTTTCATTCGTCAAAGTATTTCTCCATGCGGTGCTTTTGTGGTTTTCATACATAAGAAAGATGGGTCCCTTCGAATGTGTATAGACTATCGTCAGTTGAATAAGGTGACGGTAAAGAATAAGTACCTCTTCCTAGGATTGATGACCTTTTAGAACAGCTTTAGGGAGGTAAGTATTTCTCTAAGATTTATCTTCATTCGGGTTTTCATCAGCTGGATATTAGGGAGATTGATATTCCCAAGACTGCATTCGGACCCGGTATGGTCACTATGAGTTTTTTGTTATGTCATTTGAGTTGACTAATGCTCTGAGTACTTTTATGAATCTTATGAATCAGGTTTTCAGATAGTTCCTGGATTTATTTGTTATAGTCTTCATTGATAACATCTTGGTGTACTTCAAAAGTGAGGAGGATCATGAAAACTACCTCTAAATTATGTTGCAAATACTTAATAACCAGAAATTGTATGCTAAATTTTCTAAGTTTGAGTTTTGGCTGAATGTTGTGACTTTCTTTGGGCATGTTATTTCTAGTGAAGGGATAAATATGGATCCATAGAAAATTGTGGCAGTTAAGAAGTTGCCTAGACCCACATCTACAATCGACATTAGGAGCTTCTTGGTCTTTGCTTGGTATTATAGGAGGTTTGTGGAGAGTTTTTCATCTATTGTTGCTCTGTTGGTGAAGTTGGCTCAAAAAAGGCTATATTTTTGTAGTCCGATGCTTGTGAGGGTAGTTTGAGAAGTTGAAGGATAAGTTGACTTCTGCGCTAGTTTTGACCCTACTCGAGGGTACTGATGGTCTTATTATGTTTTGTGATCTATTTTGTATAGGATTGGGGTGTGTTTTGATATAGCATGGTAAATTCGTAGCCTATGTTTCCAAGCAGGTTAAGGTTCACGAGAGAAATTACCTGATTCAGGATTAAGAGTTGGCGACAGTGGTTTATGCTTTTGAAAATTTGGCACCATTATTTGTATGGGGTTCATGTGGACATCTACTCAGATCATAAGAGCTTGTAGTATGTTTTTACTTAAAAGAAGTTGAATCTTAAGCAGAGATGGTTGCTCAAGTTGCTTAAGGATTATGATATGAGCCTTCACTACCATCCAGGTAAAGTTAATGTTGTTGTTATACTCTTAGCAGGCTATCTATGGGGATCTTATCTCAGGTGAATGAGGAGAAACGAGGATTGGTGAAAGACATTCATAGATTAGCTAACTTGGGAGTTAATCTCTTAGTCTCGGAGGATGTGAGAGTTATAGATCAAAAAGTGGTTAAATCATGTCTTGGTACTGAGGTGAAGGAGAAGCAGGCTTTAGATCCCATATTTATGCAAATTAAGAATGATGTAGGTCAGGAGAAGGTTATGGCTTTTAAGATTGAAGGAGATGCATCTTGAGGTATCAAGGAAGATTGTGTGTTCCTGATGTTGATAGGTTATGGGAGAAGATTTTGACTGAGGATCATGATTCTCGATATACATTTTATTCAGTTATGACTAAGATATACCATGACATAAAGGAAATCTATTGGTGGAATAATATGAAGAAGGATGTGGCAAATTTTGTTGCTAAGTGTATGGCTTGTCAGCAAGTTAAGGTAGAGCACTTGATGCTGAGTGGTACGTCTCAAGAGATGGAGTTGCCTATGTGGAAGTGGGAGTTGATCAATATGGATTTTGTTATGGGTCTTCTGCGGTATCGTAGTTAGTATAATTTGATTTAAATCATTATGGATAGGATGACTAAGTCTGGACACTTCTTGCATGTGAGGACTACCTACTCAAGAGAGGATTATGCTAAGTTGTTCATTCAGTAGGTAGTCAAATTGCATAGAGTGCCAACGTCTATCAATTTAGACTGAGGCACACAATTTTCTTCTGACTCCTAGCATTTATTTCAGAAAGGTCTGGGTATTCAGGTAAACCTTAACATCACTTTCCACCCTCAAACAGATGGATAAGAGGAGGGAACTATTCAGATTTTAAAAAATATGCTAAGAGCATGTGTGATTGATTTTAAGGGGATTTGGGTAGATCATTGCCTCCTATTGAGTTTGCATATAAAAATAGTTATCATTCTAGCATTCAAATGACTCCTTTTAAGTCTCTATGGTAGAAGGTGTAGGTCTTCTATTGGGTGGTTTGAGGTTGGTGAAACTAGATTGTTTGGTCCTGACTTGGTTCACTAAGCCATGGAAAGGTGAAAGTGATTAGGAAAAGACTTAAGACTGCTTAGAGTTTCCAAAAGTCTTTGCGGATGTGTGGCGAAGAGAGTTGGAATTTAAAGTAGGTAATTGGGTATTTTTGAAGGTTTCTCTTATGAAAGGAGTAATGAGGTTTGGGAAGAAGACGACGCTTAGTCCCCATTATGTTAGCCGTATTAAATTATGAGGATAATTAGGAATGTGGCTTATGAGTTGGATTTACCTGTGAGTTTGGGTTTTATTCCTCCTGTTTTTCATGTGTCTATGATGAATAAATGTGTGGGTGATCCTTCTTTGATTGTCCCTGTGGAGGATGTTGGTATTTTGGATTCCTTGTCTTATAAGGAAGTCTCACTTGAGATTTTGGATAGGCAAGTCCATAGGTTGAGGACTAAGGATGTAGATTTAGTAAAAGTGCTTTGGAGAAACTAAAAGGTAGAATAAGCTACATGGGAAGCTGAAGAAGATGTGAAGGCTAAGTACCCATATTTGTTCCCTAGGTTGGATGAAAATGTTTAAGGTATGAGTTTTTTTCTTCCTTATCGCTTTTCAAATTGGTTCTTGATTCCTGGATGTATATCCTATGTTATTGTGCTATTAGATGTCATAACACCATATTCAGAGACGAATGATCCTAAAGGAAGATGGGATAATGTGATACCTCAGATTTTGGACTTTGGAATTTCTGGGTTTATTTCCAATACTGATGTGACTACGACTCATGTGGCGAGTTATTATCACTCATCACAAGTCGTAGGGTGAGACTCATGGTCTCCCCAGTGAATTGCTTAGGCTATGGTCCCTTGATAATAAGCCAAAGGTAAACTTATTGTAGGACATCACGAATCATAGGATGGGACTTGTTATCTCAACAGTGAAGATGTCCAAGGTTTCTGCTTTTGATCACGACTCTTCACCATAAGTCGTTAGGTCAGGTCACGAGTCGTGGTAAGTGACTCGTGATCATACCAGTGAAGGGCTATGATTTGGTCCCTCAGGTAACATGTCTAAGTAACAACTTGTGGTAAGACATCAAGAGTAGTCGTTACCCGAGTCGTAGTGACTGGTTCCAGTTTTTCCTGCATGTTTTCATTGAGGGATCTTTGGTCTTTTCCTTACCTATACATTATTCCCCACGACTTAAAATACCCCATTTTACCCTTATAACATCAGTTATTAAATCAAAACTTTACTTCTCTCTTCTCAAACTCCTAAAGCAAGAGAAAACTAGGGTTCAATCTCTAAGCTTCAAACTTTGAATTTTTTCTAAATTCTTGTGTGTTTCAGGCATGTCTCTTGTTCTCTAACTTGATTTTGTTTAAAGACATATGTTTAATCATTGTACATGTGAATTTAATTATAGGGTTTGAAATTTGGGTTAAGGTACTTTGGTTGGTTCCTATTTAAATTATTTTTCCCATGATTTTAAACCTGTTATTCATGCTTTAATAGGTGATATTGGGGTTTAATGGATTTATGGTTATAATGTTTGGAATGGGGAACATGGATTTCACCAAATTGATGGATTTTTCTTGAAATTGGTATTAACCTCAACCAACCTTTCATGACTTTGATTTTGTAACCCATCTTTGAAACGACTGTATTGCATTAATGAACAAAGGGATAAAAATGGATTTAAAAAGCCTTACTGGCCGATGGTGTTGGATTAAAAATAGAAACTTAGGAGTCAAATGATTAGTGGATTGGTTATGGTGTAATGATAAGTATCTTGCAAGCATAATTGGTATGACGATACCAAATGGTAAATGCCTTAACATGAGACTCCTTGGTTTATGCATCAGATTATATGCAAAATGATTTTAATTTAGGCTTAAAGGGGATTGTGTAGCTCATCATGAAAGAGGAGTTCCTAAAGGGACCAATATTAGAAACCACGTTTGCTGGTGTGGGGCTCTATATGATCGTGTGTTTGATTCACACACTTTATTTTAGGATAACTAGAGTTGTGGTGTCTTTAGCCCTCATTTGGATTTTCTCAGTTCATGCGGCTAATATACACTAGGGCTCTTTCAGCAGAGGGAGCTAAACCCATATAGTCCATGGATTTTCTTAGGATGGATGAAACTATACAGTCCAAGTTAATGATTTTAAACTCTTATGTTCATGACCCTTTACCCTATCCCGACATTTTATATATGTATATATGAATGTGTGCATATGGTTTTGGCTGATTTTGAATATGGCATTTATTTTACCACTTTCCCTGAGTTAAATGCCAGTGCTTATCCCACTGATCATTCCTATATGCTACATCATTTCATGATGTAGAGTCTGAAGGATTTTCTATTACTTTTGTGCAGCATTAGGTGGTGTGGATATCAGTTGGGTCACTGTAAAGTGGAGAGCCTCCATCATCCGAAAAGCTTTAGCATTTTATTAGGTTTCTTTACAGATTTTTGGAAATTATGAATTTTCTTTGTCATGGTCGGAGGCATGTACTGACACAGTTTGTATTATAGTTATAGAGGCTTTCGTGGATAAGCGTGGGTTGGATGGTTGATTTTGAACTCTTAGACTTTTCATTTGATATATTTATCTTTTATTATTACCTTTATTAGCTTCTGCTTTATTATTATTATTGTGCTCTTAAGATTAGGCTAAGGGGGTGGTCTCCAGTCCATGATGGGCTTGAGATACTCGTTACGACTAGGCCCTCTTTTGGGTCGTGACAACTATTGATAGCTAAACCCTAGAAAGCATTTTCCATGAAACCTGACCTCCACAAAATCCTACTAACCCATGTCTATTATCATTACTTAATGGCTATGGAGATGAATCATGGATCGCTTAATGTTGGTTAAGTCTTATACTTATCATGACACCATAAAGACTTATGTTATGCTTCACTACCTCAAATCAAGATGGGTTCAAAGGTTCGGTACTGAGCTTGCGCAATATGAATTCAGAGATGTCCAAGGATGAGGATACTTTTCTTTATTAAATCCATGAGTATGAATGATGGTATATCTCGAATGAGTAAGACCCAATGTATCACTTGCTCAATGTGTCAACCCAAATTTTATCCTATATAAATAGTCCCCTTCCCTTTCCCCAGCTTTCCAAAGGCACGAGTATAACTGAAATCGGAAAGTGGAAGAGTTAATACATTTTTGATAGAAAATCTATGTAAAAAAACTTGACATTATTAATTACATATGCGCTCCTTGTATTTAGTTTTATGATCTGCGTGTCATATTTTCACTAAGCATCATTTCTTATTTCTCTTTGAAATGATGACTCTCCTCTTATTTAAACCCATGCAACTATTTTACTTTCCACCACCTTCTTCTCAAAGCTCCATTCATTAATCAAAAGTCTTTATCCTAGTAGTTAATCCTTATTTATACATTGTTTCTCCATTCTTCCTAATTATTCTCTAAAATCATGACTACAAGCCTTTCTTACCACCATTTAGTTAAAAAGCAGTCCGCAACAAAGGCTTCTTCACTTGGTCGAACGAAAGATTTTTGTTGGTGATCCATTGAAAAAAGTAGGTGAGAAAGTGTTAGTTGCTAATATTCTCCTAAAATTTTCATTTTGCATCAATTTCTTAGGTTATGAAAATGTCAAGATAATGGAAGAATACAAATAGTTGATTTGAGAGCACGACCTCCCTTTTCTAAAACTACACTATGGCTGGGGTGAGGATGTAAATATCAACCCAGTGCCTAATAACACAAGGATCACTCACCACGTCAAGGGAAGATATTATCCTAGGTTTATACATATCCCTTTACCATTGGTTTTGAGCTCTATATTCCTAAGATCATGAGGAAAATTATCAAATGTACTAACTATGTTTGGCTCAACTAGCTCCCCGAGATTGAAGATTTATTAGGTGTATACTAAATCTGAATGATTAGGATGATTCAGATTTCTCTATTGACTAGCTACTTTATTTATATCCTTTTTGATTATATTGAAGTGATGCTATTCATATAATGACCCTTAAAATATTGATTTGATTACAAACATTGAGAATTATTTAATTATTGAGATTGGTATCATAGGTTCGCGACCACCCCTTTATAGAGTAATAGGGACCTTTTCAAATTCCGAAGTCATGGAGACCCTATACGATTTTTTAAGGACATGGCTTGTCTTTTTCTTTTTCCTTTATCACCTTTGTAGTTTTCATTGCAACTTGCGAAGTTATGTCGGGTAGAGTATCCAACATTATAAATTGGGTAAGGGAAACTCTCTGGGTTTCCACAAAGAAGGAAAAGACTTGAAAATCTATCTTTTCAGACTTAGCTAAGGAGAAGAACCATGATAAGTTCCTTATGGGAGATCTCTCTAATTTTTTTTCTTTGTGTTTTTTTGCATCATGTCTAATCTTTAAGGATCCCTACAAGCCTAACCAGCAAAAAGCACCCCGCCTTTGCACAGAGTTATTGCCTCTAATACTTAAAATTTTGTAGCAGGTGTTGTTGCCAGTAAGAGGATTGATCCTCTGAGGGCCTTAATTTATTTTAAAAGAAGAAGGTCCTTCAATTTGAGTACCTTAAGATTTGAAGGGATCTTTCATGCTGACTTTGGTATGAGGCACATCCAAAAGGGTAAAACGCCTTAAAAAGTGACCATAGAAAGTTATAATGAGGAAGATGGGAGGGCTATGACGAGCGAGAAGATTCATTGGTTGTGTATCTCCTTTAATCATTTTATAAATTCCTTCTTGAAAGTCTCTTAGGCATTTATGTTTTTGTACCCTTATTCATTTTCTGTTTATCTGAAACTCAATTTCTAAGGGACTTTGGATGTTGATTGGAGTTTCTTAGATTAAATATATAATGGCAGGTTGCACTAGGATTTCTAAATTTGCATTTTTGAAAAATTTTGACACTGTCTATTGGAGTTGTATTATCACATGGTCATGGTGCGAGATATACAACATTGTGTTCTTTTGTTGTGACGTTAGGATTTACATTATTATGCTAAATCTGGCCATTTCCTGGAGTCTAGTTCTAATCATCGTTGTCGTCTTTGGATCAATCATTAGGTGTTAGGTTCCTTGTGGTTTGTCTATCACGCTCACTTTTGTGAGTGACAGTCACATCATTGTCTTTTTCTCGAGTCTGAAGATCGGTTTATGCATTCCTCTCGAGATTGAGATGTGCATCAATTTCCCCACTAGTTGAGAATAGATCCTCTTTGCTTGATTGTCTTCGGGTAGTGTCTTATTCTAATAAAGTGAAATGGTCAGTGAACCTAGTTGTAACACAAAGAAACAAAATAAGTTTGTGGAATATTTATAGGTCAAAACAATACTTGTCTTGCCCTTGTTGCAACCATCAACTGCTTACTCTTAAAAATGTATGATTGAATTTGTTAACATGAAATAAGGATACGGGGATTGAAATTACCTATATTTATGAAGAATATAGTTTGACTATATTTAATTAATGTAAACAAGGCTAATAAAAAGTAAGCAAAAAATATATCAAATGATTGAATAAGAGAATAGGAACAACCTGAGATTCGATTCTCATAAGCTGGTAGTATCATCAAGCAAGCTTGATGTTTTTATTATTAAAGAAAAATGATAAACAACAGAAATTGAGAGTCTACGAACTTAAGAACAACAATCTATTTCGAGTGAATAAATGAGTTTCAGATGCCCTACAATGAATAATTGAAAAGACTATTTATAGCTAAACTCTGAAAGCAGATTTAGTGAAACTAGATCTCCATGAAAACTCTATTGATCAACACATGCACCATTATGCAACAATTGGGTAGATCAATCACGAAATTCTTGGTGATAGTTGCCTTACCCAGAGAAAACCAATGTTAGGCTCCACAATCCCGGAGTTGAAGGGCTTAAAGGTCCAACATTGGGCTTGAGTATATATTATTAACTCTCGATTGGGCGTGCTCTCCCAATTATGTTTGAGAGTATGACCGATACTATTAGCATACTTGGCCGAGCTTATTTCTCTGGAAAGTACTTATTTTTTTTTTTAAAAAAAAGAGGTGTTTGATCAACCTTTTGAGAGAAAATAAGTACTTTTAGGGAGTAGCATAAGTAATTTTTCTGAAGCTAAAGAAGGAATTTTTTTTTTCTTAAAGCACTTTTTCAAAAATCACTTTTGAGAAAAACATACTTAAAAATACTTTTAAAAGTTTAGTCAGACATTAATTGCTGCTCAAAAATTTTTTTAAAATTTTTTTATTGGTCAAGCACAAACTATTTAATTCTCACCAAATGTTCTTCTTTGAAAAGCACTTTTGAAAAAAATAATCCTTAAAATAAGCTGATTTTAAAAGTTTGGCCAAATAGACTATGTATCTAGTCGAGTGAGACCGAGATATCACTTACTCCACGTGTCCTTCGATTAAAGCACATGTTTATCCCGTTTTTTACACTATACAACTGCTCTAATTAAATAACTACATAAAATGCCAGCAGTCAAATTAAGATTTTAAAGCATCATTAGGAGATTAATTTAGTAAAATAAATCTTACTAAATATTTTTCTTAGAGACTGTCAAGTCAACATGAACAAACTAAAAATGAAATCAAGGGAGCATATACATATATATAACTCTTTTCTTTTTCTCTCTTTCTCAAAGAACATTATATTACTTCCTCACCCCCATTTTAACTGTCATTTTAGTTTGTTTGTTTTCACACATACTAAGAAAATAATTAGTAAAATGTATAGTTTACTAAGATATTCTTATTTATTTAATTCATTCTGAGAATTGAGCATACATAAAACAACTACTTTTTTTTATGTCAAGAATATAATTAGAAACAATTCCCAAATATAATCTTGATATCCTAAAGTAATAATTATTTTGAGCCAATTTCTTTGCGCTACTAAAAGGACAGTCAAATAATATTTTAGGATCCATCATATGTTGAAGAAAATGTACTCAATAAGTGGAAAAGAAGCTTGAAATAGAAAAGGTAAACCCATGATAAGAAGTGGATCGTTGAAACTATTTAAGGACTTCGTAGAGAAAGCTTTTAAATTATTTTTAATTTGAAGGAAAAAAGAGTTTTGTGAAACTTCAAGAATAATCAAATCCACTTTTAAGTTATTTTTAATTTGAAGGAAAAAAAAGGAGTTTTGTGAAACTTCAAGAATAACTAAATCCACTTTTAAGTTAGTAGGTTCTCTTTTGTATGCGGTTTAAGTTTGGAGGCTAGGATAATTAATTTGTAGCCGTTTGGTTATAGAATTTTTTTTTTTTTTTCGGAAAATTATTTCATTTTAGCGAAAAAAATGAAAATACGCTGCGTTTGGCCATAAATTTTCCAACACCAATTCCAGAAAATTATTTGAGAAATTGTTTGTTTTCACTTTTTTTTCATTCATACTCCAACTCTAACTCCGAAAAAAAGTAATTTTGATGACCAAACAGAAGTTCACCTCAATGTAAGTGGTTGGTCTTTGGAGATCAATGCAAAAACCTTGGGGCTACTAAGAATTTGATTTTTCTAAAAACACTTAAAATATTCTTTAAGCGCTATTCGATCAATATTTTAAATATTAAAGTTCAGAATTTGAAATCATTATTTGTAAACATAAAAGGATATATATTCATTTTTCAAACTTCAAAATGATAAATTATTAATATTATAAATATTGAAATTCAGCATTTGAGATCATTATATTGTTTTTAGGCATAAAAGGATACATATTCGTTGTTCGTACTGCAAAGGACTCTTAGAGTGAGATAGGTACAAATAATATTCAATAGTTAAAGATGATAGACAGGTAGTCGTGAGATTGTATTCAAAATAAATTTTATGTAACTTATTATGAAATTCTTTCAAAAGATATCTTATAACTGTATAGAGGTTTTTCTTATTATATCTAATGAAATATAAATTTCTCATATTTTTCACCATAGCAGTTCATTAAAAAGACATGTTGAAAAATATATTTTCACTGAAACATCTGAAAATTTCTTAATGTTTTTACATTACTTTTTTTTCATTAATTCAATTAAAATATCAATGAAAAAAAGAACTAAATAATTTTCAATGAAGAATAATTATTTTTTAGTAGTGTTGGGGGATAAACCTCATCTGATCTCACCTTATATTTTGGGGAGTAAAACTTGTAGACCTATCCAAACTATTGACTATTCTAACCTGTTTATTTTATGGGTCGTTAGCTTCACAAAATAAGCAATAGCAATTTGAAATAGTGAATATATAAAGACATTCTTTTAATTTTGATCTTAGCTAATATCTATGCTTTCAAATAACATTTATCTAGCTCTTAAACTTTGTATACATAAGTAGACACTTTCGTTTGATAGAAAGGATAACGATAACTATCTCGAAATTAATTTTAAGATGAATTAATTTCATATTTGATTGAAACAAAATTCATGAAATAACTCATCTCGATATTGTAGTATTTTTTTATCTCAACTTAAATAATTAATCCTGCATAACTCATTTCCAACCAAATGTAATGGATGCGATAAGTATGAAACTATTTTTATATCAGCCTCCACACAGAGGCGTATCTAGAATTTAAAGTTTGTGGGTTCTTATGAAAAAAAATATTAATATAGTGGTTGATGAGGTTAGAGAACCCATAACCAAGAAGTTTACAAAGTTTTAGCAATCTCTTCTCTTCCACTAGACCAACCATACATTTTGTTTATGAATTCCCAACTTATCATTTTTATATATTTCCTAAATTGCTTAATATAAATACGGAATACGCACGAAAGTTTTTGGGTTTCCAAGAACCCCCACTTATACCATTAAATCCGTCCCTGCCTCCACATGATATAGTAATTCCAACACTTAAATACAAATATTGAGATAAAATATCTCGAGTTTAATTAATACCTATATCTCAAGTTTAATTAATACCTCATAGTAACTATGAAATAAAGTTAATTTCAAACTTTTTTTTTTTTTAATCTGATATACTAAATAACACCTTAAATTTATATAAATTAAAATTAAATAAGCAGACATGCTTATTTCATGAGAGATAATGCATGTAAAGTGCCACCTATGACACGAATTACCATATAGAAAACATGTCTACTTGTTCAACACATTAAATATTGTACCTGCATGTATATTACAATTTTAATCCAATATAATTAACCACAAGCATCTGAAAAAACACGGTAGTATTATTCACTAAATAATTTAATCATTTATTTTGTTTTCACATTGTAATCTAGGTATAAATATTCTCCTTTATATTTATGCAGACTTACTACAGTACAAGCGTAATGTATATCAGACTAACCAAATACTTATTAGATTCTTTTTATCTCTAAGTATGATGGGACCTCTCTTCATCTTCACCTTCCCTTTTTTCCCTCTTCTCCTTTAGTTTTATAAGTATTTTTTTTCCTCCCTTTTAAAAAAGAAAGGAAAAACACCCACTTCAAATAACAAAACAAAAACACAAGCTTAATATCTCATCTTTCCCACTCCGATTATTCCAAGTAAAATTACTCATATTTTCCCTATTTGATTATTTCTTACTAATTTACACTACTTTGGAATTTTAGATATATGGATGATGAAATGTATGGTTTCCGTTCAACAAGTGATTATGCGGACAAAGCGTTGATGTCACCAGAGAATTTGATGATGGCAGATGAGTACAACAATTTCCACAACTATCACAACATGGCCATGAACACCCCTATGTTTGGATCCGATGATGTTCAATTATCATCGGATGCTGCTAATTCTTTCAGTCTTACTACTCCTCAAAATAATAATATTTATCAAATTAGATATGGAAATTGTGGCAGTGGCAGTGGCAGTGGCAGTAGAAAGGATGATAATAATAACAACAATGAAGATTATGATGAAGATGGTTCAAATATTATCAAGGCTAAAATCGTCTCACATCCTTATTATCCTAAATTACTCGATGCTTATATTGATTGTCAAAAGGTTAACTACTCCTTAGCATTATTACTAAGCTTTTGTGTTAGTCATCAGACGCGGATACATGATTTAAGTTTTTACGAATT
Source organism: Capsicum baccatum var. pendulum (assembly GCA_030864225.1). Taxonomy (NCBI): domain Eukaryota; kingdom Viridiplantae; phylum Streptophyta; class Magnoliopsida; order Solanales; family Solanaceae; genus Capsicum; species Capsicum baccatum. Next base: position 198,199,593 of record CM061560.1, on the reverse strand, counting down.
TATAGTTCTGAGTCTCTTGAAAACAAAATATTTACACTAATTTTCTATGATCTAACTACAAAATTTGGAAATCTAAGGTTAACCTAAGTATCTTTTCATCATCATTTCTTAGAGATGGTTTTGTAAGCATATGATTTGCTTTATTCTTCACCAAGAAGGGTTTATGGCTTTCTAAATCTTTAATCAATCTTATCTTCTTTTTTGTACAATTAAAATATTTTTCTTATATTGTTAGTGTATATAACTTAAATGTTATTTTTTAAGGTTGGAGCACCGCCGGAGATAGCAAATCTGCTAGAAGAAATAAGGCAACAAAACGATCTTCGTAAACCAAACGCTACTTCCATATGCATAGGAGCTGATCCTGAACTTGATGAGTTTATGGTTAGTTATTATTTCTTCTTTCTGTTTGTAGAATTTATTGTTTGGACTTTTCTTTAAGTTCTTGCTTCTTCTCGAAACTTAATTTAATAAAATTATCTCTGTGAACAGTTTGTTTGAAATCTTGACCATATTGTTGTTTGTTTTGTCAAATAGGAAACGTACTGTGATATATTGTTGAAGTATAAGTCCGATCTGTCTAGGCCTTTTGATGAAGCAACAACGTTCCTCAACAAGATTGAACTGCAACTTGGAAATCTTTGCAAAGGTCGGTGAAAATACTATACTTATTCTCTTTATACGGTCGAAATTTCTGTGTAATAATGTTGTTTGTCTCGATATTTTTACTTGTTATAGGAAAATATTATTATATAGAACATATAATATGACATAAATATGAAAATTCATTCTCAAGGAAACTTGATCATTATCGTGAAATATTATTATAGAGAGGTTTGACTTAACATATATAATGCAAGTGCTAATTATAAGCAGAAGTATTCATGTTATGATACAATTTCTTAGGAGTTATAAGTTATTTTCGGTAAACTATTTTGGCACACATTGAGATGTTGAAAACCTCTTTACCTCCAAGTCTTGTTCTTTCATATACAAGTAGCTGAGGGGACGATTAAGAATTAAACTCACGTTTATTGTACAAAATACTCATTAATTTCATTGGACTATAAGAGGAGGTAAAATCATTTAAGGAAGAGAACTATTAAAATCAATCACATGTGTGGTGCAATAATACTAGAGCATAGAACTCCAAAAACATGACCAAAAGGTGTCAGAAATGAAAATAATGATAAGTATGACCAAGATTTTCTTGCCTTGTGTATCCAGGCCGTGGCTCAGTATATGATTTTGGAAAATTTTGCTTGTTTTGTTGGAAATAATTCACTGATAGTAGCAAAAGACTTATGTATTTTTTTCCCTCCCTCAGGGTTAGATCTTGTTTCAGTGCAACTGGGACCTTTCATATCCTAGTTTTACTCGTAATGTTTTTGTGGTGCTTCACTTGTCTCTCTTGCCTTTTGTTTTGTTGTCAGAGAAATTTTCTTTTTTTGCATTTAAAACCACTTTAGCTCAGAGATTCTGATTTTGACGTATCACAATTGAGGTGACATGGCTATAGTAGCTCTTTCAAAAAACAGTGACATATGTCCTCTATATCTACCCTATTCCTATATCAACTGCTCATGTTATATATAGGGGAGGACATATGAAGCTGACCATTATATATTTTATGTGCATTTATGTGACAATGGTACTAGTATGATTGGAGTGTGAGGGTTTTTGTCTGAACTAAATTTATCTTATAGTAGTATTAATTGTTTAGTTTCCTATAAAATCAAGAAAGTTAACATATGGCAGTGGCCGTTCTTCTGTTTGATCAATGGTGGCTGACAATCATGCAAAATAGACCATTCTCACTATTCATTAGGAGTACTTAATATCTAGAGTATTTGTTTTTGGTATTTTGATGACGGATGCATGAGAAACACACATTTATCACTTAACTATATATGGTTAAGGGGTGTGTATTTTTCATTTTAATTTGTAAGGTTAAGTTGATTGATTTGGTGTAAATGCTAGTTGCTGATAAGTATTCACTCGATCAAGTTATCATGACACGTGTGGTGTAGCTATATGCCCTACAACCACCCAATAAGTTAAACCTCTGAACGAGGAGATAATTCTTTTACTTGGATTAGTGCAAAATGCAAATTTTGAGTTTTCAACTTGCATATATATATTTTCATTACAAGATACTACTACATCTTTGTTAATGTCACTATTATTGCACCATTTGCATTCTTCTTCTTTTTTGTGCAAGAAAAAAAAATCTGATTAATCACCACTATGTACATTCATCTTCATGACTATTGTTGCCGGGATCCTTCAAATGTTATTTGGTGCATGTCGGATTCTTCTAATGTTTCGCATTGTTTGGAGGATCTAATACAGTTTCGATATCATTTTTGAAAGATCCCGAGTAATATAGATATGAAATTAGACCCAAGTACAATGATGTTGGCCTTTACTTTCTCTTATTGAGTCAGCAAAGACCATATGACAGTATATACAATAGTTGCATGTATATGTTCTCAGATTGTGGCTTGCACGTGGAACTGAAATTACTTGGTCTGTGCAAAAGGATGTTCCAATTATTCTACTTTGAATTTGATGTTCCGACCTTCAAAGCTTTTAATTTCTTTCTTTAAAAGAATTTCAAGTTCCGATATTATTATAGACTATAGTGCTATGTGTTCTTGGCAGACACATTGGGAGTTGCTTGATATCTCATTGGTTCGGCAGTTATAAGTGATTAATATCTTCTTCGTTTAGCTAATGATGTTTCACCCTTGTTCTTATCGTACAACTACATGAATAATCCCACAGTAAAAAAAATTAAAAATAGTGTGTACACAGCTTATTATTGTAAGAGATTTTAAATTCCAGAATCTTAACTTTAGCTAATGATTTATCACCCTTCTTCATACCCTATACAACAACATGATATTTGTATCATCCTACAAATAGGATCGGAAGAGGATGATATGTACATAGCGTTATTATTCTTATGGTAAGGGATTTTAAGTCCAAGAATCTTAACTAACGTGTCACGTGACAGCATTGATCTTTTGTTCAATTCTCATGATCGATCTTATGTCCTATGGTCTGGCAGCCTTTTAACTAGCTATACATGGCAAGTACAATTGGAACTTGTTGTTTATGCAGAAGTCCTTTGCTTTAGTTTGATCTGGATTAATTAATTAGTTAGATTAATGTATTAAACTAACTAAATAGGATATAAAGCTGTGTTATTTTATGCGTCTCCACGTGTTAGAAGGTGGCATTGTCCAAAGAGTCTAAGTTGAGGCAAATGGCATTTGATCTGCAGCAGCCTTGCAGTCTAAAGAATTAATGGGGAAAAGGGGTTGGCAAAGAAAAGGTGTTAATAATAATCAATGGGTAGATAAATTCTGTGTTTGACAAACTATAATTATTTTTTGTTTCAAAGTACAGCTTAACTTTTTAGTGAGACAGGGAGTAATTTATTAAGTTGGCCTCGTGTGCCTTTGTTTTAACTTGCCAGTTCAACTGAGATTGTTTTTTTTTTTTTTTTTGGTTTAATATCAATAAAAAGATTATTACTTTTAGTGAAGGTGTTGTATGAGTGATGAGTGCATATGTTCACGTGCTTAGATTGCATTAAACTGATAACTGTTGGATGCTGTTTTTCATTTGGCTGCTGTTTTTCTTTAATTTGTTGTTTGTTTTGCCGTATCATTGTGGCTTTACTTAATGTTGAAGTTGATGCATGATGGCCTGCTATTATGCTTGAGATGTAAACTGAAGAATACATGTGATTTCTATATATAGTAAATATATGGGGGATGATTTTTCTGTAACAAATCTTCTAGACCTTCTTGATCCCACCCTTGTTAAATGTGTTGTGATGAAACCAATTTTCTGGAACAAATTCTGTTTTAGGGCAAAGTTTCCTCACTATTAATGATTGTATCGTTTAAGTTCTAAGCAACATGATGAGATCGAGCCACACTCCGTCGACTTAAGAATCTTGTCATCATGTCTCCGTTTGTACTTACCTAGACTATCTCCCTTAGCTTACACAATTGTGTATTTTGGATTTTAGGTTCTTCATTGGGAACTTAATATTCATTTATATATATATATATATATATATATATATATTCTCAGGCTTGATATTTCGGATGACTTTTTCCAACGTGTTCCAGGTCCAATTAGAAATCCGTCTTGCATTACACATTAGGAGAGATCCATCTTCCTTATGAATATATTCACATCATTCCAACTGTTGTAACACATAAACGTTAGTTAATCTTTGGTTGTTAACAAGATAGGATAAGATTGTATACACATATATTATCCTCGACTTTACTTGTGAAACTATCTACTGCATATGTTACGTGAATATAGTCCTAGCTTATTTCTCTATTTTATAAATTGTAAAGATTATGTCTACTCTCGTTTACATAATAAATAGTACAGTGAAAAAGAAAAGTAGATTTATTAAAGAAAGAAAAAAAATGAAGCAAGTGAGGGAGACAGAGGGAGGATAATGGGGGAGAATAGGGTAGGACCAAAGGAAGGAAAACATTAATGGGAGAGGAAGCCCGTGTAGAGCGGGTGGTCGATACATCACATGGACTCCCGCGCTTTACGCTGCCACACCAAAACTCTTTTCTTTTGTTTCTTTCTTTTCATCCTTAGTCCCTACTATCAAACACTTGCACACGGACACATTTTTCTCCAACTATTTACTCTCTCTCCCTTCCCACTTAATTATTTTCATACTTCCTCAATTTTAATTTATTTATTCTATTTTAATTTTCCAAATAAACAAGGTTTTAATATATTAAAATATTTTATGATCTTAAGTGTTTAAATATATCATGTAAGAATTGATATTAGAGAGTTGTCATAAAAAAATAAATATTTTCTTTTTAACTAATCTTAAAATGAAAATAGATCCTACAAATTGAAATAAAGGGAGTATTTGATTTCTATCATGTAATATCTGCTATTTCTTCATGCACAAATAAATTGCTAATACTTTTATCCGTAAAAATTTAAAAATATTTTCTTCTCAATTTCTAAGATGATATTTAATTAAATAATAAATTTAGATTAAAATGAAATTTTAAAATTTATGATGTAAAATAAATCATCAATATTCATGGGATTGCAAATTATTTTCTCTAAAAATAAAGTGAGTATTTTAAAGTTTGACTATTGCTATAACTCAATATATTCATTTTTCCTGGGACTCCCTTTAAAAAGAAGTAGCCTTTTGTCTCAATATTCTTTTTTTTTTTTTTCTAGTTAGTTAGTGATGATTTTATTTTTAAAATATTTGTAATTTGATGTAAATAACAAGTTTCACATAAATCCTGAGTTCTAACATATGCTCTATTTATTTTATATTATTACTTTATTATTAATAATAAACGTGAGTGACAGGAAATTAGTGGTTGTCATGATGCTTTCAACTGCCTGCTTCTGATCGATGATATTTTTATAATTTTTATATTTTTTATTTTAATTTAATTATTTATTTTTATTTTAAATTTTTATATATTTAAAAATTATGTTAAAAAAATTATAAATTACAAGAATTTGAATTATTTGGAGACGCATAAAATGTTTTGTTGACTCAAAATTCTATTAATACAATATAAATTGAAATATATTATTTGTAAATTTTGTGAAGAATAATATAAATTATAATAATTATCAGGTTAAAATGTTTAAAAGATATTTAAAAATTTGTTTGACTTTTCAAATTATATCAATGTCACATAAATTAGAATTGAGGGAGTAGCATATATTACTTGAAAATTACGTAAAAAATTGTATAAATCATAATAAGTAACATTTAGAATTATATAGCAACTTTAAATGATTTTTTCAAATATTCTATTACAACAACAACAAATTCAGTGTATTTCCACAAAGTGGGGTCTGGGGAGGGTAAAATATATGCAGCCTCTACCGCTACCTCCGAAGAAGTAGAGAGGTTTTCGATAGACCCTCAACTCAAGATAAATGATAATAAACAAGAGCGTAATGAAACATGAAGTAGGATGAATGCCATAACATAAATAAGGTATAAGAGATAATAAAATAAAAATCAGAGCAATACAGAATAAGATAAATAAGCGCAATATGGAATAAGAGATAAGATATAGGATATCTGAAATAAGACACTCACCTAGTAGCAACATACACTCACACACCAAAGACACTCATTACACCCAAACCTTGTTGACTAGGGGTTCCTACCTATGGACACAGTTCTAGGATTACTAACCCAACTATACATGAACTCTTCTAACTATTTGCTACAACCCACGCACTCATCCTTATCCGCGACCTCCACACCTTTCTATTTAGGGTCATGTCCTCAGTAAGCTGAAGCTGCTCCATGTCAGGTCTAATCACTTCCCTCCAGTATTTCTTCGGCCTACCTCTCCTTCTCCTGAAGCTATCCAACGCTAGCTCCTCTTCATCACATGCCCAAACCATCTCAGCCTCCCCCCCGCATCTTGTCCTCCGCCGAAGCCACTCCCACCTTCTCTCGGATAATCTTATTCCTAACTCTATCCCATCTAGTAAGTCCACACATCCAACACAACATTTTCATTTCTGCCACCTTCACTTTTTGAATGTGGGAGTTCCTGATTGACCAACACTCTGCTCCATACAGCATGGCTGGATCGACTGTCACTCTGTAAAATTTGCCTTTAAGCTTAAGGGGCACCTTCTTATCACACAACACTCCCGAGACGAGCCTCCAATTCATCCAACCTGCTCCAATATGATTAAAGACATCCTCATCAATCTCACTACTCTCCTAGATCATAGCCCCAAAATACTTAAAACTATCCCTCTTACAAACATTCTGAAAATCCAACCTCACTACCACACTGTCCTCCTGCCTCAAGTCACTAAACTTGCATTCCATATACTCCGTCTTGGACCTACTCAACTTGAACCCCTTAGGGGCCGTTTGATTTGCAAATAATCTTGGGATAAAATAATAATCCTGGGATAAACTTTTTATTCGTTGTTTGGTTGTAAATATTTGGGATAACTTATTCCGGGACTAATAATTAGTGCCGGGATAAGTTATCCACCCAAATGGTTAGTGCCGGGATAAGTTATCCACCCAAATGGTGAGATAACAATCCCGAGTTTATTTTTCTTTGGTATAAAATTATATAAGGACAAAAATACCCTCTTGGAATTGTTATATATAATTAAATTATATATAATTAACATAATCTAACATAATATATTATGATTAAATATATTAACATAATATATATATATATATAATTAAACATAATTAACATATATATATTTATAATATTATACGTTTGGTTGTAACATATATATATTATATTATATTATATATTTTCATAAATAATAAATTATGTTTAATTAACGTATAATATATTCATTAATTATGAATATAATATATTACGTAATATATAACGTAATTACGTAATATATACCGTATAATATTATGAATATATTGTGAATATATATAAGTTAATTATGTTTAATTATATATATATATATATATTATGTTAATTATGTTTAATTATATATAACATAATATATAACGTAATATATTCTCATACACACATAAATTATGTTTAATTATCGTATAATATATTCATAAATAAATAAATTTTGAACAGTTTACTGTTCAAAATGGTTGTAAAATATATAAATTATGTTTATTTATATATTTTAGTTTCTCTAAAAAATAATAAAAAAATTTAATAATGAATATTTAAAACTTAAAAAGAAACATATATATAAAAAAGGTTAAATACGATGGAGGGTATTTTGGTAATCAATCAATTTATTCCTAGAAATTATACCATGCATATTACTTTGAATACAACAAACCAAACACTCAATAAAAAATAATCTCAGCATAACTAATCCCAGTATAACTTATCCCATCACAACTTATCCCAGCATAACTAATTCCCGTATAACTTGTTTTCAAACCAAACGACCCCTTAGATTCAAGGGTTTGCCTCCAAACCTCCAATCTTTCATTCCCTCCCTCCCCCAACCCCCCTCCCTGCATCTTATCAATCAGTACTACATCATCCACAAATAAAATACACCAAGTCACCTCCCCTTGAATACTCCACATCAACACCTCTATCACCAACGCAAACAGGAACGGACTAAGAGTCCAACCCTGATACAACTCTATCTCGATCGAAAAATGTTTTGAGTCCCCTCCATCGTACATGTCCTTAATAGCTTTGATGTACGCCATCGGAACCCCTTTCACCTCTAAGTGTCTCCAAAGAAGCTCCCTAGTGACTTTGTCATACGCCTTCTCTAGGTCGATGGACACCATGTGCAAATCCCTCTTCCATTTCCTATACTTGCTTTACCAATCTCCTCACCAGGTGGATTGCCTCTATTATCGAGCAATCATGCATAAAACTAAACTGATTGAGCTTGTATTGAAACGGACTCAAGTATATAGTTATCCTATATAATAAGTGGCAAAGAAGAAGCTGAAGCAGGCTGCTCATGGTCGATATGTCTGCTCCAGCTGCTTCAATTGTGATTTTACTATATTATCGCTAATTAATTATTATAAATCATTTACGTATTAAGAAATTAAAAATATTTAATAAAAAATTTAAAATAGACGTTAATGACATGAATGTTTCAACTGCTTCAACCAATAAAAAAAGATAAAATAGACATAAAATAATAAATTATTTTTTGATATTTGTATAAGTCATTTAAGTGTTAAAAAATAATAATATTTAATAAAAAAATAGACATAAAATAATAAATTATTTTTTGATGTTTTAAATAAATTTGATGTCCTATATGTGATCACTTAAAAAATATAAATTATTCTTTAATATTTTAAATTAACTTGACGGCTTATATGAGACCACTTAAAAAAATTTCACAATTATTTGTTATAATAATTTTACTATGTCACTTCTAATTAGTAGAATAGAAGAAAAAATATTATAAATCACAGTAATTAAAAAAAAATTATTTAGAAAATATAATTGATTATGAATGTCCCAAAAGTTTGAACAACTTAAAATATTATTATACAAATTTTATCATTTTAAATATAATAATATATGTTTAACTTAAAATTTATCAACCAAACACATAAATTTTTTAACTAACTGATAAAAGTATACGTAATGTAGAATTTTTAAGGATGAACATTGGATCGTGCATAACTAGGCATAAATATATTATATCACACTCATGGATGACAGTGTCACACGCATCTCAATATTTATTTTTCCTTATTGTAAACCTACTTAGAAACTGAAACTGTGAGAGAGGAGTGGGTGGGTGTGTGGGGCAGTTACGAATTCAAATTTTTCATCAAATGAGTTCAATATATAAAAAATAAATACGGATAAAGAAAAATAAGAAAATGACAAAGAAAAGAGGTGCAGTAGATAAAGAAAACAAAAAAGTGACACAGTTGAGACTCAAACACACAATGTAACACTTAAGATATGACCCACTATCCCTAGACTAAGCACTTTAGCTATCTATAGTAGGTTCAAATATTATATATACCTTATACATCTGTAAAGACATTTATACATATGTGTATATTTTGTGTTATTTTTCATCGAAGTGAGTTTATATGAACCCAGTTAAACTTATGTGGGTCCGTCCCCGGGGATGCAGGGCATGCTGCTGCATAATGGTAGTCAAATCTTGGTGGGTCACCGTGTGGGTTCAGTCTAGTCATGGGTCGTTGTGCTGCCCAATGTCTCTTTCCCAATATATCACTAACTCTATTACTTTTCCCTTTTCACATTTAGGAATATATTTATATGGTATTCCTTCAGTTTCATTTTACTTTTTTTATATTAAAAATATTATTTTAATTAATTTATTTTTATATTAAAAATACTTACTTCAATTATTTATTTAATTTATGTTATATATATTTTTTTATTTATACTTTTGATATTAAATAACTACATAAAGCAATAGTAGATAATTTTATTCTTATTGAATTTATGTTATATTTCTTTTTTCATTTATACTTTTGATATTAAATAACTACATAAAGTAATAGTAGATAATTTTATTCGAGTTATATTTGATAAAATGAACACTTTCTCAGTTCTATAAAAATAATAAATAAATTATTAAAAGGACATCTGAAAAAAAAACTAAAGATAAGGGAAAAAAAGAAATAAACATACTCATGGGACTAGTTTCAAAAAAAAAAACACAGACACACACTCATGGGATGCGAAATAAACATAACCATGCTTTGATATTTATGTTATTTATATTAAAATTAATATTCATTAGGCAGCAGCCTTCTTTTATTGTTCTAATATGTATTTGTTGTTTTTCACTTGTTGCCGAATGAAATTTCATGTTGAGAAAATCATGATAATTAAGGTGTCAAAATTTATTTTTAACGTATTATTTGGGGTTATGGACTTAAAAGACATAAGAATAATGAAGATTATTAAGAGTACGGGTTATGAAGATGGGAATGTGTATTTTAAGGGACAAAATTAATAAAATTTTATCAGCGTAAAAGTTATGAAAATTAAGAGGCGTGAGTTATGGAGGTGACAATAAATATAAGAAAATGAAAGATATTTTAAATTAGATTGTTATGTTATTATTACATAGTAAAATAGAGATAGAAAGAAAGAAAAATTCTATTGAACTCTTAAGGTAAACTAGGATATGGTATAAAGGAAGCTCAGACGGTAATTTATCGTTTGTTATCTTTAAAATTTGAACGAAAACATATATACCTTGCATATTGATATTGTACTTCCAAAAGAAGTTTTAAAACATTCACCAACAATGTTGGACAAGATGAGGAAAGCGAGATTGAAATAGTATGGACATTTGTGAGGATGAGAGCGTAGATATCTCAGCTAGGAGGTGTGAATTGTAGGCAGTGGCGAGCTTCAAGAGAGGAAGAGGCAGGCCGAAAAAGTATTGGGGGAAATGATTAGCAGCACCTGGTACATCTTGACCTTACCGAGGACATGGCTAGCTCTAGTTAGGAGAGTTTGAAGGTCGCATATTAGGGCGGAAAGTTAGTTGGTAGTTGAACGTTCTTTTGCTTTCTTGCTTGGTGGTCATTCTTGAACCTCTCTTTGTTGTACCTATAGTATTAGCACTTTGCTTGTAGTTCATTGAAATTCGATTTCAACTTTCAATTGTGTTTTGTGCGCGTGTTATTGCATATGTTTCTTTTGTTATTGTTCTTTCTACCGTTTGTGTGTAGCGCTTTCGTTTCGATTAATTTGTTGTTGTGATTGCTCCCATGCCTATATCCCATATATCCCCCCTTTTCTATGTTTGGCAAGTATTATTTAAGCTGGGGTCTATCGAAAACAATGTAGTAGTAGAGACAATGTTTACGTACACTCTATCTTCTTCAAATTCTACTTGTGGGATTACAATGGTTTGTTGTTGTTGTTGTCCCCAAAAGTTCTAGCAATTTCATCCTTTTATCATTGTAGCTAGGTCTTAGCTTTATAGTTTCTTGATATGTAGTCTATGGCTAAGATCAGGTGCACAAATTGTTACTCCTTGTTTTGTTACACAACCTGCTCTAGAGTTCTTGAAATTGATCCAAATTCTTGATGTAGTCCTTTCCTTTTGTAATTGTGTGTGGTAATCTCTAACATTCAGGTCGATCGATTTTACAAATTTAAGCTAGCATTAAATTTTGGTGAATGGCTCCGCAAATAAAGCCACCATTGCATTAATCAGGGGGAATTCATAGCTTATTTTGTGGTGCACCTAAACCCAAGAACTTTTCCTGATTAGATATTTATGTTTTTTATGATTGATATTACATTATGTGCTAGCACCCAAGTTGATTGAATGTTGAATTATTTACCTAGAGAGATCAATTTCTCACTTAGCAGTTTCTCTTTTTAAAGCGGTGCACCCATTTTATAAAAATCTTAACCGCTTCTTGCATTAATATCAAAGTAAGTTTAGAGAAAGTTAACTCTTTGTTTGTTTATCAGTGGTTCTCTCACTCTTTATGTAAATGGTAAGAGTTGATCTCTTTTTGGACTGCCTTTAGCTTTGTTTTCACTCCCTTATTAAGGGGTACTACAAGAATGTCCTTGCAAAGACGAAGCTTGAGTGCTTTTCTGAACGCCTACTTTGAGTGCATCGGAGGGTCTCTACTCTCTATTGAAATAGTTCTTTCCATTTGACTTGGGGAATAATATAATTTAGATTCTTCCGGAAGATGCTCCTTGAATGCTGAAGTGAACAAGCGCCATACCAACTACAACTAGAAAGTGATCACTCGTATCAATTAAGCGCTAAACAAGTCTTATAGAACTAACCAACTATATATCTTTTGATTAAAAACGGAATTAATTAACTGTGGCAGATGATGGTGGTGTATCGTCAGATGAGGAGTTCAGTTGCGGGGAGGCAGAAGGACAAGATGCATCAATGAGATGTGAGGATAACGAACTCAAGGACAGACTCCTACGTAAGTTTGGGAGTCATCTAAGTAGTCTTAAGTTGGAATTCTCTAAGAAAAAGAAGAAAGGGAAGCTACCAAAAGCGGCAAGGCAGATGTTACTTGCATGGTGGACTGATCATTATAGATGGCCTTATCCTACGGTTTGTACTTCTAATTTTAGCCCTCTGTTTTGCATTTTCATACAACTCAATTCATGCTTCTTGTTCTTGTTTCCATTAAATTGCGAATGAGTTTAAAGTTCTTAGGGGTCGTTTGATAGGAGAGATAAGAGATAACTAATTCTGGAATTAAATTTAGGATGAGCTTATTCTATATTTGGTTGGGATGAAAAAGCATGGGATAAGGGATAACTAATCCCGGAATTAAATTTATGACGATCTTATCCCATGTTTGGTTGGGATAAAAAAATATGGGATAACTCATCTCAGATTAGTTATCCCTGGGATTATAATGTTACTTTTATCCCTTCTTTCTGAGGGTGAGATAACTAATTCCGGGATAGTTAATCTCAAGATAACTAGTTTCACAATCAAACGGCCCCTTAATTCTTTTAAATTCTTGGTTTAAAACTTTGTATCTATACTACTATTTAGATTCTTTCACATGAAAACAGATTAAAAATATTAAATTTATGAGCTTTAGACCATAACTTTTTTGTTTATTGGATTTTGCATTGATTATTTGTACATATTAGGTGAATTTGTGATACAAATACAACACTGAACCAAATTACTAGACCCGTCCTTGATATATATATATATATATATATATATTTATGAGCTTTAGACCATAACTTTTTTGTTTATTGGATTTTGCATTGATTATTTGTACATATTAGGTGAATTTGTGATACAAATACAACACTAACCAAATTACTAGACCCGCCCTTGATATATATATATATATATATATATATATATATAATATTAGTAGCTAATATGCATTAGTACAATGTATCATGGCAACAGGATTGGTAGTAGAGTCAAGTTACAACGGCAGATATTATGGGTACATATTTGTGGCAAAAAATCTATGAACTGGCCGCCTGAGCCATATAAAAGTAATTCCTGTTGTGTCTATATCTAGTATTCGGGTTATAAATAAAGTTGGAACTCTCAATTCTATTATAGTATTATAGCTTCTAGCCCATGCTCCTTCCTTAGCTAGTACATCTACTACTCCAGATAGCTATGTTGAATGGATGGGTCCTCTAGATACTACATTACTAGCTAATATGCATTAGTACAATGTGTCATGACAGCAACGCTGACAGTAGAGTCACCAGTTACAATAGTAGATACTACGGATACATGTTTGTGGCAAAAAATCTATGAACCGGCCGCTTGAGCTTTACCAAAGTTGTTCCTGCTTTGTTTATATTTAGTATTCGTGTTACAAATAAAGGCGGAATTGTCCAATCTATTATAGTATTATAGTTTCTAGCCTGTGCTCCTTCCTTAGCTAGTACATCTACTACTTGATTAATCTCCAGATAACTATGTTGAATAGGTGGGTGCAATAGCTACTGCATTAGCTGTCTGCATACAAAAATTATATTGTTGTAAGTGGGGTGGTGGTAATTTTTTTAGTAGTGAAATAATTACCTTCGAGTCAACAATTGATTTCAGGAGGGGTTAAGGAGTGATTTGCCACCAATCTTAATCCATGAAATAAGGCCAGAAGTTTAGCTTCAATATTTGCGATCATAACACATTTGCTCATATAGCTTGCCATCTAGTTGCCATTAGAGTCCTTGATTAATCCACTTATCCCTCATTTACTTGGATTCCCTAAGGAAGAGCCTTCTGTATTAAGTTTGTAGTATTTACCAAGTGGTTCCTATTTTAAATGTTCATGCCATTGGTTATGGGTAGTTTGGCTCGACCTCTAACATATCTATTAATCCCACAAAAACCTATAACTTTTGAGGGAGGGGACATGGACCTAATCTCTCACAAAGATTAAGCAAGTCAATCTTTAGCAAAAAAAAAGAGAATTACTATACATGAGCTTTTTCTAATACAAAAGAGAGAAAATGCAACTAAGGAAAAAATTAGTCTTATTGTATCTTCTTCTAAAACTTGAAAGTTACCATCTATCAGGTTGAAATAGTCCCTTTATTACTCTAGGAAATTGTATCATTATACTCTTTGGTGAATTAGTCATCTAAGTTTAAAGGGAAGGAGGATTATGGATAATTTGGGAATTGTTGGATCCCTTTATGGTAGTGTAACAACCTTTTTTCGGAAAAAAATATTTACAAACGTGTTTTTTCATTTGATCATGATTTTTTTGAATTTGACAATGATTTCTATAAGATTTTCTGTAGAGCTTCAACTTTTGGAGATAATGTCATGCAACTTCAGGTGGGATGTCCACATTTTCTCAAATCTAAAGATTTTATGTATGTAACCTATGCGTTTAGTGTAGACTAAATATGAGTGGACAATGATCCAAATATGTACGTGGAAAATGAATGACTGGAGAGTTTGATTAGACGTGGAACCAGTCATTATTAGCAAAGAAACATTCTGGTCTTTCCAATATTAGTTTACTCTTATTTTTAAATAGCTTATTTTACTATGTGTATCTGGCTTCTTCGTATCCCATGTCCTAGTAACATTACAAAGTCAGTAGTATGAGGTTGACATGTAAGTCTTCCTCCTTTCTTAGAAGACTTCTTATAATTTCATTAAAGTATCCCTATATTCACCATTTTTCATTATTATTGTATTTTATAATTTTTAGAATGTGTCACAAAAAATTACAATTGTGTCTGTGTATGCTACCATAAATATTAGAGAGTAGCCAAGATTTATTTTCAAAATATACCTTAACCATTGTATGAATCTCTGTCTGTTTTTGTAATGTCCTCCAACTCCAAGATGTTATCATCCCAAAGGACCATAATTACACTAGAGTTTCCAATAGTAAAAGCTCTATCACTCTTCTAAATGGAAAAAGATCTAGCAGTGCTTGGTGATTTTGCATCTTGGTTTCAAGTATAGCTATAAGCGGAGACTTGTGCCAATATATTGAGGCCCTAAAGTTCCTTCTAAACTCTGGGCTGTTACACTCTTTATAGTTTCAATTTATTATGTTTATGGATCTATTCAAGGTTGTAGGAATTATCTGTAGTTGGGGATCCCCTCCATAGGAATTGCTCCTGGGTCTCTTCGATTGTTACCATAATAAAGTTCTCTATTGCTGATATTCGTATATCTAGTGAGCTTTTTAACAGATATAAGGGAAAATAAGGATGACTTGTATATCTAGTAGTACAAAATACACAAGAACCTTAAACATACGAAAAATAGAAGAAACAATTGACTTAATGAGGAAGACGAGGACAAAGATTCATGTTTTAAAGGAAATAAGAGTGATAATGTTCAAAAAGAGATTAAAAGAAGTCATCCTTATCCTCCTATATCTATTAAAAAGCTCACTAGATATACGAATACCAACAATAGAGAACTTTATTATGGTAATAATTAATCCAACTCTAAGAGACCCAAAAGCAATTCCTATGGAGGGGAATCCCCAACTACAAACAATGCCAACAACTTTAAATAGATCTATGAACATAATAAATTGGAGCTGTAAAGAGTGTAATGATTCAAAGTTTAGAAATAACTTTAGAACCTTAATGATACAAGTGTGATCATCATTAGGGATACTTTTTTAAGCATTTTGAAGACTACCTAAAAGAGTGCACAAGTTCAAGTGTAAAGGAGGTCCAAAACCGTCCTTTGGTGCACTTAAGGGGGGCTTGGGGAGCCCTTTAATGAAAGGGCTCTTTTGTCATTTGTCTATTTTTGTAATGTTGTATAAATAGAACATTGTAGGATTTAAGTCCATTGGTTTTTATATGCCATTGAAAGAACATTTCTTTTAAAGAAAGAGAGTCCAAAACCGAAATTAGGGCATAACAAAAGGGTGGAATCACTTGTGTGTTGCATTTGCTTGATACGTTGATGCTTGGGTGGTGGACGCCTCTCTTGTGTCATTGTAAGAGATAGATGATTGTAGTATGTGGTGTTAAGGGTCCAAGAATATCACAGGTTCTTGGGTTCTTAAGATTATACCTCCATTTGTCTATCTACCTATCTTTACTTCTTTGTAATCGTTGGTTCTTATGTTAGTATAATCCGTTTGTGTTCTCGTCATTGTAACCATGTTGTTTTTATTGTTATCTTGTTCTTCATCTTGTTGGTTAAATCTAATTTGGGATGGCTGCCTTGGCGTAATAAACACCTTGTAATCTCTTTATTCTTGTCTAGTTATCCGAGAGGGGTCACCAAAGAGGTCCTCGATTTGTAAGACTTGTGGACTGTTTTGGTGTATATTTTAGTGTCTTCTTGGTCTTTCTTGTATCACTTAATAAATAGGCACAAGCCTCTGTTTGTAGCTCTACTTGAAACTAAGATGCAAGATCATCTAGTACTGTTAGATCTTTTTTCATTTGGAAGAATGATAGAAGTTTTTGCAATTGAAAACTATAATGAAATTGTGGTCCTTTGGGACAAAATCCTGAAGCCAGGTGACATTGCAACAACAGACCAAGAGATTCATGCAATGGAAAAGGCATGTTGTGATAGTGAATCCCAGTTAGTCTTTTGTATTTATGCTAGTACACAGACACAATCGTTATATTTTGTGGCACAATCTAAAATCTATAAAAGATAATTATAATGGAAAATAATAAATAGGAGAAGATTTTAATGAAATTTATGAGTAATCTTGATAAAAAAGGAGGAAGACCTATAAGTCAACCTCATACTATTGGATTTTGAAATATTATCAATTACTATGAATTGATAGACATGAGCTTTAAAAGATCCAGATACACATGGTTAAGTAAGTTATTTATAAATAAGAGTAAACTAATATAAAAAAGACTAGACATTTCTTTGCTAATAATGACTGGGTCCCAGCTAACCGAACTCCCAAGTCACTTATTTGCCACGTACCCATTCGGATCATTGTTCACTTATGTTGAGTCGTGACACTAAATGAGTGGATAACATACATAAAATATTTAGATTTGAGAAAATGTGAACCTCCCAACCAAATTTGGATGACGTCATATCTAAAAGCTAGAACTCTACAAAAAATCTCATAGAATCATTCGGAAAAAAAAATATGTTTGGAAATATTGTTCAAAAAATGAGGCTACTAAACCGCCTAAATAGCATCCAACAATTTCCATATTACCCATACTCCTCCTTCCTTTTAAACTAAGAAGAACAACTCACTAAAGAGTATAATGATATCTTAAAACTAGGAGAGGATTTCTAGAAACTAAAATTCAGGATAAATTGGTTAAATGATGGAGATGCAAACACAACATCTTTTCATAACTATACCATAAATCGTAGGAGAAACACAAATTTTCACAAAATCTTTTCATACCTATACCTTAAATCGGAGGAGAAAAAATTGAATTCTTGCTCGTCTGGACTAAAGAGGGGAATGGATAATGAACATCCTCACATCCTTGATCACACTATCAACTACTTTGAAAAATTATCACTATCTGAATATATTTGCGGAGAATTATCACGAACTCTATAAATCTGTCTTTTGCTCATGATAACTGAATTATAACTGAATTATATGTTTACTAATGCATACTTTCACCATTCCGTTACTGCATACAAGTTTTTTTTCTTCAACATATAAACCCGAGTCTACTAGATTACACTGAAACTTAAGGTGTATTGCAAATAAATTAATGTGTATGAAACTTTCATATTGCGGTTTGGCTTTTGGTCCCAAATTTTTCGAAATTCTTCTCTTTTTCGAGTTTCGCTTTTGTTGTTGCTTCTTATGAAACTCTTAGGGTCGTTTGGTTGTTGGTTAGAGTTATGCAGGATTTAGTTATTCATGTATCAACTATTTCATCTTATACCCTGCATAAATTATTACATGAATCAAGTCATAACTCATACGTGTTTTAGGTATGTGGGACTTGTTAGATGATAACCAAACACCACGCATGCTTTGTATGCTGAATTTTATATATACAAAGCAACTAAATAGTTACCAAAAATAGTATTAGCTATGCTAAGTTTTAATACATGAATAATTCACTTCCCAACAGCAACCAGACGACCCTTGTATTATTCTTGATAATTAAGCCCTCTTTGGGAGGATGGGACCAATTTATTTTTTTCCAAATGTGGTGAAGATGTATACATAATTATGTCACTGATATTGATATTTGATTATAGGAAGCTGATAAAAATTCACTGGCAGAATCAACAGGACTGGATCCAAAGCAGATCAACAATTGGTTTATAAATCAAAGGAAGAGACATTGGAAACCATCAGAGAATATGCAGTTAGCAGTTATGGATAATCTTAGTGGCCAATTCTTCTCATCAGATGATTGAGTTGAAATTGTGAACCCTGGGCCATGATTTCTCTTTTCATTATATTATATATTTTTGGGAAACAAGAAAAAGAAAGAATTTATTTTATTAATCCAGTTTCTATAAATAATGGTAGAGATTAATTAATGTTGCATTCACCTTGATCATGTAAATATTCAACCTAACTGCTAAAATGCTTACCCAATATCACAAAAATATATGCTCCTTTGATAATATGGTGGTTAGAATTCCAGTGGATTTTCAATGCTTGGAATATTGTTGAAGTTCTGTTGATATGCGTTCTCAACACAATAATGATTACAACAAGCCAAGTTGAGTATGAATTCTCAACCTCTATAAATGCTATGTTTGGTTACTCGAAGTTAGAAATCGTTTCCTCAACAACTATCTTTACTATGTTTTCTCTCTCTGTCTTCAACACTTTAAAATGGGCTAGAAGGCTTCTCTTAAAGCAGAAAAATAGAAGTTATAGTAGTTTCCATGGTTGTTACCCCATGGCCAATTTCATCATCACCAGTCCTTTTGATTATCCGTTGTAATATTTAAATGTGACACACTATGGAAATTTAAAACATTAGGGGTCCTCGAGTATACTCTTGTGACTATATCTCTAATATTTATACTACAAGCTATGAGTTTTGTCAAATGCCATTACATTATTTGACTATTTCCTTCTTTCAAAGAAATATTCATATAGAAAATTGTATTTTAAAAGATTAAATAGTCTTATAACTATTCGACGTTAATTTCTTAACAAGTTAAGGGTTTACTTTTTTTTTTTTTCTTAATTAGAGGGGGATCTGGAGATGAAATTAGGGAGAATTCTTCCTTTTGCGTTAAAGATCGAGGAAGATGAAATGGTGTTATCAGATTCATTTTCATGGACTTGCTCGTACATTTCGTATTGTTGCTATATTAACAGTACATGTCATTTTTTTCTTCTCGTTGGATGAGATTCTGTTTGGCTGTGGCTACTATTGACATTTTTGTTAGTGAGTGGTAATACAAAGTCAAAGATTTCTTTTTGGGTAAAACCTACTTATTTTGGTAGCTTAAAATATGTTCAAATACATGCTTATTAGATTGGTAAGATCTATTCCTTCAGAATTAATCATTTTTTTTCCTAAAAAGTTAAAATTAGGCCAAATTTGTTCCTTCGAATTAATCAGATTTGTTCCTTGAAGAGACGTCGAGACGATTAAAGTTATTTTGTAGTTGTTAGGATTTTTGTCCTGATTTTCTTATTATATTTAAGTTTTATTTTTTCTTAGAAGGAAAATAAAAGTTATCATAATTACTTTTACTTTTCCTGAATGAAAAAAATATAATTCTTTTCCATATTTGGCTAACCTCTTTCTTGGAGGAAAGGTTTTGGACATTTATAAATAGAAGACCCCCTTCTCATACCTTAACACAATAACATCCACAACGTAGTCTTTTAAGATTTTCATTTAGGAGGAGATTTTCTCTCTTATTAATTTTGTGTTTTTAATATTAGGTTTTATATGTAGGCCAATTGGTTAAATCATATAATAAAATTATGTTTTTAGTATTATTTTTCATTGTCATCTTATTTATTGTCTCATAGTTTGCAACTAATAACTTCTGCATGACGCCCTCTTGATTTCGAATCAAACAAATGGTATCAGAGCCAATGGTTCAAAAATCAGATGGTTCGATTGAGGATAGTTTAAGATGAAAATTGCAACAAATTTGATGATAATGAAAATATATGTCCAAAAGCTACATGTGGAGATAATTGTCAATCATATTTTCAACAATCCTGCTGTCACATATTTGAAAATAAATCTCACTTTTAACCCTGCAAAAGGGCTCCAATATTTTCAACCCGAAAAGGGCTAATATATTTTTTAACCCCAAAAGTTTTATTTTTAAACATGCCAAACAACAGTGATATATGAAGAATATATATGAAGAACGAAGATCATGCACAAGAAGAAGGAGGATCAAGAATATTTTGAAGAAAATTAAGCCAAAAAGGGGAGATTTGTTAGAGTTTTTGCCCTGATTTTCTTACTATATTTAAGTTTTACTTTTCCTTAGAAGGAAAATAAAAGTTACCATAATTACTTTTACTTTTCCTGAAAGAAAAAATATAATTCTTTTCCATAGTTGGTTAACCTCTTTCGTGGAGGAAAAGTTTTGGACATCTATAAATAGAAGACCCCCTTCTCATACCATAATACAATAGCATCCACAATATAGTCTTTTAAGATTTTCATTTAGGGGGGATTTTCTCTCTTATTAGTTTTATGTTTTTAATATTAGGTTTTATATGTAGGCTAATTGGCCAAATCATACAATAAAATTATATTTTTAGTATTGTTTTTTGTTGTCATCTTATTTATTGTCTCATAATTTGCAACTAATAGCTTCTGCATGACGCCCTCTCGATTTCGAACCCAACAGTTGTCACTAAGACAAACCTGATAAATAATAAGACTGACTAAATATATGTACTTCAAGACATCCTAGTGGTACTAAGAGTTTGTTCCGTGACTTTAATGGTTTCTCTCATGACAAGTGTTTTTCCATAGATAACTTCACTATTACATGAGTTTAAAGGGAAAATCCTTCTTAAATTAACTTTTAGAATGTTTCCTTCTTAAATTAACTTTTAGAATGTTTTATACACGCTCTTTCTTGATAGAAAATAGTATAAGTACCAACGCTATATGTCATGTGCTTTTTATTTTTTTAAAAGTGATAAAAGAGTTTTGAAATGAGGTATAGGTGAATCAAGTTTTAAAAATTGAGTGTAGGTGACAATTACCTTCAAGTTTTTTAATTTACACTTTGATCCAAGTAAAACCTAATATAACTAGAAACGGAGAAAAAAATATGCGTTTCTCTCTCTTCTCATTTATTATTGTTTTCTCTCTTCATGACTTTTGTTGTTCATTGTTGTTGCTGCTTTATTCATCATTTTCTGCTTCATCATCATCATTTTCTGCTTCATTATCATCATCATCTTCTTCTCATTGATCATTGTTGTTGTTGTTATCGCTACTGCTACTGCTTGACCAATTTTTTAGGTCAAATTTAATTTCGTAGATCACTTTAACATTACTTCATAGGTGACTTTGATAAGTAAAATTATGAGTTTTAGTTGAATTTCTTATTTGGATACACTGCTACTATTGTTTTTTCAACAATGTATAGAACCTGAACATGAATCCAACATAAGATTCACCGTTGGGATATATGAGTTATCTGTGCAACGAAAGACTAATATGTTGGATTCATATTTATGGTTCTATAGTGCTGTAACATGAATCAAAAAAATAGGTCATCTGTAGCAACATACGAGTTATTTATTGCAACAAAGGAGTCATCTGTTGAAACAGATTACTCACTTGTTGCAATAGAACCTAAAGAAGATTCCAACAGATAACTCACCTGTTGGTATTCATGTTGCAGAATATAGAACCTGAAGTCGATTCCAACAAATACGCCATCTGTTGCAACAGTTTGGTGATCCTTTGCAATAGGTGACTCATCTGTTGGAATCAACTTCAAAGGTTCTATAGTACATCCCAACAGGTGAGTCATCTGTTGCAATAGATGTATAATCTATTATAACAGATGACTCACCTGTTCTAATGGATGACTCATTTATTGGAATCAACTTCAGGTTCTATAGTATCGTAACATGAATACCAACAGGTGAGTCATCCGTTGCAACTTATAACTCACCTGTTGTAACATATTATTCACCTGTTGCAACAGATTACTCATTTGTTGGGGTTTATGTTATAGTACTATACAATCATTATTAATTTTATTATTATTTCATTATTAAATTTTTTTAATAAATGTCTTTATTTAGATACCACTAATGAAATGATCAATAACAATAGGGGTGGATTGTCATGGTGAATGGATCGAGAAGAGCAATCGATATGTTTGGCGTTGGAAAAAGGGTGAAATACTAGAGACGATAGCTATGACATTCCAAAGTGATATTTCATATGATGATTTTGTGAACTTAATCATCAGCTATTATGGATCGAATTTCAATCGGAAGAACTTGTCAGGAGCTATATGCATAACTCCTTTGAAAATCAAAAGGTACTACCTTTAAAGATAACCGATCAAGTTCGACTGAGTGCTTATTTGGGTGATTCAGCTAGGCCGATATTAAGGGTGTACATGGTTGAAAAACTGAATGAGAACCAGAATGTAGAAGAAGAACAAAAAGACATGTTTGATGATAAATTGAAAGATCTGGGCATGAATATTCCAGATGATGCTCAAACACCTACGCCTGTTGTTGAGAGCAATACGGTGGACAGTTCTTCTCAATCAACACAGTCGGGCAATCGTCAAGATGATGAGACTAGTTTTTACAAGGGAATGTCATTCAAGGATAAGATAGAACTATCTACTTCTTTGTTTATTGCTTTCTTGAAAAAAGATTTCAGACTAAAGAAGGTGATTAATTCAAGCAAAGACTTTTATTTTAGATGTGCTAATCTAGACTAAAAGTGGTGGTTAAGGGCTGTGAAATACTTAATTTCCGATAGATTTGTTATTAATGTTTATCAAGAGTATCACACATATGGTTTGAAGCATATTATGAGCCAAAATCCTCATGCCATGGCAAAGGTCCTCGGTAGTTATTTCCAAAATAGATTCTCCAGTGACAAAGGCCCTTCTACAGCTGATCTAGCCAATCAACTCCGTATAGAATTGGGTGTTACGATCAGTTATTAGAATATTTATACAACTATGGAGATTGCCAAGAATTTGGTTAGCGGGACACATGAGCATGGGTACACAGTCCTCGACGCCTACCGTTACATGCTTGAGTCCATAAATTCCGAAAGTAAGACAGTGTTGTATGTTGATGAAAATGGAAGGTTCAAGTACTTTTTTGTATCCTATGGTACTTGAATTCTTAGTTTTCAATAGTTGAGAAAAGTCATAGCCGTCGAAGGGACTTTTTTGAGAAGCAAGTACAATGGAGTTTTGATAGTGGCGGTGGTGCAGGATGCCGAGAGTCACATCTTTCCTGTCGCTTTTTGTGTAGTGGAAAAGGAATGTAATGCCTCGTAGGCATATTTTTTTAAACAATTGTGAAGCTGTGTTGACGATAACAAAGAGTTGTGTATAATTTTGGATAGACATCCAAGTATTCAAAAGATGGGTTCAATTTTCTTCACTTCAACTCATTTTGGTTGTTGCATGAGCCATCTTGGAGAAAATATTCGAAACAACTTTTACAATGAAAGGCCTGTGACTCTTTTTTATAGAACAGCTAAAGCATATAATAGAGCTGAGTTTTTTGACCATTTCAATCAATTAAGGGACATCCCAAGGCAACACAATATCTTGAACGTGTCGGTTTTGAGAGATAGAGCCGGGAATTTTGTCTGGTAAATAGGTACATTCTTATGAATTTAATTTCTTATCTGATTTACAACTTTGTAATACATACTTTATGATGTCGTACTAAGTGATTTTCTTGTACAGGTATAATATTATGACATCCAATATAGCTGAATCATTGAATTCAATGTTTGGAATTGAAAGAGAATTTCCCATTGTGGCAATGTTGAAGAAAATAAACATGAGGTATGGAGAATTATTCACGAAAGACGTATGCAATATTCGGGCACAAGAAATAGATTTGTTCTAGAATTAGAAAAATAAATATCAACAAACATCAGTTTGAGAAATAGGTTATTTGCTCATCAAATAGCAGATTACAAGTTCAGTATCGACGATCATGGTGATGTTGCCACTGTCGATCTTCAAACAACATCTTGTACATGTAGAGTTTTTGGCTTGAAAAAAATACCCCATTAACATGCTATGGCAGCGCTTCGAGCCCAATACGGTGTACAATATGGCACTCAAACTTATGAGTACTCGTCTCCATATTATTCGATGAAAATATATGAAATGGAATACAATGAGAATATTAATATTATGCCTTCTGAAGAATCTTGGTTTGTTCCTGTAGAGATTTTGGACAGATTGATACATCCTCCATATATTCAATCCAAGCACTATCAAATTGGAAAGAAGGAGATATAAGAGGAGGTGTGGAGTCGGATAATCATTTTCATCAAGAAAAATAAGTGCTCCGTAGGTTAGAACGCTGGCCACAAAAGCACTACATACCCGAATCGTAATTCACCGTGATTGTTTGTTATGGACTTTTATATTCTTAACTCATTGTTGTGAATGTAAATGTTATTATTTATTATATAAAATATTTTTTTATTAACTTGTGCATCAATAAAAAGAGGTAAAACATGAACCAAATACAACAACATATAAACATATTTTTAGCAGATTACCCATTTGTTACAATAGATGGACATTTGCTGGAAGAACATAATACAGTTCATCACACTGGAATGTGTTCCACTAACAGATGACCAATCTATTAAAACAGATGGGTAATCTATTGGAACAACACAATACAGTTCTTGCCACTAGTTTGTGTTCGTCTAACTGATTATCAATCTATCTCAATAGATGGTGCATCTGTTGAAAGATCTCAAAACTCTTGCTATTGCTACTGGGTTCAAAATTGTGCCTAACGCTCATTCCTTACCTCCAACCTTCAACATGTTGAGGAAAAAAATTGGACAGAATGAAAATTAAATAAGAATTAAAAAGTCAAAGTCGATCAAACATCAATTTTTCCATTAAACAAAAAAAATACATTAGGCAGGTAGATCAGATATAAATTAGAAAAATACATATGCTAAAAAAACATAGCCTAATTATTATTATTATTATTATTATTATTGTCAACCGGCCAATTGTTAACTGGTGATGATAGGCGAATTTACACACCTATATCAATATATTTTGCCCATATTTTAGCCTAGTTTTGAGAACAAATTATATATTTCATGCACTTTTAGTCCTTTTTCCTATAAATTAGCTAACGAACATGATTAGTAAAGTTTCAGGTATAAATGATGCAAAATACAGCATTTTATGGCTTACTTGACGCAAAAGAAAGCTCACAAAGGAAGGGAAGAAAGTCTACACGCCTAAGGACCAAAACTGCTGCATGGAAAATCTGTCCCGGGCTAAAACAACATTTCTGAAGACTTTGGGGACTTACAGACACAAAGCTGGATTTTGACAATGATACATTAACCTAGTACAATTGGGTTATGTATTTCATTAGTTTATTTGGATTAGGAGAATGTTACATTAACCTAGTACAAATGGGTTAAGTATTTCCTTAGTTTAGTAGGATTTGGTTATTTATTTCATTAGCATAGTAGGAGTAGGATAGGAGTATTATAAATACCCTATCATGCTAGAGATTTTTAATTAACTCCTCCCTTAGTTGAGAGATACATTCAACAATTAATCTTCTTCCATCCCTCTCTTCTTCCACTACAACACTTATAATCTACTCTTCTAATCTTTTCATCAATTCTTATCTTCTATTCTTAAATTCGACAACAAGAGAATCGTTACTTGCTAAGGAATCACGCCACACGCCTATCACCTAAGCCACACACCATCAACCAAATATCTTGATATAATAACAATGCCAATCGTGATCTCCTTCGCATTCATGGGTAACTAAACTTCTCTGTTGGGGTTATGGAAGCCGAATGAGTTACTATCTATTGCTGTGAGTTTGTGAGTTCGAGACACGTATATTGCTTATATCATTATTCTCTTCATCTTAATCCACATTCTTTGCGGTTGCAAACGCAAGAATACGCCAGTCTAACATTTAACTTGTTTGAGAGAAAGGTTATTTGTCTGGAAAAGAGATAATTTCAAGGTAGTAGGACACCCTTTCCTATTAAAAAACTAGTGCCATAACTGGACTAACCTCTTGGAGAATTCGTACCGTTAGACACGCTTTAAGCTCGAGAGAGTTAAAGTGAAATAGTCCTTGTTTAGGTCGAGAGACGCTTGGATTTACCATCGACTACAATTCTCTATAAGCAATTGCATGTCAGAATTCTACACACTCATAGCCAATAGAGACGTATACCTCAGAAGGTGGACATAACCCCAACGCTTCAATTCTCATTGTTTACAACTTACGTAACAATCTTTCTCTCTTTACTTTGCTATTTTCAGCTTTTACTTTATTGTTTTCGTTACACATTACAATCCCCCCTTTTACGAGACTTGCACAAAAAGTTTAGTAATTTTTCTTACTTGTTGGCCAAGCTATTCCCTGTGGGATCGACACCCAACCCAGGTTGGGTTCTATATTTGCTAACGACCGCTTTACACTCCTACGAGAGCTGTAGATTGAGCGTTATCAAAAATTGGCGCCGTTGCCGGGGAATACGAGTGTCAATCAAGTTCGTGATAATTTCTAGACCCTTTGGTCAAAAATTCTCATACTTTTACTTTTAGTTGTTGTTTTTGTTTTATTCAGGTTCTATTGACAGAATGGATGCACAACGTGAAATTGATAGGATGGCTGCTCAAGTGCATCAACAGAATATTGATAACCGTAGGCGAGCAACAAATCCTGACGATGAGGATCTGGGCGATGAAGAGCTACTAAACCCACGACATACTGCTGAGATGGCGGAACCCATGCAGAGGAGAGATCGTCAAGCGCGATTGAGACCTGATTGTCGAACTGTGCAAATTCCTTTTGATGATGATGATGACGATTTGGATGAAGCTGGTGCCACAAGAGCCATTGTTCTGCCACCATTAGCGCCCGGAGCCAAGTTCAACATCACAAGCACCATGATTCAGTTATTCCAACTCAAGGGATTATTTGGTGGACTAGCAGGCGATGATCCGAATATGCATCTCATCCACTTTATTTCTACATGCAAGTCGTTTGACAATCCTGGTGTTGGTCAGAATGCAATTTGATTACGTCTATTTCCATTGTCTCTGTCTGGGGAGGCAACACTATGGTTGAATGGGCTGACTCCTGATTCTATTACTAATTGGAGGCAATTGAAAGACGCTTTCCTAGAAAGATTCTTTCCGCCATCCAAAAGAGCACTGTTGAGAGATGAGATCACAAATTTCGGCAGCTTCCAACTGAAGCCCTCTACGAAACATGGGAGAGGTTCAAGACGAAGCTCATGCGGTGCCCAAATCACCATATGACCAATGACCACTTGATGGAGATATTATACAGAGCCTTGAATTCAATAACTAAACCAGTGGTGGACAACACAGCTGGAGGTTCTTTCATGGACCTCACCTTTGGTCAAGCAAGCAATATGCTAGATCGCATGACGAAACAAAGTAGAGCTTGGCATACCAGGGATTCTGAGGTAGCAAGCCCCACTTTATCTATTGGCATGACTGCAGACCAACGAAGAAGAGAAGAAGAACGTGATCAAGATATGGCGCACATGAAAACCCAAATGAATCTTCTTACAAAGCATCTATTAGGGAAGACTGAAAAAGTGAAAGCGATTGCGTCAAAAGGAAGAGACGAATCTGAAGAGGAGGCCAACTACTTGAACAATCAGGGGGGTTTCCGAGGGAATACCCAAGGAAACCAAGGTCGGGACTATTATGATAAATCTGGAAACAAAGACCAAGGTAGTTGGAAGAACAAGAATGAAAAGAGTGGTTTGTACGTTCCCCCTGGCAGACGTGATACCACCATATCTAATTCTGGAAGTATGGAAGACATGATGGCTAAATTATTGAAAGGAGTGGAAGCAACGAGCGCGGGAGTTACGGAGGTAATTAATGATTTGTCCTCCATGAAACAATTAGTAGATTCACATTCCACTTCAATTAGACAACTAGAGCAGCAATTCAGTCAACTTTCAGCAGCACTCAACCAAAGAAAGGCCGGCACTTTACCTAGCGATACTGTGCAAAACCCAAGGAATGATGGGTCATGCATGGCCATCACTACCAGAAGTGGTAAGGTGTTGGAAACTTCAGCAAAAGGCAAGCAAGTGATTGACGAAGTTGCGGACATGGGTGTCAACGCAAAAGGAAAAGATGCCGCAGCAACTACTCCTGACATCAACAACGCCACATCCAGCACTGTGCAGCCTGAAAAATTGGGAAAACGGAAGCAAGAGGAGAAGAAAACCACAGAGAGAACACTTCCATACCCACCACCACCTTTTCCCCAAAGATTGAAGAAGGTGGCGGATGACACTAAGTTCAACAAATTTATGACTATGCTCAAGCAGCTCACCATTAATGTTCCATTGGTGGAGGCACTTGAACAAATGCCTGGGTATGCGAAATTTATGAAGGATCTCTTGACAAAGAAACGGGCAGCAAGTTATGACTTGGCGGATAATGTTCATCATTGTAGTGCAATCACTACAAGGTCGTTAGTTCAAAAGAAGGCAGATCCTGGAGCTTTCACTATTCCTTGCACAATTGGGTCGTTGGATTTTGCCAAGGCGTTGTGCGATCTAGGTGCTAGCATCAATTTGATGCCACTATCCATCTACAAGAAGTTGGGGCTAGGCGACCCTACACCAACCAATATGAGGCTCGTGATGGCTGATAGGTCGGTAAAACGACCTGTGGGTATCTTGAATGATGTGTTGGTGAAGGTTTCTTCATTCATATTTCCTGCCGACTTCGTTATTCTAGATTGTAAGGAGGATTCTGAAGTTCCCATAATCCTGGGACGTCCTTTTCTTGCAACCGGAAGTGTGCTTATTGACATGAAAGATAATGAGCTTTTGTTCCGAATTAATGAGGAAGTAGTACGATTTGATATATGCAAAGTCATGAAGCAGCCCAGCGATATGAATGAGTTATTTGCAGCTGATGTTCATCAAGAGGATACGAAAGCATTATCTATAGAGAAACAACCTACTGTTGAGATTGTCTGCTGCGCCACTGAATGTTGAGCATGAGGATAATGAAGATTATGAAGAACTTATGGGTGATCTAACAGAAATAGAGTCTTATACTCCTAAGCAACCGGATTGTGATCTCAAGAATCAACCAACAGCAAAGACTCCCTTTGACGAGCCACCAATGCTAGAATTGCAAGAGCTCCCCGATTATCTAAGGTATGTGTTCTTAGAAAGTAGAAATATACTTCCGGAGAGTGCAGATGATTTAAGTGAACAGCACGTAGAAGCTCTCATCTCTGCTCTGAAGAGATACAAGAGAGCTATGGGTTGGACTATTGATGATATAATTGGTGACTCTCTGGGGAAATGTATGAGCCATCTCGAAGAAGATCGCATGCCCACAGGTAAGCCTCATTGTCGTCTAAATCCTTTTAGAAAATGATCCATCACTTATCTCGACGAAGTCTAAGTACTCGAGATAACTATGTCGTGCCACGACAATAAATAAGGCGCTAGATGGGAGGCAACCCATCGTTTTATCGTTTTATCATTTTGTCTTTCTTTCATTCTAGTACTTGTTTTGTTTTGCTAAATGAAAAATCCAAAAATAAGAGTCGTGCCACGACCAAAAATAAGGCGCTTGGTGGGAGGCAACCCATCGTACTAATCGTTTTCGTTTGGTTTTGAGCAAAAATAGGTGCAAGAAGTATTCAACGAGGAGATTGATTTCAATTGACGATTTGGACGCATTGTATGGTAAAGTCGGTAAGTTAGGAATGGTGATGCATAAGGCTATGGATTGAGCATTTCTCACGTCAAAATAGGCATCGAGGAAGGCTAGGCCTTGGTCAAACTAGGCCACGAACGATGCACAACCTATCCTATAGCCTAAGGTCTCGGAATCTAGTGTGCTATACACTATGCGCCGCCTATTCCTAGGTATGCTTTTGACTATGCGCCGCCTATGCTATGGCATTTGGTCTCAGTATCTCATATGCCATAGACTATGCGGCGCATATGTCTACAAATGCCATAGACTATGCGGCGCATATGTCCCATTATGCTATAGACAATACGCCGCATATGTCATGACTATGCCGAGCATTATGCTCCGCATATGTAGCATTTTTGTCTCCAAAACCGATTGTAAATGGGTCATAACCCGACCCATTCTCTTCCTATATAAAGGGGACTTAGTCTTAAAACATAACCATACTAAAAATTGACCCAAAGGCGCCGCACATCCATCCAAATCCTCTCAAAATTTTCTTTTTTTTGCTCTTCCAATTCACAAGAACATCTCCAAAGGCTTCAATCACGTAAGTACTCTTTTATTCTTCATCTATTTCTAGTAAGTACTACGTTCCTATGCCTATTATGAATTGCTACATCTTCAAAGATCATTGGTGATGTTAATGTGTTTGGATTGTTGATACACAACCATGTGAGTGAACATATACGTTAGGATAATCTTGACCGGTCTCCGACTTGAATTTGGTTTTAATAAGCATTGTTATACTATTTGCAGAATTCCATGGCTATGAACATTGCTTAATCTTGTTACTTGGATACTTACATGTTAGACTATCTCGTTCATCGGGATAAGACTTATAGTTGTCTACCGACATAGGAGGTTGTGATTGTTGAAAATAACTATACCATGATGTAACCCCTATGTAGTAGTGTTGTTATACTTAACATGAACGTAGTGCAATGGATGCAAGTAGTGATACATCACTGATCTTCTTGTCGGAAGATAGTTCCTAAAACGTATGTCGATGAATTCTGAGTAATCGATCACTTTCACCTCACTAGTTGGTGCCAACAACCTAAGTGTGGGGTGGTACCCCTACTGCCTGTGTATAGATTGTATCCATTGGGATTGTGCTACCACTAACACTATTTCTAGTCTCAGGTACAATGGAACCGAAAGCAAGACAAGGGAAGGAAAAGGCTACCACTTCCCAAAAGAGCAAGAAAGCAAGGAGAACCCTCCTCGATGCAAACACCTCGACTCACACTTGGAATTAAGTGGGATACTTATGAGGAACTTCTAAGGATGACGACTCTGATGATGATTCCAATGCAAGGGGTATGACCCCAGACATAGAGGATAAGTCCCGACTAAGTGTGGGGTGGTGGTATTGCATGCTATACTTCTCTATTCACATCTATGTTTGTTTTCTTTTGTTTCATTTTTGTTTCGTTTTGTTTTTTTTAGTAGTTAAAATTTTTTCTAGCTTCGCATGAAATTATTTTGATAGGCAGCATGAGATCATAGCAAGAGTATGTGCTACAATTGTGACTATTGAGACGTTTAGGCTCTATTTGTGACTCATTACGTGATATTGTGTGATTCAATTCCTTCAATTGTTGGGTCAAGAGTCTATATTACTTCCAATCAAGTCGACCATGTGCCTTGTGTGTGTGAGATTAATAGTATCTTCTATGTTTGTGGCTGATGCTAGAACTTGCCTGGTATAAATGCAAAGCGAAAATAAGGAGTGTAAGTTTAAGATATGATTGAGGCATTTCTTTGGCAACCTATATTTCTTTACCTTCAGTTTTACCTACCCATGGACATCATCCCTAGTTAAACCCTTTTGATCCTTTAGCCTATTTCTTTGACAACCTTGTATGTAAGCCTAATCCATTTTTTTTCAAGACCGTAATTTGATCCAAATTCCTAAGTGCTTTAAATTAAAAAAGTCATGTGACAACATAAGAGGAAATTGGGTAAGTATGATGCTTTAAATTGTAAATGGTGCTTGAATGTGTTATGGAAAAGAAAGTGCTATCATAAGAGGTATGTTGTGAAAAAGAAAAAGGAAAAGAAAGCTGAAAAGTGAGTTGTTCTTAAAATTGAAAAACAAAAGAGGAGAACAAGGGTGGTAGAATAAAAGAAAGAATAAAGGTTGAAAGAAAAAAGTGTCAATGATACAATGTGATGTACTAAAGCGCTTAGGAGCTTAGTCACTATTCCTGGCCAAAATAGTCCTACCCGTCCCTTAGCCTACATTACAACCATCAAAAGACCTACTTGATCCTAATCTTAACATTCTGACATTTAGTGGAGTACTACACTAAGGGCAAGCCTATGGTCATCAGTTGCTGCATACGAATTCTTTGTGAGAGCGAGAGAAAGGATATTTTGATACCCATGTTTGAAAAATATGATATATTTGTGAGTGATTATGGGTACTATATTGTGAGACACACATGGTTGATGAGTTTTGGATAGTTGTATATGATTCTATGCACTTTAACGTTTGCATGTGAGTTGATCACCATCACGAGTCTATACTTGAGGTTAAATAATTTTTACTTATAATCGGAAAGCTACTCTTGGTTGATAATCGTTGTGCTTGTCTTGATAAATGTTTTGTGTTGTTGCTGTAAAAACCTTAAGTCGACGCTTAGAAGGACATGATATTTCGTTCGAGGACGAACAAAGCTTCAAGTGTGGGGTGTTGATGATAGGCGAATTTACACACCTATATCAATATATTTTGCCCATATATTAGCCTAGTTTTGTGAACAAATTATATATTTTGGTTATTTATTTCATTAGCATAGTAGGAGTAGGATAGGAGTATTATAAATACCCTATCATGCTAGAGATTTTTAATTAACTCCTCCCTTAGTGGAGAGATACATTCAACAATTAATCTTCTTCCATCCCTCTCTTCTTCCACTACAACACTTCTAATCTACTCTTCTAATCTTTTCATCAATTCTTATCTTCTATTCTTAAATTCGACAACAAGAGAATCGTTACTTGCTAAGGAATCACGCCACACGCCTATCACCTAAGCCACACGCCATCAACCAAATATCTTGATATAATAACAATGCTAATCGTGATCTCCTTCGCATTCATGGGTAACTAAACTTCTCTGTTGGGGTTATGGAAGCCAAATGAGTTACTATCTATTGCTGTGAGTTTGTGAGTTCGAGACACGTATATTGCTTATATCATTATTCTCTTCATCTTAATCCACATTCTTTGCGGTTGCAAACGCAAGAATACGCCAGTCTAACATTTAACTTGTTCGAGAGAAAGGTTATTTGTCTGGAAAAGAGATAATGTCAAGGTAGTAGGACACCCTTTCCTATTAAAAAGCTAGTGCCGTAACTGGACTAACCTCTTGGAGAATTCGTACCGTTAGACACGCTTTAAGCTCGAGAGAGTTAAAGTGAAATAGTCCTTGTTTAGGTCGAGAGACGCTTGGATTTACCATCGACTACAATTCTCTATAAGCAATTGCATGTCAGAATTCTACACACTCATAGCCAATAGAGACGTATACCTCAGAAGGTGGACATAACCCCAACGCTTCAATTCTCATTGTTTACAACTTACGTAACAATCTTTCTCTCTTTACTTTGCTATTTTCAGCTTTTACTTTATTGTTTTCGTTACACATTACAATCCCCCCTTTTACGAGACTTGCACCAAAAGTTTAGTAATTTTGCTTACTTGTTGGCCAAGCTATTCCCTGTGGGATCGACACCCAACCCAGGTTGGGTTCTATATTTGCTAACGACCGCTTTACACTCCTACGAGAGCTGTAGATTGAGCGTTATCAACTGGTAGCAGTAGAGTCCTCCTTAGCTTGCGAATCTCTCGGAGCATCCTTGCTCTCATGACACCCAACTCCTATTATAAGTCATTAACCTACCTCTGAAGTTTTCGCATGGTGTCGCACAGAATAACAATATCGCAAATAGGATCAGCAATGTCTAGAACACACATATATTGACAAAAAACGTAAATACAAAAGTAAGGAAAAATTCGAATGTAATACAACGTATACTACCAACTGGTAGATTTACACAAAAAGAAAAACTTATCTTAATAAAAAAAGAATATGGTCTTTGAAAAGAAATGGTTGAAGATATAATATGAAAGACAAGATGTAAGAAATAAATAAAGTGGAGTAGAATGAACGAGTAAGGAGAGACCTATTTATAGATGATTCAATTTGAATTTGTTAGGCAAAAAGGAACGACTGTTCACCTCCATTTTATTAATTATATTTAAACTGGTGACTTTTTGATTACTGTGAAAAGTCATTACTTAATTAAATCACGTTGGTGAATTTTTGGTTATTGTGACAAGTCATGACTTTTCAACTTCTTAATATTAATTAGTTCTTTAAATTAAATAACCGTTTTCTCAATTAAATAATAGAAGACTTCTCACCTTTTCAATAACCATTTCTTTTAATAATTTATTGAGTTTTTGTAATAGATGGTCCATCTATTGCAATAGATAACCCATCTGTTGCAATAAATTTATCATATGTTGCAACAAATGGTCCATGTGTGCAACAGATGAACCATCTGTTGCAAAAGATGGGTTATTTATTGCGACAGATAGGTCATCTGTTGCGACAGATGGACCATCTGTTAGAGGAGCTGTTTTGGTTTCTTCTAATAGTTGATTCATTAGTTGCAACAAATGTGGAATTTAATTCATCAGCTATTTTGAATGTGTTAGACAAAAAGTCATGATTGTTCACCTCTTTTTTAATAATCATACACCTTAATTAATCCAAACTGATGACTTTTCGATTATATAAATTAAAAAAACCTATTTAAAATAAAAAAGGTGAAAAGTCCTGACTTTTCGCCTATTTAATATTAACATCAGTTATTAAAATTAAATAACCATTTTCTTACGATTTTAAATTATGTTTATCATTTATTTCCTTATTATTTATAAATAATTTTTTCTTAATAAATAATCGAAAAGTCATGACTTTTCACCTTTTCAATAATTTTTTAATAACCATTTTTAGTCCGTTTTTCCAATAGATGGGTCATCTGTTGAAATAGATCTGTCATCAATTCGAAGAACACAAACCAGTGGCAAGAACTGTATTATGTTCTTCGAGTAGATCTATTGCAAACGATGCGTCATTTGTTGTAAGAAGAGGTTTTGAGCTTTTCCAACAGATGACCCATCTATTGCAACATTGGTCATTTGCTGGTTGACCACAATCCAAATTGATGAATTACATTGTGTTCTTCGAATCAATGTCTATCTGTTGCAATACATGAGTAATCTGCTAAAAATATTTTTTGTAGTCTATCGTATTTAATTCATATTTTACCTCTTTTTATTGACGCAAAAGTTAATAAAAACATATTTTATATAATAAATAATATCATTTACATCCCCAAAAATGAGTTAAAATTATCAAAGTCCATATCAAACAACAATACAAGTTTATTATTGCAACGATCATGGTTCATTACATACGTAACCCTTGTTTTTTCTTGACGGACATGTAGTCCTTTGTCATTGAAGATGGTTACCTTTTGAGCCTCCGTAGTTTGGTCACTACTTCACGATGAAAACTGAAGATTAAAGATTGTTTGACATTGATGAGGTAGAAAGAATAAGGTGCATGTAGATGGATGGATCTTTTTTCATGCATGGTAGTTATGTATTACTAATCAGGTTATCGTGATAACACACATAAAGTATAATAATTTTGTGAATGCAATTTTTTACTGATTAGTCATTGATCCTTCAAACAAGATCCTGTATTTTATAGTTAAGTTCGATAGGTGCAAACTGATAAGGTTGAAGGATTCTAAGAAGGTGGTGTTGATACCCTGTTATTATTTAATGATAGTTTTGCTCATATTTTTGTGTTAAGTTCTGAGAATGGATCAATATTTGATGGCAGTGTAGAGATTCAATAGTGATTGGACTAATTTGAACGGTGTAATGAACTTTGAGAAGGCCTTTGAAGCTTCCTAGTGCAACAAACAAGAATGAAAAACCAATAGAAATTTCCCTAGTCCAAATTTATATTGATGGGTTGCTCGGGGAGACAACTATACAACAGAAGGTGCTTGGGAGAATATCTGTGCGGAAAGTGGAGTGGACAAGACCACATATCTACTCAGATATTCGAGGATGAATGGATACATTTTTGGAGACCTTCTCTTAAATAAGTGAAAGTGTATCCAAAAATTAAAATTTGTCTATCATTGTTGAAAAAAAAAAGGTAAAGTGGAGTGGAGAAGACTACATATCAACTCAGAGTTTACGGCTAAATGTTCTAACTGTCGGCAGGTTAAGGTTGAGCACCAACGACCTAGTGGTACACTTCAGGAGTTTAGCATCCATACTTGGAAGTGGGAGGTGGTAAATATGGATTTTATGATTGGATTGCCTCATACGCATCGTCATCACGATTCGATTTCG
The DNA here is from genome assembly GCA_030864225.1 of Capsicum baccatum var. pendulum. Lineage (NCBI taxonomy): Eukaryota > Viridiplantae > Streptophyta > Magnoliopsida > Solanales > Solanaceae > Capsicum > Capsicum baccatum. The sequence continues at coordinate 198,162,726 of CM061560.1, read as the reverse complement.
GTCATTATAGATAGAATGACCAAGTCTACCCATTTCTTACCTGTTCATACTTTGTATTTAGCTGAGGACTATGCTAGACTCTATCTCAAGGAGTTTGTAAAATTTCATGGGGTCCCGTTGTCTAGTATTTAAGACAAAGGTACTAAGTTTACCTCTCACTTTTGGAAGGATTTTCAGAAAGGTCTTGTTACCCAAGTTTATCTCAGTACAACTCTTCATCCTTAGACAGATGGTCAGGAAGAGAGGACCATTCAGTCTTTAGAGGATATGTTGAGGGCGTGTGTTATTGACTTTAAGGGTAGTTGGTATGACCACTTACCTTTGATTTAGTTCGCCTATAATAATATTTATCACTCTAGTATTTAGATGGTCTATTTGCGGCTCTCTGTGGAAGGAGATATGGATCTTCTATTGGTTGGTTTAAGGTAGGTAAGGCCACTTTAATAGGTCCAAATTCAGTTTTTGAGGCGATGAAGAAAGTTCGATTAATCTGGGAAAGGATGAAGACAACCCAAAGCCATCATAAATCTTTTACTGATATGAAGAGAAGGGATCTTGAGTTTGATATTGGTGACTTAGCCTATTTGAAAATTTTGCCTATGAAAGGAGTGAAGAGTTTTGGCAAGAAGGGGAACTCAGTCCCTTCTATGTTGGCCCATATAGAATTTTGAGCCATTTTTGGAAGGTATCTTATGATCTTGAGTTGCCTATAGATTTTAGCATCAGTACACCCAGTGTTTCATGTTTCTTTGTTAAAGAAATGCATTGGTGATTCAGCTTCTATTGTTCCTTTAGAAAATGTGGATGTTAAGGATAACCATTCCTAAGAAGAAGTCCAGTTGAGATCCTTGATCATCATATTCATAGGCTAAGGAATAATGAAGTTTCTTTGGTTAAGGTTCTATGGAGAAATTAGTCCATGGAGGGAGCTACTTGGGAAGCAGAAGCAGATATGTGAGCCTAGTATCCTTATCTTTTCCCCAAAAATCTAGACTCAGCTTGAGGTAATGGTTTTCTTTAGGATGATTCTTTTCGTTCTCTATTTTAGCTATGTAATTATTCTCATGTCACAACATGCATTAATGAAATCAGTTCGACTCATGTAGCATATACCATGTTTCAGAACCAGCTATTTGATTATGTTTCAGTTTATTAGTATTCAGTATAGACTCTCAGCATCCTTAGTACCTCAACTTAACCAGTCTCATTCGAGGATGAATGGTCTTAAGGGGGAGATATTGTAACATCCCATAAGACTCTAAGCATGTTTCAGATTTTAGTTGCATACTTAAGGGGTCCAAGGTATGAAGTTTTCACTAAGTGTTATGAACTTAGTAATTTTCAAGACCCTAAGACTTTGCCAATTTTATTTTTGGCCTTCCCGACCCTGAGATGTTGGTTTTTGAGTTGAAACATGTTTAGGGAGGTTAAGGGTATATCTCAAAAGAGTTTCAGGATTTTTAGATGGGATTTGAGGCGTGTTTGGACAACGGAGGTAGTAAGCCCCGTGATAGGGTCGCGCTGCGTGGGCCATTCCCAGGGAATAGGGTCCACATCGCGGAGGCCATTCCCAGGGAATAGTGTCCATGTCGCGAAGGACATTCCCTCAAAATTGGGTCTGTGCCGTGGAGATCACTCCTCCATTAGTCCAGCTTCACGATTAAGGGGGGTCAAAAAGGTAATTTGGTCCTTTCTCCTTAGTCCCAGTCGTCCAAAACATGATTTATAACACTTAAAAGGGCATTATTTTCCCATCTTCCTCAAAACAACTCAGATAAAAACCCTCTATTTCCCAAGAAAAATAATCCAAGCTTCTTCTATTAAGAACTCACGAATTTAAGCTCTAATTTCATAATTTCTTCAATAATCCATTCAATTAAGGTATGTGGGGTATTCATCAATGGGTTCCTTTCATCTATTGAGCCCAAAAATCCTCTTTTTGATATAAAGTATGAATTTTTCCTTCATTATGGAATTTCAGATGTTCAAGATAAATTTAATCCATGCTATTTCTTAGTAATTTGATTTCAATCTACGTCCACATATGATCCCATGTAAAATAAGTTATGGAATACTTCAAATTTCAAGTTTCTTATGTAAAATTTAAATTGAGTCCATGATAACTTATCCAATTAGTGCATTAATCCAAGTGTGTATATTGTCTTGCCAAGCTTAACTCATTTCAATTCATAAAATTCGTTAGCTTAACAAAATATCTTATGTTTAGGTCTTGGGACAATGATGTTATATCACTTTTTTAACATTGTTATCGTATTTAGTATTCATTTAGTGCTTCCGGGTTATGAACGCACGATCCTATGTGGTTTTTACATGTTTTTGTTTTCAAGTTACAAGTCAGTCAGACCATGTTTTATTATTTTATTCAGACTACCATGTTTATATTGAGCACTTATCAGTATAGTACCACATCATGTTACATCTATAATAATACCAGTGTCATTCAATTAAGAGTAGGATTTAGCACCAATCAAACCCAGGGATGAGGGCTCACCTGCTAGTAGAGGTTGAGACCTTTAGTAGCAATCCCTGAGTTCCAGAACTACGTAGCCAACGTAGGTATGAGAGGTCTTCCTGCCAGTAGTGGGTTACTCCCTAGTCCTTCAGGACACCAGCTTAGTGGATCCACAAAGCCATGTATTAGTACTCGTGGCAAAGTACTGACACCTTCTAACTGGGGTTACGGGTTGGACGCCAATTAGCTTAGATTGGGGCATGTCGGTTACATGATAGCTCCCACAGTTTTGGTCAGTACTCAGTCTATACAAGTTCAAGTTTTCTTGACCAAGTAATCAAATTTTCAGTTATTCAGATATTTGTTATTCAGTTATTCAGATCATTACAGTATATGTTTTTACTTAGTCTGGCATTCTCAATATTAGATATTCATGCATCCATGTTTAGTTGGTATATGTATTTTCAGTTAGTCCTTACCTCACATACCATTACATTTAAAGTACTGATCACATACCTTTCTCTTGCGCTATGTTATCTTATAACATAGGTTCGGACGCACAGTTTTTTGACCACCCTTAGGCAGCTTAGCAGTTCCCTGCAACAGTAGTGGTGAGTCCTCATCCATCGAGGACGTGATATGTTATTTTAGTTATTTCAACATTTCATTATGATTCAGTTAGTTGGAGTTAGTTGGGGGGTTTGTCCCATAAACTTCTTATATTTTAGAGGGTTTCAGAAAGACGGTCTAGTTTTTTGGTGTTTATTAGATACTTCAGACATGTTGTTGATGCATTTCAGTATTCAGATTAACAGTACCTTACTGGTTTATTTTCTACACAAGTTCTTTTACTTTCATTTTATTCAGTGCTCATAGCAGGTACCTGATCATGGGTTAGCTTGGGGTCACTTGTTGCCATAAGCACCGTGTCACGACCAAGGGATAGCTTCGGGTCATGACATTAAAACTTGAATACATGCCCCAATTTTTATATGAAACGACTTTATAACCCGCAAGTCCCAGGGAACTTTTCATATCATTTTCTACACTCTTCATTTTTCTAACCATTCTTTCTTGTTCTTCTGGCATGCCAGGCTTCTTGGTAAGAAATTTTGGTGGTCCCATTAACTTAAATATAGGCTTAGGAGTATAGTAGTGATCATCAAGAGTATTGAACATAGACTTATTAGTAGATTAGGAGAACAACCATTTGGTGGATAGCCATGAAATCCTTAGTAGAGGGTTGAGCAACAGAATTAAAGACGATATATGGTGTTGTCAATGTAGTAGGATTATATCGAGGATCTAGAGAAAGAGTGGTGGAAATATTGGATGCAGTTGATGTGGAATGAATTCTGAGGCATGTTGTGGTGCGTCAACAATAGTAGGAAACTGACTTTGCAATTGTGATGGAAAACTCAAGGTATTTGCAGGGTCAATATTGGGGAATGGTGGAGGAGGCAGCCCACTGGCCTAACCTCGGTATATTTTCATCATTTGTTGTCTTAGTCGCACAATCTCTTGCTTTGAAATCTCATTTCTTGAATCTTTGTCTGATCCATGATGTCACTCTCTATATCCTTGTTGGACATGAGTAACTCTTCCTTAGAATTGGTGTAATATGGACGACCAACCAAAATGTTACAAACCAATCACATTAAACTAACTGAACAAAAGAGATAACAAATGCATTAGAGTTCAACACTTCTTCAAAACCTTTTTTTTTCTTCTTTTTTTTTGAAAAGATCACCGAACCTTAGAAGGGCACCTATGTATCTCACCCTTGAGAAAGGAGAATCAGGTGTGCGTAGATTGTGAAGTTTGGCAACAAAATGGTCAATCAACTCTCTTTCTCTTTCTTTATTTTTCTTGAAACTTTAAAAAGGAAAAAAAATAACAAATTGTCAAAAGAATTAATGAAAATCTTTTTGAATTTTTTCAGCTTTAAAATTTCTATACAAAATGAAACCTATGATTACCAAAGAAAAATATCTTTTGGTATTTTGCTAAGAAGAAACATGTGAAACAACTAATCCAAAACAAGATTAAACATTTTTTTCTTCTTTTTTTTTCAAAAGATATTTACATAAATCTTTTTGAATTTTAAATTTTGAATTTCGTACAAAAATGAAACCTAAGACTATCAGAAGATAATCTTTTTATGTTTTTCTTTTTCAATGCGTATATGAAACACATACTTTAAAATGAAGAGTGAAGAAAATCTTTTTAGTTTTTTAAAATAAGATCACCGAACCCTAGAAGGGCTACCTACGTATCTAACTCCCGAGAGAGGAGAATCAGGAGTGCATAGTTCATCCAGATTGGACAATTAAATAATAAATAATAGACTAGAACACGACTTGAAAGACACAACCCAAAAGAGACAACGAAAACGTCAATAAAATGCTTTTTTTTTTAGTTTTAAGTTTGAAAGTTCATCTAAAAAGAAATAAACAATTACAAAAGAATTTTTTTTTTGGCATTTTCATTATATGAAATGTACAAAACTTGAAACAAAATCTTTTTGCATTTTTCTCTGTAAAAATGCATAGAACTCTTACCAAACAAAAAATCTTTATTGAAATTTTATAAGTTATGAAAGCATGCTGATTTTATGAAACACGTGCACAAGGAAAAAAATCTTTTCTGAGTTTTTGGTTGTGAAAACAAAAGAGATAAACAACTCATATACACTACGAAACTCTTTTGTTTCTTTTTTTTTTCGACACTCTTTTTTATTTTTCTTCCTTTCCTAAACACAAGTTCTCCCCCAAATCAGTTCGTAGAATGACTCTATTACCCTTAAAGATACAACAGTTATCACGTAGGGATACTTTAGGGGCGAGTCTCTTACAAAGGACCAGACAGGTCCCGCCAGGTCTCAATATGATGCAAATAAGCATGACCTAAAGGCTGGCATAGACTGAGGTCCATTAACAAGGATGTTCGTGGGAGCATATGGTCGATAGTGACTGCAATTGATTTTCACCTACTTCATATCAGCTGACGGCTCCCCTTTCTAAGGTAAGGGTGACTCAATAAAAGGTCATGTAATCCAAGACTTATTACGAAAGAAATAACTCAAAAAAACTGTAAACAAAGAGCATGTAGGTATCCAACAATGGTAAAATGATAACACATATTACAACACAAACAAATATCTATACACCTATAGTGCCAAACTAAGCCGATAAAACTCAAAATAAAGCTCGAATTCTAAAAATCTCCAGTAGAATCTCCATAGTTGTCACTCCCCTTCTGTTAAACCAAAAAGATTGACTAAGTTTTGAAAAGGTTTTATTATTAAAGTGATAAAAAAATTAAAATTTGTTTTGAAATAGACTTTTTACAATGAAACTCAGAGTCTCCACTTGGCATAAATATGGTCTGCCAAGACACCATTGAAAAATCTTTTTCAAAATGAGTTTTGACTCTTTAAAATTGATCCATGAACAGAGATTTAAGTTAAGGAATTCTGTGGACCAAGGAGAAGTTTTCAGGCGTAGAGTATATCAGCAAGTATCATGCTATGAAGTGAATAAACCAACAAAATACATAAACAAAACAAACAAACAAACCAAACAAAAATTCAAAACAAAATAATGTCCATAATTATACAATCGGAAAAATAGAAAAACGTGAAAATATAAATCATATTCTAAACTAGTCCTAGACTAAGCTCCACCAGATATTTTGGGTGGATCACTCACCATCTTCGATTACAACTCCCTCGGGGCATTCCTTGGATAAAACAATACAAATAACCTTGGGACATTCCCCGACCAAATGAGTACAATTGATCCAAATATGATAAAACAAAATCATTCAACAAATATTTCAAACATTCAAAAATCCATAAGCCCTAAATTTTGCCTACCCAAGCTACCACTTGCCTATCAATTTCAACCTAAAAATATGATACTATCAAATTTAATACAATGAACAGTTATTTAAACAACCATCACTGAATCAAAATAATCCATACTCAATTTTATCAATTTTCAACTCTCGTCCTCAAATTCATTTTAATCAATGATTAATTAATGTTAATATGAAATTAAAAAATCAAAGTCACAACGACAAAAATTGAAATTTCTCAAATACACTTTCATAATAGTCACATTATATTAAGATGAAATAAGAAGAGACAGAGTTAAAGAAATGGACCTCAATTGATGATTTCAATATACCGAGCTACTCAATTAGAAGATAGAACCACGTCCCGAACTTTAATCATGAATCCACCAACTTGAATTGATAACCTCAACTCCCAATTGACTCAAAACCAAGAAAAAAAATCAATCTAGAAGTCAAATTATCAAATTTTCAAACGTTGATTTATGGTTTTAATTTCTGGCAGGTGAATCAATTTGTGAATAAATAGAATTTTCGATGGTATTTCTTGAAGAAGAGGGTCAATTTTATGGTGGGTTTTTCTAGATGGTTTCAGGTGGGTTTGGGGGGGGGGGGGGGGGTTTGTCGGCCAATTATTGGCATTTTCTGGTGGGGGTTCTTTCGGTTAAAAATTAGCGGGGCTTAGGGATGTTTGATTGCTGGAAGAGATGGCGATTTCGACAAAAACCTCATTGAAACAAGCAGTTTTACCCTATTCCGTTTAGTCTCTCTATTTTTTCTCCTAATCTCTCAATTTCTCTCACCTATTTCTCTTTTTAATTCTCTAATGGATGCTATCCTTTTCTTTCCTTGTGTTACTATGTGCGTGAGTGTGTGAAAATTAGTGTTAATGGAAATAGAGTCTGTGTATGTGTGTTCCCATTTTTTATGCGTATGTGAGTATCTATAAATTTTGGTGAAAGAGAGAATAAAAACATAAAGGGGCAATTTGAGGAAGGGAGGGGATACGTGGGTTGGGAGTGTGGGGTAGAGTGTTGTGTTGTCAAATTTTTATAGGAGAAGTGGTAAATTTGATAGGATAATGATGTTTGAGGGAATATTAGGGATTAAATTTTTTAGAGGCTATTATTTTATTTTCTTGTAGGGAAATTATTCAATGGAAAGGGGTACATGGTAGGGTGAGGTACATGGGTAAATTTGGCTTTTGGGAGGTGCAAAATCATGTGCCTATATCATTCCCCTCTTTGGCTGTAAACACAAAGTGTTTCCAAATAAAGAAGTAGACAACGAGATAGAATTTTGACCGACCATTATTCGAATGGGTGAAATAGAAGGACAGAGGGCAATCGAGTCCTAATTTTAGGCATCTTACTTATCCCAGGGTATGTGGAAATCAAGTCACCTATAGTTCCAGGATTGAAAAAGAGGGACTATACTAAGTTGGAGAATCGAGTAAGGTCCCATTAAGGTTCTGATCCGTGGCTTGGTCATTACATCAAAAATATAAATTATAAGTTATCAGGATAAATGAATTATAAAATTCTTATCCATGCAGTTTCTCCTGATTCTTGTCTTGAGTATTCAATGCTTTCTCAAGTAATAACATATTCAATTTTCTTTGAACTGAATTTGTAAATAGATTCTTCTTCCATGCAAAATTTGGTGTTGGGTATAAACTCAAACATTAACCATGTTATTTTATATGGAATTTCTGAAGTTTGACCCAGGAATTTGAAAATCTTTATCCTATTCTTCAGGTGGGCTCCTGACTTACAATTTCTTCACCTTATTTCTTAACTATAACGCCCTGAGTTTTTGGAATTGGAATGCCACATGGTGCTCATGATCCCGAAGGACCATAAGCTAAGCCTTTTCTGATATCTGTACCTGAGAACTACATAATATACTAAAATAAATGCGAAAAATTGGCAGAAACTTGCCATAAGGTTCAATTATCTAAAAATACTCAATACTGAATACTAATACATCTATCCGAAAAGCCTCTAAAATTATCTGAACTCTGGAGTTAATGGGACATGTTCCCAACTAACTCCGTATACTAAAAATAAACTGAGTCTATTTTCATAATAAAATAAGGATCATCCTCGAATGAAGAGGACTCATTGCTACGTCTACTGCTGCTGACTAAGTCTAGACTGCTAAGGGTGCTTTGGATCTCATGCTACGTCTACTGCGCAAAAGAAAAGTATGCATCAGTACTTTAAATATACTGGTATTCTAGATGAGGTAAGGATAAATGCAAGGGCTTATGCATGAACATAGCTTAACTGACTAACATAAGAGTACTGAACGAGGACATATGCATAAATGCAAAAACCAAAATTGGAATCGCAGTAACACTGAATACGAACTCTAAATACTGGTTACTGAATACTGACTTACTAATGACTGAGTCTACTAGTACTGATGTATTAGTTTACTAATACTGAGAGACAGAATGACTGAGTCTATTGAGATTGATGTCTAATCTTGCTGATACTTATACTAATTTATTATATTTAAGATCAAGCTTATATAACGGGTGACCTATGATTTTACTGGTAATGATGCTTGATACTTGATAAACTGAATTTGAGATCAAGCCTATATAATAGGTGACCTCTGAGTCTACTAATAATGAATATAATTGTCTGAATCTGAGATCAAGCCATTATAATGGGTGATCTTTGAGTTTTCTGATAATGAATATGATTATCAGAATCTGAGATCAACCCTATATAAGGGGTGATCTCTGAGTCTACTGATAATGAATATGATTGTCTAAATCTGAGATCAAGCCAATATAATGGGTGATCTCTGAGAGGTAGTCAAGCCTAGTATAACGGGTGACTCCTCAGCTTAATTCTTTTACTGAGACTGAATCTGAAACTGAGACTATGGGAGGTAGTCAACTACCCGACATACCCCTTCTAGCTTCTTTAGGGTCTAACCAATAACCCCAGTTAGAAAGGTATCAGTACCATGCCACGGGTAAAGAAACTTATCTCTGAACCCAGGATGCCATGCCTAATATAATGGGTGACACCTGGTTAGAGCTAATCCTAATATAACGGGTGACTCCGAGGAGGCAGTTAAGCCAAATATGATGGGTGACTCCTCATCCTGTGCTAGCTACACAATTTTGGAGTGCAGGGATTGTTATTAGTAACTCTGCCTAAAATAATAGGGAAGCCGTCATCCCTACCCTCGCTTGGTGCTGAATCCTACTCCTAACTGAATAGACACTAAACTAATTCCTAGACTGTTCTAGACTGAGCTGAATCTGTTACTGGTCATCTTGCTTGACTGAGCTGATTGAATTTACTAGGTTCCGTTATCTGATGAAATGCTATTGAATTCATGTTAGCTTATTTAGTTTTACTGAAGTCTGAACTGTATACTGGATACTACTGAATACTATTGAATCGGAATTGAATACTAAGTTGGATTAGACTGATATTGAGACTGAATTGAACTAGTACTAAGATTACTAAATTTTCTTAAGTTCTGTACTGGCATAATTCTACTGATCATAGCACGACTGAAATTATCTTGAGACTGACTCGGCTCTAGACACGCAGCTAAATTTTTAGGTATAAATACCCCTAGGAATCAATAACATAAATAAATAAGACTGGACCACACTTGAGTATGATGACAATGAACTTTCATTCACAACACAATCAATACAATATATGGTCAATCACCTAAATGTCATAAATATATAAATGTATAGGAAATGCATACTAATACCTCATAGTTGTTCAATAAGGAATATACAAGGATAATAATGCATTCAACTTATCATAATACATTCACTAAGGCATTTCAACAAACGCTTGGCATGCACTAGTTATCACATAATTGGGAATTTCATGCTTAACATACTAAAAGGTCACTATTCTCTTTACTTAAGTATTTTATCAAACATATGGGGATCATGCTTTGGTTATATTACAGATTCTATTCTTAATTATCATGAATACATCAATATCATACAACTTGAAGAGGTTTTATCATGAACATCATACAATTCATCACATACTAGAATCAACTCTTGAAATTGGTAGTCTAAACCATGAATTAGAATTCAATAATAACATGAACTTCAATTTCAATTCACATGAATCATGAAAACTCATAAATATAAGATCTTTGAATTTAAAAAAGGATTCTTGAACTTCTTGGGTGGAACGAACCCAATAATCAACATCTGCATACCTTGTTATATAATTCTCGGAGGATTTACAGAGGAATCTTGATGACTTAGATCTTGAGATATGAACCCTAATGGTTGTTCTTGAAGAAAATTGAGAGAAAACTAGTATATTTGGGTGAATTAATGAGAAATCTCGTGTTAAAGAGCATATATAGGGGAATAAAAATGATTGTCTTTCCCTTGAAATTAAAATCTAGTACTGAAAAAAATCCAGATTTTACATGCTGGCGCAACGCGCCATAATCACGCCAGCTTATTGGAAATTGGACAATTGGAAAATTGAGCCTTGGCGTGACGCAGTGGAAATCACGTTGCCACCTTGGTTGCTAACTGGAAATCCACGCGATGCGGTGGAATCGCGGAGGTTTAGTGAAGTTTGATAATTGCCATTTTGGCTTTCTCCACGATGCGCTAAAGTACTAGGTGGTACACTATCTCACTAAAATGGCTCTAACTCTTCGCTCGAGTGTCGGATTTGGGAGAATTTGGTATCGATGGAAAGCTTATTTGATTTCCCACGGGATAAAAAGTCAAAATATTAAAAATTTCACATGGATAAAATATATTAATCTTTGATGCAAGATCTTTGATGTTCTAGAGATGAATTTGAACTAGGAGAAAGGTGGGGTATTACAATATCTCCACCTTGGGAACATTCATTCTCGAATGAGACTGATTAAGCTGAGTATACTAGTAGGCTAAACTTACTTGTTGGAGATGAACATGAGAAACTTGACTATATGACTGGAACTACTGATATACTGAGATTTCATATTGAATATGCATATCTAATGCATGGAATACGCAACTGAAGCTACTCATAAGCTGAATTCTCATAATGGAAATGCATATCGATGCATGAATTTGTGACTGAGTTTCTCTTGTGAATGCATGACTGTATACACTAAAGAACTGAACTCTTTCTAATGAACATGCATATCTAATGCATGAATATATATCTGATTATTGAATGCATGACTGAGTATGCAATGATAACAGATGCTAGCTTTGTGAGAAACATCTGAACATGCAACTGAATGGGTTTAAAGAATTGAAAACATCTGAGAATTATAGGGTATCTCCCCCTTAGGACACTATGCCCCTCTAAGAATACTTACTTCACCGAAACATTGAGGCAATGCACAAGGCACCTATGAACTGGATCATAACTGAACCTCAGAGAGCTGAAACTAATGCATGACTCATGAAGTAAACTTATCTTGCAACTACTAGGACTTTCCACCTTGGAATAGCTATCTTTCCTTGAGATTTCAGATAGCATGACTACATGGAAAGATGAGAAAACAAGCTACATGGATCTGACTGTCTGACTGCTAAACTAACTTGCTGGCTTTACTGACTAACTCATGCTGAAACTTATACTTAACTGAAGTACTTCTTCTGTACTCTTTAAACTATACTCTCCTCTTTAACTTCAAGTCATCACCATAAGTTTGAGAACACTTTACTAAACTCTGAACTGAACTACAATTAATCTACTCTAGAGTCTGGGGCATAACAATGCACATGAATAATAAACTTATCTAGAAAGTCTGCACCTAAAAGTATTAAAATCACTACTAATACTATCTTCTAGAATACAAATCTTAGCATTCTTTAGTTTTTGCCATCACCATCACATACCTACACTCCTTTTCGACACATGCTTGTCTCGCTAAACACATCATCTGCTTTTGTTGCTTTATCAACTACTAGGATCATACCTCCTAACTCACATCCACACTTTTACACTTAGTTTTTGATCAATAACCTTAAATTCTTGCATGCACTATTCAAGCCTACTGATTTAGCTCTTATACAACTATCCCCATGAATACATAATCTACTCGATATGGTTAATGCTATCCCAACTTTACTACTGCTAAACTCCTGGGTTCATGCTTCTAACTCTAGGTCATATGCTATCATAAGATTCTGAGAAAGGTGGGGTATTACAATATCTCCACCTTGGGAACATTCATTCTCGAATGAGACTGATTAAGCTGAGTATACTAGTAGGCTAAACTTACTTGTTGGAGATGAACATGAGAAACTTGACTATATGACTGGAACTACTGATATATTGAGATTTCATATTGAATATGCATATCTAATGCATGGAATACGCAACTGAAGCTACTCATAAGCTGAATTCTCATAATGGAAATGCATATCGATGCATGAATTTGTGACTGAGTTTCTCTTGTGAATGCATGACTGTATACACTAAAGAACTGAACTCTTTCTAATGAACATGCATATCTAATGCATGAATATATATCTGATTATTGAATGCATGACTGAGTATGCAATGATAACAGATGCTAGCTTTGTGAGAAACATCTGAACATGCAACTGAATGGGTTTAAAGAATTGAAAACATCTGAGAATTATAGGGTATCTCCCCCTTAGGACACTATGCCCCTCTAAGAATACTTACTTCACCGAAACATTGAGGCAATGCACAAGGCACCTATGAACTGGATCATAACTGAACCTCAGAGAGCTGAAACTAATGCATGACTCATGAAGTAAACTTATCTTGCAACTACTAGGACTTTCCACCTTGGAATAGCTATCTTTCCTTGAGATTTCAGATAGCATGACTACATGGAAAGATGAGAAAACAAGCTACATGGATCTGACTGTCTGACTGCTAAACTAACTTGCTGGCTTTACTGACTAACTCATGCTGAAACTTATACTTAACTGAAGTACTTCTTCTGTACTCTTTAAACTATACTCTCCTCTTTAACTTCAAGTCATCACCATAAGTTTGAGAACACTTTACTAAACTCTGAACTGAACTACAATTAATCTACTCTAGAGTCTGGGGCATAACAATGCACATGAATAATAAACTTATCTAGAAAGTCTGCACCTAAAAGTATTAAAATCACTACTAATACTATCTTCTAGAATACAAATCTTAGCATTCTTTAGTTTTTGCCATCACCATCACATACCTACACTCCTTTTCGACACATGCTTGTCTCGCTAAACACATCATCTGCTTTTGTTGCTTTATCAACTACTAGGATCATACCTCCTAACTCACATCCACACTTTTACACTTAGTTTTTGATCAATAACCTTAAATTCTTGCATGCACTATTCAAGCCTACTGATTTAGCTCTTATACAACTATCCCCATGAATACATAATCTACTCGATATGGTTAATGCTATCCCAACTTTACTACTGCTAAACTCCTGGGTTCATGCTTCTAACTCTAGGTCATATGCTATCATAAGATTCTGAGAAAGGATCTAATGAAATACTACTGAGCATGTGGGCGATCCCATAACTATCTGTAGGGACGGTCTGAGAAAGCTCTATCTCTAGGACTTTGATCTTCACTATTTCTATTAACTTGAAGGTAATGTGGAGTTGACATGAGTGGAGCATGCTGAGAATCTACATAACTTTCTTAGAGGACCTTTCTATAGCATGATTTGAGACATAAAAGAAGGGAACTTTTCCTAAAATATCTTATAGCCTCCTGTACATAAATGTGGCACGCAATACACCCAAGCACAAGACTCTACTAGATGTGACTTTTAGACTTCCTAGGATACTATTAAACCTTAGGCTCTGATACCAAGTTTGTAATGCCCTGATTTTTTGGAACCAAAATACCACATGGTGCTCATGATCTCGAAGGACCACAAGCTAACCCTTTTTTGATATATGTACCTGAGCACTGCATAATATACTAAAATAAATGCAAAAAACTGGCAGAAACTTGCCATAAGGTTCAAATATCTAATAATACCTAAATACTAAAAACTGAATATTAATATATCTATTCGTAAAGCCTCTAAACTTATCTGAACTATGGAGTTGATGGGGCATATCCCCAACTAACTCCGTCTACTAAAAATAAAATGAGTCTAATGCCATAATAAAATAAGGATCATCCTCAAATGAAGAGGACTCACTGATATGTCTACTCTACTGATTGAGTCTGGACTGCTAAGGGTTCTCTGGATCTCGCACTTCGGAACCTATGGTATAAGACACCATAGCGCAAGAGAAAAGTTTACATTAGTACTTTGAATGTACTGATATGCAAGATGAGGTAAGTCTAAATACAAGGGCTTGTGCATGAGCATAGCTTAACTAAATAACATAAGAGTACTGAATAAGGACAAATGCATGAATACACAAACCAAAATAGGAATCGCAGTAACACTGAATAACAACTCTAACTACTGGTTTTTGAATATTGACTTATTGATGACTAAGTCTAATAGTACTAATGTCTGAGTTTACTAATACTGAGAGATAGAATAACTGAGTCTATTGAGATTGATGTCTAATCCTGCTGATAATGGGTGACTTCTCAACTAAATTCTTTTACTGAGACTGAATCTAAAATTGAGACTGTGCAAGGTAGTCATCTGACTGATATGCCCCTTCTAAGTTGTTTGGGGTCCAACCTGTAACCCCAGTTGGAAGGGTGTCAATACCGTGCCATGGGTAAAGAAGCTTCTCTGTAAACCGAGGATGCCATGCCTAATATAATGGGTGACACCTGGTTATAGCCAACTCTAATATAATGGGTGACTCAGAGGAGGTAGTCAAGCCTAATATAACAGGTGACTCCTCATCCTTTGCTAGCTACATAGCTCTAGAGTGTAGGGATTGTTATTAATGACTCTAACTAAAATAATGGGGAAGAAATCATCTCTGCCCTCGCTCGATGCTGAATCCTCCTCCCAGCTGAATAGACATTGAATTGATTCCTAGACTGAGCTGATTCTGTTACTAGTCATCTTGATTGACTGAGCTGATTGAATTTACTTGGTTTTGTTATCAGACGGAATGCTACTAATTCTTATTAGCTTACTGAGTGTCACTGAAGTTTGAACTGAATACTACTGAATACTATACTACTAAATACTACTGAATCATAATTGAATACTGTGTTGGATTAGACTGATACTGAGACTGAAGTGAACTAGTGCTAAGATTACTGAACTTTCATAAGTTTTGTACTAGCTGAATTCTACTGATCATAGCACGACTAAAATTATCTTGAGACCGACTTGGCACTAAACACGCATCCAAATTTTCGGGTATAAATACCCCCAGGACTCGATAGCATAAATAAATAAGATAGGACCACACTTGAGTATTATGACAATGGACTTTTATTCATAACACAATCAATATGATATCTCGTCAATCACTTGAATGTCATAAACATGTAAATATATAGGGAATGCATACTAATAGCTCATAGTTGTTCAATAAGGAATACACATGAATAAGAATGCATGCAACTTATCATAATACATTCACTAAGGCATTTCAACAAACTCTTGTCATGCACTAGTTATCACATATTGGGAATTTCATGCTTAACATACTAAAGAGGGCACTATTCTCTTTACTTAAGCATTCTATCAAACATATGGGGAGCATGCTTTGGTTATACCACAGATTCTTTTCTTAATTATCATGAATACATCAATATTATACAACTTGAAGAGGGTTTATCATGAACATCATACAATTCGTCACATAATAGAATCAACTCTTAAAATTGGTAGTCTAAATCATGAATTAGAATTCAATAATAACATGAACTTTAATTTCAATTCACATGATAATGAAAACTCAGAAATATAAGATCTTTGATTTAGAAAAGGATTCTTGAACTTCTTGGGTGGAAGGAACCCAAGAATCAACATTTGCATACCTTGTTATATGATTCTCGAAAGATTTACGGAGGAATCTTGATGACTTGGGTCTTGATCTATGAACCCTAATGGTTGTTCTTGAAGAAAATTGAGAGAAAACTATTATATTTGGGTGAAATAATAATAAATTTCATGTTAAAGAGCATATATAGGGGAAGAAAAATGACCATCTTGCCCTTGGAATTAAAATTTGGAACTAAAAAAATTCTGATTTTAAATGATGGCGCCACACGCCATAACCGTGCCAACTTACTAGAAATTGAAAAATTGGAAAACTGAGGCTTGGCGTGACGTGGTAGAAATTGCGTTGCCACCTTGGTTGCTAACTGGAAATCCACCGCAAAGCGGTGGAATCACGGAGATTTACTGGATTTTGACAATTGCTATTTTAGCTTGCTCTGCGATGTGCTAAAGTACCAGGTGGTACACTGTCTCACTAAAATGACTCTAACTCTTCGCCTGAGTGTTGGATTTGGGTGAATATGGTATCGATGGAATGCATATTCAATTTTTCACGGGATAAAAAGTCAAAATCTTAAAAATTTCACATGGAATAAAATTATTCATCTTTGAAGCATGATCTTTGATGTTCTAGAGATGAATTTGAACTAGGAGAAGGGTGGGGGTGTTACATTAACCTTTAATTTCTTCATCCTGTTCTCCCGGTAGTCTCCCAAATTGCTATTTTTCAATCTATTGACCTTCAATTTCTTTACCTTATTGCCTGTCATTTAATTTTCTCACCCTATTCTCCAGGCAAGCTTCTGACTTCCTATTTTTTTAATTTGTTGACCTTTGATTTCATCACCATGTTCTTCGAACGGGCTCCTGACTTGTAATATTTTCATTTTATTGACTTTTAATTTCATCACCCTATTCTCTGGGTGGACTCCCGACTTGCAATTTTATCACCCTTTTCTCTGGGTGGGCTCTCGATTTGCAATTTCATCATCCTATTCTCCAGGAGGTCTTCTGACTTTCAATATCCTCTCCAGGCGGGCTACCAACTTGCAATTTCATCACCCAATTCTTCGAGCGGGCTCTTGACTTGCAATTTTATCATCTTATTCTCTAGGCAGACTCCCAACTTATAATTTTATCACCCTGTCTTCCGAGTGAGCTCCTGACTTGCACTTTCGTCACCCTGTTCTTTGGATGGGCTCCTGACTTGCAATTTCATTATTTCATTCTCTGAGTAGTCTCCCGACTTGCAGTTTTATCACCTTATTCTTTGGTAGTGCTCCTGACTTGTAATTTTATCACCCAGTTCTCTGAGCATGCTTCCAACTTTCAATTTTGATACCTTGTTCTATAGGCAGGCTCCTAACTTGCAATTTCATTACCATGTTCCAAGAGCAGGCTCCCGAATTGCAATTCTATCACCTTATTCTCTGGGCGGGCTCCCTGCTTGTAATTTCATTACCCTATTCTCCAGGTAGGCTCCTGACTTACAATTTTCTCACCCTATTCTAAAGGCAGGTTCCTGAATTCAAAATCAAAACTAGAACGAAAATCATCTCAAACAAAGATTATAATAAAGAAAGATTCCACTTTCCAGAAAAATAAAGTTTCATTTTCTAGGAGGGTGATCCGACAAAAAATTAGATCTCGATGTTATTATTTTTTTGATTTAAATTATATATTTTTATAAAAACTTAAGAAAATAGTTTTTGAAAATTATAAAATCAGTCTTTAAAACCTTAAATGTCACGACCTGAACCAGGTCCTGGTCGTGACGGGTATCTCAAGTCTACCGAGGACTAGAGACCACCTCCTTTGCCTTGTCAAACAGGACATAATATAACAAGCAATGAATGAATTTCGAACATATAACAAGATAGAGCTGAGTTTTGAACATATAATAAGATAGGAAACTCAATTAACTCGGAAAGAAATCTAAGAATTTCAACAACCATCCCAATCCACAGTAACCCACAAGCCTCTAAGAAACCAACCTCAATCTAAGTGGGGATATTCACCCAATGATAGCCCAAAATAAATCGAAAGATAGTCTATGACATAGAGAAACCAAAGCATCAAATAAGGGTCTTCCGAAGAATGAAAGCTCACCATTTCAAGATGACTCACGAACAATCTAGGGATAACCTAACACTCCATAGAAAAAGAAGAAGTATCTTCATTCCTTGCATTGTATGGGGATTTTAATACCCTGCAAGATTCTAGACTCGTTTCCATCTCCTAGATGCATGTTTACGGGGGTATAAGGCATTAATTTCACACTAAGTACAAAAGACTTAGCCATTTCAAGACCCCAAGAACATGAATATTTTATGTTTGGCGTTCTCAAGTTTGAAACTTTGATTTATGAGTTGAAATATATTTAGGAAAGTAGAAAGGGTCATATGAAAAAGTTTTAGAATTTTTTGAATAGGTCCAGGGTATTTTTGGACCTTGGAGGTAGAATACCTCTGCATTTTAGATGTGTCACAGAGGTTGGATCACCGTGATAGCCTCCGTGCCATGGAGGTTAGTCTGCACAATAACCTCCGTGCCATGGAGGATAGCTTCCGTGCCACGAAGGCTGTATTTTTCTTCATTCTTTATTAAGGGTCCAAGAGGCATCTTAGTCTTTTACCCTTATCCCAAATGCCTAATTGACAAATTAAAACCCTGAGAAGGGAATCAATTGCCCTATTCTTCATCAATTATCATACCTAAATTCATCCCACTTTCCCAAGAATGTACAAATTCAAGTTTCTCTTCACGGATTCAAGCATTCAAGTTCCAATTCCAAGCTTCTTCTTCAAGAATTCAAGCAATAAAGGTATGTAGGATTCTATTCTAATTAAGCAATAAAGAAATTGAGTACCAAAATCCCAATTTATTCAAGTATGAATTTCTTATCCTCTTTTACAAAATATCGATGTTAATTATGAATTAGACCTATATTTTCTTAGTAATTTTGAATTCAAGCCATGTCAATAAGTTTCCCTAAGTGAATTATGCATTTTATGCTTTAAATTCCAATCACCCATGTTATGTATAGTTGAAACTATGTTAACTTACTAATTCATGAATTAAATTATGTGATCATGATATCCTCCTAAGTTTAACATATCCCCATGCCTAAAGATCATGACTTCCATCAGTTTAATGAAGTGTGCTATGTTTGAGTATCTGAATCATGACTTTTTACCAGTATTTTAAATGGTGTTATCATATTTAAAGTGTCATTCAATGCTGACGGGTTTTGAAAACTCGATACCTCTGTGTATGTACATGTTTCCATTTTCAAGTAACAAAGCAGTTAGACCATTATTTTATTATCATATTCAGATTATCATGTTCATGCTGAGCACTTATCAGTACAGAACTATGGCATATTAAGCAAATAATAGTACTAGTGTCATTCAGTTGGAAGAAACACTTAACATTGAGCGAACGCAGGGATGGAGGCTCCCCCGTCAGTTAGGAAAGAGCCATTAGTAGAAGTCCTTAAGTACCATACCTACGACGTTATAAGACCCCACAAAAATTCTAAGCTTAATTCAGCCCTATAGGTTTGTCAAGGGATTCCAGACTTAGAATATTTTAGCTAAGTACTCAGCCTTAGTGTTATTTTAACTTACGAAGGTTGACAATCTTATTTTGTGACCTTTACGTTCATTAAATGTTGATGTTTAGGTTGATTTATGATTAGGAATGTTTGTAGGTGTTTTTTGACAAGTTTTAGATTTTTTGGACTTTGTTTGAAGCTTCGTTGGAATCCCAAAATAGTGGATCAATGCGATTTTAGAACACCGCATCGACTATCATGTTGATTACTATTTTACCTAGCTACCAGCATCTAATTCCAATTTATCGTTGCAAATATGGCGCGACGCGTTGGCTATTGCATCGATGCCATCGATGTGCTGCATCGACCTGCACGTCGGTAACCCAGTTTTCTGTCATTAAAAGACCACAGTCTTGAGGGTATTTAGTTCTTTTTCCCTCGACCCTCATCCCCCAAAATACAAAATTAAACTCCCTATAGAACAATTATAGTCATTCTTTGTCAAATTTTCTCGAGAATAAAACCCTAAAAGATACAATTTCAAATCAAGAACTCAAGATTCAACCATAAACTTTCAGAAATGCTTCAACACAAGTATGTGAAGTGTTCATCCAAGGGTTACTTACACCCTTGGATTCCAAGAATCTCTTTTGAACTTGAAGTAATTGATTTTTTGATTTCCATGGTTGGAATTAAAGTGTATCCATGATTGCTATTTGGATTAAGTTCCTAATTCATGATTATATACATATATATCATGTAAAATTGATTATTATATGTGTAGATTCATGTGAATCCTTGATAAACCATTGACTTGTGAAATTAGAGATGAATTATGATGCTCACTTGTTGTTCAATACTATGTGCATATACTATGCTCACCAAGTGCTTGATAAAATCATGTCAAGTTAGCTTATGTGCAAGTTATATCATGCAAGTGTTTGTCAAAATGCTCCAATGAATGAATGATGATCACGTTTATAGTTTATATGCTTCATGTTATGCCATGTCTCTTAATTTATGCTATTGAGTCCTGGAGGTACTTGTATCCAACAATTTAGCTAATTACCTAGAGCCATGGTCAGTTATAGAATAGTATCAGTCACGACATGATTAGTAGTACTCTCAGTCAGTTATAGAATTCAGGAAAACTCAGTAGAATCCATATTAGTCCAGTCTAATTCAGTATCCAGTTTATAGCTAAGTAAACTCAGTCAGCTAACAGAATTTTGTAGTATTTCTTCAGTCAATGGAACTCAGTGAGCTTAGTTCAGCTTAGTTAAATAGTAATCTCAGTAATCATTCAGTCTAACCTAGTACAGATTAGAAATCAGTTCAGTGTCTATTTAGTTGAGAGTAGGATTCAGCATCAAGTTAACCCAGGGATGGGGGCATTCCTCCCAGTAGGGGGTTTAACCAGTAACAGCTATCCCTGTGTTACAGAACTATATAGCCAACGTAGGTTGAGGTATCTTCCTGCCAGACATTATGGGGGTTAATACTTCTCATCCGAGTTACTCTGCCAGTGAGGGTTGATGACAGAGCTTCCTATCAGAGAGGGTTAATTTATAGCTTGTCCTTACCCGTGGCACGGTATTGACACCCTTCCAACTGAGGTTATAGGTTGGACCCCA
Organism: Capsicum baccatum var. pendulum; assembly: GCA_030864225.1. NCBI lineage: Eukaryota > Viridiplantae > Streptophyta > Magnoliopsida > Solanales > Solanaceae > Capsicum > Capsicum baccatum. The sequence goes on along the minus strand of CM061560.1, from coordinate 198,141,320 downwards.
ATTTATTTAGAGAGGGGCATGTCGGTTAGATAATTACCTCTCACAGTCTCAATTCCAATCCCAGTCTTAGAATAGAACGCAGTTCAGTTCTACAGATTCAAGACTATCAAACATAGTCACTCAGCTCAATACAGAACTTAGTATAGTTCCATAGTATTTAGAACTATCAGATATAATACTAGAATAGTTATGACAGTAGGTACCAGTTATGGGTTAGTTTATGGTCCTTTGGGATTATGGGCACCGTGTAGCATCCGGGGTACAGACTCGAGGCATTACAGATGCCACCGTAGATTATGAGGGGTTCTCCATCAGTTAGGCATGAACCATTAGTAGCAGTTCCTAAGTTCCAAACCTAAAATTCCACTGTAGATTATGAGGGGTCCTTCGTTAGTTAGGCATGACACGCTCATCGTTTGAAATATCATCCTTATGGATCCATATCATCAGTCATGTATTGCTACCCTGACAAGGTACCACCACCTTTCTAATTGGGGTTACAAGTTGGACTTAGATAGCTCAGATTAGGGCATATCGGTTGTATCTAACTCCCACAGTCTCAGTTTAATATTCAGACTATATCAGATCAGGTTTGCATAACCAAGTGTACAATTTTCAGACATTCAGTTACTCATGTTATACAGTTTATCTCAGTTTATGATTTACTTGGTCTTGTAGTTTTTTTTACATGTTCATGCATCCATGTTTAGTATCCGTATATAATTCAGTTAGCCCCTACCACACATATTAGTACATTCAAAGTACTGACCGTATACTCTCTTTTGTGCTATATTGATTCCACAATATAGGTTCAGATGCTCAGTTTCTTGATTGCTGTTAGCCAACTCAGTGACCCCTAATAGTAGTAGTGGTGAGTCCTCGTCCATTGAAGACAAGGTTTTTTCAGTAATTTTTAGTACTTCTTCATGTTTAGTTAGTTGAAGTTTATTGGGGGGTTTGTCCTATCAACTCCACATACCTTAGAGGCTTTCAGAATAGATGTTTAGATATTTAGATGTTTAGATATGCAGATTTGTTTTCAAGATCTTTTATAGTTATTAAAAAATATTGGTAGTTGTTTCCTTATCCTACCTTGACAGTAATTATATCAGTCCAGCTTCTGCATATAAAAATTTATTATCATTTTACTCATTGCTTATAGAAGGTACCAGATCATGGGTTAGCTTGGGGTATCTTGTGTCCTTAAGTATCATGTCACGACTAGGGGGTAGCCTCAGGCCATAACAAAAGTTGGTATTAGAGCCTAAGGTTTCAAAGCATCTTAGGGTTTCTAAAAGCTGCATTAAGCAGAGTCTTATGCATGGGTGTGAAGTGCACCACATTTAGAGGCAAGAGGCTACGAGATGATTTAGGAAAAGTTTCCTTTCTTTTAGTATTCGTATCATGTAAAAGAGCATGAGCTCTATTATATTTCCTCTTTCTAACTCGCTTTTATTTCATTTACAAAAAATGCTTCCCTGAAGAAATAATGCAAGAAGGAACGAGGATTACCCCGCACCACCATCTATTCAGGAAGATCCTCTGAACTATTATGTTTCTCATGTTGAATTTAGGGATTTTTTCATAACTTTTGTCCATTTTTTGGCTGCTCAAAATAACCAGTAGGTTGTTTTCTAACCAATCTAGTAATGAATACAACTATAGCTAGGATCCAATACTTTACTCAGATGAATCCTCTATTGTTTTTGGATCCAAGTCTAAGGAGGATCTATAAGAGTTTCTGGACTATGTGCAGAAGGTGACCAACCTTATAGGTGTTAATTTAAGTAAGAGCACTGACTTAGCTACTTATCAGTTGTAAGGAGTAGCTCATACTTGGTTTAAGTAGCAGAAGGAGAATAGAGATGTTGAGGCATGACCTATAAAATGGGAGCAGTTTTCCATGGGGTTCTTAGACCAATTCTTCCCACTTAAGTTGAGGGAGTCTAAGGTGCAGGAGTTTACAAATATGAAGTAGGATAGCATGAGTGTGAAAGAGTACTCGCTCAAGTTCACCTAGTTGGCGAGGTATGCTCCGACTAGGGTGGTCGATTCTAGATCCAGGATGGGTAAGTTTATATATCAGAAGTTTTTAAGGAATTGGTTATGGATTGCAAGATAGCTATGTTGATCAAGGAGATGGATCTCTCTAGATTGATGATCCATGTTCAACAGATTTAGGAGGAGAAATTTAAAAAGAAGGGAAAGGAGAATAAGAGGGCCAAAACAAGTAGCTTTAGATTTTCTCAGCAAAGGTCTAATGGAAGAAATCGTTCTCTGTTCTGTCAAAAATTCTCAGCTCTATCCCCATCTTCAACCTGCATGCCAGTGCCTAAGTTCAAGAAGAAAAATCGGGATAGAGCACCAGGCCTTAAGTCTTATAGTAGTATAAATAGTAGTTGCACCAATCCGCTTTACATAAAGTATTTTAAAAATCATCAGGGTGAGTATAGATAAATTAGTGATACGTGTTTTAGAAGTGGCAAGTCAGGCCCTAGGATAAGGGAATATCAAGTGGGTATGTGGAAGGGTAGAAATAATCGCCAACAGTGTCAAGATAATCCTTTAGCAGCCCAGCAGACTACCTTACTCAACCGGGTGCCACTTTTAGTAACACCAGTGGACAGCGTCAAAATTGACTTTCTGCTCTCCAGACTCAACATGAGTAGGAAAGTTCTCTTGATATGGTTACGGGTGCGTTACAAGTTTTCCATCTTTATGTTTATGCATTGTTAGACCCTGGAGCTTTACTTTCCTTTGTGACTCTTTATATAGCTGTAGACTTTGGTGTCAGTCCCAATATATTAGCAAAGCCTTTCTCAGTGTCTACCCCAATGGGTAGTTTATTATATCCAGATGGATATACAGAAACTACCCGGTCATAGTGTCTAAGAAAGTTACTTCAGTTGACCTTGTAGAGTTAGAGATAAATGATTTGGATATGATTCACAACATGGATTGGCTCTATTCATGTTATTATTAAGTTAATTGTATAAATAGAATTATTCAATTCCAATTTCCTAATAATCCTATTATCAAATAGAGAGGTAGTACTTTAGTGCCTAAGGGTCAGTTTGTTTCCTATCTTAAGGCAAGAAAAACGATATCCAAGGGATACATTTACCTTCTTGTATGGGTCAAAGACTGAAACTCTAAAAATCCAAGTCTTAAGTCAATTCTAGAAGTTAATGAATTCTCCAGAAGTATTCCCTAAAAATCTTCCTTAAGTTCCTCCTAAAAGGGAAATTGACTTCGGAATAGATATCCTTCCAGATACCTAGCCTATCTCAATTCCACCTTATAGAATGGCTCCAACTGAGCTTTATAAATTAAAGGAATAGTTGAAAGATATCTTAGATAAGGGTTTTATTAGGCCTAGTGTTTATTCATGGGGTGCTCTAGTCCTCTTCGTTTGCAAGAAAGATGGTTCCCTCAGAATGTGCATTGACTACCGTTAATTGAACAAAATCACAATAAAGAATAAGTATTATCTCTCTAGGATTGATGACTTGTTCAACCAACTTAAGGGTGCAAGCTATTTCTCTAAGATAGACCTTAGTTTTAGCTATCATCAGCTTAGAGTCAGAGAATGTGATATCCCAAAGATAGACTTCAGAACTTGGTATGGTTACTTCGAATTCCTAGTTATGTCTTTTAGACTGACGAGTGCTCCTACAAATTTTATGAACTTAATGAATAGGGTGTTCAATCAATACTTGGAAATATTCGTCATAGTCTTCATGGATGATATCCTCATCTATTCTCGTAGTGAAGGTGATCACACAGACTATTTGAGGGTTGTTTTATAGACCCTTAAATATCACAAGTTATTTTATATATTTTGTAAGTGCAAATTCTACCTGAGATTAGTAGTTTTCCTTGGTCACATTATTTTCGATGATGGCATTTGAGTTGATCCTCAAAAGACTGGGGCAGTAAGAAATTCGCCTAAACCCATCTCTCTATAAAACATCAGGAGTTTAGCGGGTTTAGCCAATTACTAGCGATAGTTTGCTGAAGGGTTTTCTTCTATTGCTTCTGCCATATCCTAATTGATTCAAAATTAAGTCAAATTTTAGTGGTTAGATTCCTGTGAGAAGAGTTTTCAGGAGTTGAAGACTCACGTCACTTCCACTCTAGTATTGACTTTACCAGATAACACAGATAGGTTTGTAATTTATTGTGATAATTTTAGAGTTGGTCTTGGTTATATGTTAATACAGCGAGGTAAGTTCATAGCCTATGCATCTAGATAGCTTAAACCCCATAAGAAGTATTACCCAATTCATGACCTTGAGTTAGCAGCAGTTGTCTTTGCTTTAAAGATTTGGAGGCATTATATTTATGGGGTTCATGCTGACATATTCATAAATCATAAGAGTTTATGGTATTTGTTCACTTAGAAGGATCTAAATCTTCATATGAGAAAGTGGATTGAATTATTGAAAGACTATGATATGAGTGTGTTATATCATTCAAGTAAGGCTAATGAAGTGGGTGATGCCCTTAGTAAACTATCTATGGGAAGTATTGCGCATATTGAGAAGGGTAAAAAGGAGTTAGATTGTGAGGTTTACCATCTTGATAAGTTAGGTGTTTGCTTGGTAAATTCAGCCGAAGGTAGTACATGGGTTCAGAATAGTTCAGAATCTTTATTGGTTGCCAAAGTGAAAGAAAGCAAGACGGGGATCCTAGTTTGGTCTAGTTGAAAAAGACACTTAGAGATCAGAAGGTAGAGGTTTTCTCCCAAGGGGGAGATGGTGTGCGTCATTGTCAAGGTAGGTTATGTGTTCCATGTGTTTATGGTTTGTGATAGCGAATATTAGCTGAAGTGCATGGTGCGCGATATTATATCTACCTAGGAGACACTAAGATGTACCATGATTTATGAGAAATCTATTGGTGGAGTGATATGGAGAAAGGTATTGCAGAATCTGTGGCCACCTGCTTTAATTATCAGCAGGTTAAGGTTGAGTATAAAATTCCTAGTGGTATGCTTTAGGAGTTTAGCATCCCCACTTAGAAGTGGGAAGTGGTGAACATGGATTTTGTGACAAGGTTGCCTGATATAAGTTGTCAACATGATTCAATTTTGGTCATTGTAGATCGAATGAACAAGTCAACCTATTTCCCAGCAGTTCATATTTTGTATTCAGTTGAGGATTATTCTAGACTCTATCTGAAGGAGTTGGTAAAGTTGCATGGGGTTCTTTTGACCATTATATCAAATAGAGGTACTCAGTTTACCTCTCACTTTTGGAAGGATTTTCAGAAAGGTCTTGATACCCAAGTTCATCTCAATATAACTTTTTATCCTCAAGAAAGATGGTCAGGTAGAGCGTATCATTCATACCTTAGAGGACATGTTTAAAGCTTGTGTTATCGACTTTAAGGGTAGTTAGTATGACCACTTACCTTTGATTAAGTTTACCTACAGCAACAACTATCACTCCAGCATTCAGATGGCTCTATTTGAGGCTCTCTATAGAAGGAGATGTAGATCTGCTATTGGTTGGTTTGATGTAGTTGAGGCTGCTTTAGTAGGGCCAAGTTCATTTTATGAGGTGATGGGGAAAGTTTAGTTGATTCGAGAAAGGCTGAAGATAACCCAAAGCCGATAGAAATCATATGCAGATGTGAGGAGAGAAGACCTTGATTTTGATGTTGGTGACTAGGTTTATTTGAAAAATTTTCAAATGAAAGGGGTGAAGCGATTTGGCAAGAAGGGGAAGCTAAGTCCCCCGCTATGTTGGCCTATATAGATTTGTGAGCCGTTTTGGCAAGGTAGCTTATGAGTAAGAGTTGCCTATAGATTTAACATCAGTACATCCAAAGATTTATATCTCTTTGCTAAAGAAATCTATTAGTGACTAAGCTTCTGTTGTTCCTTTAGAAAGTATGGATGTGAAAGATAGCCATTATTATGAATAAGTCCTAGTTGATATCTTTGACCGTCAGATTTTTAGGTTAAGGAATAAATAAGTTCCCTTGGTTAAAGTGTTATGTAAAAATCAGTCCATTGAGGGAGCTACTTGGGAAGCAAAAGAAGATATGCGAGCCAATTATCCCCATCTTTTCTCTACGAATTTAGAGTAGCTTAAGGAAATAGTTTCTCTTAAATTGATTCTATCATTTTCTATCTCAGCTATCCAACCATCCTCATGTCATTTCATGGATTTTTGAATTCAGTTCAGTCTATGTATCATATTTCAGATTCGATTATCAAATCTTGATTCAGCTCATAAGTACTCAGTGCACGATCTCAATTTTTCTTAGTATCTCAGCTTATAACCAGTTTTATTCGGGGATGAATAATCCTAAGAGGGAGATATTGTAATACCCTGCAGATTGTAGACACGTTTCCAGATCCTAGACGCATGTTTACAGGGGTCTAAGACATTTATTTCACACTAAGTACAAAAGACTTAGCCATTTTAAGACCCCAAGAATGTGAACATTTTATTTTCGGCCTTCCCGAGTCCGAAACGTTTATTTATGAGTTGAAATATGTTTTGGGATGTTAAAAGAGTCATTCGAAAGAGTTTTGGAATTTTTGAAATAGGTTTGGGGTATTTTTGGACCTCGAAGGCAGAATACCTCTGCATTTTGGATGTGTCACAGAGGTTGGATCTCCGCGTTAGCCTGTGTTACACAGAGCTTAGTCTCCACGATAACGTCCATGACACGGATGCTAGCCTCCATAAGAGCCTTCGTACCACAGAGGTTGTATTTTTCTAGCATTCTTCATTAAAGGTCCAAGGGGCATTTTGGTCTTTCCCCCTTATCCCAAACGCCCAATTGATGAATTGTAACCCCAAGAGGGGCATTAATTGGCCCGTTCTCTATTAGTTATCATACGTAAACTCATCCCCCTTTCCCAAGAACATAAAAATTTATGCTTCTCTTTAAGGATTGAAGCATTCAAGTTCCCATTCCAAGCTTCTTCTTTAAGAATTCAAGCAATTAAGGTATGTGGGGTATTCATCAATGGTTCCTTCTACCCATTGAGTCCTAAAATCCCTTTTTGTTCCAATATGAATTTCTTATCCTTTTTATGAAATATCAATGTTAATTATGAATTTAAACTATATTTTCTTAGTAGTTTTGAATTCAAACCATATCAATAAGTTTCCCCATGTGAATTATGAACTTTATGCTTTAAATTTCAATCACCTATATTATGCATAGTTGAAACCATGTTAACTTACCAGTTCATGAATTAAACCATATGATCATGTTATCCTCCCAAGTTTAACATATCCAGATGCCTAAAGATCATGGTTTCCATCAGTTTAGTGAAGTGTTCTATGTTTGGATCTCTGAATCATGACTTTGTACTAGTATTTTAAATGATGTTATTGTATTTATAGTGTCAGACCATGATTTTATTACCTTATTCAGATTATCATGTTCATTCTGAGCACTTATCAGTACAATACCATGTCATGTTAAACAAATAATAATACCAGTGTCATTCAGTTGGGAGTAACACTTAGCACTGAGCAAACACAGAGATAGTAGTTGCCCCGTCAGTTATGCATGAGTCATTAGTAGGAGTCCCTAAGTTCCAGACCTACGGAGCCATCATAGATTATAAGGGGTCCCGTCAGTTTGGAATGAAACCCTCGTACTTTGGGTCATCATCCTTGTGGATCCACATTGTTAGTCATGTGTTGGTACTGCTGGCAAGGTACCAACATCCTTCCAACCGGGGTTACATATTGGACCCCGATGGCTCAAATTGGGGCATTTCTATTGTAGTTAGCTCCCACAGTCTTAGTTCAATATTCATACTATATTAGATCAGGTTTGCATGGCCAAATGTACAGTTTTCAAACATTCAGTTACTCATTATCTCAGCTTATGATTAATTGGTCTTGCATTCATTTTACATGTTCATGCATCCACATGTATTTTTGTTAGCCACTACCTCATGTACCAGTACATTTAAAGTACTGACAACATACTTTTTTGTACTATATAGATTTCATAATATAGGTTCGGACGCTCAGTTCCCCGATCGATCTTAGCCAGCTCAGTGACCCTCAGCAGCAGTAGTGGTGAGTCCTACTCCATCGAGGATAAGGTTTTTTCATTATTTTCAGTACTTTTTCATGTTTAGTCAGTTGAAGTTAGTAGGGGGGTTGGTCCCATAAACTCCACGTCTTAGAGGCTTTCAGACTAGATATTCAGATATTCAGATGTTTAGATAAGAAGATTTGTTTTCAAGATCTTTTATCAGTAATTCAAACATGTTGGTATTGGTTTCCATATCCTACCTTGACAGTAATTATATCAGTTCAGCTTCCACGTATGAAAATTAATTATTATTTCACTTAGTTCTCAAAGCAGGTACTAGATCATGGGTTAGCTTGGGGTCACATGTAGACTTAAGCATCGTGTGACGACCAGGGGGTAGCCTCAGGTTGTGACAGGGATACATCGTCTGGAGACGATTAGCAGGGTGAGTGCTAGCATGTAACTCAGGAAAGGGATAAAATAATGTCATGATAATGTTAGTCCAAAACCATTCAAAAACCATTGCACATAATCATATATATATATATATACAATATTTCATGATAGGGAATAAGGTTTAGCATGCGAGTTAAAACATTAGCCTAGACTGTGTAGCTTAACTATCATAAAAACACCCATAGGCTATATGGGTCTAGCTCCCCTTATTGAAATGACCCCAGTGCGTGTTAGTTGCACAAACCAACGATATCCAAGAAACACCAAAGAATTCCCTAAACTTACGTCAATCTAGGATACATATATATACATATTGTGTGAAGCAAGTGCACGATCATCAAGATCAACCCTTATGCTGGAAAATGTGAGTTTCCAGTATCAGTCCTTCGGGACCTCCAGCTTACAATTAAAATAAGTTTCACACAACCTATCCATTTAACCAATAATTGTCCGTTTAGGCATAAACCTTAGGTATCTTCATACCCTTACGCTTGCAAGCTCATAATATACATTTTCAACTCCATTAACTTGAGGGAATGCCTCAACCTCATTTTATTTATTAAATCAGTGTGGGGGAATGACACAAACCCTTTTGTTCATTAAATCAAGTTTAGGGAATGCCTCGACCCCATTTAGTTTATCAAATAAACTCGGGGGAATGCCTCGACCCCCGAGCTTCCAATTTAAAATAAAAAATGGCCACAAGGCCTTCAAAACCATTTTCCATCCATTTAACCTTTTATGTAATACAACAATATATGTGAGTAAGTCAACCCATCTGACAAATCATATTCGAATCCAATTACACAAGTGGGTTGAGGGAACACAATTTCTAAAACTAAATTCCAACAAAAATCATCAATTTGGGGGAATACCTCGACACCCTTTCCAATTCCCATACCCATGCACCTAATTAGTTAAAAAAACATTGATAAATCATAAAAAATACATATAAAATTAAGAAGAGAGGTAAATTCCTGAAAGAATCACAATTATGGAGAGAAATCACCACTTGGAAGCTCTAAATGATCAACCTTGGGAAACCCTAGCTTGTTTTTGACTTAGGGATTTGGGAGAGTTTAAGAGCATGCCTGATTATGTTCTTGGATTATAATGAGGTCCCAAAAGGTTTTAAGGTCCTGGTTCATAATTGGGGAAAAGTGGAAATGTCCAAAGTTCCCATAATGAAACATTGAGAAAATTTGTTGCCCAGTCATTACGGGTCACCTTACGTCTTTTAACGATTGACTATAAGTCATACCTTAGACTTATAGTTTGGGAAGTGTCCTAAGGAATCCCTACTATTGACTCTACAATTCATACCATACAACTCATAATTTCACATTACAACTCGTATGGTCTTAATCATACCTAGGACAGAAACATTGGTTCCTATACTGTTCACCCTACGATTGGGGCAGTGTGACTAGTAATGAGTCTTTGTGACTCGTGAAATCCTAGTTGTAACCACTAGAAAACCCAGAGCACCCTTAACTAGCCACCCTATGACTTCAGACCTGCGACAGGTAAGGAGACCTTACAACTCATTGGGTGAGTCGTTGTTTGGGTAGTAAGCTTATATCTCAAAATTTTGAATGGCCAAAATTCAGGGGTGTTACATTCTCCCCTAGGATCATTCATCCCTGAATGATGATTCAAGACATCCATTAGCTTGATTATAAGAAAGAATGCAACCACAATTTTCTTTACAAAGGGAGAAAACAAAGATGATAAGGAAAACGCATATCGTAAGCACGATTGTCTAATCTGGGGAACAAGAATGTATACTTGGACTTCATTTCCTCCTCAGCTTCCCAAGTAGCTTCTTGCACCTTTAGGTTCCTCCATAAAACCTTTACCAAAGCCACGTCCTTAGTCCTCAAATAATGGACTTGCCTATCCAAAATCTCAACCAGGACTTCCTCATAAGACAAGGAATCCAATATACTAACACTCTAAATAGGCACAATAAAAAAAAAGATCACCCACATACTTCTTCAGCATCGAAACATGGAACACCGATGAATAGAACCTAAACTCGAAGTCAAATCAAACTCATAAGCAAAATTACCCACTCTCCTCAAAATTGAGTACACACTCACATAATAGGGACTGAGCTTTCCTTCATTCCAAATCTCATCACTCCCTTCATGGGAGACACCTTCAAAAACACCCAATATCCAACCTCAAACTCTAACTCCCTTTACCTCACATCTGAATAGGACTTTTGCTGACTGTGAGTAGTCTTAAGTCTATCCTGAATAACCTTCACCTTTTCCATGGCCTGGTGAACCAAGTTTGGACCGCCCAACCTAGTTTCATTAACTTCAAATCACCCAATAGGAGATCTACAACTCCTTTTATAAAAAGACTCAATTGGAGCCATTCTAATAATCGAGTGATAACTATTATTATAAGCAAACTCGATGAAAGAAAAATGATCCACCAAACTACCACCAAAATCAACCACACAGCCCTTTAGCATATCTTCTAAAGTTTGAATGGTCCTTTATGATTGTCCTTCCATCTGAGAGTAGAATACGGTGCTAAGGTTCACCCGTGTGACCAAGCCTTACTAAAACGAATGTCAAAAGTTAGAAAAGAACTTTGTGCCTCGATTGAAATAACGGAAACTAGAGCACGTTGCAGTTTAACTATCTCCTGAATAAACAACTTCGCATAATCCTATCTCTGGTGTGAGTAGTCCTTACAGACAAGAAGTGAGCAGAGTTAGTCATCCTATCCATGATGACCCAAATTGAATCATACTTATTACGAGACCGCAGAAGACCAGTAACAAAATCTATGTTAATTACCTCCCACTTCCACATAGGAAACTCAATCACTTGAGACAATATACCAGGCCTCAAGTGGCCAACCTTCACTTGTTGACAGACCAAGAACTTAGCTACAAAATTAGCTACATATCTCTTCATGTTGTTCCACCAATAGATCTCCTTTAAGTTATGATATATCTTTATCGAACCATGATAAACTATGTACCTCGACTGATGAGCCTCAATCAAAAGTCTTTCCCACAACTCATCAACATCAAAAAAGCACAATCTACCTTGGTACCTCAAGATACCATCTCCACCAATCTTAAATGCCATGACCTTTTGCTGACCTAACTCATCCTTGATCTACATCAAGATAGGATCCAAAACGTTCTTCTCCTTCACCTCTGCACTAAGAGATAACTTTACCATCACTTGTCCAATTATACCTCTATCTTCAAAATTCAAAAGACAAACTCTAAGATTAGCCAATCGGTGAATGTCCTACACCAAACCTTACTTCTCTTAATCTACATAAGAAAATCAAACCATGGACGACCTGCTAAGAGCATCAACAACCATATTAGATTTACCTGGATGGTAATAAAGACTCATATCATAGTCCTTGAGCAACTTAAGCCATCTCCTATACTTGAGATTCTACTACTTTAGGGTGAATACATACTGTAAGCTTTCATGATCTGAGAATATATCCATATGAACCCCATACAATTAATAAAACAAAATCTTTGAAGCAAACACAAAAACCGCCAACTCCAAATCATGAGTCGGATAATTCCTTTCATAAACTTTCAGCTACCTAGAAGCATAGGCCGCAACCTTACCATACTATTTTGAGACAAGGCCTAGTCCTGCAAATGATGCATCACAATAAATAACAGAACCATCAACGCCCTCGGGCAGGGTAAAAACCAGTGCAGAAGTCAACTTGTCCTTTAAATTCTCAAAACTACCCCCACAAGAATTGAACCACAGAAACTTCATCTTTTTTTGAGTCAACTTGTTCAACAGAGCAGTAGTAGATAAAAAACTTTCCACAAACCTCCTATAATAATCGGCTAAACCCAAGAAGATATGAATGTCGATTGGAGTCATGGGTCTAGACCACTTTTTAACTGCTTCAACTTTCTGGGAATCTACCATGATCCCCTCACAAGAAACAACTTGACCAAGAAAGGTCACACTATTCAACCAAAGTTCACACTTCAAAAACTTACCATACAAACACTGATCCTTAAGATTCTACAACACTACTCAAAGGTGATTGGCATGATCCTCCCCACTCTTAAAAAATACAAAGATGTTATCAATAAACATAATGACAAACAAATCCAAAAACATCCTAAACACCCAATTCATAAGATCCATGAGTGCCTCCAAAGCATTACTGTAAGACCCTAAAAAATTCTCTCATAGTCTGAGCCTTTGAGCGTGTTCAGTAAAGTGTTAATCCTGACCTAAAAGGTTGAGAAGTGTATTCCCAAGTGAAAAGTATTTTGAACAGTGTATAATGTACCTAATATCAACTTTTTGTCATGTAGAGACTTGAATAAGATTTTCGTCGATACCAATTTTTTCAAAATCTAACATCGAATAAGGAAGTTTTGGCCATTTTATAGAAAGCAGTCATAACTGTCCAGGTGCGACGGTTGGGTTGACGGACCATCGAGCTTGCGATGGACCATCTCCCAGACCATCATAACCAAGTTATTAGTCCTAGTATGATAACCGAGATGACAGACCGACAAGCTAGCGATGGACCGTTGCTAGGACCACCGCTGCTGAGGTAGTGTAGCCTCATCCTGGACAATGTGCGATGGAAAATCCAACAAAGTATTGGGTTTGCGACGGACCATCACTATGACCATCGCATTGAGGAAGTGTGTTCTTTTTCCAACCAATGTGCGACGGATGATCCACCATCAGACTAAGCAACAGACCGTTGCTTCGACCATCGTGGCCCCCGTTCAACATTTTAAACTTATTTTAAAAAGGGATTTTTGGTCTTTTCCACTCTTTTTAGCCCCTATTTATACCTGATTAAGGCTCACAACATTATTTATCCTCTTCAATATCAAAAGATAGGGTTTCTAAAAAATCAAAACCCTTATTTATTCTTCAAGAAATGTCAAGAAAAATCAAAAAATCAAGATTCCCTCTAAGAGCCTTCAAGAAAGAGTTTCCTAAGGTACGTAGATATTGATTCTTTGGTCCCTTTCACCAAAGAAGATCAAGAATCCTTTTCAAAATTCAAAGCTTCTTATGATTATGAGTTTTGATGATTCATGTGAATTAAAATTCAAGTTCATGCTATTATTGAGTTTTAATTCATGTTTGTTTACAAGGTTTTCAAGCTTTGACCCTAGTATGTGATATTCATGTGATGTTCATGATAAACCCTCTTCAAGTTGCTTGTTAAGTGTTGTGTTCATGTCAATTAAGTGTAGAAATTGTTTAATAAGCAAAGCATGCTCCCCATATGTTCGATAAAATGCTTATGTGAAGAAATTAGAGCCATTATAGCATAATGAGTAGAAATCCCTAATTGTGTGCAAGCCAATGCATGCCAAGTGTTTGTTGAAAAGACTTAGTGAATGAATTATGGCATGATAGCATGAAATCCCCTAATTATGTGTTCTTTAATGCTTAAAAATTGTTTGATACAAGACCTTATTGAATGGAGTATGAGTGAATAGCATGTCTCCCTATATTATCACATGTTTATGATTCCTAAATGCTTAAAGAGATGGTTTAGTGATTGGGATGGTGAATGAATGTCCATGGTTTTGATTATTCAAGCATGGTTATGTTTTACTTTTATGTTATCGAGTCCTGGGGGTATTTATACCTGACAATTTAATTGCAGTGAAGAGCCAGTGTTAGTTTTCACGATAATCTCAGTCGGGCCACGATTCTCAAAACTCAGTGAGTTATAGAACTCTGTACTCTCAGACAGATACAAAACTTAAGAAATCTCAGTAATCTCAGTATTTCTAGTATTCTAGATTCAGTTCAGTACTCAGCTCAAATTTAGTAGAATTCAAGTGTTCAGTTTGGTACTCAGTATCATGCAGTCAGATAACGAGATTTAGTAATATTCTATCAGATACAAAACCAAGTAAATTCAGTGTAACTCAGTATGGTCATTCAATAAATATGATCAGTAATAGATTCAGATTAGTTTAAGTTTAGTTAAGAATCAGTTTAGAGTCTTTCAGTTGGGAGTAGGAGCTAGCACCGAGTGAGTGCAGGGACGACAGCTCCCCGTTAGAGAGGCAGAGTCATTAGGAGCCATCCCTGAACTCCAAAACTTGGTAGCTAGCATAGGAGAAGGAGTCACCCATTAGAATAAGGCTTGACAATTATACTACCTTAGGCTTGACTTTCTGTGAGGGTCATCGATTAGAGAGGCTTGAATAGAGTAGAGGTCTTTACCGGTGGCATGATATTGACACCCTTCCAGCCAGAGTTATAGGTTGGACCCCACCAGTTTAGATTAAGGGAATGTTGGTTAAGTGAGAACTCCCACAGTTACAGTTTTAGTATTAGTCTTCAGAGTAGAATTCAGAAATCAGGACTGTCAGATATAGTCACCTATCTCAGTAAGGAACTCAGATAGTTTTATTGATTCATGGACCACCCACTAGATAGGCATGGTCTCACATAAACATATTCAGTTGAGTAATATTATTATCAGATCCAGAGATCACCCGTTAGATAGGATTGATCTCAGTCTCAGATTCAGTTGAGTAATCTCATTATCAGATTCAAAGATTACCTGTACGATAGGCTTGATCTCAGTACCAGATTCAGTTGACTATTCTCATTATTAGATCCAGAGATCACCCATTAGATAGGCTTGATCTCAGTCTCAGATTCAGTTTAGTAATCTTATTATCTAATCTAGAAGTCACCTATTAGATAGGCTTGATGTCAATCTCAAATTTAGTTGAGTAATCTCATTATTAGATATAGAGATTACCCATTAGATAGGCTTGATCTCAATCTCAGATTTAGTTGAGTAATCTCATTATCAGATGCAGAGATCACCCTTTAGATAGGCTTAATCTCAGTCTCAGATTCAGTTGAGTAATCTTATTATCAGATCTAGAGATCACCCGTTAGATAGGCTTAAACTCAGTCTCAGATTCAGTAGAGTATTCTCATTATCAAATTTAGAGATCCTCTACTAGATTGGTTCGATCTAAGATAAAATCTCTTGTTGTCATTGATAGTAAATTTAGGGATCATCCGTTAGAGAAGTTTGATCTCCAATTCAATTAGGTAAGAGTACCAAGTTTAGAGTGTAGTCATTGATGTGATTAGATTCAGTTAATCAGCTCCAGTAACATCAATTTTCGAGACCACTCGCTAGAGAGGACTGGTCTCAACTCCAGTACTCGGTTATCGATATCAGAAGATTCAGTTATTCAGTATCTCTATATTAGTAGTGAGTTTAGATAATAGTAAAGTAGTATTTGAGTTTCAGTATTCAGAGTCATGATGATTTCAGTTATGGTTTGTGCATTCATGCATATGTCCTCATTCAGTACACTCATGATTATTCAATTAAGTGATTGTTCATGGATAAGACCTTGCATTTAGCCTTACCTCATATTCATACTCAGTACATTTTCATGCACTAATGCATTTGTGATATGATATTTTATTTTACACCATAGGTTCAAAGGAACGAGATCCAGAGTACCCCTAGTAGCTAAATCCCAGTCAGCAGCAGTAGACGTAGCAGTGAGTCCTCTTTATTCGAGGATGATATTTAATTTATTATCATATCAAATTTAGTTTATTTTTAGTAGATGGATTTAGTTAGGGACATATCCCATCAACTCCATAGTTTTGATAGTTTAGAGGCTTTTCGGACAGATGTATTAATTTTTAGTTTTCAGTTTTGAGTATTCTAGATATTTTGAACCTTATGGCTAGTTTTTTCCTATTTTTTCTATTCATTACAGATATTATGCAGTGCTCAGGTATAGATATCAGTAGAGGGTTAGCTTGTGGTCCTACGAGATCATAAGCACCGTGTGACATTCTCATTCCAGAAAATCAGATCGTTACAAACTTGGTATCAGAGCCTAAGGTTTAATAGTGTCCTAGGATTCTAAAAATCCGCATCTAGTAGAGTTTTATGCATGGGTCTATTGCGCTCCACATTTATGTACAAACGTCTATAGGATGTTTTTAGGAACATTTTCCCTTCTTTTAGTATTCATGTTATGCGAGTGAGCATGAGATCAAGTTGATCTTTAGTCTAATACACCTATTTATTCCATTTATAGAGTATGCCTCCTCACAGAGGTAGTGCCCATAGGATTGATGACCAGCCATCTCAGCCAGTAGATCCTGAGAATAAGAGTGTGTCACGTGCTGTGTTTCGAGTAGCTTTTCATGTGCTAGCTCAAGCTGTGATGACTAATGTTCCGGGGAACCGTCAGGCTATGACCCCACCTCCAAAAAATAGGGGTTCAGTCGTAACCAGAATTAGAGATTTTATGAGGATGAGCCTGCCAGAATTCTTTGGGTCAGTAGCAGGTGAGGACCCACAACTTTATCTAGAGGAGGTAAGAAAGATCACCCAAATTATGCATGTTTCTGAAGAGAAGAGTGTAGAGTTAGCGTCCTATAGGCTGAAGGATATTGCTCATGATTGGGTAGTGATGTGGAAGAAGAGTAGAGAGAAGGATGCAACTCCTTTAACTTGGAAGGAGTTTCAAGATGCCTGTTTAGATAAGTTTTTCCCGTTGGAGATGAGGGAAGCTAAGGTAGAAGAGTTCATGAACCTAATGCAAGGCTCCATGATAGTGAAATAGTATTTTCTTAAGTTTAACTAGTTAGCTAAGTATGCTCCTGACTTGATAGCTGACCCTAGAGTGAGTATGAGTATATTTGTAATTGGTGTGTTTGGGTCAGTGTTGAAAGAGTGTAGAACCGCTATGATTAATAAAGATATGGACCTTTCTAGACTGATGATGCATGTGTAGTAAATTAAGGCAGATAAAATAAAAGAAAGAGAGAGAGTGAGTAAGAGAGCCAGAGCAGGCAGTCATGGTTTTTCTTAGGCAGGGTCCCGGGGTCGTAGCCGTTCTTAGTGCCAGACCCCAAAGCCCTGAGTAGTGCTTATGGTGTTCGTACCTATCCGCTTTGTAGAGAGTATGGCAAGAGCCACCTAGGCGTGTGTAGAGCCGACAGTGATGTGTGCTTTCGGTGTGGTAGGCCAGGTCATAAAATACAAGAATGTAGATTGCTAGCTCAGAGGGGTAGAGAGTTTTATCAGCAGGGTGCCTCTTTCGATACCAGTAGTGGTCAGCGTCAGAACAGACTCTATGCACTTCAGGCCCACCATGATCAGGAAAGGTTCCTTGATATAGATTCGGGTATGTTATGAGTCCTTCATATTTATGATATGCATTGTTAGATCCTTTGCTCTCATTTTGAGCTTATATGACAGCATGAGTCATGCATTAGTTTTAGATCTCAGTCGATCAATCATGAACCAGTTCGTAGGTGCCTCGTGCACCGCCCCAGTATTGCAGCAAAGTGTGTTTAGAGGGACATAGAGTCTCAAAGGCGAGATACCCCATGATATTACAATTCTTTTAAGTCTTTAGACTCATTCAGTTGAATGTTCAAACTTTTCTTATGAAGTTAACATCAGTTATCATTGCATAGCCATTCATGCTTTTGGGAGTAAGTACAGTCAATCATTCATGCATTAGATATGAATGTTCAGTAGAAAGAATTTAGTTTTTCAAGGTATTCGGTCATGCATTCATGAGAGAAATTCAGTTATGGATCCATGCATCAGATATGCATGTCTATTATGAGAATTTAGCTTATGAGTAGCTTTAGTAAAGTATTCCATGCATCAGATATGCGTGTCCAGTATGAGAGCTCAGTATGTCAGTAGTTCTAGTTGCATGATCATCTTTTAGATTCTCTCGTTCCTTAAGTAAGTTTAGTTGATTAGTTTTCTTAGCATATTGTAAGACCCTACAAAATTCTCTTGTAGTCTGAGCATTAAAGTGTGTTTAGTAAAGTGTTAATCCAGTCCTAAAAGGTTAAGAAGTGTCTTCCCAAGTGAAAAGTATTTTGAACTATGTATAATCTCCCTAATATTGACTTTGTGTCATATATATATTTGAATAAGATTTTTGTCGATACCAATTTTGTCAAAATCCGACATTGAACGAGGAAGTTATGTCCGTTTTACAGAAAGTAGTCGAAACCGCCCAAGTGTGACAACCGATGATAAACCTAAGGCGTGCCGATGATGATTCTTGGGTCCTTTTCATCCAAGAAGCTCAAGAATCCTTTTCAAAATTTAAATCTTCTTATATTTATGAGTTTTCATGATTCATGTTAATTAAAATTGAAGTTCATGCTACTATTGAGTTTTAATTCATGTTTGTTTACAAGGTTTTCAAGCTTTGACCTTAGTATGTGATAGTCATGTGATGTTCATGATAAACCCTCTTCAAGTTGCTTGTTAAGTGTTGTGTTCATGTCAATTAAGTGTAGAGATTATTTAATAAGCACAGTATGCTCCCCATATGTTCGATAAAATGCTTATGTGAAGAAATTAGAGCCATTATAGCATAATGATTAGAAATCCCTAATTGTGTGCAAGCCCATACATGCCAAGTTCTTGTTGAAAAGCCTTAGTGAATGATATGTGGCATGATAGCATAAAATCAACGAATTATGTGTTCTTTAATGCATGCTAATTGTTTTATGCAAGACCTTGTTGAATGGAGTATGAGTCAATAACATATCTTTCTATATAATCACATGTTTAAGATTCCTAAATGCTTGAAGAGATGTTTTAGTGATTGTGATGGTGAATGAATGTCCATGGTTTTGATTATTCAAGAATGGATGTTTTAATTTTATGTTATCGAGTCCTAGGGGTATTTATACCCGACAATTTAAATACAGTCTAGAGCAAGTGTTAGTTTTCCCAATAATATCAGTCAAGCCATAATTCTCAAAACTCAGTGAGTTATAGAACTCTGTACTCTCAGACAGATACAAAACTTAAGATATCTCAGAAATCTCAATAATCTCAGTATTTCTAGTATTCTAGCTTTAGTTTAGTACTCAACTCAGATTTAGTAGAATTCAAGTGTTCAGTTTGGTACTCAGTATCATGCAGTCAGATAACGAGATTTAGTAGTATTCTGTCAGATACAGAACCAAGTAAATTCAGTGTAACTCAGTATGGTCATTCGAAAAATATGATCAGTAATAGATTCAACTTAGTTTAAGTTTAGTTAAGAATCAGTTTAGATTCATTCAGTTGGGAGTAGGAGTTAGCACCGAGCGAGTGCAGGGATGACGACTCCCCATTAGAGAGGAAGAGTCGTTAGGAGCAATCCCTAAACTCCAGAACTACGTAGCCAACATAGGAGCAGGAGTCACCCATTAGAATAAGGCTTGACTAATATACTGCCTTAGGCTTGATTTTCAGTAAGGGTCACTGATTAGAGAGGCTTGACTAGAGTAGAGGTCTTTACCCGTGGTATGATATTGACACCCTTCCAGCCGGGGTTACAGGTTTGACCCCACCAGTTTAGATTCAGGGCATGTTGGTTAAGTGAGAACTCCCACAGTTACAGTTTTAGTATGAGTCTTTAGAGTAGAACTCATAAATCAGGACTGTTAGACGCAGCCACTTATCTCAATTAGGAACTCAGATAGTTCCATTGATTCATGGACCACCCACTAGATAGTAATGGTCTCATATAAAGATATTCAGTTGAGTAATCTCATTATAAGATCCAAAATTCACCCATTAGATAGGCTTGATCTCAGTCTCAGATTCAGTTGAGTAATGTCATTATCATATCCAGAGATCACCCATTAGATAGGCTTGATCTCAGTCTCAGATTCAGTTGATTAATCTCATTACTAGATCAAGAGATTACCCATTAGATAGGCTTAATCTCTGTCTTAGAATTAGTTGAGTAATCTCATTATCAGATCTAGAGATCACCCGTTAGATAGGCTTGATCTCAGTCATAGATTCAGTTGACTAATCTCATTATCAGATCCAGATATTCCCCGTTAGATAGGCTATATCTCAGTCTCAGATTTAGTTGAGTAATCTCATTATCAGATCCAGATATTCCCCGTTAGATAGGCTATATCTCAGTCTCAGATTCAGTTGAGTAATCTTATTATCAGATCCAGAGATCACCCATTAGATAGGCTTGAACTCAATCTCAGATTCAGTTGAGTATTGTCATTATCATATTCAGAGATCCTCCGCTAGATAGGTTCGATCTAAGATTAAATCTCTTCTTATTACTAATAATAGATTCCTGGATCATCTGTTAGAGTGGGTTGATCTCCGATTCAGTCAGCTGAGATTAGCAAGTTTAGAGTGCAGTCATTGATGTGAGTAGATTCAGTTAATCAACTTTAGTAACATCAGTTTCCAAGATCACTTTCTATAGAGGACTGATCTTAACTCTAGTACTTGGTTATCGATATCAGAAGATTCTGTTATTCAGTATATTACTATTAGTAGTGAGTTTAGATGAAAGTAAAGTAGTATTCGATTTTCAGTATTTAGAGTCATGATGATTTCAGTTATGGTTTGTGTATTCATGTATATGTCCTCATTTAGTACTCTCTTGATTATTCAGTTAAGTAATTGTTCATTCATAAGCCCTTGCATTTAGCCTTACCTCTTCTTCATATTCAGTACATTCTCACATACTGATGTATTTATGATATAGTGTTTTATTTTACACCATTGGTTCAGAGGCATGAGATCCAGAGTACCCCTAGCAGCTCAGTCCTAGTCAGTAATAGTAGATGTAGCAGTGATTCCTCTTTATTTGAGGATGATCCTTATTATATTATCATATCAGATTTAGTTTATTTTCAGTAGATGGAGTTAGTTGGGGACATATCCCATCAACTCCATAGTTTAGACAGTTTTGAGGCTTTTTGGATAAATGTATCAATATTCAGTTTTTAGTTTTGAGTATTCTAGATGTTTTGAATGTTATGGCCAACTTTTGCCTATTTTCTACATTTATTACAGTTACTATACAGTGCTCAAGTATAGATATCATTAGAGGGTTAGCTTGTGGTCCTTCTAGATCATGAGTACCGAGTGACGTTCCGATTCCAAAAAATAAGGTCCTTACAATTACTCAACCCAAAATAGATTACTAATAACTTGTATTGACCATACTGGGTACGAAAAACACTCTTAGGGATATCTACCTCCCTAATGTTCAACTGATGATAAATCGACCGGAGATCAGTATTAGAGAAGTACTTAGCACCATGAAGCTATTCAAAGTAATCACTAATCCTAGGAAGATGGTACTTATTCTTTACAATCGCCTTATTCAACTGGAGATAATATATACACATTCGGAGGGATCCATCCTTCTTACTCATGAAAAAAATAGGTGCACCCTACAAAAAAACACTAGGATAGATGAAACCCTTATTAAGAAGATCTTTTAATTGCTCCTCAAATTCTTTCAACTCAGTCGGAGCCATTCCAAAGGAGGAATAGAGATAAGACGGGTATCTCGTAGAAGATAAATCCAAAGTCTATTTCTCTATCAGTAGGAATACCAAGATTATCATCAAGAAACACTTTAATAAATTCATTAACAATAAGAACAAACTGGTAATAGGGAACTTCAGAACTAGAATCCTTCGCCCGAACTAGATGATATAGACACCACTTGGAAATCAACTTCTAGGATCTAAGATAAGATATAAACCTTCCTTTAGGTACTAAGGAACTCCCTTCCCACTCAATCACTGGTTTATTCGGTAATTAGAAACTGACCTTTTGGGTCCAACAATTGAGAGAAGCATAGCACGAAGAAGCTAATCCATTCTTAAGATCATATCACAATCTATTAGATCCACCAATATCTACCTACCATATATATATACCACACAACCCTTATAGAACCTTCTAGCCACCATAGAATCACCCATCAGAGTAGACACTAAAAAAGGATAAAAAATACTCTCAGGACCAAAATCAAAATGAATAACCACATAAGGGATCACATAAGAAAGGGTAGACCTTAGATCAAATCAATAGTACAAATCACGAGAAAAAATATATAACATACTAGTGACAATATTAGAATATTCCTTAGATAAAATTCAAGAGGAGTGAATTGAAAATTTTTTGTGAGTTGACTACTGACTCTTCATAGTCGACTCTCCTGCAAATTAGTATATTTCACAAAATAGATTAGATTTAAAATAATTAAGCAAATAAATAATTCAACTTAAAGTAAAGAAATCAAAATTTATCCTGGTTTGGAACACCAATCTGGTGCCTACTTCCAGTCTCCTTAGATTTCAAAGTTTTCTTAGATCGTTCAATGTTAGGATCGAGTACAGTGATGGAAAACAAGTTTGGAAGACTTATTTTGATATTCAGATCTTATGACACAACTTTAGTTAATATTACAAAGTTTACTCAATCCTGCTCTTCATATAACAATTGTAAGCTAAAAGTTGCAAAGCCTTGTGAGACTAAAATTGAGACACTTTGATTTATTCTTTGAAGTTGCATAGTGTCTTCTTCTTTTGTTTTGGTATTTATAGTGTTCTGTTGTATATGCTTCTTTTCTTCGTAAGTAAACCCAAGATATTCCTTCTCAATAAAGGATTTGAGTTAATTCCTTGATTGAAGGAGTTTTCACCTTATGGTATATCTATATCAGATATGTCCATACTTGGTACGATTTTCATTTCTCATATCTATACATGTTCATATCAGATATGTCCATGTAAGCAGTGAGATCTTCCTTCTCCTTTGATCTTTTCATGAGGTGCATCCAATTGCCTTGTCTATTGGAATCTTTAGTGATATGATTTTTGTTGCCTTGTTAAGTGATATCCTGACCATACTTAGCAGATCAGGTAATCAACAACTGTTATAGTGGTGAGTCCTCATATTTCGAGGATAGAGTTATTTATTTCAGCATTCCAGTAGTTCAGTATGTTTAGTAGTCGGAGTTAGTTGGGGACTTGTCCCATCAACTCCATATTCAGACAGTTAGAGGCTTTCATACAAGATTATTTCAGATAGATGTTTAATTTTTTAGTATTATTATCAGTATTTAGTATTTGTTTTTAGTGTATGAACCTTATAGAAATCTCAGCCTAAATTCCATATGTATTCTCAGCATTATTATTATTCAGTGCTCACAGCAGGTACTAGTCATGAGTTAGCATGTGGTCTTTTAGGATTGTAAGCACCATATGACTCCCAGGATGCAGTATCAGGGAGTTACAAACTTGAAATCTGAGCCTAAGGTTCTAAAGAGTCCTAGGAAGTCTGAAAGCTATGTCAAATAGAGTCTTGTACATAGGTGTGTAGCACGCCACACTTATGGATAAAAGGCTATGAGATATTTTTTTAGGAAAAGTTTCCCTTCTATCAGTATTCATGTCATGTGAGTGAGCATGAGCTCAAGTTAAACTCTCTATCTAGTCTACGTTTTCCTTCTATTTACAGAATATGCCTTCCAGAATGACTAACGGAAGAAGAACTTAAAACCATCTAGCACCTCCGCGCGTTCAGGCAGATCCCCTGGACGAGCATGTCTCTCACGCAGAATTCAGTGTAGCTTTCACTACTCTAGATTATTCTATAGTAGCCTAGAATGAATGCTTAGCTGTTGTTCAGGCCAAGCAAGTGTCCAACACTACTACAACTAAAATTTGGGAGTTCACCCGAATGAATCCTCTTTCATTTTAAGGGTCTAAGTCTGAAAAGAACCCACCAAAATTCCTTGATGTGGTGTAGAAGGTCACAGATATTATGGGGGTAACTACTAGATAGAATTCTAAGTTAGCGGCATATCAGTTACAGGATGCGGCTCATACATAGTTTAAGCAATGGAAGGCAGATAGGTTTGCAGATGCAGGGTCTATAGAATGGGAGGAGTTTGATATTGTATTTCTAGATAGGTTCTTCCCATTGGAGTTAAAGGAATCTAAGGTGTTAGAATTCATTAACTTGAAGTAGGGTAGCGTGGCAGTGAAGGAGTATTCTCTCAAGTTTACTCAGTTAGATAGATATGCTCCTCATGTGGTAGCTGAAAGTAGATCTGAGATGAGTAAGTTTATGTCTGGTGTGTTTGATAGTATAGTTAAGGAGTGTAAGACCACAATGCTGATTAAGAAGATGGACATGGCTTGTTTGATGGTCCATGCTTAATAGATAGAAGAGAAAAAAACTAAGGAGAAAGAAAGGGAGAACAAGAGGGCTAGAATAGGTAGCTTTAACTTTACTCAGCCTAAGTTAGAAAGTGGTAATCATCCTTATTTCCACTTGAAATCTTCAGTTCTAGCTCCATCCCCAGCCAGTGATCCAGTTCCTATGTTTAGAAATAGTAACAAGGATAGGGAACCAGACTCTAAACCTCAAGGTAGTGTTAGTAGTGCTTGAATAAATCCACTTTTCTAGAATGTGGAAAAAACCATCAGGGTGTCTATAGAGATGGCAGCGATATGTGTTTTGGGTGTGTTAAGCCAGGTCATAAAATCAGAGATTGTCCTCACTCAGGTTCACAGGGTCAGTACAATCATCCCCTAGGTCAATCTGGTCGCCCATCTTAGCAGGGTTCCACTTCTAGTGCCACTAGTGGGCAGTGCCCAAATAGACTCTATGCACTTTATACCCAATAGGATCAGGAAAGTTCTCCTGATTTGGCCACTGGTATATTACAAGTTTATCATTTACATGTTTATGCTTTGCTATATCCACGAGTATCTTTATCCTTTGTAACTCCTTATATAACTGTTGACTTCAGAGTCAGTCTTGAAATCCTAGTAGACCTCTTCTCAATATCTACCTCAGTGGGTAAGTCTATCGTAGCCCGACAGGTATATAGGAACTGTTCGATTATGGCATCTCAAAAAGTTACTTTAGAAGACTTAATAGAGTTAGAGATGATAGATTATGACGTAATTCTTGACATACATTGGCTTTATTCATGCTATGCTTTAGTTGATTATAGAAATAAAGTTGTCTATTTTTAGTTCCCAAATAAACCTGTCCTAGACTGGAGGGGTAGTACTTCAGCACTTAGGGGTGAACTTGTTTCCTACCTTAGAGCGAGAAAAATTATATCCAAGAGGGAGATGGTGTGTTGCATTTTTAGGGTAGATTGTGTGTGCCATGCGTGGATGGCGTGAGACAGCAGATTCTGGAAGAAGCACATGATGAACATTACTTGATTCATCCAGGGGCCACTAAGATGTTTTGCTACTTGCGGGAAATCTATTGGTGGAGTGGGATGAAGAGAGACATTTCAGTGTTTGTAGCTAAGTGCTCCACATGTCAGCAGGTTCAGATTGAGCATCAGAAGCTTAGTGGGTCCATGTGGGGGTTCAGTATTCCCGCATAGAAGTGGGAGAAAGTGAACATAGACTTCGTGATGAGTTTGCCTCGTACTTATCATCAGCATGATTTGATTTGGTTCATTGTAGATAGGATGACCAAATTCGCTAGCCAGTTCAGACCTCTTATTTAATCAAGGACTATGCCAGGCTCTATATCAGAGAGCTGGTTAGGTTGCACGGGGTTCCATTGTCCATCATTTTTGATAGAGGTACATAGTTCACCTCTCACTTTTGGAAAGCCTTCCAAAAGGGTCTTGGTACCCAAGTCCACCTCAGTACAACCTTCCACCCTCATACAGATGGCCTAGAAGAAAGGACTATTCATACTTTAGAAGATATGTTGAGAGAGTGTATTGTTGACTTTAAAGGTAGTTGGGATGACTACTTACATTTGATTGAGTTCACGTATAATAACAGTTATCATTCCAGTATTCATATGGCTCTATTTGTGGCTCTTTATGGGAGGAGATGTAGGTCTCCCATTAGTTGGTTTGAGGTAGGCAAGACTGTATTAGCAGGGCCTAACTTTGTATTTAATGCCTTAGAGAAGGTTCAATTGATCAAGAAGAGGCTTAAGATAGCTCAGAGCCAATAGAAATCGTATGCTGATGTGAGAAGAAAAGATCTTAAGTTTGATATTGGTAATTATGGGCATTTGAATATCTCTTTCATAAAAGGAGTAAAGAGATTTGGCAAAAAGGAGAAGCTTTGTCCCCAATATGTTGGTCCTTATAGAATTCTCAGCCGATTCTGAAAGGTAGCTTACGATCTTGAAATGCCTTCAGACTTAGCTTCAGTACACCCAGTGTTTCACGTCTCCTTGCTAAAGAAATGCATAGGTGACCCAATAGTTGTAGTTCCTATAGAGAGTATAGATGTTCGTAACAGCCTCTCTTATGAGGAAGTCCTAGTCGAAATCCTTGATCATCAAATTCTCAGACTGAGGAACAAAGAAGTTCTTTGGTCAAAGTTTTTTGGAGGAATCAGTTTGTTGAGGAAGCTACTTGTGAAGCAGAGGCAGACATGCAATCCAAGTATCCTTACCTCTTCTCCACAAACTTAGACTCATCTTGAGGTAACATTCTTTTTTAGTTTTACTCAGTTCCATGCTCAAATTACCTTTACAAACTTGGTATAAATTACTATTGCATATCATCCTCATGATAGTCATGCATTTATAAATCAGTTCAGCCATGTAATCATGCTTTAGTTGTGCATTTTCAGTAGGAAAACTCAGTTTATCAGCAGTTTTAGTCATGCAATCATGCTTCAGTTGTGAATGTTCAGCATGTATACTTAATCTATCAGTATTCTCAGTTCAGTCAGTCTCATTCGAGAATGAATGTTCCTAAGGGGGAGATATTGTAAGACACTGTGAAAGTTCTAGTTCAATTCAGTCCGATATAGCTTGTAATAAGGGGTCCCAGACTTAGAAAAATTTACCTAAGTGTTAAGACTTAGAAGCATTATAATCGTTCAAAATTGGATGATCTTATTTTTGATCCTTCCGACCTTAGAATGTCTATTTTCAAGTTGATTCATTATCAGAGATGCAAAAGGTCATATTGGGTGAATTTTAGAATTTTTAGACTTCGTTTGTGTCATGTTTGGATGGGAAAAACAGCGAGCCAACACGATCTTGATGCATTGCATTGGCCACTCCATTTCACCCATAGATGCAACGCGTCGGTGATCATGTCGATCCCATCGATGCGGTGCATTGCCAATTGCGTTGCTGGGCAGTTTTTGTGCATTAAATTACAAGTTTCCAAGGGCATTTAGGTCCTTTTACCCTCACCCAATTTATCTAAAACACGAGATTTAATATCCTAAAGGGATAAATACACTCATTATTCTCAAAATCCTCTCAAGAACAAGCCCTAGGTTTATCAAGCTCAAGAATCATTTTTCAAGAACTCATCACAATCTTCACAAAACTAATATTCAAGGTATGTTAGGTGTTCATCCTTGGGTTTCCTTCCACCTTTGGAGTTCAAGAACCCCTTTTAAAATAATAAGTTTATTGATTTCATTATTTACATGTTTGAATTGGATTGTGTTCATGTAATCAAGATTTATACAAGTTTCAAGTGAATTAACTAGCAATTATGTAGAATTATGTGATCCTCATGATGAACCCTTGAATTGAAAGTTGAATGTTGTAGCCATGATTTTTATATCTTGATGAATTCCATGTGCATTAATTATGCTCCCCAAGTGTTTGATAGAATGTGTATGTAATTTGAGTAGTGAATTCATGACATGTTATCATATGGTCCCATTCATGTACAAGTTCATGCTTCTCAAATGTTTGACAAAATATCTAAATGAATGCATGGTGAATAAGTAATTAATGTAATGCTTTCAAGAAATTTGCCATGTTTTACTATTGTTACTATCGAGTCCTGGGGGGATTGAATACCTAAAAATCTAGCTATTTACCTAGAATTACAATAGCTACAGAATAGTCTCAGAAATATCATGAACAAGTAGTACTCAGTCAGTTACAGAACTCAGTGAAACTTAGTATAGTTTAGTTCAGTCTAATATGAAGTATCATTCAGTTGTGAGTAGGATTCAGCACTGAGTGAACCTAAGAATGGGGGCTCACCCGCCAATTTAGGGTGTGATCCTTAGTAGAAGTCCTTGCGTTCTATAACTATATATAGAAAACATCGGTTGAGATATCAACCTATTAGTTGAGGGTTGATAAAGTGTTTACATGCCAGATGAGGGTAATACCTATCTAATTAGGGCACCTGCCAGATGAGGGTGACTCTTTAGCCTGTTAGTACCCGTGGCACGGTATTAGCACCCTTCCAACTGGGGTTACAGGTTGGACCCCAAATCATCTTAACATGGGGAATATCGGTTAGATGATACCTCCCACAGTTTTAGTTGCAGACTTAGTATAAAACTCAATTCAGTTCTACAGAATCAGGGCTGTCAGAAACAGTCACCCAATTATCAGTAATATAGTTATCAGTAATCTTAGATATCAATCACTCAGTTATCAAAACTCAGTAAATATTTTCAGTATGATCTCAGATACAGTGTATATATATATGCACAGTACTGCATAATCAATATTTACAGTAGTTTCAGTGATCTATGTACTCTCATTCAGTTATGTTCATATCATTCAGTCAGTTACTGTTCATGTATATGAGCCCATGCATTTCAGCCTCACCTCATCTAGCATACCAGTACATTCTATGTACTGACGTATACTCTTTATTTCTACTATGATATCTCATATCATAGGTTCAGACGCTCAGGTTCCTGACCGAACTTAGCAACTCGAGTTATCAGCAACATTTATAGTGGTAAGCCCTGATATTTCGAGGACAGAGTTATATATTTCAGCATTCCAGTAGTTTAGTATGCTCAGCAGTCGAAGTTAGTTGGGGACTTGTCCCATCAAATCCATATTCAGATAGTTAGAGAATTTCAAACTAGACTATTTCAGACAGATATTTAGTTTTTTAGTATTATTATCAGTATTCGATATTTGTTTTCTGTTTATGAACCTTATGTCAATCTCAGCCTAAATTCCACATATATTCCTAATATTATTATTATTCAGTGCTCATAACAGGTACCAGTCATGGGTTAGCTTGTGGTCCTTCGTGATTGTAAGCACCATGTGACACCCAGGGTGTAGTCTCGGGGTGTTACAGCTTGCTCCACCTGACTTGTAGGAACTTTTGATGTTCCTGTCTTTCTCCCCTTTTGGCATAATAAAAAAGAACCACAGAGTAACAATAAGAGCAGTAGACAGATAACAGAGGTTTAATCTATTAACTAACAAGTATTAGGTAAAACAAATAATATGGCATATAGTGTATTAAAAATCATCTTACAACCTATTAAAAAAGAAGTGACAAGACCCTCTTTTGAAAACCAATTTGTTGGTTTAAAACTAACAAGAAAATCAAAACAAGTAAATAAGATTTTTGTCAAAAAATAAGACTCATAATTTATTAATGCTGAGGATACCAAGTCTTTTTCTAAGGTAACAAAATCTTTCTTTTAACAGGGTTTTTTTAAAATATCTGTCTATTGATTTTTTGAGTCAACAAATGTTAACAAAAAAACACCATTTTCTATATGATCCCTAAAAAAATAATGCTTAATATCAATGTCTTTGGCCTTAGAATGATGCATAATATATTTTGATAAACTAATAGTTGTCACGACCCAAACCAGGTCCTAAACGTAATGGGCCTCCCAAGTCTAATCAGGATCGGGTACCGCCCCCTTTTACCTATCCCAACCTCCTCATACAGCCTTAGATGAACTAAATTTCGAGCATATAACAAGATTGCGCCAATGCTCTCATGAAAACTCTAGGATAGGGTCACGACCATGACCGACCCAACCGACCCAACCGACCATGCCAAGTAAACCATCCAACCATACCAAACAAACCAAAGTGGATGTCAAACATAATATGATAATCAATCCCAAAATGTAATATGATGGAACAGAGAGAAATTATGTCCGATGATGCCAACCTCCCAGCTTATTCTAATGCAAAAGCCGACACTAATATCGATCCCACCCACACCAACCCCCAGAAGTTCCATAAAGCCTCTAACCAAAATAGTACAAATATCTGATTGGGATATGCCCCCAACCATGGCTAAAACCAATATTCAAAATAAAGTCAAAACATCTAACAATGTCCATACTATGAAATGATGCCTTCTGAAAGGATGGAAGCTCACCACTTTAGTCCATATGCTTATCTCAAGACAATCACTATGTAGGAGGAGTCGAACAGTCGATTCCTGCATAGTGTAGGTATATAACCACCAGTAAATGAGTTAGCAAATGACCGCTAACATGAAACACATGATAAAGATAAAATAATGCCAGTTATAAAACCAAGTAAAACCATACATAATGCATACAACCATACATGTATATATAAGTTTTGGGAAAGGGAACCAGGTTTAGCATGCCTTTAAAAAATTTACCTGGGCTATGTAGCTTGATCATCCTAACCACCCACAGTGATATGGGTTCAGCTCCCCCTTCTCAAAGGGTCCTAGTTTTGGTCATTAAGACACTTCATATCATGAATATGAGTTTCTAGTTTTGGTCCCCCCGGGACCGCCACCTTTCACGACCTTGCTATTCACCCCGCCATTAGTGCCCAATTAAAATTATTTACAAGTAATCAAACTAATCTATTTACTATTTTATTAATCAAGGCTAATATTAGTGGTATCATCATACCACCCCATTACTTGCAAGCAATATCCATATCCAAACCATTAAGGTTAAGGGGACTTTCAAGTGCCCTTCCATATACCACATTAAACCACTTGGGAGACTTCCATGTTTTCCACAAGCATACAATTTAGCCATTAGCCCTTTCAAAACCATTTAAGCCATTTAAAGCTTTAATATAAATCTGAAAAGAAGCAATAATGCCAATGAAAGAAGTCAATACAATGGAAATACCTTTATAAGCATTTTATCAAACACGTTGGGGGTATAATATAACCAAAAACAATTCCAAAGACCATGACCATGCAATCCAATTGTCCAAAAACACCATTAATGCATATAAACGCATAATTAAAACCATGGGAAATCATAACCAAGCATTTAATATCAAAACCCCCAAATAATAGTTGAAAACTATAATCATGAAATAGTAAAACCTTGGAATCAATCATATAAACCATGCCTTTAATTGAAATTACAATGAGGGAAGAGAATCATGCCTTATACGGAAGAATTGATGGAAAAAAATCACCAAAGCAAGCCCCAAAGTAATCCCTTAGTTGAAACCCTAGCTTTCTTGCCCCAAAAGCTCTTGAGAGAATTATTGTATATTTAGGAATAGTTTCTAAGTGTTATTGAATAGAATACTATGGTAAATAACCTCCTAAGTGTATTAGAAGTCATGGGTTCTAATTAGGGTAAGTAGGGAAATGTCTAGAATACCCCCACTTAAGTTGCACAAAATCCCATCCCAGGGATACGATTGACCCTTACAAGCCATACTCTTCTAAACGGTTGGTATCCACCACTCATATCCAAGACTTAACCCTTAGATCAAACACTGTCTAGTATACGTCTCATCCAACCAAGTCATAACCCTAGCATATGCTCAGTACCCAATACCCGTATCCTTGGCAGAATAAAATACCAGGAGGATCAAATACTGTACACAATACGTGTCCATGATACGACTCGTACGAAGCCCTACAACTCATACCTCTAAGTTGTGACCATTCTAGTAATCAAAACCATCCCACTAACTAACACTGGTTAGCATACGATAGGATCATACCACTCGTACCCCAACATACGGCTTATACCCTTAAGTCGTATTGGGTCTAGAGAATGGGAATTCTAGGAAATTTTCTAAGGCCAAAACCCAGGGTGTAACAATAGCATTGGTGTTATCACATAATATGAGAACAGATTCAAAGGACAAATTAAAATCATGTAATTGACGTATAATCCATAAAATTTGAGTACCATAACTTTCAACTGTTATGTTTTTGGCTTCAGTTGTTGAAAGAGAAACTAAAATTTTCTTCTTGTTATGCCATAAGATCAAAGTATCACCATGAATTTGACACATTCCACTTGTGCTTTTTCTATCACTTTTATCGTCTGCAAAGTCAACGTCTAAATATCCAATTAAATTAAAATAGGAAGACTAAAGGTATTATAGTCTAATGTCTTGAGTTTCTATGAGGTATTGAATGGTCCTTTTAAAGGCAGTCAGATGAGAATCTTTAGAAGTCCACTGGAACTTGGCATACTTATATACACTGAACATGATGTCTGTCCACTATCGATCAAATAGAGTAGTGATCCAACCATTCCCCTGTACATCCTTACATAATTATCCTTTCTAGACTAGTCTGAATCAAGACTTGTGGATGGACTCATCGGAGTTCCATAGGCCTTTCTTTCTTTCAAACCAAATTTTTTGATGAGTTCCTTTGTGTACTAATCTTGACTGATGAACGTAACTTTGGGAGTTTGTGTGATTTATAATCCCAAGAAGAATGTGAGCTCTCCCATAAGACTCATTTCAAATCCTTCTTTCATCAAATTAGCAAAATTCTCACACATAGAGATGCTAGGACTACCAAAATAATATCATCAACGTAAATTTGCTCAATACGAAGATTTGAATCAAGTTTCTATATGAATAAGGTTGTATCAATTTTACCTCTTTGAAAATTATTATTTAGTAAGAAAGTACTCAATCTCTCATACCAAGCCTTTGGAGCTTGTTTGAGACCATAGAGTGCGTTTGATAATTTAAAAACATGATTAAATAAGATGGGTTTTCAAATTTGGGGGGGTTGTTTTACAAAAACTTCCTCATGAATGAAACCATTTAAGAAGGTGCTTTTAACATCCATTTGATATAAATTCAAATTGATTCTAACCTTGCCACATGATCAAAGTTTTCATCATAATCAATACCTTTTTGTTGGGAGTAGCCTTGAGCTACAAGTCTAGCTTTGTTTCTAATAGCGTTACCTTCTTCATTTAATTTGTTTCTGTAAACCCAACTAGTTCTAATTACTGAGTATTTCTTGGTCCATTCAACCAAAGTCTAAATTTGAATTCATTACAACTAGTCCAATTTTTCCTTCATTGCTTCGACCCATGATTAATCTTTGAGGGCCCCATAGATCTTCTTTGGTTCGATTTGAGATAATAGGAAAACAAATGCTTTCTTTCTTAATGATGCTCTTGTTTGCATCCTATCATCTGGATTTTCGATGATAATTTCATTTGGATAGCTAGCATCATGTATCCATTCTCTTGGAATAGTATTTTTAACTATTTTTACTGTATAAGTCGACTCCTGGGGGTATAGTCGACTCGTCTTGTGATGTCTCAGAGGTTGTGCTAGCATTGGCTCTAGATTGTAGATCACTCACCTATTCTTCAACAATATTCAAACTCATAGTAGGGTGGTTAGATTCATCAAATACAATATGCATAGATTCTTCAACACATAAGGTTGTTTTATTGTAAGCCCTATAAGAGTAACTAGTGGGAGAATACCCAAGGAAAATACCTTTGTCACTTCATGGATTAAATTTGCCCAAGTTATTTTTACCATTGTTGTGGACAAAGTATTTGTATCCAAAAGGATAAAAGTAGCTAATGTTAGGCTTCTTTTCTCTCTATTATTCATAAGGCATTTTCTGTAGAATAGGTCTGACCAGACATTTGTTGATGATGCGACATGTTGTACTTACTATTTTTGCCTAAAAGTGATCTGGGAGATTACGTTCTAATAGCATGATCCTGGTAGTTTCTAGGAGAGGCTGATTCTTTTGCTCTACCACACCATTTTGATAAGGAGACCTAGGTGATGATATGTTTTGAGAGTATTCATTCTGACCACAGTATTCCTCAAGCACCTTATTTTTAAATTCTCCTCTATGATTATTGTGAACATGGGTGATAAAGTGTCCAGCTTCTCTTTGTACTTATCTGTAAAAAAATTCAAAGTTTTTGAAAGCCTTACTTTATAAGAAAGAAGCATCTCTCAAGAAAAACATGAGTAATCATCAACTATAATAAAAACATATCTTTTTCCACCATTAGTGGCGGTCTTGGTGGGGCCAAACAGATCTATGTAGATTTTTTGAAGAGGTATGGTAGTAGATACAATGCCCTTGACTTTGAATGATGTCCAGTTCTGTTTACCCAATTGGCAGGCATCACAGATGTGATCCTTTTCAAACTTGAGTTTTGGCAGACCTTTCACTAATTCAAGTCTAGATAATTTCCCAATAAAAGTGAAGACTATTTAAAATATAAATATTATCAGTGTATTCATCGATGAGAGAGATATCTCCTTTGTCATGTTTGATTGAGCAATTTTCAGCTTTGAAGAAGACTCCAATACGGGCATCAACAGCTGACTGATGCTAAACAGATTATGTTTGAGGCCATCCACTAGATATACTTCAGTGAATTCACATGATGAGCTAAGTTTTATTGAGCCGACTCCAATGATGTTACCTCTGCCATTGTCACTAAATTTTACTAATCCCCTATCTATTTTCTTTTGAGTAGAAAAGTTTTCTTTCTTTCTAGTCATGTGTGTGGAACATCCTCTATCAATTATCCACATTTCCTTCTTATAGCTCTTGCGAAACTGTTCCTGCAAAATAAGAAAATTAATTCTGCTTAGGTACCCAAGTGTTCTTGGGTCCTTATGGGTTAGAGGTTCTTCTTTTAGGTTTACAAACCCATGTGCAGCTATAGGATTTATTCCCTTTCTATCTATAGATAAAGAAGACAGGTCCTCAAGAGGACAAAGAGGCCTTGGCTGATTTAAATGATCCTGATAAGGAGCTTGAGTTGTTTTAAAAGGAATTTGGTCTTATGAAACTATGACTTGGGGATTTCTTAAAATTGTTTAATTTTATTTTTACATCATCAAGCTCTTCACGAAGTAAGTCAATTTCAATCTGACGTGCTTTGATTTCTATTTGACAGTTTCTTTGCTCCTCTTTGAGTTTTCGCTTAAATTGTGCTTCACACCCTTTTTTCTCTTGTGCGAGCTTATTATATTCATCTATGAATTTTTGAAGCTCATCGGTTATCATATCTAAATTAGATTCAAGAATATTATAGTTATGACAGTTGTGAGTTCTTACCTCGCTATGTTCACCAATTGACATGAAGCACATATCAGTAACTTTTACTTCTTCAGTTTAATCTTCATCACTGTAAGATCAAAAGTTTTTATTCTTTCTAGATGGTCTTCTTATTAACTTAGGACAATTTTGTTTAAATGCCCATGCCTTCCACAGTGATAACAATGATTATCAGTTTTGGTGGAGTCATTATTTTTGGCTCCTTGGGATCTTTGTTGTCTCTATCTCATGATCTTCCTTATTCCAAGATTGATGAAGGCCATCCCGTTGCTATCAACATCTTGTAGAATGTCCTCTTTTTTAGTTGGAGCAGCGTTGAAGGCTACTGGTTTCTTCTTTTCATCTTTGTGGTACCTATTCAAATAGTTTATTTCATATGCAATGAGGGTACCTTGTAGTTCATCATATGTTATGTTGTGTAGATCTTTATCTTCTAGAATAGCAGCCTTGGTTTCCCAAATCTGTGGAAGAGTTCGGACCAGCTTTTGGACTAGTAGTCTATATAGATAGATTATTCCTAGTGATTTTAGTTCGTATACGATCTTACTAAATCTGGAAAACATTGTTTTAGTGTTCTCATTCTCTTCCATTTTGAAAACTTCGTATTCATTTACCAGGGCAGTCGTTTTTGAATTTTTGACTTTGATGGTTCCTTCATAGGTTACCTCCAATTTTTCCTATATTTCTTTGTAGTTTTGCAAGTTGATATCTTGTCGTATTCTTATCCACTAATTGCACAAAGAAGCAAACTTATAGCACGTGCATTAGTTTAGATTACCTCTTGTTTTTTTTTTTGTGATCTCAAAACTTTCAAGGTCTTCTATGTCAACACTTCTAGATTCTTTGTATTTGTCCTTTATCTTCTCCTTGACTCCTGGAATCAGCTTTGGACCCTTCTTAATAACTACCTAGGCCTGGAAGTTATTTGATTGGGCAAAGATTCTGAACCTATTCTTCCAGTAAGAGTAGTGTTGTCCATTAAAGTATGGTGGTCTTGTGGAGGAGTGAACATCCTCGAGAAGAGAACTGAGAATTTGATAATTTGCCATTTGATCTTTTCTCACTTGCGGTTAAGAAATGTTGTTGGTAAAACCTGCTCTGATACCAAATTAAATACAAGAGGAGTGTGAATTAAATATTTTCTGTGAGTCAACTATTGATTCAAAGTCGATTCGCCTGCAGATCAGTACACTTCACAAAAAAGATTAGATTTAAAACAATTAAACAAATAAATAATTGAACATAAAGTAAAGACACATAAATTTATCCTAGTTTGGAACACCAATGTGGTGCCTATTTCTAGTCTCCTTGGGTTTTAAAGTTTCCTTAGATCGTTCAATGTTGGGCTCGAGTACGGTGATGGGAAAACATTTTGAAGACTTATTTTGCTCTTCAGATATTATGACACAACTTCAGTTAGTATTACAAAGTTGGCTCGATCCTACTCTTTATATAACAATTATAAACTAAAAGGTACAAAGTCTTGTAAGACTATGATTGAGACACTTTGAGATTCTTCTTTGAAGTTGCGTAGTGTCTTCTTTCTTTTGTTTTGGCCTTTATAGTCTTCTGTTGTATATGCTTCTTTTCTTCATAAGGAAACCCAAGAGATTTCTTCTCAATCAAGGTTTTGATTTGATTCCTTTATCGAGGGATTTTCACCTTATGGTATGTCCATATCTGATATGTCCATACTTGGTGTGATTTTCATTTTTCACATCAATACATGTCTATATCATATATGTCCATGTAAATAGTGAGATCTTCCTTCTCCTTTGATCTTGTCGTGAGGTGCGTCCAATTTTCTTGTCTATTGGGATCTTTAGTTGATATGATTTTTGTTTCCTTGTCAAGCGATATCCTACTTTTGATATGGCTCCATATTTAGTATGATATTCTTTCAGAGAATATTCCTTGACTTGTGCGAGATATCCTTCCATGATTTGAGATCTTCAATGTCCTTTGTGTGAGAACCTCTTCTATCATTAGGGATCTTCAATATCTTTGATGTGTCTCCATATTTATCATGATATTTTTAAGAGAATATTCCTTGCCTTATACAAGATATCCTCCCCATGATTTGAGATCTTCAATATACTTTGTGTGAGATCTCCTTCCATCATTAGGGATCTTCAATATCCTTATGCGAGATATCCTCCCATGAATTGAGATCTTCAATGTCATTTGTGGGAGATCTCCGTCCATCATTAGGGATCTTCAACATCCTGTAAAGTTCACTTATTAGTTTGTCATTATTAAAACATAAAACATAAATATAGGAGGCTAACATCAGATTCCTGATGAGTGAAAAGAGAATAAAGACAGTTCCAACCAGTGCCGGTACTAGAAGTAGCACCTTTTAGGACAAGAACTAAAGAAGTAGAATTAGAACCTTATTAGCTCTAGTATCAACATTGTCTGAAGGACAGTCCTTAGAATATGACCATGTTGGCTACATCTGAAACCTTTATTCCTCCCCTCATCACAAAAACCACGGTGCATCTTTCCACAGAATCTACAAGAAGGATATAATGGAGCGGACTGAGGTCTACTAGCCTGGGTTTGGGCACCCTGGGTATTAAACCCACTATCATCCTGAAATATATGATCACCAGATGATTTAGGATAAGGAGCACTAGCCGTAGAATAAGAACAAGAATTTCCCTAAGCCTTCTTCTTGCCTCACTGCCTACCATCTCTACCACTATTCTGCTAGCCTCTACCCTGCTCTGAATACCTTAACTTCTTACTTTGTCTCTCTCTTATTTTTGCTTTTTCTTTTTTTCATCTTTAACCTCCTGCATATACACCACCAGCCTAGAGATATCTATGCATTATTCAACATAGCAGCCTTACACTCTAGTATCAAATCCCAAGACAAATACAAAGCAAACATCCTCATCCTATTCCTCATTCTAGATACCAACTCTAGAGAATAAAGAGATAACTAATGAAACTTCAAGTAATGCCCCTTCACAGTCATCTTTCCCTGCCTTAAGTTCACAAACTTCTCAATTGTATCCTCCCTCAACTCCTAAGGAAAGAAAGGATCAAGGAAAACACCATAAAATTTCTCCCACATAGTCTGCTAAGTGTTATCACCTCTTAGCAACTCCCACTCCTCATACCACTGACATGGCACATCCTTCAACTGATATACAACAAACTTCACACACTCCACATCAGTCGCATGGATCATCCCAAATATATTTTGCATCTCATCAATAAACCTTTGAGGATTCTTTTCAACCTTAAAGCTTGTAAAGGTTGGAGGATTCATCCTCATGAATTGTCCAACTTTAGTGACCTCAGAAGATGGAGCAACAAAACCAACATGGTCAGGCTGGTGAGTATGAGAAGTAACCAAATGAGTCAACAAATGAATAGATCGATAGAATTAAGCAATAGAAATATCTCCCTGGGGCAGTGTAAGACCCCGCGAAATCCTTAGCTTAACTCAGCCCTTTTTAAAGCTCGTTAAGGGGTCCCAGACTGAGAATATTTTGCTAAGTATTCAAACTTAGTGTTACTTTATCCTTCACAAGTTGGAAACTCTATTTCGTGGTCTCTATAGCTATGAAATGTCAATTTTCAAGTGGATTCATGATTAGGAATGTCAGTAGGTATTCCCGGATGAGTTTCATATTTTTTAGACCTCGTTTAAACCACGTCTAGGAATCCAAAATAGTGTATTGATGTGATCTTAGCGCGGCGCGGAGGCCATCCCATCGATCAATATTTTTCCTTGGCTCCTAGTGATAATTTCCAGTGAACCAACACGAACTCGATACGGTACGTTGGCTATCACGTCAATGCCAATAACGCGGCTCATCGTCTTGCACGTCGATAGATTGATTTTCAATCATTAAAAGTCCCATCCTTGGGGGTTATTTGGGTATTTCTGCCACCCCCATTTAGCCCTAAAACACGAGAAGGCTCAAGATTTCCACCATTGTTCTTCAAGGATTTAGCAACCAAGGTATGTCAAGTGTTCATCCAAGGGTTCCCTTCCACCCATGGAGTTCAACAACCCCTTTTAACTATAAGTTTATGAGTTTGATAAACTTCATGGTTGAAATTGAATGTGTTCATGATTAACATGATAATAGGGTTTCTAGTTCATGATTTACTACAAGATTCATGTAGAATTGATTGATATGTATGCATTATCATATGAAACCATGTTGAAACCCTTGAAGTTATAAATGTGGAATTGAACTATGATGTTTATATGTTTTTTTAGTGTCATATGCATAGATTATATCCTTCAAGTGTTTGATAAATGGTTTATGTGAGTTTAATAGTGAAATTATATTATGTCAACATATATTCAAGTTCATGTCATGCAAGTGTTTGCTAGAATGTCCCAAACAAATGTACAATGACCAAGTACTTAGCTATTATGTTTCAAGATTATGCCATGTTATATAATTTATGCTATCGAGTCATGGGGGTATTCAATACCCGACAATTTAGCTATTTACCTAGAGTCATGGTCAGTCACAGGATAGTATCAGTCATGTCACGATCGGTAGAATTCAGTTAGTTACAAAACTCAGGAAAACTTAGTAGTATTCAAAAATCAATCGCAGTATCCAGTTCAGACCTCAATAAGACTCAGTCAGTAAACAAAATTCAGTAGTATTCCATCAGTCCATGGAACCCAGTGAACTCAGTTCAGTTTAGTTATATAGTATGATCAAAAATAGTTTAGACCATCCTAGAACAGTTTAGAATCCAGTCTAGTGTCTATTCAGTTGGTAGTAGGATTTAGTATCGAGTGAACCCACAGATGGGGACTCACCTGCCAGTAGAGGGTGTGATCCTTAGAAGCAGTTCTTGTGCTCAGAACTATATACCCAACATAGGTTGAGACATCAACCTGCTAGTTGAGGGTTGATGAGGTGATCTACCTGCCAGTTGAGGGTACCACCATTCTCGTTCAGAGCACCTGCCAGATGAGGGGAATTTAAATCATCTTTACCCATGGTACGGTACTGACACCCTTCCAGCTGGGGTTACAGGTTGGACCCCAATCAATTCAGAGAGGGGCATGTCGGTTAGCAGATTACTTCCTTCAATCTCAATTTTAGTTCTTATCTTATTATAGAACTTAGTTCAGTTCTACAAAAAATTAGGACTATCAGATTCAGTTACTCAGCTCAAAACAGAACTCAGTATAGTTCAACAGAATCAAGACTTCTATATATAGTCACTCAGCTATAAGTAATTCAATATCAGTATGCTCAAATATCAGTTAATAAGTATTCATATTCAGTATTTAAGTGTTATCACAATCTCAGTTACAGTTTATGTATTCATGCATGTACTCTCATTCAGTTATACTCACATTATTCAGTTAGTATTATTTATGAATATGAACCCATGAATTTTAGCCTACCTCACTTTG
This sequence comes from Capsicum baccatum var. pendulum, assembly GCA_030864225.1. Taxonomy (NCBI): domain Eukaryota; kingdom Viridiplantae; phylum Streptophyta; class Magnoliopsida; order Solanales; family Solanaceae; genus Capsicum; species Capsicum baccatum. The sequence continues at coordinate 198,100,542 of CM061560.1, read as the reverse complement.
CATACCAGTACATTTAAAGTACTGATGTATACCGTTCTTTTGCGCTATGATGTTTTATATCATAGGTTTAGATGTGCGGGCTCTTGATATTTGTTATACCGTATTTAGTTTTATTATAGTATTGAACTTTATGGCATGTTTTTTGCCTAATTTTTGCATACAACAACATTATTATTCAGTTATTGCAGCAGGTACCAGTCATGAGTTAGTTTGTGGTCCTTTGAGATTATGAGCATTGTGTAGCATCCGGGGTACAGACTCGGGGCGTTACAAACTTGGTATCAGAGCCTAAGGTTCAATAGAGTCCTAGGAAGTCTGAAAGCCATATCTAGTAGATATTGGTGTGCAGCACACCACACTTTTGAATAGGAGGCTGCGAGGTGTTTTAGGAAAAGTTTCCCTTCTTTCAGTATTCACGTCGTGCGAGAGAGCATGAGCTTCAGTTAAACTCCATGTATAATCCAAATTTATCTTTCATTTATAGAATATGCCTCCAAATAAGACTAAGATAAGAGGAATGGGAGACCAGCTAGAACCCCAGCTCGTCTAGCCAGATTCTCTGGACGAACCGTCTCCCACGCTGAATTCAGAGCAGCTTTCGCTACCCTATTTTATTCTGTGGTAGCCCAGAATTAATGCCCAACTGCTTTTACTGCCTACCCAGTGGCCAATACTATTATAGCTAGGATTCTGGATTTCACTCGAATAAACCCTCCATCTTTTACCAGATGAGGACCCTCAGGAGTTTCTTGATCAGGTGCAGAAAGTTACAGATATTATAGGGGTGAGTGCTATTGAGAGTGATGAGTTGGTCATATATCCATTATAGGATGTGGTCCACTCATGGTTGAAATAGTGGAAAGCAAAAAGGGCCACAAATTCAGGGCCCATAGAATGGGAGGAGTTTGCCACTACTTTTCTGGATAGGTTCTTCCTATTGGAGTTGAGGGAAGTGAAGATTTTGGAGTTTATAAATCTAAAGCAGGCAACAAGACAGTGAAAGAGTATTATCTCAATTTTACTCAATTACCAGGATATGCTCCTCATGTGGTGACAGATAGCAAATCCAGGGTGAGTAAGTTTGCATCGGGGGTGTCTAGCAGTATGCTTAAGGAATGTAGGACCATAATGTTGATTATGGAGATGGACATATCCAGTCTTATAGTCCATACTCAGCAGATAGAACAGGATAATAATAAGGAGAAGAAGAGGGAGAACAAGAGAGAAAGAACAAGTAGTTTCAACTTCACTCAGCCTAAGTCAGAGAGTGGGTATCGTTCTCAGTTTTGCTCAAAATCCTTAGTTCGAGCTCCGTCCTCCGCCAGTTCTCCAATGTCAAAATTTAGAGATGGTAATAGAGATGGGGCATCAGGCCCTAAATCCCAAGGTAGTGTCAAAAGTGCCCGAACCAATCCCCTTTGTCAGAAATATAGTGGAAACCACTAGGGTATCTGCAGAGCGGGTAGTAATGTGTGTTTTGGATGTGGTAAGACAGGCCATAGATTTAGAGATTATCCTCAGTCAGGTTCTCAAGGTCAGTATAACCATCCCCCAGCTCAGTCTGATCACTTGAATAAACAGGGTGCCGCTTCCAGTGCCACCAGTGGGCAGCGTCCAAATAGTCTCTATGCTCTTTTTTCACAACAGGATCAATAAAGTTCTCCTGATGTGGTCACTGGTACGTTACAAGTTTTCCATTTATATGTTTATGCTTTGCTAGATCCAGAATCTTCGTTGTCCTTTGTTACTCCATATATAGCCATTGATTTCGAAGTTAATCCTGAAATTCTAGCAGAGCCTTTCTCAGTATCTACCCCAGTGGGTAAATCTATCATAGCCCGGCGGATATACAAGAACTGTCTGGTTATGATATCTTAGAAAGTCACTTCAACAGACTTAGTCGAATTAGAGATGACTAATTTTTATGTCATTCTCATCATAGATTGGATTAATTCCTGCTATGCCTCAGTCGACTGTAGAATTTTTTTTTTCCAATTTTAGTTTCCGAATGAGTCCATCCTAGAATGGAGGGGTAGTACTTCAGCACTTAAAGGTCAACTTGTTTCTTACCTTCGGGTGAGAAAAATGATATCTAAGGGATGTGTCTACCATCTCATTTGAGTCCTGGACTCTAGTTTAGAAACCCCTACTCTTGAATCACTATCAGTAGCATATGATTTCAAAATATATTTCTCGAAGATCTTCTTGGAGTTTCTCCTGAAAGGGAAATCAACTTTGGAATTGACCTTCTTCCAGATACTTAGCCCATATCTATTCTTCCATACAAAATAGCTCTACCAGAACTCAGAGAATTAAAAGAATAGTTAAAAGATCTCTTCGATAAGGGACTTATCAGGATCAGTGTGTCCCCATAGGGCATACCATTTTTATTCATGCGTAAGAAAGACGGTTCTTTCAGAATGTGTATTGATTACCGTCAGCTAAATAAAGTCATGACAAAGAACAAGTATTCCCTTCCCAAAATTGATGACTTGTTTGAACAGATTTAGGGTTCCAGTTACTTTTTCAAGATACACCTCAGATCAGTCTATCATCAGCTCAGGGTCAGGGAATGTGACATCTCGAAGACAACCTTTAGAACTAGTTATGGTCACTTCAAATTCTTAGTCATGTCATTTGGTCTTATCAGTGGATTAGCAACTTTCATGGACTTGATGAATCGTGTGTTCAAGCAATACTTTGACATGTTCGTCATAGTCTTCATAGATGAAATTCTTGTCTACTCCCGCAGTGAGCATGATCATGCAGACCATCTCAAAATAGTACTATAGACTCTCAGAAACCATTAGCTATTCAGCAAATTTAGTAAGTGTGAATTTTGGCTAAGGTCAGTAGCTTTCCTTGTCCATATAATTTTCGGTGATGGCATTAGAGTTGATCCAAACCTATCTCTCCATCAAATATCAGTATTTTCTTAGGCTTGGCCACTATTACCGATGGTTTGTTGAGGGATTTTCATCTATTGCATCCCCTATGTCCAGATTGACTTAGAAGAAAGTCAAATTCTAATGGTTGGATTCTTGTGAGAAGAGTTTTAAAGAGTTGAAGACTCGACTCACTACAGCTTCAGTTTTGAACCTGCCAGATGGTTCAGACAACTTTGTTGTAAATTGTGCTACTTCCAGATCCGGTTTGGGGTGTGTTTTGATGCAGTGATGAAAGGTTGTAGCCTATGCCTCTAGACAACTTAAACCTCATGAAAAGAACTATCCGACTTATGACCTTGAGTTAGCAGCAGTAGTGTGATTTGAAGGAACTATTTTTATGGTGTACACATTGAGGATAATCTCTAAATCTATGGCCTGTCTTACCACATCCAAAATATGTGTTCTCTTAGAAATACGTAAACCTCCATCAGAAAAGGTGGTTAGAGTTGTTGAAAAACTACGACATGAGCATCCTGTATCATTTGAGTAAAGACAATGTAGTGGATGATGCTCTTAGTAGGATGTCTATGGGTAGTGTTGTGCATGTGGAGGATGGTAAGAAGAAGTTAGATCAGGAAGTTCATTAGCTTGGCCGACTAGGTATTCACTTAGTCGATTCTACAGAAGGTAGTGTATGGTACCTTACGAGCTCGAGTTGCTTTCAGAGGACATAGATATTCAGAACAACCTCTCTTATGAGGAGATTCCAGTAAAAATCCTTGATTTTCAAACCCGCAGATTGAGGAACAAATAAGTCCCTCTACTCAAAGTTCTTTGGCAGAATCAGTCCATTGAGGGAGCTACTTTGGTGGCAGAATCAAATATGTGGACCAAGTATCCCCACCTATTCTCTAGAAACTTAGACTCAGCCGAAGGTAACAATTTTCCTTTGAATTACTCAGTCTCATGTTCAGATATAACTACCTACGTAGTATCAATTAACGTTACATACTCAGTTATGCATTCACCAATTAGTTCAGTCATGTACTCATGCATCATACATGCATGTTCAGCATATAAACTCAGCTTATCAGTAATCACAGTCACACATACATGAATCATATTCAGCTATGTACTCATGCATCAGATATTCATGTTCAGTATGATAATTCAGTATATCAATAATTTCAGTCATAAATCATGCTTCAGTTGTACATTTCCAGTAAGCAAGTCTAGTCTGTCAGTTCTCCTATAGTAGTCATTCTAATTCGAGGATGAATGTTCCCAAGGGGGAGATATTATAAGACCCCGCAAAATCCTTAGGTTAACTCAGCCCTTTTTAAAGCTCATAAGGGGTCCCAGACTTCAAAAATTTTACTAAGTATTCAAACTTAGTGTTACTTTACCCTTCATAATTTAGAAAATCTATTTTGCGGCCTCTATGGCCTTAAAATGTCAATCTTCTGGTTGATTCATGATCAAGAATGTTAGTAGATTTTCCCGAACGAGTTTCGTATTTTTTGAACCTCGTTTGAACCTCGTTTGGGAATCTAAAATAGTGTATTGATGCGATCTCGGTGAGGAACGTCGGCCATCGCGTCGATCAATATTTTTCCTTGTCTCCCAATGGCAATTTCAAGTGAACCGGCATGGACTCGACGTGGCACATTGGCTATCATTTTGATACCAACGACGCGGCGCGTCGTTCTGCGCGTTGACAGTTCAGTTTTCAATCATTAAAAGCCGCATCCTTGGGGGGTATTTGGGTCTTTTCCACACTCTTATTCAGCCCTAAAATACGAGATTCAGCCCTCATTGAGCAAAATATACTTACTTTCTCTCAAATTCCTTAAGAACAAGAACCCTAGGTGATTTAATTTCAAGGCCAAGGCTCAAGATTTACGCCATTGTTTTTTTAGGGATTTAGAAATCAAGGTATGTCAAGTGTTCATTCAAGGGTTCCCTTCTACCCTTGAAGTTTAAGAACCCCTTTTAACTATAAGTTTATGAGTTTGATGAACTTCATGGTTGAAATTGAATGTGTTCATGATTACGATGCTAATAGGGTTTCTTGTATTACACTCACTCAGCTCAGAACGGAACTCAGTATAGTTCCACAGAATCAAGACTGTTAGATACAGTCACTCAGATATCAATTATTAGTATTTCGATTTGGTATTCCAGTGTTATCACGATCTCAGTTACAGTTTATGTATTCACGCATGTACTCTCATTCAGTTATACTCACGTCATTCAGTCCATATTTTTCATGCATATTAACCTATGTATTTCAGCCTACCTCACTTTGCATACCAGTACATTTAAAGTACTGACAGATACCTTTATTTTGTGCTATGATGTTTTATATCATAAGTTCAGACGTGCGGGCTCCCAATCATACTTAGTAGTACAAATATTCAGCTGAAAAAGTTAGTGGTGAGTCCTCTTAGTTTGAGAACATGATGATTATTTCAGTGGTTTAGCTTATTTTAGTAGTTTGGAGTTAGTTGGAGACTTATCCCATCAATTCTATACTTCAGACAGTTTAAAGGCTTTTTCCGACTAGAGTATTTTCAACTAGATGTATCAGATTTGGTATTTGTTATATCGTATTCAGTTTTATTATAGTATTGAACCTTATGGCATATTTTCTGCCTAATTTTTGCATATTACAATATTATTATTCAGTTATTGCAGCAGGTACCGGTTATGGGTTAGCTTGTGGTCCTCCGGGATTATGAGCACCATATAGCATCCGGGGTATAGACTCGGAGCATTACAGGCAGTGGGGCATGAACATCATTAGCCTGTAAAGCCCAAGGAGGATTGGTAGGGACCAGTAGAACTCCACATGGAAAGTCAGGAGTAGGGTCCCTAGGCTGACTATGTACTCCATAAGTAGAATGAGTTTCATCCACATTGTCCTAAGGTAGTACAAAGGAGTTTCCACTAGTATTAGATCTTCGGGGAGGTATGATATGAAATGTGAATAATTGGAATTAGAGGAGATCTCAAGACCTTAGATTCTATATCCCTACAAAATAACAACAAAGTAAAACATTCATAATACCCCGTAGCCTTTTCCTTATAAGTGTGGTGCTCTACACACCTATAAAAGAGACTCTACTTGACACGGATTTGTGGAAACCCAATGAACATTAGCCTATTGTCACGACTAGAACCAGGGCCGGACCGTGATGAGTATCTCAAGTACACTGAGCCCCAGAGACCGCCCCCTTTGCCTAGTCAAATAGGACACAGTACAACTAGCAACAGATGAATTCAGAATATATAACAAGATTGAGTTGAGTTTGGAACATATAACAAGATAGGAAACTCAACTAACTCAAAAAAAAATCTAAGAATTTCAATAACCATCCCAATCTACAATAATCCACAAGCCTCTAAGAACCCAACATCAATTTAAGTGGGACATTCACTCGATAATAGCCCAAAAGAAATCAAAAGATAGTCTAAGAAATAGATAAACCAAAACATAAAATGAGGGTCTTTCAAAGAATGGAAGCTCTCCATTTCAAAATGACTCGCGAGCAATCTGGGGATCACCTAACCTAACATAAGAAAAGCAAAAGTGTTCTGTTCCCAACATCAAATGGGAATATAGCATCCGAAGATGGTTAGAAGGATGAGCGCTAGCATGTAAACTAAAGGAAGGGATAAAATAATCCATGATCGAGTTAGTTCAAAACCATTCAAAAACCAATGCACACAATCATATACATATATATATATATATAATATTTCAGTATACGGAACAAGGTTTAGCATTAGAGTTAAAACATTAGCCTGGACTATGTAGCTTAACCATCATAAAAACACCCATGGGCTATATGGGTCTAGCTCCCTCTGCTGAAAGGGCCCAAGTGCATGTTAGCCGCACAAACATAGATATCCAAGGAAGACTAAGAAATGCCCCGACCTACTTCATTCCAGGATATATATATACATACAGTGTGACAAAAGCACACAATCACCAAAACCAACCCTCACGCCTACAAATGTAAGTTTCCAGTATTAGTTCTTCTGGACCTCCACCTTCATGGACTTGCTACACAACCCCCTTTAATTCCTATTAAAACAAGTTTCACACACCCATCCATTTAACCAAGGAATTTTTCGTAGAAATCAACCTTAGGTATCGTTATACCCTCACGCTTGCAAGCTCATAATTATGCCATTCAACTCCTTTAAACTGGGGAATGCCTCGATCCCTTTTTATTTAGTAGATCAGTGTGGGTAAATTTAACGACCCTTTTTGTTCATTAAATAAAGTTTAGGGAATGCCTCGACCCTCGACCTTTTAATTTAAAATATAAACATGGCCAACAAGGCCTTCAAAACCATTTTTCATCCATTTTAAACTTTTATGCAATGCAACAGTATGTGTGAGTTAGCAACCCATGTGAAAAATTATATTTGAAACCAATTACACAAGTGGGTTGAGGGAACACAAATTTTAAAACCAAATTCCAACAAAAATCATCAATTTGGGGGAATACCTCGACCCCCTTTCAAATTCCCATACTCATGTACCCAATTAGTTCAAAAACCATTAATAAAGCATAAACAATACATATAAATAATTAGAATCCAATTCAAGTAACATTCACTCTAAAACCCTCAACCCACATCAAAACTCATATTCAAATCCAATTATGGAGAAAAATTACCACTTGGAAGATCTAAATGATCAACCTTGAGAAACCCTAGCTTGTTCTTGGTTTAGGTATTTGAGAGAGATTAAGAGTGTGCCTGATTATGTTTTTGGATGATAATGAGGTCCCAAAAGGTTTTAAGGTCGTGGGTCACAATTGGGGAAAAATAGAACTGTCCAAAGTACCCTTAATGAAACATTGAGAAAATTTGTCGCCCACTCATTACGGGTCACCCTACGATTCGTAAAAACTGACTACAAGTCATCCCCTAGACTCATAGTCCCCTAGAATCATAGTCTGGACAGTGTCCTAAGGCATCCCCACTGTTGATCCTGTGAGTCATACTAGACGACTCATAATGTCATATTACGACCTATATGGTCTTAATCGTGCCCAGGATAGAAACTTTAGTACCTACACTAGTCACCCTACGATTGGGGCACCATGACTCATAATGAGTCTTTAAGAATCGTGGCATCGTAGTCGTAACCACAATAGAAAATAAGGCACCCTTCACTGTCCACCCTAAGACTCGAGCCCTGCGACCCGTAAGGAGACCTTACGACTCGTTAGGTGAGGCAATAAGCTCAAATCTCAAAATTTTCAAGGGCTAAAATTCTGGGGTGTTACATTAAAATTATATTTACCTTGCATTATCTTCTTAAAATTATAAAAATAGTTTTTTAAAATCTTAAAAAGATAATTTATCTTCTTAAAATTTTTTGTTGTATAAAAATAATTTTTTTGTTTCAAACCTCATAAAAACTTATAAGTTTTTGTAAAAAAAACTACAAGTCATAAACTTATAAAATAGTTACAAATAGAAAATTTATAGTTTTCTTAAAAGCTTATTAAAATTTTATAATGTTAGCTTATAAAATATTATAAAAAAATTTCCTAACTTTATAAAGTTAATTAGTAAGGTTAATTTTTTTTCAAAACTTTAAAGTTACAAATATAAAATTGATAATTTCTTTTCAAAAATTTTAACTTACAAATATAAATTATATTTTAGCTAAGTTATTTATAACATTAATTTCATTAAGTAAAAGATAAATTTTAAAGTATAACTAAGACAAATAGACTATATATTTATTCAAATTTTGTATGTTGTACATGCATTACAAATATTAAAAGAGATTCTGATCTACACAGCCTCCTTCTAGGAAGAATTTTTCTTAAATTAGGTCTCTGGTATCTTACTAATATCTATAATGTCCAAAATATTGTAGTTGTAACTTAGCTATTTTTCCGACTGACATATTTTTTGAAATTGATTTTCATCCTTGTTCCTCCATTGAGTCCATTTCATCGTCGCTATTTTTATCAAATACTTCATCTATTTTATTATCGATTCAGGGCGGTAATTTTGAGAGCCTAAAAATTTTTCATTCAGCATTGATCCAATCTCTAAATCATACTAAAATCTCCGAACTATCTTTTGCTAATGAATATCGATACTATCCAATTATAAATCTTTTTGAGCTAAAAGTTTTTTCTGAAGAAACTGAAGAATCTTGACTTGCTAGCACATCTCGAACTATCTTTGAAAGCTTTATAAATTGCTTGACACGAGTTTTCCACCATGTTAAAAGTTAAAGTTGTACATTTGCATTTCTAATATTATTCCAATTTTGAGAAAGATATGAATTAAAATCATTACTGCTAGAACATTGAAGACCAAGTTCTTCACCCATCTCATCATCTAAATCATTATATCTAGGCCTAGAAGTAGTAGGTTCGACCGACGGAATATTTTGTTTCACAACTTGATACAAGTTATATAAACTCCTAGCTGTAGGTACTATGTTAGCACAAGTTTCAACTGATGGCTTTTCATGAGATTCAATTTCTAAAATTTTATAAAATTTTGAACAATCATCATGACACCATTTTTTTTGTAAAATGGATTGAACAAAGCAGCTGTCAAATAAATTTATGGAATATAAATTTTTTTTTTTTTTTTAAATTTCAAACATAGATTCAATTAACTATTTCAACAAAGTACTTTTTTATATTCAAAAAGTAGTTTAGAAACAACAATAATATTTTACCAAAATAGAAAAAATAGTTGAAGTATATTGAGAAGATACTATATTTGTAGCTTGATAAAAAGTTTTCAAAATGGACAAAGTTCATTTATTTCAATCATCATCATCACATAGCCTTAAATCTGGATTCACATTATGAGCATTATAAACTAATTATATATGTTCACAATAATCACAATCAACATCAAGCATTTTACATAAAGAATTCCATTTAGTAGGAACTTTCTTGAAACTTTTCTATATGAAATTTGACGTTCTCCACAACAACGTTTAAAATCAATAATGATAGATTTTTTTTATTTTTAAAAATAAAAACACAAGAAACTTGAACTTTAAAAAACTATTTCCAAATAAATCAATACCGTCTTTACTATCAAATTTAAAATATGTGCAACACATTTAACATAAAAATTATCATCTATTGGACAAAGTCTAACTTTTAAAAACTTTGATATTATTAGAAGCATTATCTAGTGTGCATGCCATAATTTTATCAACAAGTTGAAAATATTTTAAGCTTTCCCCTATTGTACTAGCTATTTGGAGACTAGATGTAGTCTCGTCAATATATTTATAAGCAATAATTCTTTTATGCATGTTTCAATGGTGATCAATCCATGAGCCGTAAGAGTAAAATAATCATTACTCTTAATGCTAAAACCCATATCAGAAGTAATAGATATTTTACCATCAAATTTTTTAAATAAGAACTGAAGAAAATGACAATGTTCATCTTGATATTTAAAAATATTATTTTTAATTATATTTCATGAAAAAACTTTAAAAGGGGGATTATATACTCGTTGAATATAATGAATAAAATCGAAGTGTGAAGGAAAACTAAAAGACAAACTCATAACAACAACAATCATTTTTGCTAATTTTTCTCTATCTACATCTTCATTATATGTCGATGATGAGCTTGGGCCAGCCAGGTTATACATGGTTAAATGAGTCTGAACCATATTACCTCCTATAGATTATTTCGTTAATGTTGTGCCATCTTTTTTGCTTTAGCCTCCATATCTAGATGAATAAATTTTTTAGTACATTTTCTCAAATACGTAGAAACCTTGTCCTGCCATTATTTTTTTTTGGTCAAATGTTTCATAACTTTCTTGTATTTATTGAAAATAGTGATATTTTTTATTCTATAATGCTCCATGAATTTATAAACTAAATACCTTTTTGTACTTTCTGTACCTTTGGCCCTAGTAAATTTCAGTAAAGGGGGAACTTCTTCACCTCTTATGGTAATTTTGTAACCGGCATAGTAGGGAAAGGGATTCACCTAACTTTTGTTCTTCTATATCATCTTCTTCCAGTAATTCTTCCTCAAAATTATCATAGTGCCTACTTCGGGTCTCATGATCTAACTGCATACACGCATCAACATCGAACCATTGGATTGTGCTAAAGAAGTTTCTTGAACATTACTAAATCTAAGCGGTAATCAACTAGTAGTAGCATTATTTTTTTTACTCCTACGAAGAAGCATACAAAATATTATTTTTTACCACTACTATTTTTGTGGCATCCATAGTTAAATTTAAATATAGCCAAAATATTAAAACAGATAATATAAATATTATAACCAAAAAATATAGACACTAAACAAATTAAAATCTAGAGATTAAAGCCAAAAAAAAAAGAGAGATTAAAGTTGGAACGAATGTACAAAAAGTAGCATAAAATTAGACGTATACCAAATCTCGAAATTGGAAGATGATAATTGAAGTTTCCAATGTCTTCAAAAAAATCCAACTCCAATTAGCTAATACAACAATTACAAATGTTAAGAGAACAATAAAGAGATTTTTAGAGTTAAAATAGAGCATGAGAATATTTGTGAGGAAAAAACGAGTATAAGGGGATATTTATATTGAAAAAATAGTTAAGGGGGCAGTGGGATACTATAGGAGGGTGTACGTCTGTGTGTTGGGGGAGGGATGTTTTGAGAGTCAAAATAGTCATTGGTTGGCCCCCACCAACGGCTATATAACATTAACATATTAAAAAAAATCAAATTTGATCATTTACCCGATTGACACTAGATCAAAACCGGGTTAGCTGGAAGAAATCTGAGTTCTGCACCGAAATTGAATTTTGATCCGTTGGATATTGGGTTTATAGTTCCAACTAATACCGTCCCGAACTGCAATTGGTATCATCACCAAAATCAGACCGTTCTGGCATAGATCCGGTCCATTGACAAGTTTACTTACTACTTACATGTTCACAATCATTACCAAAACATACAAGTCCAAGTCGATAAGAAACTATAGAGTTTAATTCACTTTTAATGGCCTATCTTTAAGACAGAGAATTTATTGATCTTGTAATTTTTTTTTACGACCTGAGTCTATACCTTGAATTTAACAAGTACTCGAGAACATTATTTCTCCGAGAAAATCAGCTCGCTTACATTGTAAGCATACAATTATAAAGTACGAAAGATACATTTAAATCATGAATACATAATAAGGTAAATACGTTTCATCAAACTAAAAGTTTAATGATATAATTATGGAAATCCAAAGACACAAAAATAAAATGTAGTAACTTCTTAGTTGATCCCACAACTAAATCTGTCTATGAAACCTTTGAAGAAGTGAATAATGTCTACTGGGACAAGGCTCTGTCATACCTTAAATAATAAAAATGAACCAAGATAAATACTAGACTATGCCTTTTAGAGAGATGGAGTGTCACGACCCAAAGTAAAGTACATCATGACACTCGTCATACCCTTCGATATGTATAAGCCTATCCCAATCCAAACTCAACAATTAAAATAAATCAAAAGAAAAAGAAAGAAAGAAATAAAGAAAGAAGAAGAAGAAGAAAGAATAAGAAGAATAAGAAGAAGAAGAAGAAGAAGAAGAAGAAGAAGAAGAAGAAAGAAGAAGAAGAAGAAGAAGAAGAAGAAGAAGAAGAAGAATTGAATAATCCCAAAGCATTTAAAGATGAAATAATAATTTTTAGGATACATCTCAAGTTTGGTTTTCAATGGTATAATGCCTCTAAATACAGAATAGTATCAATAAACTACAATATCTTAAATGCAGATAAAATAAAAGATAAATAAAGAATGACCTGGGTGAACTCAATGAAGCATTAGCCACTACCTCGATATCCACAATATTAACATTGAACGAATATAGTTTACGATCTACTACTCGAACCAACACCTGCATGGGGTGCAGAAAATAAAAAAGGAAAAAAGAAGGAAGGGTTAGTACGTAAAATGTGTACTCATCAAGCATTATCTATAATCGATCCTAATCTAAAATGATAGAGAGAACCACCACCCTAACGATACAAGGTTCCCCTTAATCTACCACTAATAAATGTACCACTTCTTGCTAACAAGGTATCCCGACTCAATTGACATACGAATATCAATATACAGAGTAGGAAAAACAAAAAAAAGTCAACTCTAGTCATTTTATAATCAACAAGTAAAGGAGGTCATCTGTGATGGGACTCAATAAGACAATATATTAGACTCAATTATCATGTTCAGCTAAGAATGTGGGATAAAATGGTGAGATTCTATAAATAAGTATATATCATGCTACCTGCAGGTGCGACACTATAGCCTCACTGATCAAGACATAGCCATACCCTATGTCTCATAATATCTCAACCTCCAATTCAACCAAGAGAAGATAATAACAATATCATAAATAAGGTTCAATCGTAATAATTTAATACAAAAATAAATATTCAAACACAATATCAAATCATACCAAGGAATGCAATGTGATGAAACACAAGTTAATAATAATGATGGGATGATGATATGTCATCGTATGAATTTTGTATACATCTTTCAAGCCTCAATATTTTGGATAGGGCCCATAAGGGGTTCACAACTCATATACTTTCATAATTTCAATCTCATAATTCAATACACATCAACTGCTAATGTTCACGGATCAAATATTTTATAAGGTATTTCTCACTCACGTCACCAGCTAATATTTACGAACCAAGGGTTTTATTAAGCATTTCTCGATGGTACCGATTTCCATGAATGAGATAAGGATGCATTCTCATTACTAAGTTAATATGAAGATAATGAATCAATTCCATAATCATATAAATGATCTCAAATCTCCTCAATATGATAAAAGTCAAGATATAGGGTATGACATAGTACCACTAGAGTAAAAGTCATGTAATACATTAATAACATCAATCAAGCCCCTATATCGAGTGTCATGATAAAGATAAAGGCAATAAATACTTCAAATATGGCTAATAATATCAACTTTAACCCCTACTACGACATCATCATCATCATCATCATCATACTACTACTACTACTACTACTACTACTACTACTACTACTAATAATAATAATAATAATAATAATAATAATAATAATAATAATAATAATAATAATAATAATAATAATAATAATAATAATAATAATAATAATAATAATAATAATAATAATAATAATCAATAGACACAACATTATATATCTAAACTTACCCAAACCTAGTTATTACATATAATAAGTCTCTTCTTTCCCAAAGATGATACTATTAGAGTAAATAACTAAAAGGATAACTACACTAATTAACAATATGACCTAGTGAAAGATACTAAAACCCGATAATTACATCAACTATTACAAGTCCATTTATATTCTTAAGAATTTTCTAAACCTTAATCACTCTATCAGTATACCAATAATAACATAATTATTCCTTAATAGGTCATGAAACCCCAATCATCACATCAAAATCCACTAAACACAATTCAAACACTGATAAAGATATCCACTATCAATTTATTCAAAGTCAATAAGCCGTCTATCTATAATCCACAACAAGAATGTTTACAAGACTAACTAAGATAAGCAATTATGTAACTACAATTTAGCAAAAGACTGTGATATCTATAGAGATGCTGGCTATTTTACCTAAGTAGGATCGTAAACCCTAAGAAATTCACAATACTTAGGAAAACAACCATACACCACATTAGCACTTTAGAAAAAGTCAAGACAAATCTTAACTTTCCTTTAAAGAAACCCACAAGCCATAACACATTCTGAAGCATCAATTGGAAGATCTACACACTCGAATCATCACCAAACACATCCAATCTAGGCAAATATGATATTTACAAGTCAAAAGGAGTCTATCAATATCCATATTGATATATTTTAATTTTGAATCCAAAATCACTTAGAAAATTGATTACAAAAATACAAGGATAAAATCAAAATTTTATTGAACAAACATGTACCCCATGCCAAAAGAACTCCAAATCTGAAAACACAAGAAAAACAAGTTAAAATCAGACCTCAATTTAAAGAAAAACCAATTTTATACTTTACTGGGTGAAACCCCTAAAATCATGTTTAAAATTAGAGATTTGAAGATAAATTTGTAAGGAAATCAATGGGAAAGGATGAATACAAGATTTAGAAATTACCCACACAAGCTAATCTTGAAAACACCTTTGAGATCGCCTAATTTTGAGCTCTCAAAGTCTAAAAGTTGTGGAAATACAATTTGGGACCGAAATAGAGATTTTTAATTTGTCAAGGCTACTACCTCATTGCAATTGTGGTCCACATTTCGTGATCTGTCCCAAACCAACCCTTTATGAATGCGATTAAAAAAGAGGACCCAACCCACTTATTACTCATCACAATCACAGTGAAGGTAAATTTTGTTCTTCATGAATGTGATAAGGGTTGTAAACACGAAGAAGGATAGGCTTGCAACAATAAAACACATAAGTCTAAACACTCCAAATGGGTCATCGAAATTCGTTTGAAACCCCACAGAAACAAATCAATAATGCTACTAGGATAATTTTAACATTTTGAACTCAATGGAACCATTAGACTTTTTAAAACGAGATCATTTACAACAAATAACCTCCTAGACCCCTTTTCAACTATTTTAACTAGCTTTTATATTTAAGAGGTCAAAATATAAATTAAAGACTCAAATTCTGAACTAACCACGCCCCTAACCCATAATCGACATTCCATACATAATGAAGCTATTGGGACCACCATACTGAGATCGAATCACAAAATATTAATCAAAGTTATGCGATCCCTTTAAGGCTATATCGAGACCACAAACTCATATAAACTACTTCCAAATGAATCGAGAACTGTGCAAGCCATTTTCACTACTCATAAATAATATAAAGCTACCACAAAGAAGTGAAAATGGTCAAATATATGAAATTCTAAAAAAATCACTACAAAGATAATTACATTATCCACCTCTAAAATTCATGTTCTTCCTCGATATACAAGTAAGAAAATTGTCAAATATATAAAGAATAAAAAATACCCTCGTAAACCTCCAGCAAGTACTACAAAGTGGAGTCACAACTATAGAACTATCAGCCTCACACATGAAATTAGAAATCTTTCACACAATGACTCGCAAGATCATAACATTAGAATCTAAGGTAAAAATCTCAATAAAGTTGACTTCCTCTATTTTTGAACTCCCTCTATAACCAAAAATTGACTTAGTCACCATAGATGTCCTGAACATACTAGACCAATCCGAATCATCCAAAAAAACCAGGATTCAATATTTGCACCACAAAATTAAAATCAACCCCAGACCCATCAAATGTCAAGGAACCCATGGAACCACAAAGCCACTCACAAAAATACTGCATCAACCTACATCAAGGTTGATATTTTATCTATTGAATCAATCAACACTTTATCCTCAAACTAAAGTAACTGAGCCTGAAATTAATATCAAATCTAGATAAGACCTCAAAAGCCATACTTATCTTACTTAGGTCACTATACTATAGTCATATCCTTTGCTCAACCTTTGAGGCAATCGAGAATTATCACAGAACTTTATGTGCCATAGACATGAACACTTTAAATGGTACCAAACTCCTAGGTAACTCATCACAATAACCTAAGTCAATATCAACAACCAAAATAGTATCAATAAATCCAAAGTTCTCTATAATTCGATAGGATAAAGAGCCTCTTCAATTATACATATATAAGAAACTTGTCATATCAAGGAAAATAGGTTCGTAGAAGAAGTGAAACAATCACTATATGTCACTGATGGATTCCCAAATAATAAATCAAAACTAGAGAAAGTTACCGCTAGACTTCTCGTAAGCCACGGATGAACCATATTATCATACTTTGAATTTCCAACCCAACTTATAGCTAAATTCTGATTATATAAAAAATCCTTATGTACAAGTTCCTTAGCTCTTTCCCAATTCAATTCCTAATCATTATTCTTTAACAATAGATTCATGAAATAATAATGCATACTCTAAATTATAACTCATGAGCAAAAACATCATTAAGCCACTTAAGTTCTAAATTAATAAATGCTAAAAGCTAGGTATCTTTTCATTGAAAAATATTTTCAAATCAAAAGCAAGTACCCTTAAAAGTTGAAGTCCTTAAAGCATAATCAAGGAGTGTTTTAACACTCATTAAGTCTTTTCATGCAAGCAAATTCAATTACTAAGGAAGTAAGAACTACAAGGCAAGAATGACAAAAATCTTCTTTTATCTAACTAAAATCCCTTAATTTCACTCTTCCAAGTTAGTCGTATCATAAGACTGATCCATCACAAAGTCGTCGTGGTCAATCTAATTAGTATTACTAGTCATCCCATAAAGTCAGTCTCATCATCAATGCATTAACACAAATCATAGATATACCGATGTGATCTTATAAAACAAACTGACTTATGCATAGACACTACCACTACCACTTGCAGATAATGTCACACGAGTCTACCAGCTATAAGCTTTCTTTATTCCTAACCATCCATCCTAATAATTGAACCACTTCTTTGATCCTAGCTGGTATCACCCCACCCTCAAGTAAATATCCAAATTACCTTATATAATTTGAATATGCTAACACTTACTGTCGATCCATTAATATCCCATAACACACCCATCAAGAGTATTATATCCAAAAATACAAGAATCTATAATACTTATAGAAATTAAATCTAATATGGTGATATACTCTAAATGGACCATAACATAAGATTGGCACCCTAATCCATCCCTAAAGAATAATCTATAGGGTAGAAATATCAATAGACCCATCAAAAACTCCTGAATCATATTAAAACTTAACATCAGAAAAGTAAGAAAATAGGAGAATGTAGAACCACAATAAAACACAACAAAGAGAGACCAAAGGCAAATAAAAATCTTACTTGTGGCTATGCATCAGAAGATCCTACCTCGAGTACATCTCGAGGAAGATATCACTTATACTTTTTATCTCTAAGCAACTGATGAAGCAACTTTTTGCCTACGTTGTAGGTAATACCTCCTATAGTGTTTGGGACCTCCACATACTGTAATACCCCAGGTTTTTGGCCTCTGAAAATTTCTTGATTTTTCCATTACTATTTAGAGTACAACCCAAGTGACAAGTCGTAGTCACTCTATACGAGTCATATAGTGCCACTCGTAGTATAACCAGTAAGGTTGTCTGGAGTTTCTGTTGAAGTCACGACTTGGCCCTCATAAATCATAATATCTGTTCATGAGTTATAGGGAGTGACTTATGACCATTCCATTAAGGTTTCCCTGAGTTTATTCCTAGGCTATAAGTCATGGTGATGACTCATGACCAGTGAGCATAAGTTTTTACCTGACCTATAGTGACTGTGTGTTATATTTCCTACCCATTTTGTTAAGGGCATTAAGGTCTTTTAATCTTATCCCACTATTTTCATGACTTAAAACCCTTCTTTTGGCCCTATTTCCATTAGTTAATAAATATAAAAATTCCTCTCTCCTCTCTAAATTCCAAAATCAAGATCAAGTTAGGGTTTTAAGAGCTTGATTATCTAGGCTTTCTTTGGTAGTCTTTTCTCCAAAATTCTCGGTGTCTTCAGGTATGTATTTCTTTCCTAAAGAAATTTTATACATAAGCATATTTTTAATTATTGTCCATGTGGATTCAATTATTGGTTTAGAATATAGGTTGAGGGATTTAGAATGGCTATCATATCAATTGATTTATCCGTTGTTTTGAATTATTTATTTATGTTTTATCTTATGGTTTTGAACTAAATAAATTCATGGGTGGAATGGGGAACATGGGTTTCCCCAAAATTTATGGTTTAATGGTTTGAAATCGGCTTTACCCTCAACCCAATTTATGGAATTGGTTTTAAACATGGAAATAAACATAGTTTAACTTACTTTTGGAACCTTGCTTTGCATAAAAGGTTAATAGAACTTAAAAATAGTTTTTGGAAGGCCTTCGTGGCCATGGATTGGTTTTCAATTGGAAACTTTAGACTCAAATTTAGATATTTGATTTTGGAATGACATAATTGTAACACCCTGTAGCATTCTCGTCTTGATACCACACTTCGTAGAATGCATGGGTAACTTGCAACCTAATAATTTCTCTAAGTGTTAAAAAGTACTTAGTCATATTTTGAGCCTTTAACTTCATCAATTTTTAAATTGTCCTTCCCGACCTCGGGGTGTAGATTTTTGAGTTGATTCATGCTAAGAGTTGTAAAGGGGATATCTTGGGGAGTTTTTGATTTTTTGGATGAGGTTTGAGATGTGTTTGGATTCCTAAACCAGTAGGTCACCGCCATTGCACCGTGTCATAATGCCTATAGAGGTAAGCCACTTGTTGCATTGTGGCATGGCCTCAAATCGGGTTTCTACTGAAAGTTTTAAAAATTGAGGGGCAGTCTCCTCTTTTTCCTATAGCCTCAAGTCATGAAAACAGTAGATTAAAATGTTTATAGAGCATTATAGGATCAAGAGTGATCAAGTTTTCTCAAAAACAAAACCCTAACCCTTCCCCAAAGATCAAACATTCAAACTTTAAGTTCAAGATTTCCTAGAAATGAATCAAGATTTGGGTTCTACTCTTCGAATGAAGTAATCTAAGGTATGTGGGACTACTCTAAACTCTATGGGCATAATTTTTATTGTTTTTATGAAGTTCAACGAATCTATAACCTTGTTTACAAAGCATGTTTGATATTATTTTGAAAAGCAGGTATCATAGAATTGTTTTGATGAAAGTATATGAAGTCTTGAACTAATTTTCATGAAACTTAAATGTAATTATGTATATATATGATTTATTTTGTAATGAAAAGCTTAATGGAGAGCATGATTTATGAGACCTCCCTTGCAAATGTGGATTTTACATGATTTATGTGATATGCGCATTCACTTGCATATTTTAATCTTCATTGTCAATTGATGGTTATCCAAACTTGGGTTGAGGTTATTTGTAGATTTATGAGAGGGAGTCTTTTTGCGTTAACTAAACCCTTTGCATAAAAATAAAGTATTATAAGAGATTAAATAATTGACATGACCAACATATGTTTATGTTATAAATATTTTGGGTGGTTATTTGTATGTTTGGAATGAGAAGGTTTATGGAATTGGTATAAATGACTTGCAAGTCTGGGTATGACGATACCCAGTGATGGTGCACCCCTAATATAATATGTGTTGAATGTTGTAAAGGAATGAAAGCATTGTTTTAAAGAAATGAAATTTAGGCATGGAAAGGGTTAGATGGTTACCCGAAGAAAGCACGGTCCGTGAGACTCAATCCTAGAAATTGTGATTTATCGATATGAGGTTATGGTACCCTGCTTTGTGGTCTGGTGTACCTTGATTCATGTTTTCCCAACTTGGGATTAAGGTTAAAATCCCTGCTTTATGGACTGGTGCACTACCATGACATGTTGATTTGATTGGGAATATGACACCATGTTGTGTGGTCTTACGTGTCTCCCTTACTAATACACCAATTCTTGTAGAAAACTTAGACTGGGGGCTTGGCCTCCGAGTTAAGGGCGGATCCCATATAGCCCATGGTATAATTAGGATTATAGGGTGTACCATCTAGCCCAGAATGCTACACACCTATCCGACAAGGCATTTAGGAATGTCTCTCTTCTTTTCATGATTTAGTTCATGCTATAGAGTCTGAATGTGGTCTAATCAATTACTTACTGTATTTCAGAAAGTTATCATGCCTCCTCATCGATCCAACAAACAGAATGCTTTAGCTAAAGATGTCCACCCTACCCATGGAATGCAAACCCGTAATAGAGCTCCTACTCTAGAGTTTGTTGCTACTATGGGAGCTCCTCCTATTCAGACTAGTATACCTAGGGATTTTTGGTCTGGAGATAATCGTACTCAACCTTCCTAGAGGGAGGTATCTAATGCGGAGTTCTGATAGTCTATGCATATGATAGCTCAGTTAGTGGCTTATCAGGACCATCGATATGGAGATGTGGGGTCTATGTCTAGTTCATCATAGGTTACCCAAGTTGGCAAATTCATGAGGCTAAACCCACCTTTGTTTACTGGTACGAAGGTTGAGGAGGACCCTGAAGGGTTCATCGATAAACTAGAGAAAATTTTTGGGTTATGTATGCGAATGAGGTTGAAGAGGTTGAACTAGTGGCATATTAGTTGAAGGATATGTCCAATTAGTGGTATAATAAATAAAAGGATTCTAAGGTAGAGACGCTGAGCCGTCTATGTGGGGTGAGTTTATAGAAAATTCTTGGATCATTTCTTTCCCCAAGAATTGAGGGAATCAAAGGCTGAAGAATTCATAAACTTGAAACAAAGGAAAATAAGTGTTAAAGAGTATATGTTAAATATTACCTAGCTGTCCTATCATGCCCCAGAATTAGTGGGTAATATGAGAGCCTGAATGAGGAAGTTTGCATCCGGCCTCTCAGATAATCTGGTGTTGGAATGCAAGAGAGCAATGTTGAATAATGATATGGATTTCTCCTGATTGTCCGTTCACATTCAGCAGGTTGAAGATCAGAAAAAAAGGTTGTCAGAGGCAAGGGAGAAAAACAGGCAGGCCAAGAGAGCTAGGTCAACATACTAGAATAACAGTCAGCACTGGGTGGTAACTGGGATAACAAGTGGTCGTTGAAAAAGTTTTAGAGTAATGCTCAGTCTTTAGCCAGCTCCCCAACATCCAAACTTCTAGTTGATTGGCGATTTCAAAATTTTCAGCCCAACAATGACTCGTGGGTGTAGGGTACTCAGTCCTAGGAGAGTGTGACTCAGTTATTTAGGTAGCATCCTCATTGTGGTAATTACGAAAGGAACCAGTCAGGGAATTGTTATTTCGAGATTCGGATGTGTTATTTATGCGGCCAAGTAGGCCATATTCACAGTGATTGTCCTTCAGCTAGAGGGAATTTTAGTGGTTCCAAGTCCCAAGAAAATTCCTCAGCGTCACTACCACTACCCAAGTGTACCACTTCAGCTATCGGGGGCGGTCACAATCGGTTATATAATTTATCCAACCGCCAGGATGTAGAGTCTTCACCAGATATTATGATGTGTATGTCAAAAATTTTCTTCTGTATTATGTATGTGTCACTTGATCCAGGGTTATCTTATCTTATGTGACCCTGTATGTGGCTATTAGTTTTTGAGCATGAAATTATTTTAGAGCCTTTCTCTGTTTCCACTCCTATCGGCAACTCTATTATGGCTAGAAGGGTGTATAGAAACTATGTTGTGTCTATTTGTAATTGTGATACTATCGAAGATCTGGTAGAGCTGGATAAGATTGACTTTGATGCTATTTTAGAAATTGACTGGATCTATTTGTGTTATGTCATATTAGACTGTAGAACTCAGAAAGTCACTTTCTTATTTCCGAAAAAACCAGTGATAGAGTAGGAGGGTTATTCTCTAGCACCTAGAAGGAAGTTCATATCTTATCTTAGAGCCTGCAAACTTATATATAAGTGTTGTTTGAGTCATCTTGTTAGAGTCAAAGATACTAGTACTGAAAGTCCTTCCCTCCAGTCTGTCCCTGTAGTAAATGAATTTCTGATAGTCTTTACTGATGATCTCCCAGGGATACAACCTAATAGGGAGATAAATATTTACATTGACTTATTGCCGGACACTTGTCCTATCTCTATTCTACCATACATTATAGCTCCTATAAAATTAAAAGAGTTGAAACAACAGTTAAAGGACCTTTTTGATAAAGGCTTTATTCGTCCAAGTGTTTCTCCTGGGGTGCTCTGGTGCTTTTCATGCATAAGAAAGATGGTTTACACTGTATGTGTATGACTACCGTCAACTCAATAAGGTCACTATCAAGAATAAATACCCTCTTCCCAGAATTAATGATTTATTTGATCAACTCCAAGGTTCCAAATATTTCTGAAAGATAGACCTTCGTTTGGGGTATCATCAGTTGAAGGTTAGGGAAGCTAATTTCCCAAATTAGCTTTTCGAACTTGATATAGCCATACCAAATTCTTTGTTATGTCCTTTGGACTGACTAATGCCCCTGCAACTTTTATGGACCTAATAAATAGGGTGTTCTGTTAGTTTCTAGATCTATTCATTATAGTTTTCATCGATGATATTTTGGTTTACTCTAAGTGTGGGGAGGAGTAGTCCAACCACCTCTGAATCATCCTTCAAACCCTCAAAGATCATTAATTATATGGAAAGATTTCCAAATGTGAATTCTGGCTTAGTGCTATTGCTTTCCTGGGGCATATCATTTCTAGTGAGGGGATTAAGGTTGATCCCCAAAAGGTTGAGGCAGTGAGAAAATGGCCCAGACCTACGAATCCAACCACTATACAAAGCTTCTTAGGTTTGGCAGGGTATTACAGAAGATTCATAGAGAGATTTTCCTCCATAGCTGCTCCACTTACCAAATTGACGTAGAAAAAGATAAAATTCTTGTGGTCTGACTCTTGTGAGAATAGTTTTGAGAAAATAAAAGACAAGTTGACCACCGTGCCAGTTTTGACCCTTCCCAAGGGTACATAGGGTTTTATTATGTACTGTGAAGCATTTCGGGTGGGACTTGGGTATGTGCTTATGCAACACGGTAAGGTGGTAGCTTATGCATCTAGGTAGTTGAAGGTGAACGAGTGAAATTATCCCACCCATGACTTAGATTTAGTGGCTGTGGTGTTTGTACTTAAAATCTGGCAGCATTATCTTTATGGGGCGTATGTAGATATATTCACTGATCATAAAAGTTTGCAGTATGTTTTCACGCAGAAAGAACTGAATCTCAGGTAGAGGCGTTGGTTGGAACTAATGAATGAATATGACATAATCCAGCATTATCATCCGGGCAAGGAGAACATGGTGGCCGATGCCCTTAGTAGGTTATTAATGGGCAGTCTTACTTGTGTTGAGAAAGGGTAGAGAGAGATGGTAAAAGATATTCACTAGCTTGCAAATTTAGGAGTTTGACTTATGGATTCTGAAAATGGGGGAGTGTTCATTGATGAGATTGTTGAATCCTTCTTATGTGTTAAAGTTAAGAAAAAATAGGCCGAAGACCCTATCTTGATGTAAATTAAGAAGGATGTTGGTCAACAGAAGGTGATGGCATTTGAAATTGGAGGTTCTAGGAATTTAAGGTATCAAGGTAGGCTATGTGTACCGAACATAGATGGTTTGTGAGATAGGATTATTGATGAATCTCACACTTCGAGGTATGTTGTTCACCCAGGCTCTAAAATAATGTATGATTACCTTAAGGCTATCTATTGGTGGAATAATATGAAAATTGATGTAGCTAATTTAGTTTCTAAGTGTATGAATTGTCAACAAGTCAAGGTAGAATATTTGAGACAAGGTGGAACTTCCCAAGAGATAGCTTTGCCTATGTGGAAGTGGGAGATGATCAACATAGACTTAATTACAAGGCTTTTGAAGTCCCAAAACCAATATGACTCCATTTGGGTAATTGTAGACTGGATGACTAAGTCTGGTCATTTTTTTCCAGTACGGATGAATTATTCAGGGGATGACTATGCCAAGATGTATATTCGAGATATAGTTTGTTTGCATGGTGCTCCTGTATCTATTATATTTGACTGAGGTATGCAATTTTCTTCTCAATTTTGGCAATCTTTTCAGAAGGCTTTAGGAACCTAAGTAATACTTCCATCCCCAGACCGATGGGCAAGATAATGCACCATTCAAACCCTTGAGGATATGTTGAGAGCCTGCGTAACTTACTTCAAAGGTAGTTGGATGGATCATTTTCCATTGTTAGAATTCGCCTTCAATAATAGCTACCATTCCAGTATCCATATATCTCCTTTTGAAAAACTTTATGAGAGGGGATATAGGTCAACAATAGGGTGGTATGTAGTGCGAGAAACCTGGTTGTTTGGGACTGACTATTTTCATCAGGCAATGAAGAAGGTAGAGATCATTAGGGAGTAGATTAAGATAGCTGAAAGCCTCTAAAAGTGTTTTGCTAATGTTAGAAAGAGACATTTAGAATTTGAGATTGATGATTTGGTATTCCTAAAGGTCTCCTCTATGAAGGGAGTCATGCAATTCGAAAAGAAGGGTAAACTTATTCTTCGTTATATAAAACCATATCAGATTATGAGATGGATAGGTAGGGTTTTCTATGAGTTAGATTTGGATGTGAGTCTGGCTTACGTACATCTAGTATTCCATGTGTCTATGTTAAAAAAGTGCATTGGAGATCATTCCCTAGTGTTTGCTGCAGAGGAGATCAATGTGAAAGACTCCTTGTCATATGAAGAAGAACCCATTGCCATTCTGGATTGTCAAGTTCAGAAGCTGAGAAGTACAGAAATAGCTTCGGTTAAGGTGTTGTGGAAGAATCAAAATGCTAAGAAAGATACTTGGGAGTTAGAATATGACATGTGTACTAGATACCCAAACTTCTTTGAGAATATGGATGACAACATAGAAGGTAAAAATCCTATACGACTCTCTTTATCTTTTTCTTAGCGTGATTGAAATCGTGCTTATCTCTGTCCTGAGCCATCATTCGGGGATAAATGATCCCAAAGGGGATGATGTAACACACCATAGCATTCTCATCTTCACACCATACTTAGTAGCATGCATGGGTAACTTGGAACCTTAAAATTTTATAATTTTTAAAAAAGACTTAGTATATTTTGAGCCCTTACCTTCAACGATTTTTAAATAGACCTTCTCGACCTTGAGACATAGATTTTTGAGTTAATTCATGTTCAGGGGTGTAAAAGGGATATCTCAGGGGAGTTTTGGATTTTTTGATGAGGTTTGAGACGTGTTTGGATTCCCAACTAGTAGGTCACCGGAATTGCACTATGTCATGATGCCTATAGTGGTAAGCCGCTTGACGCATCACGACAGGGCCCCAAATCGAGTTTTTGCTAAAATTTTTAAAAATTAAGGGGCAGTTTTATCTTTTTCCTATAGCTCCAAGTCGTGAAAACAGAAGATTAAAATGTTTATAGGCATTATAAGCTCAAAAGTAATTAATTTTTCTGAAAAACAAAACCCTAACCTTTCCCCAAAGATCAAAAATTCAAACTTTAAGTTCAAGATTCCTAAGAAATGAATGAAGATTTGGGTTCTACTCTTTGAATGAAGTAATCTAAGGTATGTAGGACTAGCCTAAAATCCATGGGCATAAGTTTTGTTGTGTTTATCAAGTTCAAAGAATCTATAACCTTGTTTACAAAGCATCTTTGATATTATTTTGAAAAGTAGGTATCATGGAATTATTTTGATGAAAGCAATTGATGTCTTGAATTGATTTTCACGAAACTTAAATGTAATTATGTATATATATGATTTCATTTGTAATGAAAAGTTTAATAGAGAGCATGATTTATGAGACCTCCCTCGCAAATATGGATTTTACATGATTTTTATGAAATGTGCATTCACTTGCATATTTTGAACTTCATTATCAATTGGTGGTTATCCAAACTTGGGTTGAAGTTGTTTGTAGATTTACGAGAGGGAGACTTTTTTCCTTAACTAAACCTTTTTTATGAAAATGAAGTATTGCAAGAGATTAAATAATTGACATGACCACCGCATGTTTAAGTCATAAATCTTTTGGGTGGTTTTTTTACATATTTTGAATGAAAAGGATTATGGAATCAGTATGAATGACTTGCAAGTATTGGTATGATGATTCTAGGTGACGGTTCTGGCCTACTAGAATATGTGTTAAATATTGTAAAGAAATGAAATCATGGTTTTACAGAAATGAAATTTGGGTATGAAAGGGGTTAGATGGTTTCTCGAATAAAGCATGAGTCGTGAGACTCAATGCTAGAAATATTGATTTGCCAACATGGGGTTATGGTACCCTACTTTATGGTATGTTGTACCTCTATTCGTGTCATCCCAACCTACGATTAAGGTTAGGAGCTCTGCTTTGTGGACTGGTGCACTACCATTATATGTCAATTCGATTAGGAATATGACACCATGTTGTGTGGTCTTGTGTGTATCCATTATTAATACACCAATCCTTGTGGCAAACTTGGATTGGGGGCTTGGCCACCAAGTTAAGGGCGGATCCCATATATCCTTTGGGATGATTAGGATTGTAGGGTGTACCATCTAGCCCAGAAATAAATAGAGAATGAAGCATAATTTCCAAAAGTTATTGATGTCCTTATCCGTATGCCCATGTGTTTTTCACTTATGAATTATGATCATTGTTTTATAAAATGCTTTCATTTATGTGTTATAAAAACATGTTATTTTGAGGTTGTTTCACATACCAGTTCAATTGTATTGACACCCTATATTTTAGGATCTAAGGCTTAGTCTTAGGGTCCCACTAAGCAGTAGATTGGTATGTCAGAGATTTGCAGTTGGTGAGCCTCCCCTATTCTGGAAGGCCGAGTTTATAGAACATTGTTATTTATTTGATTCATGGTCCGACTGGGGCCTTGTCCCTATTTTATTTTTGGACATATGTTGAATCTTGTAATGTTACAGATTTTGCAGACGGGTGTTATGTGTTTTGAACATTAAGGATTTCCTTTCGATTTGTCTAGTTGAATTATGACATTGACCAAGTTTTTATATGATAATATTTTGCATTTCTTTATATTGTATGAATGTTGTGCATGATTTCCAAATAGATAGGGGCGCTCGGGCCTCCATGGTTTGAGATGCTCATTGCGGCTAGGGTCTCGGCTCGGGTCGTTATAATAAATGAATTGTCTTGGAAGCTTACCTTTATTTGGTATGACGATACCAACGGTAAATGACTAATTAAAAGACTCTTTGATTAATTAAAAGGAATGTGTGGATGGTTTTAATTTGCGCTTAAAGGGTTTTATGTAGCTCACTGTGGAAGTTGGAGGTCTCGGGGGACCGATAATGGAAATCACGTTTGTCGGCATAGGGGTCTTTATGATTGTGTGCATAGTTCACACTTTATATATATTTTTGGAATGAGTGGGGTGATGGATTCCTTGGACCTTCCTCGAAATTTCCTAGTTCTTACGGCTAATATGCGCTGGGACACTTTCAATAAGGGAAGCTAAACCTATATAGCTTGTGGGTGCCTTTAAGACAGTTAGAGCTACACAATCCAGGCTAATGATTCTAAATCTCATGCTTAAACCTTGTTTTATATCCAGGCATCTTATATCTATATATATATATATGAATGTGTGCATATGGTTTTTCAATAGTTTTGGACTGATTTTATTATGGCATTATTTTATCCCTTCCCCAAGATATATTTTAGTGCTCATCCCACTAACCATCTCCGATTGCTGCATCATTTCACGATATAGGTTCCTAGGGTTCTTTGATTACTTTGTGTAGAGTTAGATGGTTTTGGTTCATCCATTGGTCATCTTGAAGTGGTGAGTATCCATCTTTCGAAAGGCCAAATAGTTCACTGTTTTCGTTATTTTTTTTAGAAATCTCATCAACTTCTTTTCATACATTTGGATTGTATTTTGGACATGGTCGGGGGCATGTCCTAACCTAACTTGGTATTTTAATTTAGAGGCTTTTATGGACAAAGTGTGGGTGGTTACTGTTTATTGTCTCTTAGTTCCTATTGAGTTATCTATCTATCTTTCACGCTATGTTTGGATTGATTCCGCTATTATATTTATCATGCTTAGGGGACTAGGCAAAGATGGTGGTCTTCGACCCTCAATGGTCTTGAGATACCCATAGTGAATAGGCCCGAGATTGGGTCATGACAAGATTTGTATTAGAACATAGGTTCTTGGTCATTAGGTTTCTATAAAGTCGTGTCCAGTAGAGTCACTTTTATAGGTGTGTAGAGTGACAGATTTATAAGGGGGAAGCTATAAGACATTTGGGAATATTTTTTTTTCTTGTGTTCTATTTTGGGCTACATAGTTTGGTGTCTTGAAATTTCTCTAATATCGACTTACTCACATTTCATATCATGCCTCCCCGAAGATATGATGCTCGTAAAAAATCCTCTGGAACCTCTGTCCTTCCTGACGATGATGTGAATAGAAATCACCCTATCTATGAAGTGCAGACCCGGTTTAAGGTCCCTGATACTAATTATACTACCACACATGGAGTTTCACCTATCCCCACTAGTAGTCCTCCAGATTTTAAGGCTAGTGATAGATATGATCAGTCTCCTTAAGGTGATATTTCTAATGCAGAGTTTGATTAATCTATTCATTTACTTACCAGTTGGTGATGTCTCAATCTTACCAGTGTGATTGTGTTGGTTTTGTTGCTCTATATTTTGAGGTCACTCAAGTTGGTCAGTTCATGAGGTTGAATCCCTATCCTTTGCAGGATCTAAGGTTGAGAAGGATCATCAAGGTTTTGTTGATGAAATTGAAAACATATTTAGGGTGATGCATGCTACTAATTCTGAGAGTTTTGAGTTTGCTATATATTAGCTAAAGGATATAGCTTATCGGTGGTATGAGGAGTGAGAGCAGTTAAGAGGTGATGAGGTTGAGCCAGTTGGGTGGGACGAGTTCTCAAGTTCCTTTATCATTTCAATCCTCAAGAGTTGAGGGAAGCTAAGGCTGAGGATTTTGTGAATCTGAACAAGGGAAGATGAGTGTGAAGGAGTATCCTTTGAAGTTTCAACAATTATCTCATAATGCTCTAGAGATAGTGTTTTCTATAAGGGATAAGATAAGAAAGTTTGCTTTTGGGTTGTCCCATGACTTAGTATTGGAGTATAAGGCTTCTATATTGAATAATGACATGGATATCTCTAGGTTTATGGTTTATATACAGCAGGTAGAAGATTAAAAGAAGAGACATACAGAGTTGGGAGAGAGGAAAAATAAGAAGTTCAGGTATTTAGAGCAGGATAAAGTTCAGCAAAGTAGTGGAAAAGATGGTAAACAATGGAGCAAGAAGAATACTTAGGGAAATTTGAGTTTGTATTCTTTGGCGACTGCTCTTTATCCAAAGC
Organism: Capsicum baccatum var. pendulum; assembly: GCA_030864225.1. NCBI lineage: Eukaryota > Viridiplantae > Streptophyta > Magnoliopsida > Solanales > Solanaceae > Capsicum > Capsicum baccatum. The sequence continues at coordinate 198,070,663 of CM061560.1, read as the reverse complement.
CATCTACTGATCATTATTTTCAAGGTAGTAGTAGTCCTAAGGCACAAGGTGCCCAGTCTCAAGCTAGTGGAGCTCAGTTAGCCCTACGTGATACTCCTAGTAGATTTTATGGTCAACTTCATTAGGGTTATTATGATGTGAAGAGAAATTAATGCTTTAATTATGGTTATCTTGATCACATACATCGAGACTATCTTGTGACTAAGGTAGCGACTGGGGCTAATACAGTTTTTGTCACCACTTCTTTGGATTCTACACTAAAGGGTTGTACTTCTGGTATCGGCGCTGTCCAGAATCATCTTTATTATCTTGCTACCCATTAGGACTCAAAGGCATCTCCTAATGTTATTATCCATAGGTTACATCTCTTCTCTCAAGATGTATATTGTTTACTTGATTCGGGGTCTACTCTTTTTTATGTGACCTCTTATGTAGCTTTGCATCTTGTTTTTGGTCCCAAAAGTATTTTTGACCTTTTTTTCTATGTCTACTTCGGTGGCTGGTTTTGTAGTTTCTAGAAAGATCTATTAGGACTGTGTAGAGTCTATCTTTCATAGAGAGACTTTGGTAGATTTGGTAGAGCTTGATAAGGTAGATTTTGTTATGAACTTGCAGATGGATTGTCTTTATTCGTGTTATGCTTTTCTAGATTATAGGACCTAAATGGCCAGTTTCGAATTTCCTAATATACCAGTAATTGAATGGGATGATAGTTCCTTAGTATCTAAAGGGAGGTTTATCTCTTATCTTAAGGCCTTAAAGTTGAACTCTAAGGGGTGTTTGTATCACCTAGGTTAAGTTAAGGATTGTTTTTCCTGAGGGGGCCTCTTTGTAATCTGTCCCTATTGTCAATGAATTTTTAGATGTGTTTCCTGATAATCTTCTTGGTATTTCTCCCGATAAGGAAAGAGACTTTGGGATTAATCTTCTATCGAATGACCGACCTATCTCTATTCCTCCTTATAAAATAGCTTCAGTTGAATTAAAAGAGCTAAATAGGAAGTTAAAAGATCTCTTTAATAAGGGCTTTATTCATCCTAGCATTTCTTCGTGGGGTTCTCCTATGTTTTTCATTTATAAGATGGATGGGTCTCTTCAGATGTATATAGATTATCGGCAGCTGAATGAATTTATAATGAAGAATAAGTGCCCTCTTCCTAGGATTGGTGTTTTTTTTACCAGCTTTAGAGTGCTAGAAGCTTTTCTAAGATTAATCTTTGTTTGGGTTATCATCAGTTGAAGATTAGAGAGATTGATATTCCAAAGACTACTTTTCAAACCTCATATGGTCAGATTATGAATTCCTAATTATGTTATTTAGGTTGACTAATAACCTGACTTCCTTTATAGATCTTATAAATTGGGTGTTCAGGCAAATTTAGGATCTATTTGGGATAGTGTTTATAAATAATATCTTACAAAGTTTTAAATTATATTGAGGTCTCTTAAGGATTAGAGGCTGTATGTTAATTTTTCTAAGTATGAGTTTTGGCTGAATGTTGTGACTTTTCTTGGGCATGTGGTGTCTACTGAGGGGATTAAGTTGGATCCCTAAAAAGTGAAGGTGGTTAAGAAATGGCCTAGACCCATGACTCCCATCGGCATTCAAAGCTTCATGAGCTGATTGGGTATTATAGGAGGTTTTTGGAGAGTTTCTCTTCTATTGCTTCTCCATTGATGAAGTTGATTCACAGAAAGTTAAAGTCTTTAAGGTCTAGTGCTTGTGAGAGTAGTTTTGAAAAGTTGAAGGATATGTTGACCTTTGCTCTGGTTTTTTCCTGTCCAAGGGTACTGAGGGTTTTGTTGTATATTATGATGTATCTTATGTGGGACTGGGTTGTGTGTTGATGCAACATGGTAAGGTAATGGCCAATGCTTCCAGACACCTTAAGGTTCATGAAAAGAATTATTCAACTCATGATTTAGAGTTAGCAGTGGTGGTTTTTGTCTTGAAAATCTGACATCATTATCTGTATGAGGTGCGTATGGACATTTATTCAGACCATAAAACTTTACAATATGTGTTTACTCAGAAGTAGTTGAATCTCAGGCAAAGGCGGTGACTTGAATTGCTCAAGGATTATGACATGAGTCTTCACTACCATCCCGGTAAAGATAATTTCATTTTTATTGCTCTTAGCAGGTTGTATATGGAAAACTTATCTTATATGGATGAGGAGAAGCGAGGATTGGTGAAGGATATTCACTAGTTGACTAACTAGGGAGTTCATCTTTTAGACTACGAGGAGAGAAGAGTAATTATTCAAGAGGTGGTTAATTCATCTCTTCGTACTGAAGTAAAGGAGAAGCAGGCTTTGGATCCTATTCTGATGTAGATTAAATAAGATGTGGGTCAGGAAAAGGTCATGGCTTTTAAGATTAGAGAGATAGTATCTTGAGGTATAAAGGTAGGTTTAGTGTTCCTTATGTTGAGGGGCTGTGAGAAAGAATTTTGGTTGAGGATGATGAGTCTAGGTATATAGTTCATCTGGGTTTGACAAAGATGTACCATGATTTGAAAGAGATCAATTGGTGGAACAATATGAAGAGAGATGTGGCAAACTTTGTGGCTAAGTGTATGGACTGTCAGTAAGTTAAGATAGAACTCTTGAGGCCTGGTGGGATGTGTCAAGAGATAAAGTTTCTTGTATAGAAGTAGGAGATAATCAACATGGATTTTATTATAGCTCTTTCGCGGTCTCACAATCAGTATGATTTGATTTGGGTCATCGTAGATAGGACGACTATGTCTGCACACTTTTTGCCTGTTAGGAGTAACTACTCTAGAGAGGATTATACTAAGTTCTTTATTTAGGATATTTTCAAGTTGTATAAAGCATTGATTTCCATTATTTTAGACTAAGGTATGCAATTCTCTTCTCACTTTTGGCATTTATCTTAGAAAGGTTTGGGGACCAAGGTGGACCTTAGGATTATTTTCCACCCTCAAATGGATGGACAATTGGAGTGGACTATTCAGACTATGGGTTGATCACTTTCCTCTTGTTGAGTTTGCGTACAATAATAGTTACCATTCGAGTATTCAAATATCCCTTTTTGAGACTAGGTTGTTTGGCGCTTATTTGGTTCACCAAGCCATGGAAAGGTGAAAGTGATTACAGAGAAGCTTGAGACAGCTCAGAGTCTCCAAAAGTCTTATGTGGATATGAGGCAAAGATAGTTGGAGTTTGATGTTAGCGATTGGGTGTTTTTAAAGGTATCTCATATCAGAAGAGTGATGAGGTTTGGGATAAATGGCAAGCTCAGTCCCCATTATGTTGGTTCGTATCATATTTTGAGGAGCATAGGGAATGTTACTTACAAGTTGTATTTATTTGTGAGTTTGGGTTCTATTTATCTGGTTTTCCATGTGTCGATGTTGAAGAAATGTGTGGCTGCTCCTTCTTTAATTATACTTGTAGAGAATGTCAGTTTTTTGGATTCCTTGTCTTATGAGAAAGTCCTGATTAAAACTTGAATAGACAAGTCCATAGGTTAAGGACTAAGGATGTAGCTTTGGTGAAATTCCTTTGGAGTAATCAAAAGGTGGAAGACGCTACTTGGGAAGCTGAAGAGGACATGAAGTCCAAATATCCATTCCTATTCCATCTATTGGAAGAAACTGCTTGAAGTATAACTTCTAATCTCTTTCTTGTGGCCTTTCGAATTAGTCATTTGGGTATGTGTGCATTCTTTCTATTCTTCATTTGAGGTATGGTCCTGGGGGGAAGGGGGGTTAATATAATACCCTAGGTTTTTAGCCTCTAAAAATTTCTAGATTTTTTTATTACTGTTTGGAGTACGACCTAGGTGACGAGTCATAGTCATTCTATTTGAGTAATATAGTGTATATCAAAGTCTAACAAGTAAGTTTGTAACAACTTGGACCTCACGAGTTGTAATGTCAGGTCACAAGTCATAGGTTGTGACTCGTGACCATTCCAATAAGGTGGCCCTAAGTTTCTGCCCAGGCTACGAGTCATGGTGATGACTTATGACCAGCAACCATGAGTAGTTACCTGACCCATAGTGATTGGATGCTATATTTTCTGCCCATTTCATTAAGGGCATCGTGGTCTATTCCTTTTATCCCGCTATTTCCATGACTTAAAACCCTTTCTTAGGCCCTATTTCCACCAGTTAACAAACATAAACAATACTCTCTTGTCTCTAAATTCCAAAATAAAGAACAAGCTAGGATTTTAAGGGCTTGATTATTTAGGCTTCCATTGGTGGTCTTTTCTAAAAAATTCTTGATATCTTCAGGCATGTATCTCTTCAATGAAGTAATTTTATACAAAAGCATGTGTTTAATTACTGTCCATATGGATTTAATTATTTATTTTGAATGTGGGTTGAGGGATTTGGAATGGTTATCATATGAATTGATTTTCTCATGTTTTGAATTGGTTATTTATGTTTTATCTTATGGTTTTAAACTAAATAAATGCACGGGTGGGGGAATTGGAATGGGGAACATAGGTTAACCAAAAATTTATGGTTTAGTGGTTTTGAATTGGCTTTACCCTCAACCCAACCTGTGAAATTAGTTTTAAACATGAAAATACACGTGGTTTAACTCACTTTTGGAACCTTGCATTGCATAAAAGGTTAATCGAACTTAAAAGTTATTTTTGGAAGGCCACGGTGGCCATGGATTGGTTTTCAATTGGAAATATTAGAGTAAAAGTTGTTATTTGGTTTTGGAATGGCATTATGGAATTGGCTTGCAAGCTTAACTTTATTTGGTATGACAATACCAACGGTAAATGTCTAATTAAAAGACTCCCTGGTTAATGGATGGGAATATGTGAATGGTTTTAATCTAGTCTTAATGAGGGTTGTATAGCTCGTCATGGAAGGTTGCGGTCCTGGGAAACCGATACTGGAAACCATATTTTCCAGCTTGGGGATCTTTATGACCGTGTGTATAGTTCATACTTTATATATATTTTGTAATGCTGGGGTCTTGGATACCATGGCCCTTCATTGTATTTTCCTAGTTCGTGCGTGAAACACCCTAGGAATAGAACCCTTGCAAAATTTCCTTGGTTTTGGACTTTAAACTTGGTACGACTCAAGGGTTCCATTTGTACCCTTGGATATGCATTAGGGATTGTCTTGAGGGTTTACTTGTACACTAGGCAGTATGTTTTGTTTGTGTTTTGCCCAAGATACAACTCATCAAGGTACGAGTTATATAGAAAAATACGAGGGGTGTAAGGTTATCGTATGGTGCTTAAATAATTGGCCTTGTCAAACTGTCCAAGATACGATAGGTGGGTATGGTGTTGTGCATTACTCGTATCCTAAGGTACGAGTTAGGTGTAGGGTCTTGGCAAGGTCATGGGTACGAGTTGGGGTACCACTTGTACCCTAAGGTACGAATGACATGGGTGAGTCATACCCTATATTATGGCTTGTTTTAATTTTAAGTCAAGGGTAGTTCGAACATTTCCTACTTCAAAACCCTTATGTCCTCATGTTATATAACCCTAGGTCGCCTTCCATAACACTTGTTAAAGGATTAAAACACTCCAAATACTCTATCAAACTTACTCTTGAAGATTGGCAGCTCGGGTTTCTTTATGTGTTCTTCAAAGGATCATAATCAAAATGTTTGTATCTTTATGTATAAGGTATGTACTCCTTACCTCATTGTTAGTTCCAACTAAAGACATGTGTATTGTGTTTTCAACATTAATTCATGAATCATAAATGGTGGATTCCGAAATAAAGATTGAGGGTTATGATGCATAGGGTTTGGTATTGGTTTAAACAATATTTTTACATATTTTTGGTAATGGTTTGCACATGCGGATGTTTGTTGGTTATGGTTTAATAAATGGGTCTTGAGTAACCCTAATTATGGTGGTTTATACTTTGGTATTGGTCTTGGTAAAGGTGTGACCTCAATGTGTTTGCTAAAATACCTAAAAGAATGTTTTCACTTTATTGTTGAACTTTCATTGGAACTCTTGCATGGTATGGTTTGGTAATGGAACCCTAAATGGATTTGTTTGTTTTGCATGGTTTAAATGGTTTAAATGATATAAATGCTTGAAATGTTTGGCATAGTCCAAAATGGTTTGGAATGGTTTAAAGGGTAAGCTCTCAGTGGTCATAGTTGGTCTATTGAAAACCATGCAAGGTACGTGGGAGTCCCCTAAGTGAATGCATTAATGAAATTGGTTTTATTAACAGTTATGTATTAATTGGTAAGATTTGTGGGCTACACGGAAATCCCTAAATAGTTTAATATGGTAAATTGAAGGGTACATGGGAATCCCTTAATCTACAAATGGATTGTTATGGACAATGCTTGAAAGTTATAGTCGGCATGAAGATACCACTACTAATGGCCTTGGTTAATAAATGGATAATGGTTTGGTTGGTTGGTAATGGTTTTTAATTGGGCAAAAATGGCGGGGTATGTAGCAAAGCCATAGAAGGTGGAAGTCCCGGGGGGATCTGAACTGGAAACTCATATTTGCCAATGTGAGGTTTGGTCCTAGTGGCCTTGTGCATGAAGTCATACTTTATATTTTGGTGGATATACTAGTTATCCCAGGTTTTCTTCCCTAGTCATGTGTCTTAACGCATAGGGGCCTTTTCAGCAAGGAAGTTGAACCCATATAGCCCGTGGGTGGTTTAGGATGGCAGAGCTACACAGTCCTATTAAAGTTTTTAAAGGCATGCTAAACTCAGTTCCCTTTCCCTACATGGATATATATAGATATGGTTTGTACGCATTATTGAAGGTTTTACTTAGATTCATAAATGGCATTATTTTATCCTTATCCTTAGTTCATGCTAGTGAATTCACTCGCTAACCTGTCCTCGGGCAGTTGTATCCCCACATGATGCAGGAATCTACCATTCTTCTCTTCTTTCTTTGTGATCGAATTTGGGATCAACTATTGGATTGAATTGGTAAGCTTCCATAGTTTGGAAGGAATCTATTTTGTGCTATGGATTACTTTATGTACTTTTGTGTTTCATAGACTTGGTTATGGCTATCTCGGGAGCATGTTCCAACTAGGTATTCGTTGGTTTGGTCTAGAAGCTTTGTATGAACAACTGTGGACTTGGGTATGGTATGGATTATTTTTATTATATATATATACATACCTTAGATTATTATCTTCAATTGTTGTGTAATGGTTTTGGTTTGGCTATTGGTTGGATTTTGGGTGGTTGGACTTGGTTGGGTTGGTCTTATATATAGGATTATCCCAAAGTCACCATATGGTTAAATATGCTATCTTGTTATATACTAAAAATTTAGAAAACACAAGGTATGCGTTTGGTGGTTAGGTTGGGTAACAGGGATGGTCCCCGGTCCTGGTTGGACTTGGGATGCCTATTACGACAAGGCCCTAGTTCGGGTTCTGTTAAGTTGGTATTAAAACGTTAGGTTTTGATGTCATGGGTTCCCACAAAGCCATCTTGAGTAGAGTCTTGCTTATGGGTATGTCGTGCACCATACTTATAATAAGGAGGCTACAAGACATCTAGGAATGTTTCACTTTCTTGGTTGTTCTACTTTCGAGATATGGAGTCTAAGGTCTTGAATTCTTCTCTAAATCTTCCTTGGTTCACTCTTCAGATCATTTCTTTTCAACGATCAAAAGTTCATGGAAACTCACCTATCCCACTCGAGGACAATATGGATGGATCTAGTCTAACTCAAGAGGTGCATACTAGTCAAGGGTCATAGCTTCTGGTGTTCCCTATAGAGTCCTACCAGTCTCCACAAACCCTATCTCAGAAGGTGGTACTCATATTTGATTTCCTCAAGAAGAGGTTACCAATACTGAGTTTTGGTATTCTATTAATCTATTAACCCAGATAGTGACAACTTTATTATGCCATTCTAGTCCTATTTATATGGGGAGGAATAAGGTAAGGTTGGTAAATGGGCAAGGTAAAGGGTTTCAATTTCCTGGACCAAAGGGGAGGCCAATGGTATAGTGGTAAATGGTCCAAAAATAAGAGTTGGGTTAGCCCTAACTCCTATTATATGTCTTGTGTGCCCTATCCAGATTCATGGGAAACTAAGTGTTTTCAGATTGGTACATCAATCACAGGCATAAGGTGCCTAGTCTCGGGCCAGTAGTGCCCAATCTGTAGTATTCTATCCTCTTTTAGATTTTATGGTCAGCCACACCATGGTTGTTGTGAGAAAGGAAGGAATTGGTATTTTAGTTGTGGTCAAGTGGGTCACACACAATGGGAGTGTCTCATAAGGGGTGCTAATTAGGCAAATAGGATATCGGTTGCTACTTCACTAGCTCTTTCATCAAGGGGTGCTACTTTTGGTTCCAGCACTGGTCGAAATCGTCTTAATATTCTTACTATACCTCGGAAGGTCATTCTTTCTCATTCGATTCTGGTGGTGAATGAATTTCCTAGGGTACTTTTTGATGACCCTTATGGTGTATTTCGAATGGGGAGGTTGGTTTGGGGTGGTCTTGGTTCAGATATTTATCCAAATTTCTATTCCTTATTTATAGAATTAGGAGTGTCCTCCTTGTGGGGTGGGACTTATATGTATTTTCCATTTTATATGGGGTATTTTGATAGTATTCAATGGTGGTTGGTAGATCTTAGGCATAAACCTAGATTCTTGATCTTGGTAAAGGAAGCATGTTAGCTCAGGGATAGTAATGCAAGAGTTGCAGGGGTAAATTGGCATGTTGGATGAGGTTGATAACTTGAGGAACCCAATTGTGGTAAAGTTCTGACTTATAGATCAAAAGTTCAGGATGAACAGATGGATTGGGGGTTAAGTCATTAGATGGGATAGATCATGGAACTTGCATGTGTCTTTGTCCCTATACTTGTACTTTATTGCTGGCATGAAATTGATTATTAAATTCATGATTTTAAATATGGGTTTTGGGTATTTGACATAATTACTCATTTAATTAATTTTCCATAGATTATGATGTATTATTCATGCTTATTTAAGTTTATGAACATTGTGGGATGCATGGGAATGTTAAATGGATTTTGGGGTACTATGGATTCCCCAATTACTTGGTTTTGGTCTTAGAAATTATACGCCCTCAAACTATTTGTGAAATTGACGTTGAATATAATTGTCATATGGTTTGACTATTCTTAAATCCTTGCATTGAATAAATGATTGAAGGAACATGAATTTGTTTGGTTGGATTCAAATGATTTTGAAAAGTCCTTGGTTGCCATATTTTGACTTTGAATAGTTTTGGTTTAGTTGGAAAACTTGGAGTCAATTTGGTCTCATGCTTTTTGCATATCTATGTTGGAATCTAAGTAGCATTAGGGTGAATAAGGTTTGGGTATAGGAGAACCAAGCGTCCCTGGTGTACATCTTCGGTGACATCCATTAGAGAGCAGAGTATTGTGCTTATAGGTGAAATGGGATGAAGGTTGGTGGTTAATCTATAATTTTCTTTTAGTGGTGGACTTCTAGGGAAGGTCGGGCTGCATATTGTAGTGATTCTCTTCAATCTTGGTACTCTACTAGTGTTGTGCGAATTCTTATAGCACGAATGCCTAAGGTTTGCATTTTGCATTTTCCTTTTTCCCTTAATATGAGTTTTGACTTTACATTGCATCACTCATGGTATGTGTGGTTGTGTTTCTTTTGGTGTCTAGTCTAAGAACTCATTTTATGGTTTGGTTTAGTCGGGATGTTTCTTCATTTATGGTTTAGGTGGTGACTATAAAGTACTTCATTCCTATGACTTCGTGTCTTGTTTCACGGGTCTTTGTCATGCCTTGGGTGTCATGGATAATTCTTATAATTGGTCCCTTAAATGACTCTTCTTCTTGTTATAGGGTGGTAGTGTCTTGGAGGGCATGGTGATATTTTGAATCAAGAAGTGTAAAAGTCCCTAAGCGGGGGAGAGTGTAAGGTGACTACCAGAGTTAAGGTTTTGGAAGGTGAGGCAAGGTTGATGTCACAAGAAATGGTTAGAAAAGAAATAGGTGAGGGAAGCCTTTGTGAAATAGTAAAAAGTGCTAGATCTTTGGAAGGATAGATCATACCGCGAGCATATAAGCGGTAGGCTTGAATGTTATGATTGGTAGGTATACCAATAGTTGTGTTGGGTACTTAAGAGATATTATAAGGCATGGTTTAATGAATTGTTTTCATGACACAGTAGTTGTATGGTTTTATAGGTTGGGGTTTTGGTTATAATGGTTGGATATGGTTTGCCCATGGTCTTTACTCATGGTTTCCATAATATAATGGTGATGGAAGTGAAGTACTATTTTGGGATAGATGTAAGGAGTAGGGCTCGGTGGTCAAAGTTAACTCCTTTTAGCTTTGGATAGGCTTTAACGAGGAATTGGTGGTGTAGGGTTAGACTCAAACTTTCATAGTGATGTGCCTCGATAAATTCTAGATTGAATTGGACTTGCTCTTTAGCATGAGTCAATTCATCTAATAATCTATGTGTTGTGTGGAGGTAAGGTGTGGATGGTCCTTGGTTAGTTGGTTCTTTTGGGTGGTATTAGTATCTCGAATTCCTTCTTCCTAAAGGGGGTCCCGATGAGGATTCTTGAATCGGTAAGTTCGTCGGTTGCAAACAAGAGGTATGGCTTCGGTAAAGGTTCCATAATGAAACCAAAAGCCCGAGAAATCCATTTGGGATGTGGAAAAGGATATGGAAACCAAGTATCCATGTTGGTTCATTATTCTAGAAACTCGTGTGTTAGGGGTGTGTTCTTCAACACATCTTTGTTTTCTAACTTAGTTAGAGGTCGGAATGGAGGTGTTCGGGTGTAAATCATGTTTGGGTTATGTGGTGATCTTTTCATATTGGTTTATGTCCTTGTCTTCTATTTTAATGTTTCTTGATTTTGCCCTTTCCCCATCATTCGAGAATAAATGATATTAGTGGGGGAGACTGAAACACCCTAGGAATACGACCCTTGCAAAATTTCCTTGGTTTTGGACTTTTAGACTTGGTATGACTCAAGGGTACCATTCATACCTTGGATATGTGTTAGGGGTTGTCTTGAGGGTTCACTCATACACTAGGCAATATGTTTTGTTTGAGTTCTTCCCAAGATACAACTCATCAAGGTACGAGTCATATCAAAAGATACAATTAGATATGAGAGGTGTAAGTATGTTGTATGGTGCTTGAATGATTGGCCTTGTCAAACTGTCCAAGATACGATAGGTGGGTACGGTTGCATCATTCTTACCTTAAGGTACGAGTTAGGTTGGTGAGTCGTATAGGAATTAGTGTGTAGGGTTTTGGGTACGAGTTGGGGTACCACTCGTGCCCTAAGGTAAGGATGGCATGGGTGAGTCATACCCTACATCGTGGCTTGTTTTAATTTCAAGTCAAGGGTAGTTCTAACATTTCCTACTTACAAACCCTTATGTCCTCACGTTATATAACCCTTGGTCACTTTCCATAACTCTTTTTAAAGGATTAAAATACTCTAAATGCTCTCTCAAACTCACTCTTGAAGATTGGAGACTAGGGTTTCTTCATGTGTCCTTCAAAGGGATTATAGGTCAAGATTCTTCCGTGAATCTTCATGTATAAGGCATGTACTCCGTCCCTCATTGTTATTTCTAACTAAAGGCTTATGTATTGAGTTTTAAACATTGATTCATGAATCATAAATGGTGGATTTCGAAATAAATATTGAGCGTCATGATGCATATGGTTTGGTATTGGTATAAACGATGTTTTTACATGTTTTTTTATAATGATTTACACATATGGATGTTTGTTGGTTAAGGTTTAACAAATGGGTCTTGAGTAACACTAATTATGGTGGTTTATACTTTGGTTTTGGTCATGGTAAAGGTGTTCCCTCAACGTGTTTGATAAAATGGCTAAAAGAAGTTTTCACTCTATTGTTGAACTTTCATTGGAACTCTTGCATGGTATGGTTTGGTAATGGAGCCCGAAATGGATTTGGATGGTTTAAATGGTTTAAATGGTATAAATGCTTTAAATATGGCATGGTCCAAAATGGTTTGGAATGGTTTAAAGGGCAAGGTCTCTCCGGTCATAGTTGGTCTATTTGAAAACATTGCGGGGTACATGGGAGTCCCCCAAGTGAATGCATTAATGAAATTGGTTTGAATAGCAGTTATGGCTTAATTGGTAATATTTATGGGGTACACGAGAATCCCCCAAATGGTTTAATATGATAAATTGAAGGGTACATAGGAATCCCTTAATCTACAAATAGATGGTTATGGACAATACTTGCAAGTTATAGTCGGTATGACGATACCACTACTAATGGCCTTGGTTAATAAATGGATATGGTTTGGTTGGTTGGTAATGGTTTTTAATTGGGAAAAATGGCGGGGTGTGTAGCAAAGCCATGGAAGGTGGAGGTCAAGGAGGGATCAAAACTGGAAACTCATATTTACTGATGTGAGGTTTGGTCCTAGTGACCGTGTGTATGATGTCACACATTATATTTTGGGGGATATACTTGTCATCCTAGGTTTTCTTTCCCCGTCGTGACGTTTCACGCACTTGGGCCCTTTCATCAGGCAGATATGAACCCATATAGCTCATGGTTGGTTTAGGAAGGAATAATTACACAACCCAGGTAAAGGTTTTAAAGGCATGCTAAACCCGGTTCCCTTTCCCGGCATGGATATATATTTATATATATATATGTGTGTGTGTGTATAGTTTGTATGCATTTTGGATGGTTTTACTTGATTTTATAAATGGAATAATTTTATCCTTATCCTGAATTCATGCTAGTGTTCACCCACTAACTCGTCCTCGGGCGGCTGTATCCCCACGTGATGCAGGTACGACCATTCTTCTCCTCCTACTTTGTGATCGGATTTTGGTTTAGCTATTGGATTGAAGTGGTGAGCCTCCATTGTTCAAAAGGTATCTATTTCATGTTATGGATTACTTTTTGTACTTTTGTGTTTCATAGATTCGGTTTATGTCACGACCCAACTTCTCAGGTCATGATGGCACCTACCATAACCCACTAGTAAGCCAAACCGTCGTTCGGAACGGCTAGTAATAGACTACTTTATAATATAAGAAAAATATTGCGGAATATATGAAATATAGATCAAAATATAGAAGAATCCCAAAACCTGGTGGTAATAGTAAAAGAGTTTCTAACGAAAAGAGTACAAAAATGAAATACCAAGAAAAATACAATGATACAACTTATCTCCAAATACAACTTAGAGACTAGTCTAATATATAAAAGAGAGATAAGTAATGCTCTAAACGTCAGGAGCTCATTGTAAGTCTCTGAACTAGGGCTGTTCCGTACGATGCACACATCAACAACGATTACCTATACTATGATATGTAGGCAGCAAAAGTGTAGTATAAGTACCAAAAGAATAGTACTAGTAGTCTACTGGCAACTGAGCTCCAAAGATAAAGAAGATATATACAACATATAAATAGAATGGAAACTACACCCAAGAGTCCTGAAATCATATGCCAAGTCAATGAGATAATAAGGAACAACTACCTTGTTCATGTCAAAGAGTCTAACATAATAAAACTAGGAAGTATTAGGGTAAACTATCCTATTCTATCTACATTCAATATACATCAATGTTATACCATATACCCAGGTCAATATACAAATAAAGATTGAAAGAAAAATATATATAGTAATATACAAGGCAAAGAAATGACTATACAACATGAACACCGAAAGAAGGGATATACGGTAGTATCATAGCTTCATATATCTAGATATATATATATGGGTATACATACATGTAAACATGAGGTCATCTCAAAGCATAACCTATATCACCATATCTCATTTTGAGACCTCATTATAATAGAATCGGGATTTAAATACTACCATACTTGGGGTTTCTAATCCACATGGATAGACATGAAATAATTATGCATAATAATGCAATCATAAGATAGGAGAGGCCGAAGACATACCTCAAATCCCGATATCGGATCAAAGACCAATCTGTCATAAGCTAGCCATAATAATGATCATAACAATGATAACAACAATATCAATAACAACATTAATAATCAGCTACTTCGGACAACCAAATACCTAGTCGGGCCTATGTGTACCCCCATCGCCCCAATATTGGAAGGTCCAATCAACATACAACAACACAAGGAATATTTTTTACCCATATTTATGAAATCGTCCCATACCGGCTAATAGACATAGGTGCAAACTGGTGATAGGCAATGTATGTAGGAATGAATGTAAAGTACACAATCAATAGAACAAATCATCATAATTGTTCTCATTAGGACCATCATCATTGTAATCAACCTCCAGCCTTGCCAGGTATCAACATATTATCAATATATCCTCTGGCCTTGCCGGGTATCAACATCATCATAATAGTATCCTTCGGTCTTGCCGGGTATCAATATCATCATAATATATCCTCCGGCATTGTTGGGTATCATTATCATCACAATAGTATCATCTGGCCTTGTTGGGTATCAATATCATCATAATAGTATCCTTTGGCCTTGCCGGGTATCAATTTAATGACAATAGTATCATCTAGTTGTTCCAGATATCAATATCATCATAATAGTATCCTCCGTCTTTGCCAGGTATCAATATCATCACAATAGTATACTTCGGCCTTGTCGGGTATCAATATCATCACAGTTACCATTACCAAATAAGATACACTAAAATACCCATAAACACAGACATATCACCATATAATATCAATCTAGTCAATACTTTCCAACTACTCGTTATTAGCTAACCAACATTCATTTTAATAGAATCACTAGTTCACTAGTTATCACATAACCTCCAGTTATTAGCCTAAACATGATCCTTCACATAATCCTTACTCACGGGATAGAAATTAACCACTATTTATTAATTATCTAACATCTATCATCTATTCAAGGTTCATCACTAGACCTAAACCACCATTTATCCACCATTTTTTAATATCAACTAATCATCCTATATGTCACGCGTCAAATCCTATTAGGGCGGATTGGTACCCATAACCGAGGAGGCCCGGGAGAGCCATCTCATAACCTTATACATTCCATGCATACCTCTATGACAACCCAAAATTCAGACAGCATCATATTGCATATAAAAGTAAATAATCAACTGTATAAACTCGAGCACACATATATATATATATACAATACTTGGCCGTTTGAGCCATCACGTCTATTAACAAAACACCACCTTGACTGTACATTAGGTCTACAAAGCCTCTAAACAATACGCAGATTTTAACTAAGGACGAGACACACCCCACCATATAACTAAATTCTATACAATACCAAAAGTGACTGGATATGACATGGACATCCCCGAAGCAAACTGGAGCTCACCAAAAGCAGCTGGATATCCTGGCTCCTACTTGTGCGATTTATGAGCTGAGGTACCTGTGCCTGCAGCATGAAATGCAGGTCCCCCATGGGGGACGTCAGTACGAAATATGTACTGAGTATGTAAAGCTGTAGATAATCACATATGATATAGGAGCTCAATAGAAATCAGAAACAAGTGAATAAATCGTAATAGGAGTGGCCACACTTACTAGACCTTGTGAAAACCTGTACATTGTATTTATTCAATCACTTTACCTTCGTTCTTATCATCTTTATAATCATTACTGTACTAAACTATGACCATTAGGCTGCCTCAAGTACATATCAACTGGGATTGACCCATGATAGGCTTATGCCCCTGGGATACCACCCATAAACACATAAATAGGGATCGACCCATGATAGGCTTATGCGTCTGGGATACCACCCAATAAGAGAGAACTTCCATCACTTAGTTCAATTAATCTTTGAGATTGTTATTTCAGTCGCCACCGTATTTTTGATACTTTGAAACAATGATACATCAATAAGAGACATATAAATAGACCATCAATGCAATAACAATGAAGTAAGAACTCATTGGCACATCAATTAAGTGTTTTGGAGTCATCAATGCTATAACAATCAAGTAGGAACTTATTGGTATATCAATAAAACATTTTGGAGTCATTAATAACACATGGATCTTGTTTGAGTAACCGGATACCTTCTGACATTCATTAGTGCAATAAACATGTAAGATTTAGAAAACAAGTAAGTATTGGAATGTATTGAAATATTGTAGGGTGGAAACAAGTTCATTGGTAACGTAGGACATCATACAAAACCATTATGGATCACATGTTATTGAATAACTTTGGAAACTTTCTTAATAGAACAATTGTTCACTTTCATGCCAAATATATGATATAGAGTATGGTTTACATACCTGACTGTCAACCTTCAATACTAGTCCCAAATGGACTTCCCGTCTTTTCGGATTACTTATCTACAATGAACATATATAGCAATCTAGTATTAGCGACCAAACGTCACAATTAAATTATTTGAATTCACCAAACTAGAGGTTAAGTAGTAAGCCTTAATTACACCACAAAGGGTGTCACTTTAACCCTCTTATACTCCAATTATGTTCACATGCCATGCATATTCATACAACATCCTCCAACATCAAATTTGGATTCATTTATCCTTCCAACCAATCCATTAATTCAAATTGAGCCATAGACATAAATAATCATCAATTCAATAGTATATCACCATATCCAACTTCCATAACTCAATTACCATATACACCTTCCACAATTCAATACAACCAAACCATGAAAAATAGTCCATAACCCTATTTTCATCACCTTTCAATAACAACCAATACATATAATCTTCTATCACACATATACATATGGAAAATAACAAAGGAAAACAATATTCATACCTTATAATTCACCTTTTTATTATGCAATCCTGTTTGCACAAATAATAGGTGTCGTTCGAAGCTCTTGAGATGAGAAACGCAGTTATCGGATTACTTTGGAATTTCTACGGTTGAATCAAAAGTAATTTAAAGGTCAAATTTGGCTAGGGTTTGTTCTTTCTCAATTATTGATGATGAAAATGAGTTTTTGAACTCATATACATGTATATATACACATATTCCCGTCCATAATATAATAAGAAATGACCAAAATGCCTTTAAAATTTAAATAATGTCAAATCTGTCCTTTGGTGGGACTGTTTCGATAAGCTAAAGTAGATCGACCATAACTCTTTTCTCCGATATCGGATTTGGATGAAATTGGTATCGTTGGAAGGATAATTCAAAGGGATTTCATTTCATATAAAGTAAGCCACCCAGTTCGTCCTGTACAAGGAGTTATGGTCGTTTGAAGTTGACCCTAAAAATTTGGCTGGCCTCAGTAGTTTGTGTGCAGGAAATTTTCCTGCACATTTACTATTCCCAAATATCCCGAACACTATTTTATAGTTTTGAACGTTCTCAATTATTTCCAAAAACTATCCATTTTTGGAAATCTTTATATCGTTGGAAAGCTTATTCAATAGTCTTCGCATGGAACCATCGACGGGCAAATTCCGGTATAAATATAATAAAAAATTAATTCCATATAAATAAGACCAATAAACGTAGTTGAATACGCCAATACACGTACTTGAATACGGGGTGTTACACCCTTCCCCCCTTTAAGACATTCATCCTCGAATGATAGCGTAGTTATTCAACCGAAACAAGTTCAAGTCCATCATTAATATTCACATCATCACATAAATACTATGCATATATATATATAAAAAACTTACTTGTTAATGTTATAAATCCTTTTCTTGAACTTCCTCTTCATCTTTGAACAAATGAGGGTACTTAGATTTCTTTGCTTTCTCACCTTCCCATGTAATCTCTTCCCTTTGATAATTTCTCCAACGTACTTTCATAGATGCTATATCTTTATTTCTCATCTTCTTAACTTGGTGATCTAGAATAGCAATAGGCACTTCCTCATAGGTAAGATCTTCCACAACTTGCACATCCTCAGTAGAAGTGATATGTGATGGATCTCCGATGCTCTTTCGAAGGATTGACACATGAAATACCGGATGTACTAATGAGAGGTCTTGGGGTAGCTCTAATTCATATGCAACTTGTCCAAACCTTCGAGTGATCTTATATAGGCCTATATAACGTGGACTCAACTTCCCTTTCTTGCCAAATCTCATTACCCCTTTCATTGGTGATACCTTCAAAAATACCCAATCACCTATATAAAACTCTATCTCTCTCATTCTACTATCCGCATATGACTTGTGTTGACTTTGGGCTGTTTTCAGTCGTTGCTGAATTACTTTAACCTTCTCTATGGCTTGATAAACAAGATCCGGTCCGAACAAAAGAGTTTCACCCACTTCAAACCATCCTATTGGTGATCTACACCTCCTTCCATATAAAGCTTCATATGGTGCCATTTTGATATTGAATGAGTGCTTTTATTGTAGGCAAACTCAATAAGAGGTAAATGATCATCCCAGTTGCCCTTAAAATCTATTACACAAGCTCGTAGCATATCTTCAAGTGTTTGGATGGTACATTCTGCTTGTCCATCTGTTTGAGGGTGAAAAGTTGTACTCAACTTCATTTGTGTTCCCAAACACCTCTGAAAAGACCTCCAAAAGTTTTCGGTAAATTGGGTTCCCCGATCTGATATAATAGAGATTGGCACTCCATGTAATTGGACTATCTTTTTAATGTATAGCTTCGTATACTCTTCAATTGTGTAAGTGGTCTTAACTGGTAGGAAATATTCGGATTTGGTAAGCCTATCAACAATCACCCATATAGAATCAAACTTTCGGGATGTACGAGGGCAAACCAATAACAAAATCCATGTTGATCATGTCCCACTTCCATCTTGGAAGATCAATGCATTGCATATAACCTTCGGGTTTTTGGTGCTCAACTTTAACTCTTTGATAATTTGGACATTCAGCTACAAATTCTGCAATGCTCTTCTTCATGTCATTCCACCAATATATATCTTTCAAATCTTGATACATTTTGGTTGATCCTGGATGAATGGAATACCTTGAACAATGTGCCTCTGTCATAATCTTCTTTCTTAGCCTGTCTACATCCGGTACACACAATCGGTTTTGGCACTGAAGTACTCCTTTTTGCGTAAGCTCAAATTCCTTGGTCTCACCACTTTGAACGTTCTCCTTAAGCTGTAATAAAATAGGATTTGCGTATTGCTTCTCTTTCACTTCAGCTACTAATGAAGATTCCGCAGCATTATGTACGATAAACTCTTTATCCGGAGTTTCAAGAAGGCGAAATCCCAAACTAGCTAACTGGTGAAGATCTTTAATCATCCCTTGCCTTTCTATAGGCGCCATCATAGCCTTACAACTTAACGCATCAGCTACCACATTTACTTTCCCTGGATGGTACAAGATATCAACATCGTAGTCCTTTAATTGTTCAATCCATCTCCGTTGCCTTAAATTTAGATCCTTCTAATTAAAATTATATTGCAAGCTCTTATGGTCAGTATATATATATCAACATGAACCCCATATAAGTAGTGGCGCCATATCTTTAGAGAAAAAATAACTGTTGCCAGCTCAAGATCGTGTGTAGGATAACTTTTCTCATGTGGCCGCAATTGTCTAGAAGCATATGCTATTACCTTACCATGCTGCATCAATACACATCCTAAACCAATTCTTGAAGCATCACAATACACTGTATACCCTTCGGTGCCTTCTGGAAGTAACAACACGGGTGTAGAAATCAACTTGTTCTTTAAATCTTGAAAACTCTTCTCACAGGCATCATTCTATTGGAATTTGGATGCTTTATCGGTTAGCATGGTTAAGGGTGCTAAAATGGAAGAAAATCCTTTAACAAACCTTCTATAATAACCAGACAACCCGAGAAAACTACGAATCTCCATAGGCGTTGTGGTCCTTCGCCAGTTCTTCACAGCTTCTATCTTTTGAGCATCAACCTTTATCCCTTCACTAGATACAATCATGAAGAGTCTGCAATGCCTGTCGTAAGTGATTGGCATGGTCCTCTTCTAATCTATAATAAACTAGAATATCATCTATAAAAACTATCACAAATACATCCAGGAATGGCTTAAACACCCCATTCATCAAATCCATAAAAGTTGCGGGTTCATTTATCAGCCTAAATGACATAACTAGAAACTCATAATGACCATACCATGTTCGGAAAGCTGTCTTGGGTATATCCTTCTCTTTGACCCTCACTTGGTGGTAACTTGACCTCAAATCAATCTTAGAAAAGCACTTGGCGCCCTGTAACTGGTCAAATAAATCATCAATTCTTAGGAGAGGATATTTATTCTTAATAGTCACCTTATTCAATTGCCGATAATCAATATACATCCTCAGCAAGCTATCCTTTTTACACACAAATAACACTGGTGCTCCCTAGGGGGACATACTACGCCTTGTGAATCCCCTTTCTAGCAAATCTTTCAATTGCTCTTTTCATTTTCGTAATTCTACTAGGGCCATTCTATACAAAGGAATGGAGATTGGTTGGGTGCCTGGTATTACATTAATACCAAACTCTACTTCTCATTCAGGAGGCAAACCTGGAAGATCTTCAGGAAATACATCAGAAAATTCATTTACCACCGGAACAGCATGAAGAGTTGGTGGCTCCGCTTCTGTATCCCTTACTCTAACTAAATGATATATGTATCCCTTGGAAATCATTCTTCTTGCCTTAAAATAAGAAATAAATCTACCTCTTGGCGCGCCAATTTCACCTTTCCATTCAAGGACTAATTCATTTGGAAAATGGAAATATACCTTTTTTGTGCAGCAATCAATTATGGCATAACAAGACGCCAACCAGTCCATACCCATTATAACATCAAAATCTACCATTTCTAACTCCACAAGATCAGCCATCGTATCACGACCACAAACAGTTACTATGCAGTTTTGGTAAACCCTTCTAGCTATAATAGATTCCCCAACCGGTGTGGACACTTCAAATGGCTTAACTAACATTTTGGGTATTCTTTGGAACTTTCCAGCAACCAATGGAGTAACATAAGATAATGTAGAACCGGGATCAATTAAGGCATATAAATCGAATAAAAAGATAGACAACATACTCGTAACTACATCTGGGGAAGCCTCTAAATTCTGTCGATCCGCTAGAGCATACGTACGATTTTGAGCCCCACTAGAACTCGTGGCTCCTCTATCACCTCTAACACAACCCATTGGTTGTGCACTCCTTCCTGAATAAGGCATCGATGATTATGATACAACAAATAACCCCGTAGGTCGTGCCATACCCCCTATGTCCCTTCGTGGGCATTCTCTTATCATATGCCCCGACATACCACACCAAAAGCAAACATTGGTCCCCAGCCGACATACGCCCAAATGATACCTTCCACATTTATTGCATGGCTCTTGAGGAGGTCTTGATTGGCTTATATTCCATTGCCCTTGGTACCCCACTATCCATGAACTCTGACTCTCACTTCTGTGCCTAAATTGATTTCCTCTGGACCCTTGGAACTGTGGTAGGGCACTAGCTGCAGAATAAGAAGATAATGGCCTAGGTGGTCTAGTAGAAAACTATGGTCTGAACCCTCCTTGGGATGCCATGAATTTCCCTGTAGATCTGGCCCTCTTGGAATATCCTCTCTCTAATTCCTGTGTTCTTCTCCTCTGCCTATGATCTTTCATTTTCTATGCAAAAGCTTGGATCCTCTCTACGTCCATATCTTTGTTTAAAGCAGCAATAGTACAATCTCTAACCAAATAGTGATCCAGCCTATCCACATATTGATGAACTCTGTCATCTATAGTAGCTACAACATTAGGAGCATATCTCAACAAGGAATTAAATCAGAGATTGTACTCCCTCACGATCATATTTCCTTGACGAAGATTTAAAAATTGATCTGCACAGGCCTGATGAATCTCGAATGGAAGATAATGATCAAGAAATGCCTCTTTGAACTCTTTCCAAGTAGCTGGGGGTGCATCAATACCCCTAGATCATTTCCAGTCCTCGTACCAATATATAGCCTCCCCTTTAAATTTATACGCTGCTAACTCCACTGTCTCGCTACCCGTTACATGCATAACATCTAAGGACCTTTGAATTTGATCAATAAAGTCGTGTGGGTCCTCGTTAAGATCTGATCTAGTAAAAGTGGGAGGATCCAACTTAAGAAAATCCTGTGTTCAAAGGCTAGCCACCCTATCTGTACCACTAGAACCCGTGGTATGAATGGCTTGCCCTTGAGCTTGCCCAGCAACTATACGAGTCAAAAGTTGCACTACATTTCTAAGATCTTGATCAACAACATTAATAGGTGGCTCTGGGGATATAGTTCTCCTCCCCCTAATTTCTTCCGGAGTGGAAGAAGTTTCTAACGCATGCTCAGCTGGAGCCTCACTTTGATTAGCTGGTATAGTGGGTGACTTACTAGTCCCCTCTCCGGCAGCCATATCTACTTGCTTACCTGTATTCTTGCTTTTGGTAACCGGCATCATTACTATAATAAGAGAAACAAATGGATTCAGTGGTCAACTATGAATTCATATACAATATAGGCTCTATCGCACGATCTAAGACATGAAGAAAATAAATAATTTCTAAATGTCCATAGCCTCCTATTTATAGATGCGGTGTACAACACACCGATAAACAAGACTCTACATAGTCATAGCTTTGTAGACTTACTAGGACGAACTTCTCTAATACTACTTTTGTCACACCTCAAATCCTATTGGGGAGGACTGGCACCCGTAACCGAGGAGGCCCGGGAGAACCAGCTAATAACCTTATACTTCCCATGTATACCTCTATGACAACCCAAAATTTGGACAGCATCATGTCGCATATAAAAGGAAATAATAACCTGTATAAGCTCGAGAACACATATATATATATATACAATACTTTGCCATTGGAGCCATCACATCTATTAACAAAACACCACCTTGACTGTACATTAGGTCTAAAGACTCTAGATAATACACAGAGTTTAACTAAGGCTGAGACACACCCCGCCATATAAATAAATTCTATACAATACCAAAAGTGACTAGATATGACACGAAAAGCCCCGAAGAAAACTGGAGCTCACCAAAAGCAGCTGGATATCCTGGCTCCTACTTGTGCGGTGTATGAGCTGAGGTACCTGTGCCTGCGGCATGAAATATAGGTCCCCCATGGGGAACGTCAGTACGAAATATGTACTGAGTATATAAAGCTATAGATAATCACATATGATATAGGAGCTCAATAGAAATTAGAAACAAGTGAATAAATCATAATAGGAGTGGACCACACTTACTAGAACTTGTGATAATCTGTACATTCTATTTATTCAATCACTTTACCTTCGTTCTTATCATCTTTGTAATCATTACTGTACTGTACTGTGACTATTAGGCTATCTCAAATACATATCAACTGGGATTGACCCATGATAGGCTTATGCCCCTGGGATACCACCCATAAACACATAAATAGGGATCGACCCATGATAGGCTTATGCCCCTGGGATACCACCCAATAAGAGAGAACTTCCATCACTTAGTTCAATTAATCTTTGAGATTGTTATTTTGGTCGCCACCACATTTTTGATACTTTGAAACAATGATACATCAATAAGAGACATATAAATAGACCATCAATGCAATAAAAATGAAGTAAGAACTCATTGGCACATCAATTAAGTGTTTTGGAGTCATCAATGCCATAATAATCAAGTAGGAACTTATTGGTATATCAATGAAACGTTTTGGAGTCATTTATAGCACATGGATCTTGTTTGAGTAATCGGATACCTTCTAACATTCATTAGTGCAATAAACATGTAATATTTAGAAAACAAGTAAGTATTGGAATGTCTTGACATCTTGTAGGGTGGAAACAAGTTCATTGGTAATGTAGGACATCATACAAAACCATTATGGATCACAGATTATTGAATAACTTTGGAAACTTTCTTAATAGAACAATTGTTCACTTTCATGCCAAAGATATGGTATATACTATGCTTTACATACCTGACTGTCAACCTTCAATACTAGTCCCAAATGGACTTCCCGTCTTTTTGGATTACTTATCTACAATGAACATATATAGCAATCTAGTATTAGCGACCAAACGTCACAATTCGATTATTTGAATTCACCAAACTAGTGGTTAAGTAGTAAGTCTTAATTACACCATAAATGGTATCACTTTAACCCTCTTATACTCCAATTACATTCACATGCCATGCATATTCATACAACATCCTCCAATATCAAGTTTGGATTCATTTATCCTTCCAACCAATCCATTAAACCAAATTGAACCATAGACATAAATAATCATCAATTCAATAGTATATCACCATATCCACTTTCCATAACTCAATTACCATATCCTCCTTCCACAATTCAATACAACCAAACCATGAAAAATAGTCCATAACCCTATTTTCATCACCTTTTAATAACAACCAATACATATAATCCTCTATCATACATATACATATGGAAAAGAACAAAGGCAAACAATATTCATACCTTAGAATTCACCTCTTTATTATGCAATCCTGTTTGCACAAATAATAGGTGTCGTTTAAAGCTCTCTAGATGAGAAACGCAGTTATCGGATTACTTTGGAATTTCTATGGTTGAATCAAAACTAATTTAAAGGTCAAATTTGGCTAGGGTTAGTTCTTTCTCAATGATTGATGATGAAAATGAGTTTTTGAACTCATATACATGTATATATACACATATTCCCGTCCATAATATAATAGGAAATGACCAAAATGCCTTTAAAATTTAAATAATGTCAAATCTGTCCTTCGGTGGACTGTTTTGGTAAGCTAAAGTAGATTGACCATAACTCTTTTCTTCGATATCGGATTTGGGTGAAATTGGTATCGTTGGAAGGATAATTCAAATAGCTTTCATTTAATATAAAGTAGGTCACCCAGTTCGTCCTGTACAAGGAGTTATGGTCATTTGAAGTTGACCCTAAAAATTCGGCTGGCCTCAGTAGTTTGTGTGCAGGAAATTTTCCTGCACATTTACTATTCCCAAATATCCTGGCCACCGTTTTATAGTTTTGAACGTGCTTAATTATATCCGAAACCTATCCATTTTTGGAAATCTTTATATCGTTGGAAAGCTTATTCAATAACCTTTGCATGGAACCATCGACAGGCAAATTCCGGTATAAATAAAATAAAAAATTAATTCCATATAAATAAGACCAATACACGTACTTGAATACGCCAATACACACACTTGAATATGGGGTGTTACACTATATCCATTAATATTTACTAGAAAACACCTTACTACTTGTCACCTAACATTCTTTTATTAACTGACACCATTCATTAACTAAACATCGTTAGCTACTATCTTTCATCTAAGCAAAATTCATTAACTAATATGTTAGATTCCTAGCCATCAAGTGCCATAGTCCCTTAATAGATGACTAGTTACCACATAGCTTAACCGTCTAACAAGAAGAGCAGTCATAAGATCATATTTAAGCTATAATCACATTATTTATAATGGTAAATAATCATG
This sequence comes from Capsicum baccatum var. pendulum, assembly GCA_030864225.1. Lineage (NCBI taxonomy): Eukaryota > Viridiplantae > Streptophyta > Magnoliopsida > Solanales > Solanaceae > Capsicum > Capsicum baccatum. The sequence goes on along the minus strand of CM061560.1, from coordinate 198,045,208 downwards.
AATGTACCAAATGTATGCATGCCATCACCAGTATTCAATCAATAGAATAATAAGCATCATACTGTATCTTTCTCTGTCCCATACCGAAGAGATGCGTATACAAACATATATATATATTCATATTCATAAACTGTAATCATATCATTTATAATGATAAATAGTTCTCGGCTATTCAATCAATGTCATAACACGTCACTTGGCCCATTAATTTATCTGAAATAATCACAACATCATAATCATGGCCTTAGGCCCATACACATATCTGGGACTCATATCAATAATCATATTTATAAGCAGTAGCATATCTCTAATCCTCTTATATATAGGAGGCATCTCACATATAGGAGACATAATATCAATAAGAATGTAATTATCTCTCACACAAGAGGCATCTCACATCTAGGAGGCATAATATAGATATACATACATATAATCATCTCTCACATAAGAGACATCTCACATCTAGGAGGCATAATATATATAGACATGTAATCATCTATAGGATATCATAGATCAATAGGCCATACATCATGACTACGAGGAATATCACTTCGCTAGGAAAAAATACATATCCAAGAGGAACATCGTCTGTATGAGTCCAACAATCATGACTAAAAGAAATAGGAACTCTGTAGGCTAATCAACAAGTCAAAGGGAAAATAGCATCTGTATAGTCCAATGATCAAGTCTAATAGGAAATAGCATCTCTATAGGCCACATAACGTATCTAGGAGGAATATCATCTCCAGATGCCCAATATCACTTCCACAAGGAGTATCATAATGATAACTCAAAAGCCACAATTTGGGAACATCAATACAAGATACCAATTTACAAAGTAACCTTATTCTAAGGTTTACTAGCCTCATCTATGTTTAACATCCACACTAAGTCCACAAGACTTAACACAAGCTTGGGCCTAAATGGATCGAACGATCCCACTTCTAACCCATAATTTCCATAATTAGGCATACTATGCCCCAAACTAGGCTAAGGTATCTAGTTCATCTTCTAGATGTCAAGAAAGTCATATTCAAGCCAACGATAGCAACTTCAACTAGAAACAAGGGTACTCCAGTTAACTCTACCCAACTTACGATTTTAAGACTACCATACTAGCCCAATAAGGCTAAATATACAAATCATGCTTCAAATGCTAAAACCATATTCCAAATGTGCCATTATATCATATCCATGCTATAATTAATCTAAACTAAAGAGTGAAGTCAATAGGATACAAAAGGGATATAAACATGTCATCTTACGGATCCAAAACCCTCATCTATTCCCCAAAACATTAATAATCAAGGTCAAGTTATCCTACTCATAATCAAGTCTACCATCTATATTCACACGCAATATACATCACATATCATCTATAAAGAAAAGTAGACAGAAGCCTACCTCAAGGCTAAATCACAAAACCTCACTTGATGCACCACATTCTTGTATTCACTTTACAATCCTCGAAATTCCATCACACTATCAAAACCATAATCTACTCATCAAGACGAAATACCAATATTGCACTATTGTGCTTCGGGTTTAAAAATGACACCAAACCCCAAATGGGTCCCACATACAGAAAATGAGTTTTCAAGACCAACCCAATGATCAAACATGAATAAGGAATCATAACCCTCAAAGAATGGGTGAAAACTAAGATCACTTTGGGCTAAAATCAAGTCCTAAGCTAAATTGGGGTTTTGGGTCCAAACTAAGAAATTCAAGAATGAATTCAAGAAATTCTTACCTTAATCTTGAAGATAGTTGTGATTCAAGATGGTAATTAAGCTCCCAAGTCAACACCACCCCATGACCAATTTTGAGTTATTACACTTATTTTAGGGTTTTTAGGTCTAAATGGTGAAGTGGAAATGCCCCAAACGCGTCTTAGGGCCTTTAAATAGCCCCTAAAGGTACTCACATGTCAGAATCATAGTCCTATAAGCCATGATCATGCTACTTGCGATTTCACACTCTTGGCCGTGAACGCAGTTGCACCGGATGACAACAAACTCAAAAATAAGTTTTTAACCCTCGGAACTCATCTAGAATCCAAAGAACATGATCCAATAGTGAATTTTGAGTGTAACCCTCATTTCAAATCTATTCAAATCATTAAAACTTTCATCAGAGATCGTTTAGGAAAAAAGCGGGGCCCACACCTGTAGTTTTATCACTTTTCATAAAATCTGGTCACTAGCCCAAAATAAGTTTGGGAGCATTGAGACCTGAACCAAGGGTATCCCTAGACAATAATCGATGTTTTGGATATTATGGAAAAGTTGGATTTTCAATTAAGGTCATTTTACCCAAATGTGGGTCCCACACCCATTCTTTCTAATTTTCAACTTTCCAACAAATAGGTCGAAATGAGCTCGGGTACATTGAGACCCAAACCAAAGGTCTAACTAGACTAAAATCGATATTCCAGATTTGCTGGCACAATCGAAATTTATATTTGAGATCGTTTCATTGAAGTTTTCACCCGATGGTTTTTTGGAACCAACGAAGACTTTAAAATAGGGAATTGACTCTAAAAAACAAATAAACTATCCGATAACCGGACCTTTGGTACTAGTAAGTCATAAAAGACTTTGGAAATTTATGGAGAAGCTCAAACGGTGAAGATAATCATAAATATAGAAAATGACCAGAAGGGTCACTACAGTTTATGGCTATGTTAGGGGAATGTTCCTACTAGGTACTCTTTGGTTTGGTCTGGAGGCTTTGTATGGACAACTGTGGACTTGGGTATGGTATGAACTATTTCTCTGTTATATATATATACATACGTTAGATTATTATCTTGGTTTTGGTTTAATGGTTTTGGTTTGGCTATTAGTTGGATTTTGGGTGGTTGAACTTGGTTGGGTTAGTCTACTATGTAGGCTTATCCTAAAGTTACCACACGGTTAAATATACTATCTTGTTTTATGCAAAAAATTCAGCCAACATAAGGTATACATTTGGTGGTTGAGTTGGGTAACAGGTGTGGTCCCCGATCCTGGTTGGACTTGAATGCCCATTACTACAAGGCCTTGGTTTTGGTCGTGTTAGTTCGGCTAACATGCATTGGGACCCTTTTAGCAGGGGAAGATGAACCTATATATCCCATGGTGCCCTTAGGATGGTTAAATCTATGCAGTTCAGGTTAATTATTTTAAATCTTATACTTAAGCCTTGTTCCCTATCCTGACATCTTATATATACGCATGACTCTCTAGGAAGAAGGATAGCCTTCCTTAACTAAAGGCTTAGCCAGCTTTGTATGTTACATAATATGCAAAGAACAGCTAAAAGAAGTAATACCCAGATTTACTGTGAAGACACAGAAGCAGCATCTCAGTGGGGATGTCATGAAAGAAATTCTTTAAAAAGAAAAATAAAAACCAAAGTATTAGTTAAAAGAAAAAACATTTCCAAGAAAAATTATGTACCAAGAAAAAAGTACTTTAAAAAATAAAGATATTTCAAAAAGAAATCTACTGCTACCAATATAGTCAATGAAGTAACCATCATCATACCCATAGTATGGATCATCATCACTATCCACATATGAATATTGGTGAAAAGAGTGGTCATCTTGAACAATATAGTCAATGGCGTTATCCAACATTTTCAAAATTATAACCAAACAACATACATGGTAAGTTTTAAAACCCCATGTCATCATTTTATAAAAATCTCAAGAAAACATAATCCTTATATTTTAATAAAAGAAAAGGGAATCTTTAAAAGAAATTAGATACCCTTGAAAACTATTCTTGTAAATGTCTCAATCTTGAGAAAATAAAACAAGATTTACAAGCCTCTTATGGAGAAAATCCATTAGAAAAATGGAGTAATAATCAGGAAAAACAGTCTTAATTCTCAAAGATCTTAGTATCATCATAAGAGTTAAACCCATGCTTTATAATGAGGAAGATAAAACTAAATTTAAAATTTAGATACAAAAACTCCTTAACCTCAATTTAATAAGAGGAACCAGGAGTCCACAAAGCGGTCATGCATTTATGGTAAGAAACTACGCTGAACAAAAAGAGGAAAAGCTCAAATGATTATAAACTATAAAGATCTAAATAAAAATTGTGTTTTGATGGATAGTTTATCTCAGATAAAAACAATTTAAGTAACCTTGCTAAAGGAAAAAACTTACTTTTCAAAATTTGATTGTAAAAGTAGTTTTTGGCAACTTAAAATTTCAGAGGAATCAGTCCCTCTAACAGCATTTAACACTCCTAATGGACATTATGAAAGGTTAGTAATGCCATTTGGGTTAAAAAAAATGCACCACAAATTTTTCAATGGAAAATGGATAAAATATTTTCTGAGAAAAATTTCCTAATTATTTACATAGATGATATTTTGATATGTTCAGAAAACTACCATGAACACTTATCATATCTGAAAGAATTTTCAAACATTTGTGTTAAAAATAGAATTTTTTTAAGCTAAAAGAAAGCTGAAATAAGCAAAAATGAAATAGAGTTCTTAGGAATGATAATTTCAAAAAGTGGAATAGAATTACAAACTCATATTTCAAAAAAATAACCAAAGTTCCTGACAAACTAATAACGAAATAAGAAATACAAAAGTTTCTTGGTTGTTTGAATTATGTAGGTGAATTTATCCCGGATCTTGCAAAAAAAGAGAAATTCTTTGTAAAAACTCATTCGAAACTCAAATTGACTTGGATGGACTAATGAACATACACCTTGTGTTCAAAAATTAAAAGAAGAATGTGCTAAGCTACCAAAGCTTAGACTTCTAGAATCAGAAGACAACTTAGTTCTATAAACAGATGCCTCCAATTATCAATGGGGAGCATTATTACAAATAGATTTAAATGAAATATGTAGATACACCATTGGAACATTTAAAGAAGACAAAGTTAATTACACTACAAATGAAAAAGAATTATTAGCGGTAATAAAAGGAATACGAAAGTTTTCCATATTTTTATTACCAAAACCATTTGTTGTTAAAATAGATAATACACAAATATCAGGAATGATATTTAATAAACTACCTTCAGAACTACAATACAGAAGGTTACATAGATGGAAAGTATTATTATCATTTTATACTTTCAAAATTGAGAATATTAAAGAAACTGACAATGTTTTTGCAGATTTTCTTTCAATAAACATCCAATATGGACAATAGGACTCAGGTGTTGATCAACGGAATATGGAAAATAATGAATAGCATTGACGATTTAGTAAATGAAAAAAGAAACATATTGTTTAGCATCAGAGATGAACTTGTATCCTTGTCTGAAAAGGCAAAGAAATTACAATTTGAATCAAGTCGACTTAACACTAATCAAGCTAAAAATATGGCAGAATTCCAACTTCTCTGCAAAAATCTGCAAACCATACCCAAGGGACAAGAATTCCCTAAAAAAGTAGAAGGAGATGTCCCACTAGAACCTAGTGCCAAAACATCTCGACGGTAAGCCCGAATATGTCAATGGCGGAATATTTTGACAAAACCAAATGCCGAGCAAAGGAAAATTCCAGAACAAAGTGTCAAGATATGTCCCACTAGTACCTAGTGCCAAAAATATCTCGATGGTAAGCTCGGATATGCCAATAGCAGAGTCTTCGTACAAAGCTAAAAGTCGAGCACAGAAAAAATTCTCTGAAATAGTGAAATCAGTGAAAACTGAAATAACTTTTGATAAATCAGAAAAAAGAACTAAGTTTTCTTTAGAAAAATAGTTTGCTTCTTTTTAGGTAGGAAAATCCATCCTAAAGAAGAAAGGTATCTGACATTCACAAAATAAATCTACAATCTACCAGAAGTCTGTGGAGAAACTTTTGGAGTCATTGAGACAAAAAGTCTATATCCAAGGATTTCAATCTTTCCAGGAGGATCGGCTGGCTTCACCGCCAAGTTATTTGAATTCGATTACTTAGACCAAGTTTATTCCAAACCAGATCTATCTGAATTAGGACTACCAATACAATTGACTAATTCAATCAGAAATTATGCAGAAGAAGAAGTAGTCTATTACAGATTCTACAGCATAGCAATGAAATCTTAAGATGATAAACTATATTTTCCCATGATAAATTATATAACAGTGTAAAAATTAAGAAACTTTAACATCAACGCAACTAGAATTGATAAAAAGATTCTTTTTTAATAAAAAATGAATCCAAACCAGAAAGGATTTCGGGATGAAGGTAGTATACCACATCCTTAAAAATAAATATGAAGAAAATTACAAAGTCCACAACAGAGATACACATGGGATCCTTTTAACACCCCGTATTTTGGGCAAGAACAAAAACCATCATTTCTATGCGTAGATGATCCAAAAGTCATAAATCCTATGCAAATTTTCCATGTTAATCAATTATGTATCTTGGGAAATTGAATGAGCTTTTTGTCGATATAAGATTCCCCCAAATCTGATACCCGGGAAAGATGTTATGGCTAATTTTAGTCCTAGTCGTAAAACACCGTCATTTTGGTACTTGGCGCGTCGCGGAGGTGGTCTATTTAAAACTTGTCAAATTCTAGTAGCCTAGCACAATTGTGGCGCGTCGCGCTATAGTTCTAGGTCCCAACCAGTGGGACAATGCGATGGCTCCGCATCGCGGTGACCACAAGAATCCCATTCGTTATTTTTCAGTGAGCCACTGCGATAGTGGCACGTCGCTGTGGCACATAAAATTGGGCTCTTATTTATATTTTATTCCATTTCATTAAGGGTATATTAGGTAATTTCCACCCCCTTATCTGCTTAAACATGGGATTTTTCTCCCAAATGACCACATTATTCATTTTTTCTTCAAAATTTACAAGAAACTCTCTCTGGGGTTTCAAACTAAAAATCCAAAAATCCTAAGATTTCACCATGGGTTTTCAACAATTCTTTGAGATTTGAAATCCCCATTGCGAGGGCTACAAGAAGTACCCATCAATTGTTCGAATAGCAGTCCTAAAGCATGAGTTCATTCAAGAGTCATAAATTAAGGTACGTGGGATTTTCCTAAAATCTCATGGGCATGAAAAATCATGATTTTAAGAATGGGGTTTTGGATTTATGAATATAATCATGTTTTAGAAGTTTTGACAGTATTATTTTGGTCTTTAGACCTTTCCCCAAATTGATTAAAAATTATATATATATGTGAGTACGTATTTTAAAGATTGATGATTGAATTGAGAGCAAGACTCATGAAAAATCCCTCTCTTAATATGATTTTCCTTTACTCTTGATATACTATGAATTGTTTTGAAGTGCATCTTGAAGAGCATGATACGAAATATCTTGATTTATACTATGACTTAAATATAATTTTGAAATAAAAAGAGAGGGTTATGCATGTTGATAAATGTTGAATACACATATAATGAAAGAGTGCATGGTTTTGCTAAAAGTACATGAGCACGATATGTTTGAAGATTTTTTGCATAGTTTTGACTTATGTTTCGGAACATGAAATCATCTCATACTATTGTAAATGTTGGGTGGTCTGAATTGAGTTTTAATGAAAGAACTATGCTTTATGCTTAATGCATTATGGATTAGAATTATGACTTGCAAGTCTTGATATGACGATACCAAAATAGACAATGCCATAACAGACTCAGACAAACATAGAAACCAGATTTTCATGACTTAAGATAGCATGATGATTTATGTTTAGAAATGGATAAAATTGGGCATAAAGAGATGTTGGGTGGTCTACCAAAGAAGGCACGATTTTAGATAACTCATTGCCCAAAACCGTAATTTGCCGATCCAGGTATATTATATTACGTTGGCCTAGTTTCTTGTGGCGTTTTAGACTCAGACACTCCAACCTTTGCGGCTCACTTGGGTTAGGGGCTTCCCCGCCGAGTCAATGGCAGACTCCATATAGCCCGTGGGGCTTTAGACTTGTAGGGGCGTACCACCAAACTCAGAAGTAATACGAAGATCAGAAATTACATTGACAAAAAGGTTTCTGTGTTTATCAAAAGTTTTATGTGTGTGTGTATATATATATATGCATGTATATAATTTAAATTTTGATACATAAAATATTAATTATAATCTACTTTTTAAATACTTTTTCAATTAGTTTTATTAATTTTCAATATTTATAAAGTAGATGAATATATCTATAATCTATAATCTATATCTATAATATATTAAAAGTGTGAAGGGCATTAGAAATGTTGTTTGAACTTTTTGCCCTTTATTAAAAGTTTTTGTTTAAGACAAAATCATCTTTTGACTATTTTTTTCTAATATTTAAGAGTTAAAAATTAATTAAATATATTTATGGTAAAATCTTTCCTTAGTAGAAGTCATGATAATTTTAGTATTTTTTTTCTAATTTAAGAGTTAAAAATTAATTAAATATATTTATAGTAAAATATTTCTTTATTAGAAGTCATCAAAATTAATGACAACTAATACTTTTTCCACCAGTTTAAACTTCTAAGTCAACTAAATTTGATTTTAAATAGATTTAAAAAATTAGAGATAAATATAAAACTATTAGAATAAGAAAAATTTAAGAAGTACCAGATTTTTAAAAGTTTTAAGTACGTAATAGGAATGTAACAATGATTTTGTAAAGATTTGACTTTAAAAATAAGAAAAGATTTTAAATATAAAAAAAAATAAAAAAAAATTGTAACACCAATATGGTTCAAATTGATTCATTTCTCTTAGCATGTGGCAACAAGGGAAAAAGGTATTATATGACAAACACAAAACTAATGATACATCAACCACTTGAAATTTGTAGTGGTAAAACATATATGTGTATATGTTTATATTTTCATTATTATATTAAAGTGTGATAAATTTTTAAGAAGTGATTTGAACTTTTACAGTTTATTAAAAATCTCTGCAATAGGCAAAATTATTTAATTTTAAATAATCAAAAATTACACATGCGAGGCACGTGCGATTAAACTAGTATATATATATATGTGTGTGTATATGTGTGTGTATATATTCATATTTGGGCCTTTAATTTATAATATTTATCCATCAATTTCTAATAAAATGATCTAAAATTCAATATATACTTAAAACCTAAACTTTTCACTCTTCATCTTATTTTTTAGTGTCAAGAGAGTTTTTCACTCCTCAATTTTTCATAATTGTGGTTTTTCATTAGCACATGAATGAAAACATACTTGATCTAAACTTCAATCATAATATAATTGTAAAAAATAAAGATTATAAAAAAGCTGAGAAAAATTGAAAAACTGAGAAAAATTGAAAGAACCGACTAAAACCTATAAAAACTGAAAAACCGAGAAAAACCGAAAGAACCGACTAAAACCTATACTGGAAAAATCATTTTTATGTTGGTTTGATTTGGTTTATATTTTTAAAAAACTGACATAATTGGTTTAGTTTTTTTTCAATAGAAAACCAAACCAACCCGACCTATGTACACCCTTAATCAAAATGATGCTCATGTGTTTTGAAAACTATGTATGATGTTAGGCAAAATTTCTCTCCATTATTTTATTTATGTAAAAGCTTTATTTTGGATTACTTTGCATACCAGTACATTTGTATTGACCCCCTTCCTCCCAGGGTCTAAAGCTCAGTTCAGAGGTCCTGCTAGGCCGTAGAGTTTTTAGATAACAGTGATGTGTGTAGTTGGTGAGCCTTCTTTTTTCCAAAAGGCCTATGTCTTTTAGATTATGTTATTAATTTTGTATTAGGTACACTGGGGGCCTTGTCCCAATTTCAGACAGTTGTCATTTTCAGATGTAGTAGAGATTTTGGCAGACTAGTTCAGATGTTGTGTAGTGGATATTGGATTTCATTTGTCATAGTTTAATTGAACTCAGAGTATGACCATGTTTTCGTAATGATTTACAATTCCAAATCTTCTATTATAACTTATGAATAATATGCATAATTACTAGAGAGAGAAGGGTATTCGGGTCTTCATGGTTTGGGATGCTCATCACGGCTAGGGCCCCGATTTGCATCGTGACAAACTTGGTATCAAAGCATGGATCATGGTCCCAGGTTATCTAAGAAATCACGTTGGGTAGAGTCTTATTTATGGGTGTGTAGTGCGCCATACTTATAGGTAGGTGGCTACTACATGTTTAAGAATGTCTCCCTTTCTTTATGTTCTAGTTTGGCTATGGAGTCAGAATGTCCCTCTTACATACTCTAAATCGTGTTATGGTTTCACCCATATGGAAGTAAAGTCATCCTAATTCTTTCCTTACTTTGATGTGCTTCGATATGTCTTATTTATTGGGGTGATTCAAGTGTAGAAGTTTAGAGTCTAAATGGTATGGTCCTTTTTGATTAAGTCATATAAGAGTTTAAAATTTGTGCAAGGACATGAGAAGAGCCCGTTAGTACTCCAAGGTGTATTGATTCTAGTGTGAACTTTGATTCTGATGAAATTGTACTTTTCAGCCTGCAGTACTAAGTGTATTAAGTCCTTTTCAAAATTTATGTTACAAACGTCATACTTCAGGGGAATGATGTGTAGCAGAATATTGGAACTGTATTTCCACCCGAGTAGTAGTATAAGTTAAAGTGATGGTTTTATGACCAATTGGTAGTGATATTGGACCAAGAAGTTTGTGATATAAAGTCGCAAGGCTAGAAATTAGAGTGAGGGTAACTTTTGTGTAGATAAATGTGTTTAGTTAAATAACTGATGTTTGAGAATGATTTATCATTTATAGTGATAGACTAATGTGGTAGTTAGTAGCATGTGTGGATTGTATGGTAGTCTGTGGAGGGAGTACTTGATTGGGATTTTTTTTATATACAAAGTAAGATGTGTATTCTTAGATCATGGAATGATATATGCCAAGTTTTTATCCCTTGTAATCTTGTTATCATTGTGTCGTTGAAACTGAAAGTCTAGTGAAGCCGTGTGAGGCTCTTTCGATTCACTAGCATAATTGCCTTGTCATTCATCTCATTTATTGTTCAAAACACAAAATCAAAGTCTAGTGGAGTCGTGTGGGGCCTATTTTGATTCACTAGCAACTTGTTGTTCATCTTGTTATTCTTGTGTTGGTTGGAAATGGGGTTTAGTAGCGTAATGGCAAGAAAAGTGGTAAGGGAAATTTATTGAATATATGTATGGCCGAATTTTTTTGCATATGATTGAGTTGTTAATGAAGTGATACGCCCTTGTGTGTTAGTTTAGTAGAAGGTAAGATAGAGAAGGAGTATCAAAGCACGGTTCATGTGTATAAAAGGGAGTTTAGTTGGGACATATGGAGCCATGAACTAAGTTTAGCTGTATAAAAAGGGTAGATAGTAATGATGTGTAGAAGGAAGATGTGTTGATGGATTTTAAATAAGATAGATCATAGGATTGTGATTGATCCTTACTGTTATAAAGTTTTGGCAGATTAATATTTCCAGATGTTTTGGCATGTAAGAATATTGTATGAAGTGGTGGTTCATCATAGCTAGAACTAGACACTAAGTTGGAATAGTAGATTATGATCAAGTTGGATATAATGAATTGATGTGGTGGGTGTTAGTTGGGTGAAAGTGATCTAGTAGGCTTGAACATTGTATACATGGGCTTAAGTTTATTTGATTCGTAATCAAGTCTGATGTTGTAAGTATGATGAAGAAGAACGCCCAAGGTGCCATGGGGCTGCATTATTTTCAAGGATCATTGCATGTTGTGTGGTTAGTAGTACCGTTGAGTTTCTAGGTAGATAAAAACTAGTTAGATAATATGCCATGTTCTTGATAGCTAATTTATGGAGTTATGATTAATGATGTTGAGCCTTTTTGCATAATCTTGATTCTCATGGTTTAGAAATATAAGTTTGGAGTCATGATGCTGGTAGACTATGACAGAAGTGGTATGGTTCGTCAAAGGTTTGGAGATATCCATGATTAATATTAGAAAAATCTGAATTGGTGAATGTTTAAGATATTATATGGTGACTTTTGGGGCTATAGAAACCTAAGGGGTTAAATCTTAGAAGGAGGTATTAGGATTGGTTGCTATACATGAAGATATTGTCTTACAAGGTAAGTTTAGTTTTATGTGTATTGTTATATCCCCGACTCTAGAGTAAAGTGATTTCAGTTTATACCAGAGTGCATATAGTGGTTCACAGACTTAGAGTAATGGCTTAAATCAAAGAGGAAGATGATAGAACTACTAACAAAGTCAAGTTTTCCGATGCTAATAGATGTGCCAAGAAGTTGTGGAATTGGCCATGAGAAAGAATAATGCTCAATTTATTCTTACTTTAGCAGTTTACTTTAGTTATTCCAATACATACTCATGCTTTATGTTTCAGCTTCATGATTATAACTCGTGTTCATGCATATGATGAGGAATCATGTACTCTCCTAGTTCCTAGTATGATGAGTTCCCAGTTTGTTCAGAAGTCAGAATCACTTTTCGTAAGTTATGAATTCCAAAAATTTAGGTCATGCAGTTCATGACTCTTGTGCACATGTGATACTCTTAATGATCAGTGAAAAGTCAGATTCATATCAAGCACGTCCTCAGATTAGATCTCTTTAATGAGTCCATGCTGTGAGTGCTCTATTCCTCACACCTCATTAGGGTGTCAAGTTATGCTTAGTACTCCCCTTATGTTTCAGATCTCGATATTTCAAATTGTAGTGATATTTTCCCTTTGGTCAAGATAGTGATATTAAGGAGTTGTTTATATGGGAAAGAGTTAACATCTCTTGTTGATGAAAGATGATTGTATTCTTATTTGAGTTAAGGCGGTAATTGTGGAGTAAGATTGGGGCCGAGTCTTTGATATGTGTCAAGGTTAGTTGAAGTTTTATGTGTTATATTTCTTAAAAATTATTGTGTGCTTGTTTTATGTAATCTTTTAAGTTTGAAAGAATTTTGAGGTGAAGTTTCATTTATGGTTTGGTTAGTTGAGAATATTTTATGTGTATCATCTAAGTAGTGCAGGGAAGTTGTTATGCATGGAAGTATTAGAGATTATGAGAAAGATGTTTTATGAGTATTTGTTTAGAAGTGTATATGTAGGTATGAAGATAGGCTTGAATATCATGCCTAATACATGCGGATGGATGCTTTGAGTGTGTGTGAATGTCTAATACGAAGTTGAAGGTGAGTGTTGGAGTAGCAAAAAGAACTAAGCATTAGATGAGGAGTTATGAAGTGTAGGGTGTACTAAATTTATGATTCAGACTAGTAATACAGTATTATGTGGTCCGCCTTGTGATTTTGAGTTGGGTTTGAAGATGATGAGGGGATTTAGCTCAGTTTAGACATTAGTAGATGGAAATATCAGCGACCATGTGAGAAAAAATAAGTGGAATCAATGAGCATGACGTTTAAGGGGAAAGTATAGTTGAGAGAATATTTTAGAAGTGTGGCTAGTCTTGAAAGTAAGAAGTTACATTGCCTAAGGTTTGGTAATTCTATCCTAGTTTACGAGTTATATGTCTATATTCCAAGCCATAGAGTAGTATCATTGTCATAATTCCTTAGTTGGATGTTTTGTGTAACTCATGTCAGAGATTCTTTGCTCTGTAATTCTATTAGACTTCTTTAGAAAGAGTGTTGAAGAGATACTTAGTTAAGTATAAGTTTTAAGTCTATGTAGCCAGCAATTCAGCTTAACAGTCAGGCAGACAAGTTACTGCGGTTTCCTACCTTTTCAACCAGTCCTACTATCCAAAGTCCAATACGTATGACCATTCCAAAAGATAATCTATTCCATCCGTGTAAGTTGCGAACTCAGTTCAGTCCAAGCATCATGTTTCAGATTCAGTTATTTAGTCATGACTCAGTTCATAAGAGTTCAACACATTATCTTAAATTTTTTCAGCTATTTTAGTTCAGACAATGCAATACCTTTGTACCTTTGGTGGGAATCATAAAATATCAGCATGAATCAGCTCATTGAAGCAATTAAAGTCAAGTCAGCTTAGAATTCAGTTTCACGATAGAAGTTTAAATATTTCAGATCAGTTATACATTTCTTAGAAGACACATCAAGTCCACGTTATTCCATACCTTTAAGCTTCAATGTTCCTACCCATCATTCGGGGATGAATGATACCAAGCGGAAGATAATGTAACACCCCATATTTTGGGCTAGAATGAAAACCATCATTTCAATGCGTAGATGATCCAAAAGCCATAAATCCTATGCAAATTTTCCATGTTAATCAATTATGTAGTGTGGGAAATTGAATTAGCTTTCCTTTGATATAAGATTCACCCAAATTCAATACTCGGGTAAGATGTTATGGCTAATTTCAGTCCTCGTCATAAAACACCGTCATTTTGGTTCTTGGCGCGTCGCAGAGGTGGTCTATTTAACAATTGTCAAATTCTAGTAGCCTAGCGCGATTGTGGCACATCGCGCTGAAGTTCCAAGTCCCAACCAGTGGGACAATGCAATGGTTCCGCATTACGGTGACCACAAGAATCTCATTCATCATTTTCCAGTGATCCACCGAGATAGTAGCACATCGCGGAGGCCCATAAAATTGGGCTCCTAGTTATATTTTATTCCATATCATTAAAGGTATGTTGGGTAATTTACACCACCCCTTATCAGCTTAAACATGGGATTTTTCTCCCAAGTGACCACATTATTCAGTTTTTCAAATTTACAAGAAACTCTCTCTAGGGTTTCAAACTAAAAACCCAAATATCATAAGATTTCACCGTGGGTTTTTAATAATTCTTCGAGATTCGGAATCCCCATTGCGAGGGATACAAGAAGCACCCATCAATTGTTCGAATAGAATTCCTAAACAACGATTTCATTCAAGAGTCATAAATTAAGGTATGCGGGATTTTCCTAAATTCTCAGGGGCATAGAAATCATGATTTTAAGAATGAGGTTTTAGATTTATGAATATAATCATGTTTTAGAAGTTTTGACGGTATTTTTTTGGTCTTTAGAGCTTCCCCCAAATTGATTAGAAATTGTTTATATATTTAATCACGCATTTTAAAGATTGATGATTGAATTGAGAGCATGACTCATGAAAAATTCCTCTCTTGTTATGATTTTCCTTTACTCATGATATACTATGGATTATTTTGAAATACATATTGAAGAGCATGATATGAAATGTCTTGATTTATACTATGACTTGAATATGATTTTGAAATAAAAAGAGAGGGTTATGCATGTTGATAAATGTTGAATATACATATAATGAAAGAGCGCAGGGTTTTCCCAAAAGCATATGACCACCATATGTTTGAAGAATTCTTGCATAGTTTTGACTTATGTTTCGGAACATGAAGTCATCTCATACTATTGCAAATGTTGGGTGGTCTGAATTGAGTTTTAATAAAAGAATTATGCTAAATGCATTGTGGCTCAAAATTATGACTTTCAGGTCTTGGTATGACGATACCAAAATAGACAATTCCATAACAGACTCAGATAAACATAGAAACCAGATTTTCATGACTTAAGATTTCAGGATGATTTATTTTTAGAAATGCATAAAATTAGGCACAAAGAGATGTTAGGTGGTCCCCCAAAGAAGGAACGAGTTCAGACAACTCATTGCCTAAAACTGTGATTTGCCAATTCGGGTATATTATATTACATTGGCCTAGTACCCTGTGGCGTATTAGACTTAGACACTCCAACCCATGTGGCACACTTGTGTTGGGGGCTTCCTTGCCGAGTCAATGGCGGACTCCATATAGCCCGTGGGGTTTTAGACTTGTAGGGGCATACCACCTTACTCAGAAGTAATATGAAGATCAGAAATTGCACTGACAGAAAGCTTTTTGTGATAATAAAAATGATACTCATGTGTTTTGAAAACTATTTTATGTATGATGTTTGGACAAATTGCTCTCTATTATTTTATTTATATAAAAGATTTATTTTGGATTACTTTGCGTACCAGTAGATTTGTATTAACCCCCCTTCCTCCCAGGGTCCAAAGCTCAGTTCAGAGGTTATGCTAGGCCGTAGAGTTTTCAGACAACAGTGATGTGTGCAGTTGGTAAGACTTCTTTATTCCAGAAGGCCTATGTCTTTCATATTATGTTATTTATTTTGGCTTAGGTCCACTAGGGTCCTTGTGCCAATTTCAGACAGTTGTCATTTTTAGATGTAGTAGAGATTTCGCAGACTGGTTCAGTTATTGTATAGTTGATATTGGATTTTATTTCTTATAGTTTAATTGAACTCAGAGTCTGATCATGTTTCCGTAATGATTTACAATTCCGCATCTTCTATTATAACTTATGAATATTGTGCATAATTACCAGAGAGAGAAAGGCGTCTGGGCCTTCATGGTTTGGGATGCTCGTCACGGCCAGGTCCCCGGTTCGGGTCGTAAAAATCTGAATAACCAAAGAAAATTATAAATTAGTAGTCCTAAGGGAAAAAATTACTGAGTTTGAAATACACCAATTTACAGCCACTCCTAAAACATGGACTATGGTGTGCAGATTCTTAGAACATAGATACATCAAAGGAAATGATGACGATAGCTCATCGATGTCTCAAAAGATGTGACTTACAACTGTAAAGAGAAGCCAAAAATGGAACAAAAGACATAAAGCAAAAACTTACGTCAACATAATTATTGTCACCAGACGACAAAATAATAAAGAAGATTGGACCCCACAATCGAAAAGAAGCCAATCAGAAAAAAAAATCTTATCTCTTATCATGATAAGGCACTAGATGAGAAATAAAGACTTTTACTGAGGATGACCCTGAAGAAAATAAATATTGTAATTCTACTCCTTCTTGTATCTATAAAAGGAGAGATAGAAATTCATAGAAGGTAGACTACAATTTTTTCTGAATCTTTCTTTCTTAAAAAAATGCTAGGTGTCTTCAATATGAGCGAGTAAGAAACACTTCTACCATCAGGAAAAAGTAACAAATAGTTTGTACATGAGTGTAAGAAAGTTCTGACTAAATATTTTCCCTATGTGTAATATATTCATGAAATAAAAATTTTGCTTCTATATCCTTTGTCAATCTCATATGTTGGTGATAAATAAAAATTTCGATGTTCAACCTTAGCGAAGGAAAAATAGAACAATAGTATCATGTTAGGCCAAAAAGTTTTTCATAGGCAAAAGGAGATACACTACGGTGTTGATACAGCCAACATAAAAAGAAAGTCAAAAGTTATAAACATAAACTCTTTCGTTCAGGAACATATTAACATAAGAAAAAATTATTTTCATATCTAGTTTACACACTCATACATATTATATGTTTCATCATGAGAATGATACAACCGCAATTAAAAAAACTTAGAAGAAGATTTTGGTAATCCAAAGCTCTTATAAAAACTCTTAACAGATATATAACAAGATAGAAAACCATCTTTGGAAAATCTATAGTTTGAAAAATACTACAAATATTTAAAAAATTAATAGAATAGACCAAGAACTATATATATATATATATATACATATATATATATATATATAAATGTGTGCATGTGGTTTTTAAAAGGTTTTGGACTAATTTGATTATGACATTATTTTATCCCTTCCCCGAGTTACATACTAGTGCTCATTCCACTAACTGTCTTCGGATGTTGTATTTATCATGACCTAACCTTGGGCCTAGTCGTGATGGGTATCTCAAATCTACTGGGGGATGATACCACCCCCATAGCCTGTCTAATTGTAATGTTCCAAGTCTGGTACCTAAAATGCTACACGGTGCTTATGACCCCGAAGGATCACAAGCTAACCCATGACTGATATCTGTACCTGAAAACTGCATAATGTACTGTATAAATACAAAAATAAAGGTTGAAAGGCCATAAGGTTCAAAATTGTAACATAATTGATAAAACATAACATCTGGGGGGTATGAATACCTAAAACAACTGAAATAACTGTCTGAACATGCTAGTCTGAAAAGCCTCTAACTGACTGAAATGTCTGAACAAAGAGTTGATGGGACATGTCCCCAACTAACTCCAACTATTGAAATAAATTAATTAATGAGATAATAAAGTAATGACTAGTCATGTCCTCAAAGGATGAGGACTCACTACTAACTCTGACTACTGAGACTAGAATGCTACTGATGCTCTGGAGCTCGTGCTTCTAAATTTATGGTATAAAATACCATAGCGTAAATGCATCAGTACGATTGAATATATTGGTATGCATGTGAGGTAGGCTGAATGCAAAGGGTTTACATGCATGAACTATACTAACTGACTGGAAACATGAACGTGAGAATGCATGCATGAATACATATAACAGTAACTAAATTCATGATAACATGATTATTGAGACTGAGTACTGATAACATAAGATACGGATAATTTTATAACTAAAATAACTAATACTGAGCGACTATACCTGACAGGCTAGTTTCTAATGGAACTAGCTAAGTTCTATTCTGTTCTGAGTTGACTGAATCTGACAGTCCTAAATTCTATAGAACTATCTGAGTTCTATTACAGAGACTGAATGACTGTATCTTACTGTCCTGACCTGTAACTGAAATTGT
Source organism: Capsicum baccatum var. pendulum (assembly GCA_030864225.1). Taxonomy (NCBI): domain Eukaryota; kingdom Viridiplantae; phylum Streptophyta; class Magnoliopsida; order Solanales; family Solanaceae; genus Capsicum; species Capsicum baccatum. The sequence goes on along the minus strand of CM061560.1, from coordinate 198,026,743 downwards.
GGGAAATAGTTATCTAACTGACATACCCCAAATAGTGGGAAGTAGTCATCTAACCGACATACCATGCCACTGATAAGGACAATCTGTGAGTAACCCTCATATAACACGTAACTCTAGTGAGAATGGTTGGAACCCTCATATAACAGGTTAATACACCTCATCTACCCTTATATAAAAGGCTATGATGTTTCAACCTACACTGGCTACGTAGTTTTGGAATGCAAGGATTGCTTCTAAGAATCACACCATCATATAACAGGTGGGTTCCCATCCTTGGGTTCACTCGGTGCTAATTTTCTACACCCATCTGAATAGAGAATATGATTAACTGAACTGTACTAAGTTAACTGAGTTCCATTGAATGACGTAATACTACTGAGAATAATGAGTTTTCCTGAGTCATGAGACTGAATGAATTCTATGGATCATGGATTGACTGAGAGTATCTTGAAAACATGATACTGATTCTAGACACACATCTAAATTCTTTGGGTACAAGTACCCCCAGGACTCGATAGAAAGAAACTGACAAAGCATGAGTTTCTTGAATACACAACCAACATCACAATCCATAATACAATAAGTTGGAGATTTCATAAAGTACAGGTTCTAAAGCACCACAATGGCTACACATATATTCATAATTCATTGACTAAGACATTTCATCAAACACTGGACATGCATAAACTTGTACATAAATAGGGATTTCATATTATCATACTAGTATGGTACTTTTCCTTCACATAGGCATTTAATCGAACACATGGGGAGCATGTTTTGGTTATACAATCATCAACACATCTAATAATGATGGATACATCAATCAATGTGTAAATTTAAGGGTTTATCATGGTTATTATGCAAATCATGACATCCTAGGGTCAATCATTGGAGTATGTAATTTCTAACATGTATCAAAATCCCACAACATCATGATTATGAATTTTAATGCAATTTAAATCATGAACATTCATAAATACAAAAATCTTGGATTTTGAAAAGAGATTCTTGAGCTTCATGGGTGAAAGAGACCTATGAATCAACATATAACATACCTGGGTTGTGAGCTTCTTAAAGTTCTTGAACTTAAAGAACTTGGAACCTCTTAGTTTCATAAAGAATGATTAGGATCTTGTTCTTGCAGATGATCTTTAAGAGAAACCCCTAATTTGATATTGTAGATGGATAATTAACTTATGAGCCTTGGTCTGATATAATTAAGGGTTAAAACGGGTGGAAAAAATCCAAATACCCTTTTAAAAATGGCTTAGAATTCACTGAATAGGATCTACAATGGCTTGTGTGATGGTCCATCACTGGCCCGATGGTCCATCGTTTTGATTGTTGCACCTGGCCAGAATAGGGACTCACTACCTTAGTAGTAACGGCTTGGGTGATGGTCCATCGCTAGTTCGACGGTCAGTCGGTACTAGCCGTCGCACTTGACCAGAAGTCGGGGTCACTGCCTTAGTCGCAACGGCTTAGGCGATGGTCCGTCGCTGGCTCGACGGTCCGTCGGCCTGACCGTTGCTTCTGGGTAGTTTCAACAGTTCTCTGTAAAACATCCATAACTTTTTATTCCTATACCTTATTTGGACGAAATTGGTGTCGTTGGAAAGCTAATTCAATTTCACACATGATAAAAAATCAAAATTGGGGAAATTCTATCTGATTTAAATATTTATCATTTAAGAAGTCATCAATAACTCTTTTGGAGACTAGATTTGACTTAAAGAAATATGAGGTATTACAATATCTCCCCCTTGGAAACATTCATCCTTGAATGGGGATGACTGAGAGGGGAGAAAATCAAGAATGAAGCATATCTTATACATGAATGACTAAAACATGACTCCATGACTAGCATGACTGATAAACTGAACATATATCATACTAAACATGCATATTTGATGCATGGGTAACTGATTTATGACTGCATGACTGAATTATTGATAAGATGAGTTTCTTATCAAACTGAACATACATATTTGATGCATGAATACATGAATGAGCTAACACATGAATGCATGACTGACTTTGCAATGGTACTTAATACCAATTTTATAATGGAATTCTGAACATGAAATGGATACCATGCTTGTCACTGAAATTTGAACATGTAACTGAAAAGCTTAAAGAAAACCGTTACCTTGAGCTAGATATGAGTTGGTGGAGAGTGGTGAGGATACTTGGTTTGCATATCTATTTCTTATTCCCAAGTAGCTCCCTCAATGGATTGATTTCGCCAAAGAAGTTTGACTAGATGGAGTTCTTTGTTCCTCAATCTACGAGTCTAGTAATCAAGAATTTAGAATAGAATCTCTTCATAAGAGAGGTTGTTATGAACATCTATGCTCTGAATAGGGACTACAACGACTGGGTCACCTATGCACTTCTTGAGCAAAGAGACATGGAAGACTGGATGAACTGAGGTTAGATCTAAAGGAAATTTGAGCTTATAAGCTACCTTGCCGAAGTGATTGAGAATTTTGAAGGGACTGACATATCGGGGGCTGAGCTTTCCCTTCTTGCCAAATCTCTTCACTCTCTTTTTGGGAGATATCTTTAGATAGACAGAATCGCCAATATTGAACTCGAGATTCTTTCTGTGCATATCTGTATAAGACTTTTGTCGTCTCTGAGTAACCCGAAGTCTTTGTCTGATGAACTATACATTCTCTGAGACATTGAATACTAAATCAGGCCCTATGACTGAGGCCTCACTAACTTCGAACCACCTAATTGGAGATCTGCACCTCCTACCATAGAGATCTTTGAATGGAGCCATCTGAATACTGGAATGATAGCTATTGTTGTATCCAAACTCAATCAAAGGCAAGTGGTCATCCCAACTACCATTGAAATTGATTGCACACGCCCTTAGCATATCTTCTAAAGTATGACTGGTCCTTTCTGCTTGACCATCTTTTTGAGGATGAAAGGTTATACTGAGATGAACTTGGGTACCAAGACCCTTTTGGAACGCTTTCTAGAAATGAGAGGTGAACTAGGTACCTCTGTCTGAGATAATAGATAACAAAACACCGTGTAATCTGACCAACACTCTGATGTAGAGTTTGTCATAATCCTTGGCTAAATAAGAGGTATGGACCAGAAGAAAATAAGTTAACTTGGTCATTCTGTCTACAATGACCCAAACTGAATCATGCTAATGGTAAGTACGAGGCAAACCCATCACAATGTCCATGTTCACTTCTTCCCACTTCTAAGTAAAAATACTAAACTCCTGTATACACCCACTAGGCTTCTGATGCTCTATATTAACCTGCTGAAATGTAGAGCACTTACCCACAAACTCTGAAATATCTTTATTTATCCCACTCCACCAATAGATTTCCCGCAAGATGCGGTACATCTTTGTGGCCCCTGGATGAATAGAGTAGCACGCACCATACGCTTCTGCAAGAATTCACTGCCTTAAATCGTCTACACCTAGAACACACAGAAGACCCTTAAAATGTAATACACCATCTCCCCCTTGGAAGAAAACCTCTACTTTCTAATCCTTGATGGACTCTTTCAACTTGACTAGAGTGGGATCTCTATCTTGCTTTTCTTTCACCTCGGAAACTAAAGATGATTCTGAACTACTCTGAACACATATGTCAAACTCCTCTGAATCGACTAAGCGAATGCCTAGTTTGGCAAGATGATGACCTTTCTGAGCTAGCTTCTTCTTATTATCCTCAATATGAGCAACCCTACCCATAGACATTCTACTTAGAGCGTCGACCATAATGTTGGACTTTCTCGAATGATAAAGGACACTCATGTCATTATCTTTCAAGAGCTCTAACCACCTTCTCTGGCGAAGATTAAGATCTTTCTAAGAAAAGACGTAGTGAAGGCTATTATGATATATGAACACATCTACATAAAACCCATATAGATAATGCCTCCAAATCTTTATGGCAAAAAATACAGCTGCTAACTCAATATCATTAGTAGGATAATTTTTATCATAGGATTTTAGTTGCCTAGATGCATAGGCTCTGACTTTGAGTTGATGATATCCTGATTTAAGGTTTATCTTAGAAAAATAGTGGCATTTTGAAGCTAGCTAGTTGAGCAAGTCATCGATTCTGGGAAGATGATACTTGTTCTTAACCATGACTTTATTGAGGTGGCGATAGTATATACACATTCCGAGAGAATCATCTTTCTTGCACACAAATAAGATTGGTGTACCCCACAAGGTCATACTGGGTATAATGAATCACTTATCTAAGAGATCCTTCAATTGTTATTTCAGTTCTTTAAGTTCTGCTGGTGTCGTTCTGTATGGAGGAATATATATAGGCTAAGTATCTATAAGGAGATTAATGCTGAAGTCTATTTCCCCTTTGGGAGGAATTCTTGGAAGATCTTTGGGAAAGATATCTGAATATTCATTCACGACTGGGACTGAATCAAGACTGGGAGTTTCAGAACTAGTGTCCTTAAATCAAACAAGATAATAGACTCATCCTTTAGATATCATTTTCCTTGACCGGAGGTAGTAAACAAGTTGACCTATGAAAGCTGAAGTACTATCTCTCCAATCTAGGGCAGGTTCATTCAGAAACTGGAACTAGACTATTCTATTTTTGTAGTCAACTATAGCATAGCAGGAATAAAGCCAATCCATACCAAGAATGACATAAAAATCAATCATCTCTAATTCGACTAAGTCTGCTGAAGTGATTTTCTAAAATATCATGACCGGGTAGTTCCTGTATACCTACCGGGCTATGATGGGTTTACCCTCTTGGATAGAGAATGAAAAGGGCTCTTGTAGAATTTTAAGACTGGTTCTGAAATTTTCTGCTATATAGGGAGTAATAAAAGACAAAGAAGCTCCTGGATCTAGCAAAGCATAAACATGCACATGAAAGATCTGTAACGTACCAATAACCACATCATGAGAATTTTCCTGATCTTTCCAGGACTGGAGAGTATAAAGTCAACTTGGGCATTGCCCACTAGTAGCGCTGGAGGTGGCACCCTACTAATTTGGGCGACCGAACTGAGCTGAGGAATGGTTCTGCTGACTTTGAGGACATGGCTAAAGACAGTCTCCAACTCTGTTGCCTGGCTTGCCGCATCCAAAAAAAATACCACTGCCAGCTCTGTAAATACCCTGATGGTGCTTTCCACAAGTCTGGAAAAGAGGATAGGTGTGGGAACTGCTAACACTGCCCTGAGACTTAGACCCTGGCGCTCTATCTCTTTTACTGTCTCTAAATCTAAGAGCTGGAGTACTAGTTGAAGAAGGAGATGGAACTGCAGACTTAGGACGTAACTGAGAACGGTTTTCTCCTTCTGATTTTGGTTGAGAAAAGTTGAAACTACTTGTCCTTTCTCTCTTATTCTGCTTTTCCCCTATCTTAATATTTTGCTCCTCTATCTTCTGAGCATGAGTCATAAGCCTTGCAATGTTTATGTCACTATTCAACATCGCGAACCTGCACTCATTGACCACACTATCATTCACCCTAGAGACAAACTTATTCATCTTAGCCCTGCTATCTGCAACCACATGAGGACATTATCTGGGTAATTGAGTAAACTTAAGAAAATACTCTTTTACCGTCAAGTTTCCTTGTCTGAGGTTGATAAATTCTAACATTTTAGCTTCTCTTAGCTCTAGGGGAAAGAATCTATCTAAGAAGGCAATATCAAACTCCTCCCATTCAATAGGCCCTGCATTTACAACCCTCTCTGACTTCCACTGTTTGTACCAAGTGGGAGCAACATCCCACAACTAATATGCAGCTAGCTCAATGCTCTCACTAGAAGTAACCCCCATGATATCAATAACCTTCTAAAGTTGTTCAAGGAATTCCTAAGGGTCCTCGTCTGTCTATGACCCTAAAAAGGATGGAGGATTTATTTGGATGAAGTCTCGAATCCTGGCTACAGCTAAATTGTCCACTGGGTTGGCCAAAATGATAGTTGATCTTTCATTCTAAGCAGCGACTGACTGAGCAAGAATAGTGAAGGCAGCTCTGAACTCTGCATGAAAGACATGTTCGCCCAAAGGATCTTCGAGCTGAGGGGATGGCTGATTCCTGTTTCTTCTTTTAGGAGGCATGTTTTGTAGAAAAAAAGGAGAAACAAATTAGACTGAGAGATTGACTTGAGATTATGCTCACTGGCACAACATGAATACTGAAAGAAGGAAAACTATTCCTAAAACATCTTATAGCCTCCTGCACATAAATGTGTCGTTCAACACACCCATGTACAAGACTCTACTAGATGTGGCTTTCAGACTTCCTAGGAATCTATTGAACCATAGGCTCTGATACCAAGTTTGTAAAGCCCCGAGTCTAGTACCCGGCATGCTATATGGTGCTCATGATCTCGAAGGAACACAAGTTAACCCATGACAAATATGTATACCTGAACACTGCATAATATACTATATAAATGGGGAAATAAAGGGTAAAAGGCCATAAGGTTCAAAAATGTAACATAACTGATAAAACATAACATCTGGAGGGGATATGAAATACCCAAAATAACTTAATAACTGTCTAAACATGCCAGTCTAAAAAGCCTCTAATTGACTGAACTGTCTGAACAAAGAGTTGATGGGACATGTCCCGAACTAACTCCAACTACTGAAATAAATTAATTAATAAGATAATAAAGTAAAGGTCATGTCCTCAAAGGATAAGGACTCACTACTAACTCTGACTGCTGAGAATGGAATGCTACTGATGCTCTGGAGATTGTGATTTTGAACCTATGGTATAATACACTATAGTGCAACTGTGTCAGTAAAATTGAATGTACAGGTATGCATGTGAGGTAGGATGAATGCAAAGTGTTCACAAGCATGAACTATACTAACTGACTGGATAACTTGAACGTGAGAATAGATGCATGAATACATAATAACTATAACTGAGTTCGTGATAGCATAATTACTGATCCTGAGTATTGATAACATGAGATATTGATTACTATATGACTAAAATAACTAATATTGAGCGACTGTATCTGATAGTCTAGTTTCTGATGGAACTAGCTAATTTCTGTTCTATTCTGAGTTGACTATATCTGATAGTCCTAAATTCTATAGAACTATCTGAGTTCTATTACTGAGACTGAATAACTGTATCTGACAGTCCTAATCTGTAACTAAAATTGTGGGAAGTAGTCATCTAACCGATATGCCCTAAATAACTCAATATATCTGAGTTGGGGTCCAATCTGTAACCCCAATTAGAATGGTGTCAATACCATGCCACTGATAAGGACAATCTGTGAGTAACCCTCATATAATAGGTAACTCTAGTGAGAATGGTGGCAACCCTCATATAACAGGTTAATCCACCTCATCTACCCTCATATAACAGGCTATGATATCTCAACCTACGCTGGCTACGTAATTTGGGAACGCAAAGATTGCTTCTAACAATCACACCATTATATAACTAGTGGATTTCCATCCTTGGATTCACTCGATGATAATTTTATACTCCTATATGAATAGACACTGAAGATGATTAACTGAACTGAACTGGACTGAGTTAACTGAGTTTCGTTGATTGACAGAACACTACTGAGATTAATGAGTTTTCCTAAGTCATGAGACTGAATGAATTCTATAGATCATGGCTTGACTGGGAGTATCTTGAAAACATGACACTGATTCTAGGCACATAGCTAAATTTTTTGGGTACAAGTACCCCCAGGACTACATAGAAGGAAACTGACAAAGAAGGACTTTCTTGAATACGCGACCAACATCACAATCCATAATACAATAAGTTGGAGATTTCCTAAAGTACAAGTTCTAAAGCACCACAATGGCTACACATATATCCATAATTTATTGACCAAGATATTTCATCAAACACTAGACATGCATAAACTTGTACATTAATAAGGATTTCATATTATCATACTAGTGTGGAACTTTTCCTCCACATAGGCATTTAATCAAACACATGGGAGACTGCATTGGTTATACAATCATCAACACATCTAATAATCATGGATACATCAATCAATGTGTAAATTTAAGGGTTTATCATGGTTATTATGCAAATCACGACATCCTAGGGACAATAATTGGAGTATGTAATTTCAAACATGAATCAAAACCCCACAACATCATGAATTTAAATATTGATTCAATTTAAATCATGAACATTCATAAATACACAAATCTTGGATTTTGAAAAGAGATTCTTGAGCTTCATGGGTGAAAGGGACCCATGAATCAACACATGCCATACCTGGGTTGTGATCTTCTTGAAGTTCTTGAACTTGAAAAACATAGAATTAGTTAGTTTCTTCAAGAATGATTTAGATCTTGTTCTTGGGGATTATCTTTGAGAGAAAACCCTAATTTGATGTTGTAGATGGATAATAAACTTATGAGCCTTGGTCTAATATAATTAGGGGTTAACACGGGTGTAAAATACCTAAATACCCTTTTAAAAATGGGTTAGAATTCACTGAATGGGATATGCGATGGCTTGTGCGATGGTCTGTCACTGGCTCGATGGTCTATCATTCTGATCATTGCACCTGGGCCATAATAGGGACTCACTGCCTTAGTAGCGATAGCTTGGGCGACGGTCCATCGGTCCTGGCCATAGTACTTGACCAGAAGTCGAGGTCACTGCCTTAGTCGCAACGGCCTGGGCGTTGGTCCATCACTGGCTCGATGGTCTGTCGGCCTGACCGTCGCTTCTGGGCAGTTCCGATAGTTCTCTGTAAAACGTCCATAACTTTTTACTCTAATATTGAATTTGGACAAAATTGGTATTATTGGAAAGCTAATTCAATTTTCCACATGATAAAAAGTCAAAATTAGAGAAATTCTATCTGATTTAAATATTAATCATTTAGGAAGTCATCAATAACTCTTCTAGAGACTAGATTTGACTTAAAGAAAGTTCGAAGTATTACACTAATCCAATCATATTCTTAATAATAACAAGTAGAAAAAAGTCCAGAAAGTAAAGGTAAGACAGTTGATGGACCTCAAAATAATCTCTAAAAGTCAACAACACCATCCAACCCACACATATTGTCCACAAAAGCCTCTAAAGCAATCTGAACATTAAACTAGATCGGGACATGCCCCTGGCCATGGCCAAAAAGTAATCCAAAATACAAAAAAAAATTAATAGGATTTTGATTCTCATAAGAAAAACAATAAAATGTCCAGCCTTCCAAAAGATGGAGGCTCACCACTTCAAGGCAGACCAACCGATGAACCAGAATCCACCTAACATTGCACAGGGATAAAAGAAGTGTCTTTGGACCCTACATTATGAAGTAATTTAGCATCCTAGGATGACTACCGGGGCGATCGCTAGCATGTAACTCAGGATAAGGATAGAATAATGCCATTTCAAAATCAAGTCCAAAATTAATGTACATGTTTTATACATGCATATATACATACATATAAAATGTTAGGATAGGTAACAAGGTTTAACATGAGATTTAAAAATAATTAACCTAGACTATGTAGCTTTAACCATCCTAAATGCACCCACGGGCTATATAAGTCTGGATCGCCCCACCGAAAGAGCCCTGGTGTATTTTAGTCGCATGAACTAGTGGTATCAAGGAAGAACATGGAATCTACAACCCTACAAGGATACAAATATATGAAGTGTGTCATATGCACACAGTTATTAAGATCACCCCCATGCCGAGAAACATGGGTTTCCAGTATCAGTCCCTTGGGACCTCCACTTCACGGCGAGCTACACAACCCCTTTTTATCCTAATTAAAATGTTTACACATTCCCATTTCTCAAACTAAGAATCATCCATTAAGGCATATACAAATGGTACATCATACCAATTACATGTGCAAGCTAATATCATTATGCCATTTCTATTATCCATCAACTTAGGGGAATCCACGACCCCCAAGGTCCGATTCAAAGTCAAAATACATTTAATTAACCTTTTATGCAATTCAAGGTTTCAAAATTAGTTTCAATATGAATATATCTTTGTTTAAAAGCCAATTTCATAATGTGGGTTGAGGTTATTACCAATTCCAACACCAAAAATCCATACCATGCGAGAAAATCCACAAACCCCATCCATTATTCTTATATTTTGGGGGAATCCAAGACCCACATTCCAATTCCATACTCATGCACCCAGTTTGTTCAAAAACAATCAATTCAAAGAATAAATAATCCATGAAAATCATGGGAAAAGAAATTCAACAAATTAACATCCAAAAGTTCTCAACCCAAGTTGAAAAACAACATTTAAATTTACATGAGTAATAATTAAACACATATTTTCCACAAAATAAGTTATATCAAAGAGATACATTCCTGAGAATACCAAGAAATTGGAGAGAAACCACAATTTGGAGCACTAGATAATCAATCCCTAGAAACCCTAAACTTGCTCTTGATTAGGGAATTTGAGAGAGAAGAAAGTGTTTATGACTTTTTAAATGATGAAAATTAAAGTTCCTTGGGGTATTTAGGTTGTGGAAGTTAATTTTAGAAGGGAGGTAAATAACCAAAGTACCCTTAATTAAAAGTACAAAAAAAATTTGCCAGTCACTATGGGTGTCCTCGTGACTCATGAGGACTGGTCATGAGTCGTCACCATGAATCATGGGTTGGACAAAAAGTTTGGGCCATTATATGGGTTTGGTTACGAGTCTCTCATCATGACTCGTGTCCTCACCATATGACTCTTGAAGTTCAAATCGTGATCTCAATAGAAACCATGGACAAACTTACTAGTCAGGCTATAATTAGCAGCATACAACTCATGAGGAGCCTCCACGACATGTCCAATGAGTCATAGTTTGAGCAGTGAACATAACACTAAGAAAGTTTTAGAGTTCAAAACCTAGGGTGTTACAACATCGTTTCATTATGTAGGTTCCTAGGGGTTCTTCGATTAATTTGTGTAGAGTTAGGTGGTTCTAGTTTGCCAGTTGGTCAGCTTGAAGTGGTGAGCCTCCATATCAAAAGACTGGACATTTCACTACTTTTTTTTTATATTTTTTAGAAATCTCATCAGTGTTTTTCATACTTTTGGATTGTCTTTTGGTCATGGTCGGGGGCATGTCCCAACCTAACTTGATATTTTGATTTAGAGGCTTTTATGGAAAAAGTGTGGATGGTTACTGTTTACTAACTCTTAGTTCCTATTGAGTTATCCTTCTTTTTTTTACTTTATATTTGGATTCCTTCCGCTATTATATTTATTATTCTCAGGTGACCAGCCAAAAGGGGTGGTCTCCTGCCTTCGGTGGACTTGAGATACCTATTGCTAATAGGCCTGGGGTAGGTCATGACACATACAAAGCGACTTAAGGAAGTAGGAGACTGTTGAACTGGGCCTTTGTGAGGGGAAATCACAAACACAATTTATCAAAAACAATTATCAAGTTTAATAAATAATGTGGGTTGAAATGGCGAGAGTATATAAATATGAATATATCATGCTACCTACAGGTATGATACCACAGTCTCACTAATCAAGCAATAGCCATATCCTTTGTCCTATAATATCTCATCCTCCAGTTCAACTAAGAGAAGATAGCATATAATGTAACATTGTGATAATAGAATATCATAGACTAAGTTCAACTGCGGTAATTTAGTAAAAAAGTAAATATTCAAATATAATATCAAACCATACTAAGGAACGGAATGTGATGCAATGTAATGTAATAATGATGATGGATTGAAGATCATATAAGCCATTATATGACTTTCGTATACACCTTCCAAGCTTCAGCGCTTCAGATAGGACTTGTTTGGGGTTCATAAACCATATAATTCCACAATCTCAATCTCATATCTCAATTCCCCTCACCAGATAGTGTTCATAAACCAAAGAATTTGTAAAAGTGTTTCTCACTTACCTCGTCAGCTAATGTTCACAGACCAAGGTTCTTATTAAGTATTTCTGAGTGGTACCAATTTTCATGAATACGAATGAATGAGATGAGGATTCTTACTTATAACCAAGTCAATATAAAGATGATGAATCAATTCCATAATGATGAAAATGTAATACCTCGTGTTATTCTTAGATTAGTTCATCCCAGAGTGCATGTACACGAGGCTTAGAACCTAAAAATTTAGCTAAGTATTGAAGATTAGTTTTATTTTTGGCCTCTTTAATTCGATAATTTTTAAGGTGACCTTCCCGACCCTGAGATGATGATTTATATGTTAATTCATGATTAAGGGTGTAAATAGCTTGTCTCAGGGAAGTTTTAGATTTTCTGAAAGAGGTTTGGGTCGTGTTAAGATTTTAAAAATAGCAAGTCATCACAATAGCATCGCAAAGCGGCCATTATAGATATGGATGGCTCATCGCATTGCGGTACCTCCCTAATTCGCATTACAGTTATGAATTTAAATCCCAGAAGGCTAGTTTTGTCATTTTCCAGCACCTCAATCCGTAAAAACACGAGAATTATCATTAGTTAACGCATTATATGAGCAATTTCCTCAATTCCTCTCTAAAATAAACCCTAGACATCACCTAAATTCATCATGTTCAATCATTATTCCTTCAAGAAAATTCAAAAATTCAAGCTTCAGCACCCAAGAACTATAAAGAAAGTTAATTCTCTTGCAAGATTAAAGCTTTAAGGTATGTTAAATGTTCATCCATGGTTTCCTTTCACCCATGGAGTCCAAGAATCCATTTTCAAGTTTAAAATTATGATCTTTACATGTTTTCAAGAATTGTATGAATGAACTTTCATGAATTTCGATTTTAAATCTTGTTTACATATGTTTTCATTGGAATTAGCCCTTTACACATTTGAAGGATGATATTTGCATGTTAAATCCTTAACCCATGATTGTAGTATTGAATTCATGTTATTATCTCATGCTTTAACTATTCCCATGCTTAATTCATGAACCATAATTGTTTGATGAAATGCCTAAATGATTGGGTTTTGAACATTGACTACTTATTACGTTTTGGAACCTTTATTATGTTTCTACTATTATAATTATAGAGTCTTGGGGGTTATGAATACCCAAAAGCTTAGTTGATTACTTAGTCTCAGTATTTTCAGAATGGTTTCGGATACATTTGATTATTGTCAGTTTAGTTAGTTAACATACCAGCAAAACTTAGATCAGTTAAGTAATCTGAATGAGTTTAGTTGGGAGTAGGATTTAGCACCGAGAAAACCCAGGGATGGGGGCTCACCTATTAGTTAAGGGTGTGAACTTTAGTAGTAGTCCCTACGTTCCATAACTATGTAGCCATCATAGGTTGAGATGTTAACCTACCTATTGAGGGTTAACATATATCTCACTAGAGTACCTGCCACTATAGGGTGACTCTTTAGTCCTTCGGGACTTCACTTTAGTGGATCCTCATAACCAGTGTTAGTACCCATGGCATGGTATAGAAACCCTTGTAACTTGGGTCGTAGGTTAAACCCTAATAAGATTATATTAGGGAATGTTGATTAGATGATAGCTCCCACTATTTGAGTCCAGTTTCAGTTTGGAAGCTAGTTCAGGTTTGGTTGACCATAGCATATAGTTTATCAGTTAAATCAGTACTCAGATATCAATATTTCTATTTACATACTATTCCAGTATTATATTATATGCTTGGTCATGCATTCTTAGATTTTACAACCTTCACACATACTTTGCATCAGTTGTCTCATCCCATTCATTCAGTTAGTTATTATTATTCATGCACATGAGCTCATGCATATAAGCATAACATCATTTAGCATGCCAGTACATTTAAAGTACTGACCTCATACTCAATTTTTATACTATGATGTCTCATATCATAGGTTCAGATGCTGAGGGTAATGACCACACTTAAACATTCCAGCGCATCAGCAGCAACAACAATGGTGAGTCCTCATACTGTAAGGACCAATTATGGTTATTTCAGTATCTAGTTTTAGTTAATCAGTTGGAGTTAGATGGGGTATGTCCCATCAACTCTTATTCAGTCAGTTTTAGAGGCATTTGGACACTTTCATATAGTCAGTTAGTTGTCAATTTTATCAGTCATTTTTTAGCATTTTTACTTATATTTTAGATTTTTGAATTTCAGTTGTATTGTTTCTAGTATTTAAAACCTTATGGCATATTCAGTAGTTTTTGTGCATATTTATTATTAGTATTTTTATCAATGCTCACAGTAGGTACCAGCTCATGGGTTAGCTTATGGTTGCTTGTAACCGTAAGCACTATGTGGCATCCCGGGTGTACTCCAGGGCCCTAAGGTTTTAAAGTGTCCAAGGAAGTCTGAAAGACACATTGAGTAGAGTTTTGTACATGGGTGTGAAGCACGCCACACTTATGGACAAGAGACTACAAGATATTTTAGGAAAAGTTTCCCTTCTTTCAGTATTCATGTCGTGCGAATGAGCATGAGGTCAATTTAAACTCTCTTTCTAATTCAATCTTCTCTTTATTTAAAAAACATACCTCCCAGAAAGTCTAACAAAAGAAAAAAAAGGGAATCAACCCGCACCTCCACCTGTTCATGAAGATCCCCTGAATGAGCATGTATCTCATGCTAAATTCAAAGTTGCATTCACTACTTTAGCTCACTCAATAGTAGCTTAAAATAATCAGAGTCTACTATCCCAACCATTCTAGTGACTAAAACCATCACAGCTAGTATTAGAGACTTCACCCAAATAAACCTTTCTCTATTTTCGGGATCCAAGTCTAATGAGGATCTGCAGGAGTTCCTTGACATGGTTCAGAAGGTAACTGACATTATGGATTTGACTTTTAGTGAGAGTGTGGAGTTGGGTTCTTACCAGTTGTATGATATTGCTCATACCTGGTATAAGCAGTGAAAGTGAGATAGAGGCGCAGATGTAGGGCCTATTGAACGGTAGGGGTTTACTATAGCCTTTTTAGATAGGTTCTTTCCCTTGGAGTTAAGAAATATAAGGAGCAGGAGTTTATCAATTTGAAGTAGGGGAACACAAGTGTGAAAGAGTATTCTCTTAAGTTTACTCAGCTAGCTAGGTATGCTCCTAATGTGGTGTTTGATGACACATCTAAGAAAGATAAGTTTGTCTATGGTGTAGCTAATAGCATGGTCAAGGAGTGTAGGACCACGATGTTGATTAAGGAGATGGACTTTTCTAGGTTGATGTTCCATACAAAATAGATTGGAGAGCAGAAGTTCAAGAAGAGAGAGAGAGAGAACAAGAGGACTAGAATAGGTAGCCTTAGTTTTGCTCAGCTAAGGTCGAAGAGTGGTAACTATCCTTAATTTTGTTCAAAATTTTTAACCCCAGCTCTGTATTCATCTTGCACACCAGTGTTGAATTTTAGAAATGATAATCAGGATAGGGCACCAGGTTCTAAGTCCCAGGGTAGTGTGAATAGTGGTCGTATAAATCCTTTTTGTCAAAAATATGATAGAAACCATCAGGGTGCATGTAGATCTGGCAGTGATGTATACTTTGGGTGTGGCGAGCTAAGCTACAGAATCAGGGATTGCCCACATAGTGGTCAACAGGATCAATCCAGTCGTCCCCCAGTTTCATGGGGTTACCCGACTCAGTGGGATGCTACTTCCAACGCAACCAGTGGTCAACGACCAAATAGAATATATGCACTTCAGTCCTGATGAGATCAATAAAGTTCTCCTGATATGGTTACTGGTACGTTACAGGTCTTTCATTTACATTCTTATGCTTTATTAGATCCCGAAGCTTCTCTTTCTTTTATAACTCCCTACACAGTTGTTAATTTCGATGTCAGTCATAAGACTGTAGCAGAACCCTTCTCAGTGTCCACCCTAGTAGGTATCTCTATCATAGACAGGCAGGTATACAAGAACTGCCCTATCACAATATCTTAAAAAGTTACCTCAGATGATCTTGTAGAGTTAGAGATGACTAATTTTGATGTCATTCTTGGCATGGAATTGGCTCTACTCATGTTTTACTTCAGTTGATTATAGAAACAAAGTTGTTCATTTTTAATTTTTAAATGAACTAGTCCTTGAATGGAGGGGTAATACTTCAGCACTTAGGGGTCTTCTTGTTTTCTACCTTAGAGCAAGAAAATATGATATCCAAGGGGTGTGTTGTAACACCATAAACTTTTCTAGCTTAAATTCATTCCTATAATGTTAAGGGATGGCTTCCAAAATGAATAATATTTATTGCATGTAGCTTTTTCAAGATTTTCAACTTTCCATTATATGGGAAATTGAATAAGCTTTCCATCAATACCGAATTTGCCTAAACCCGGCACTTGGTTGAGAAGTTAGAGTATTTTTAAGTTGATAGTGTGCCACCTGGACTCTCAATGCGTCACAGAAAAGGCAAAAATGGTAATTTTCATTTTCCTGTAGACCTCTACGATATTAGCGCAGAGGTCCATTTTCCTATTTGTCAATTTCCAGTAGTCCAATGCTATAGTGGCGAGTCGTGCCAAAGGCCAAAATGGTATCTCTATAGGGCACCGGGATGGTGGCACATTGCATTAAAGTTCCAGGTCCCAATTCTCAAAATCCAGTGAGACAACACGATAGCTCTGCATCATGGCCCCAATTTCCCAGTTGTCAAATTCCAGTGAGCCAACGCGATAGTGGTGCATCGCGGTGACCCATTAAATTGGGACCCCATTTTATTTTTTCAGTTTCATTTAGGAGTTTAAAAAGGATATTATGGATAATTCCCAAGCCCTCAATTCCATCCAAACACAATATTTAAGCCGATTACAAGCATTTTATGCTTATATTCATCAAAGTTTCTCTCAAGAAAATCCCTAAGCTTCAACATTCAACTTCAAGAATCCCCAAGATTTCACCATTCTTTTTCTAAATCAATTCAAGATTCAAAGTTTCCAATTCAATAATTCCAAGAATCATCATTCAAGAGCATAAATAGAATCCCAAAAGCAAACTTGTTCACCTAGTTCATCATCCAAGGTGTGTGGGGTTTTGAACAAGGATAAACCTTTCATCCTTGTGCTTAAAACTTAATTATGGTTTTAATTTTACAAAGTATTCTGTGATTTCCCATGAAATTTAAGTTGGGGTTTATACCCAAATCCCCATTATTTTAGTTTATGACATTATTATGATATTTAAGGCTCCAATTGAAAGAAACTACATATATTCATGTTTGAAATTATAAGATTCATATTATGAGTTATATATCATCATTTTGACTGAGATCGTTGAAAAATTTTAAGATGATAATTTAGCACGAAGTTTAAATCTGGTTATTGATGTAATTATTGATGCATTAAAGCTTTATACTTTGAGTCCCAAAGTACTATTGATGATTTTATAAGGAGATTATCATCTCAAGCCCTATTGACAAGTTTTGATTAGTGCTTTCAAAAACAAAGAATGATATTTTGATCCTAAGCTAAGATAGGAATCCATATTATTCATATGGTTTATGATTTGAAATAAAGAAACCTGTAATTGGTTTTAATTACGAACCCTTGTGCTATTTTAAGGTGGATTTCCTAAAAGTTCTAACCAGTAAGTATGGGAGTAGTATTTAGCATCGAGTTGGGTATGACTCCAAGGTCTAATACCCCAGAACTACGAGTCACCGTAGGTTTTAAATGCCCATAGTGGGATAAGATAATGATCACTTAAGTTAAGGTTCTATTCTGATGGCAAGGATAGAACAGATCTCACCAACGTGGGCAAGACGTTGGACTCCATGTCAGCTTGCATGGTTTATATCGGTTGGAAAAACCTCCCAAAAAGATATCCCCTACTCTTAAAACAGTCTATTGGTTTAAATCCTTAAGATAAAGTGTTTTCCTTACAGCTTAATGGTAAAAATTTTCAGCAAAGTTTCTTAGAAAAGAATAATAGAAAGCTTTTATAAAACTAAGTGTAAAGACTCACAAAGCTTATTCAGATTATGCTTTATAGAAAGATATTAGTTTCAGATTTTAGATTTAAAGAGTGAGTCCTTTCTACACTTAGACAGTATGATTTAAAGAGAGAATGCAAGTACAACTTTTAGAACTAAATGTTATGACTCACTAGATTATAAAGTATGATTTGTTACTCATGATTTTAGTATTTCAGATATTCCAGCTTATGCGAGTCATTAACATTTAGCATGCATTGTTTTAAAAATTATGATGATTGATATTATGTTTTACTTATGCATTCACCCCCATATTTTTAGTACATCATCAAAGTACTGATCCACATATACGTCTATGTGCTACATTATCTCATAATGTAGGTATCAGTTTAGTTGTAGCACGCATACCATATTCAGACAGTTTACAGCTTTTAGTCAGCATGTGATGAGTCCTCTTGATTCAAGGTCTTAAGTCAGTCATACATTTTGCGCAATATTTTATTTTCCTTTCTTCAGTCGTATTGATTTGGGATAGTTGGGGGTCATGTCCCGGCTACCTATAGTTAATACTAGTAGAGGTTTCATAGATAGTTAATAGAGTTAAGGTATTTGATTCCAATTTTATTTGTAAAAGCAGAGTTGTAATTATTTTAATTTAGTTTGGTATTGATCAAATTCAGAAAGGAGTTATCTTCTTCTTATTTCATTCAGATTCATATATTTTATTCAGTTGCTTATAAGTTATGCTAGTAGAAGGGTTAGATTGGGATCACTTATGGTTCTAAGCACCGTGTGATATCTCGAGACCATTTTTGCAGCGTTACATATGTCTACCATCTTGTTCGAGTTAACAAATCTAGTTCAGAGATTCCCAATATCAAGTCAGTTTTAGTGGTAAGGGAATTTCTAAATGTGTTTCCCAAAGATCTTCTCGGAGTTCCTCCCGAAAGAGAAATCAACTTTGGAATAGACCTTCTTTCATATACCCAGCCTATCTCTATTTCACCCTATAGAATGGCTCCCATAGATCTTAGGGATTCAAAACAACAGTTGGAAGATCTCTCAGATAAGGTATTAATCAGGCCCAGTATTTCCCTATAGGGTGCTCAAGTTCTTTTCATGCATAAGAAAGACGGTTCTCCTAGAATGTGCATCGATTATCGTTAGTTGAGCAAAGTAACCATCAAGAATAAGTATCCACTCCCCAGAATGAATGACTTGTTTGATCAACTTCAGGGTGCCAGTTATTTCTCTAAGATAGACGTCAGATCTAGCTATTATCAGCCTAGAGTCAGAGAAAATGACATTCTGAAAACACCTTTCAGAACTCAGTATGGTCACTTTGAATTTCTAGTAATGTCCTTTGGTCAAACAAATGCCCCAGCAGTTTTCATGGACATGATGAACCGAGTGTTCAAGCAGTAATTGGACATGTTCATCATAGTTTTCATAGATGACATCCTTGTTTATTCTCATAATAAAATTGATCATACAGACCACCTCAGAATAATATTGCAGACTCTTAGAGCCCATCGGTTGTTCATCAAATTTAATAAGTGAAAGTTTTGTCTAACACCAGTATCTTTCCTTGTCCATATTGTTTCAGGTGGTGGCATTAGAGTTGACCCTTAAAAGACCAAAGCAGTGAGAAACTGTCCCCGATCCAAATCTCCATTAGATATCAAGAGTTTCTTGGGTTTGGTTGGCTATTACTGATGGTTTGTTAAAGGGTTTTCATCTATTGTGTCCACCATGTCCAGATTGACATTGAAGAAAGTCAAGTTTAAGAGGTTAGATTCCTATAAAAAGAGTTTTCAAGAGTTGAAGACTCGACTCACCTTAGCCCTAGTTTTGACATTGCCAAATAGTTCAGATGACTTTGTTTTTTACTGTGATGCTTCTAGAGTTGGTTTGGGTTATATTTTGATAAAGAGAGGTAAGGTCATAGCCTATACCTCTAGACATCTTAAACCCATGAAAAGAATTACCCTACCCATGATCTTGAGTTA
Source organism: Capsicum baccatum var. pendulum (assembly GCA_030864225.1). Classification (NCBI taxonomy): domain Eukaryota; kingdom Viridiplantae; phylum Streptophyta; class Magnoliopsida; order Solanales; family Solanaceae; genus Capsicum; species Capsicum baccatum. Next base: position 198,006,895 of record CM061560.1, on the reverse strand, counting down.
GTAGTTGTTGTGTTTTCCTTGAAAATTTTAAGGCATTATCTATATGGGGTGCATGTTGATATGTTCACGGACCATAAAAGTTTGCAATTGTATTTTCACAGAGAGAGTTAAATCTCCATCAGAGAAAGTGGTTAGAATTGTTAAAAGACTATGATATAAGTATTATGTGTCACTCGAGCAAGGCCAATGTAGTGGCATATGCCCTTAGTAGATTATCTATGAGTAGTGTGGCTCATGTGGAGAATGATAAGAAGAAGTTGGTTCTGGAGGTTCATCAGTTGGCTAGGTTAGGTATTCATTTGGTTGACTCAGCTAAGGGTAGTGTATAGGTCCAAGATAGTTCAGAATCTTCTTTGGTTGCTAAAGTGAAATAAAATCAAGATAGGGATCCCAGTCTAGCTAATTTAAAGGAGTCAGTCAAAGATCAAAAAATAGAGGTTTTCTCCCAAGGGGGAGATGGTGTGTTACATTATTACGGTAGACTGTGTGTGCCGTATGTAGATGGCTTGAGATAGAAAATTCTTGTAGAAGCACATGGTACACGTTACTCTATTCACCCAGGAGCCACTAAGATGTACCATGATTTATGAGAAATTTATTTGTGGAGTGGCATGAAGAGAGATATTATAGAGTTTGTAGCCAAGTGTTCTAATTGTCAGTAGGTTAAGGTGGAGCACCAAAGGCCTAGTGGCACTATACAGGAGTTTCGCATTCCTACTTGGAAGTAGGAAGAGGTGAACATGGATTTTGTGACTAGGTTGCCTCATTCACATCGCTAGCATGATTTGATTTGGGTTATTGTAAACAGAATGACCAAACGAGCCTATTTTTGCCAGTCCATAATTCTTACTCATTCGAGTACTATGCTAAGCTCTATATTAGAGTGTTGGTTAGGTTGCATGGTGTTTCATTGTCCATCATTTCAGATAGAGGTACTCAGCTTACCTCTCACTTTTGGAAACCTTTTCAGAAGGGTCTTGGTACCCAAGCTCATCTCAGTACATCCTTTCACCATCAGACAGATGGTCAAGAAAAGAGGACCTTTCAGATCCTAGAGGACATATTGAGAGCTTGTGTTATCAAATTTAAAGGCAGTTGGGATGATCACTTTCCATTGTTTGAGTTTGCTTACACTCATGACAAGTGACCACGAGTCGTTACCAGACCTGTAGCGACTAGTGATAATTTTTTGCACGTTTTAAGTGGGGTTATTTTGGTATTTTTGTCCACCCCATTATTTTCAAAGACTTAAAACACCCTAAAGGACCCCATAATTCTTCATTACTCAATCATAAACACCACTCTCTCTTCTCAACTTCTAAAGCAAGAAAAATGCTAGGGTTTCTAATGATTAAGCACCTAGGGCTCAATTGGTAGTTTTCTTTAAAAATTTCTTCAGTATTTAGGCATGTATCTCTTCCCTAAATTGATTTTCATAAAAGTACGTGTTTAACTACTGTCCATATGGATTTAATAATTGATTTTGAATATATGTTAAGGGATTTGGAATGGTTATGGTAAAAATTGATTTTCTATGGATTTAAATTGGTCATTCATGGTTATTCTCATAATTTTAAACTAAATATATGCATAGATATGGGTATTGGAATGGGTAACATGGGTTTTCCCAAATTATATGGTTTAATGGTTTGGAATTGGCTTTACCCTCAACCCAACTTAAGAAATTGGTTTTGAACATGGAAATACACATAGTTTAACTCACTTTTGGAACCTTGCATTTCATAAAAGGTTAATGGATCTTAAAATGGTTTTTCGTAGTCCTTGGAGGCTGTGGATTAGTTTTCAATTGGAAACTTTGGAGTCAAATTTGGATATTTGGTTTTAGAATAACATAATGGAATTAGGTTGCAAGCTTAAATTTATTTGGTATGACAATACCAACGGTAAATGCCTAATTAACAAACTCCTTGATTAACGAATAGGAATGTGTAAATGATTTTATTGGGCTTAAAAGGGGTTGTATATCTCACCATAGAAAGTGGACCAATACTGAAAACCACATTTGCCAACGTAGGGGTATTTATGACCGTGTGCATAGTTCACACATTACATATATTTTGGAATGGTTGGGGTCATGTATTCCCTGGCCCTTCCTTGAATTTTCCTAGTTTGTACGGCTAACACATGATGGGACACTTTTAGTAAAGGGAGCTAAACTCATATAGATTGTGGGTGATCTTAGGACAGTTAGAGCTACACGGTCCAAGTTAATGATTTTAAAATTCATGCTTAAACCTTGTTCCCTATCCCGACATCCTATATAAATGTTATATGAATGTGTCCATATGGTTTTTGAATAATTTTTGATGAATTTGATTATGGAATTATTTTATCCCTTCCCTAAGTTACATGCTAGTGATCATCCCATTAATCATCCCCGAACGTTGCATCATTTCATGATGTAGGGTCCTAGGGGTTCTTTGGTTACTTTGTGTAGAGTTAGGTGGTTTTGGTTCATTCATTGATCAGCTTGAATTGGTGAGCCACCTTTTTTCGTAAGGCTTGTTACTTCTTGGTCTAATTATTTTATCTTAGATCATCACTTTTGAATTCCCTTTTGGCTATAGTCAGGGGCATGTCGTAACCTAGGTTGATGTTTGGTTTTGTTAGAGGCTTTTGCGTACAAAGTATGGGTGCTTACTATTTATTGACTCTTCATTCCTATTAAGTTATCTATCTATCTTTCACATTATGCATAGGTTGCTTCCGTTATTATTTTTATTGTTCTTAGGTGACTAGGCAAAGGGAGTGTCTCCGGCCCTCAGTGGGCTTGAGATACCCATCGCAACTAGGCTCGGGGTCGGATCGCGATAACTACGATAGTGAAGATATTGTGTTCTTAGTGTGATTTAATCCTTTACAACCCCCAAAACGTATATGAATCACTCTTGAGTTGATTTTCAATTAAATTTGAAGTACAATCAACTCAAATTCGAAGCCTTAACACAAATAATTATTGTAGTTAGAATTTGAAACGTGAGGCATAACAACTTCATCATAAGTTTAAGGATCTTCTTCTATTAAGTAGATAGGTATTGATTTATTATTTAAAGCATCAATGTCAAAATTTTCAAACGATAAGATAGTGATAAAAATGAGACCAAAGCTAGTCTTAATTCTATTTTTTTATTCTTGTCATGTTTTTCGTTGTCATGATTATTGAAACTAATAATAGAAGAAGGAACAACATGAGAAACTTTCACCCACATGTTGTCAGATAAATCTGAGCTTAAATATACATAGTTGAGAACTTTTTTGAGGGTTTAATTTTTTGTTTTGGCTACATAATTTTGTTGGTAGTATAAGAAGCATTAACCTCATATAAAATACTATCACAAAATCATAAGAGGATCAATATTGTATTAACTGCTCCTATAAGATCTATATCTCTTGGTTTTTCTATCTAACTGATTTTTCACTTCTATTTTGAAGTTCAATTATATTTTTAGTATTATATTCAGACTGTAAATGAGTAAAAATATTGAAATACTCCTTTTACCTTTATTAACAAAGTTCTTGAAATATTTTTGGCATGTTTTGTTGAACCCATATAGCCCATTTGTTGAGAAGTGCTTCAGAAATCAGATCCATATATATATATATATATATATATATATATATATATATATATATATAAAGAGAGAGAGAGAGAGAGAAAACCCCGTTGTGGCACGCCTAGAAAGTCCGGAAAGACATTTATCTTTTACCATATTTTGGATGCTATAAATCTATTTTCTTCTTTTAAAAGGAAAAAATTGTAACTATTACATAATGAGGAATGATTACATTTTTTCCACCTTCATTATGAATCGTTGCAATTGTTAATTTCAAAGAGCCACATTTTAAAACCCCTTAATTACCCTCTCTTTATCTTCTTGCTTCTCCTCTTCTTAAACCTAAATGTTTTAATTGTTGTTGACATTAATACATAACTTAATTTTCCCAGGCACTATATATGTCACATTTCATGGCCTTTTGTAGTTAAGTTAATAGATGCAATCCTAGAGGTCCATGAATTAGAGACGGATCAATTAAGAAAATTGGGTCAAAGTGCTTTTTACACTAGAGAATTTTATATGACTAAATATTTTCATGAATTTCGACATATAGCTGCAGAGGACTGTGAAGTACATAAAGGTACACAAATTCATAGCGATACGATTACTATTGTATATTATTTCATCAGTGGTCTAACTGGATTTTCCACCACCAACCTAAGAAGAACACTAGACTCCCGTGTAGATGTTTATTAGAAAAATATAAAAATTTATGCTTTATAATCAGACATTTATAGTTTGTTTAAGATTGAAATTGTTCTGAAATAGATCTGTTAATATATTCTCAAATACGAGTTAATTTGATAACTCAAATGCAAATCTCAATTTCCAGCTTTAGAATAATCATTATTTTAATCAAATCATGATTTTACAAAATATCAGTTTCCAGCTTTAGTATAATCACCATTTTAATCAAATCATGATTTTACAAAATCTCTATAACGATCAAGATTCTTGAGAATAAGTACGCGATATGTTGTACATGAAATTGAAGGTTTTATAATTTCAATGGATATTTATATGTGTACTAGACATAAGCGCCTGTGCTTGCAGGAGCCTAACATATGCTACCTTTTTGTGATAGACCTATTCATGATACATATAAATTTTAGAGAGTCAATCCGATCTTTTGTATGATTTTTAAATATTTTAAATAATTGATTATAATAATACATAATATTTTTATATAGAATTTAGATAATATATTTTATTCTCTTCGTTTCAATTTACACTTATAAAATTTGGAGAGTCAACCCAATTTTTTATATAATTTTAAGACTTTGTATGATTTTTAAAAATTTTAAGTTGTTAATTATTGTGATTTATAATTCTACATAACTTTCAAATAATATATGTTACTGTCTTTATCCCAATTAATGTGACACTGGTGGAAGTAAGAAAATAAATCGAATTTTTATACATAGTTTTTATAAATTTTCAGTTGTTAATTATTGTGATTTGTAGCACTTGATACTAATTAATTTTCAAATAATATATGTTACTCCCTCTATCTTATGTAACTGTGATAATATTTGGAGAATAAATCAAATTTTTTATATATCGTTAAATATTTTAAGTTAATTATAGTATTTTTTTATACTTTTACGTCAATTCCAGATAATATATGTTACTTCGTCTATCACAATTTACGTACAATTGATAGAATTTTGTGTAATGACTTAATTTTTGTGAATTTTTCATTTTATTTGATTTGATCATTTTACCCCTCCCGTGATTGCTACGTGATGTTTTTGGGGTGTGGATATGATTGACAAGTTCTATGCAAATGCAAGTTTATAGTTTTTGAAGCTTAAAAAGACTTTAAAGTTGACTTCAGTCAATAATTATTTTTTGTGTGACGGATGGATAAAGGCACTACACTAGCAGATCCAAAACGTCGATTTTGGTTTGGTAGTGTGGTTGGTATGATTTTATGAATTTTATATATTATTTTGATCATCGATTCAAAAATTATAAAATTGGATCTCGGGGGTTAATTTTGAGAAAAAAATTTTTTTGAAAATCTGACGTTGCCATTGAGTCTGGGATATCGAATTTGATAGGGTAGCATAGTTCATTTGTGTTCTAGAAATTTTGGTGAATCCCGAAGGATTTTAAGTCCAGATGGTGTAGCCGCTAAATGTAAAACCCCAAAAGATTTTAATCATTTTATTTTTGAAAATCTCTTGTTCATAATATTGATTTTTAATTTGAATAGTGATTAGGGATGTTAAAAGGGTAATTTGAAAAAGTTTTGGAATTTTTAAAAGGGGTTCGAGGTTATTTTGGGATCCCGAGGCAGTGAGGGTTCACGATATTGGAGGTTAGCCTCTGCGATATTGGCATGGGATAAAGGCTTCCCTCCGTGATAACGTCATGCCATGCTGATGGGTTAGTTTTATCTAGTTTTTGTTTTTTCACTTGCGGTGAAGGGCTTTTGGTCCTTTTACCCCTTGTACGACCTTTAAACATAAAATAACCCTATTTTCTTCAGTTTTAAAAGATTAAATCATTCTTTTTTCTCTCTTAAACTCAAAACCTAAGAACATTCAAGGGTTTTACAGAGAAATCATCATGCGGGCTTCAAACTTTAAATTGACTTCAATTTCATATGTATTTCAGGCATGTTTTTATTCCCTAACTATAATTTTACAGTGTGACATCAATTTCATGGATTATCATGTGATTTAAATTGTGAGTTTTGAAATTGGATTGAGGAATTTTGGTTGTTACTGATTGAATTACTTGTCTCGTGTTCAAAATTAATTATTCATGCTTTAAATTGATGTTTTGGGACTAAATTGGTGCATGGTATAAATGTTTGGAATGAGGGACATGAGTTTTCCCAAATTGGTTAAATTTTGGCTTGATAAGTGCATTAATCTTAACCCACCTTGTAAACTTGTTTTGAATATTGAAAAAATTGCATGGTTTAACTTATTTTGAACTCATCACTTGGCATTAAAGGATAAATGGATATAAAAAAGGTTTTGGATGGCCATAGGTCCATGGATTAGATTTTAAATGAAACTTGGAAGTCAATTTGATTAAGTGAATTGATTTGGCGTAATTAATTTAGCTTGCAATCATAATGGTATGATGATACCAAGTGGTAAATGCCTTAATGAATGACTCCTGGGTTAATGGATTGTATTATGTGCAAATCATTTAACTTTGATCTTAAAGGGAATTGTGCAGGTCACAATAAAGGTGTAAGTCCTGGGAGAGGGGAGAGAGAACACTGGGAAACTATGTTTTTCATCGTTGGGAATCTATATGACCATGTTCTTGGTATATACTTTATATATTTATTTTGCGACGACTGCCTTGGTAGCTTTTGCTTTTCCTCAGTTTGTGCAACTAACATACATTGGGCCCTTTCAGTAGAGGGAGCTGAACCCATATAGTCCATGGGTGCCTTTAGGACAGATCGAGCTACACAGTTCAGGTTAAATCTTTAAGTCTCATGTTCATGACCCTTGTCCCTATCCTGGCACCCTATATATATGTAGATGAATATGCTGCATATGGTTTATGACTGGATTTTAGTTATTGAGTTATTTTATCCATATTTCCTGAGTTACATGCTAGTGCTTATCCCACTTACCATCCCTAAATGCTACATAATTTCATGATGTAGGGACTGAAGGATTTTCTATTGTTCCTGTGCAGCGTTAGGTGGTTTAGCACATCTGTTGAGTTTTTGTGGAGTAGTGAACCTCCATCCTTCGGAAGGCCTTGTCATTTCATTATTCTTTCATTATTTTTATGGTACCTTTGGATTTTTTTGGTTATATTAGGGGGCATGTCCCAACTTAGTTTGATATTCTAGTTTTAGAGGCTTTTGTGGACAAGTGTGGGTTGGATATTGGTTTTAATTCATAGAGTTTACACTTGGCTTATCTATTATTTTTATTACTATCTTGATTGGATTCTACTTCATTATTATTATTGTGCTCTTGAGGTTAGGTCAAGGAGTGGTCTCTGGTCCATAGTGGGCTTAAGATATGGTCATGACTAGGCTTTGGTTTGAGTCATGACAAGATTGGTATCAGACGTTGGGTTTCAACTAAGTCGCGTCGAATAAAGTCCTTTTCATTGGTGTGTAGCATGCCACACTTGTATGGAGGATTCTACAAGGAATTTCAAAATATTTTATTTTATTATGTTATATTTTGGGCTATAGAGTCTAGTGCTATGAAACATTTATATCCCTGGCTTAACCGTATTTTATATGATGCCTCCCCGAAGATCTAACGATCGTAGAATCTTTGCTAGCAACTCTGTCCTACATGAGGAAAATTTGGCGGGGAGTCGCTCTGTTTATGGAATTTAGACCTGGTCTAGGGTCCCTGCGCTAACTGTACCACTTCACGTAGAGTTTCACCGATCCCTACTAGTCCTCCTCGAGCTTTTTGGGATGGTGACACTTATGCCCAATCGCCTTAAGGAGATATCTCTAAATAAAGTTTCCTCAGTCTATCATATACTTACTCAGTTGGTGGCATCTCATTCTCATCAGTCTGATCATGTTGGTTCTGCTGCTCATTCATTTGAGGTCACTCGAGTTAGCTAGTTTATTAGGTTGAATCCGCCAACCTTCATAGGCTCTAAGGTTGAAGAGGATCCGCAGGGGTTTATTGATGAGATAGAGAAGATTTTTTGGGTTATGCATGCTATTGATTTGGAAGGTGTGGAGTTTACTGCCTATCAGTTGAAAGATGTGGCTTATCAGTGGTATGAGGATTGGGAAACGATAATGGGTGATGATGATGAAGAGGCAGTGTGGGATGCCTTTTTAGTTGCTTTTCTTGATTACTTCTTTCTTCGGGAGATGAAAGAAGCTAAGGCTGAAGAGTTTGTTAATATGAAGTAAGGTAAGATGAATGTCAAGGAGTATGCCCTACAATTTTAGCAGTTGTATCGTTATGCTCTAGAGTTAGTGTCTAATATGAGGTATCGAATGAGGAAGTTTGCTTTTGGTTTGTCCCATGATATGGATCTGGAATGTAAAACTGCTATGTTGAAAAATGATTTTGACATCTCTAGGCTGGTGGTTTATATATAGTATGTAGAGGATAAGAAAAAAGCAGACAGAGATTGGAGGGAGATAGAATAAAAGGTTTAGATAGTTAGAGTAAGGTGCAGGTCAGTGGAATAGTGGGAGAGATGGTAGAAAGTGGACTAAGAAGAAGAATTTGGGAAATTCATATTCGTCTACCAGTGTTCCTTATCCTAAGCCTTCAGGTGATCGTCGCTTTAGGCTAGCAGTGGTCCTAAGGCACATGTGCTCAGTCTCGGGCCAGTGGAGCTCAGTCAGCTCCACCTTACCTTTCTTGCCATTTTTGTAGGTAGCTTCACCATGGATATTGTGAGGAGGAGAGAAATAACTGCTATAATAGTGGTCGGCATAGTCAAATGCAGCGAGATTGTCCTTCAGCCAGGGTTGTCATTGGGGCTAATAAAGTTTCGGTTGCCACTTCTTTACCTCCTGCCCTTAAGGGAACTACTTCTGGTACTGATACTAGCCGAAATTGTTTCTATGTACTTTCTACTCGTTAGGAATCGAAGGAATCCGCAGAAGTTGTTACTGGTATATTACAGCTCTTTTCCCATGATGTTTATTGTTTACTTGATCCGAGTTCTACCCTTTCTTATGTGACCCCTTATGTGGATGTGTATTTTGGTTTTGGTCCTGGAAGTATTATCGAGCCCTTTATTATTTCTACTCCAGAGGGTGATTCTATTGTGGCTAGAAAAATTTATAGGGGTTGTGTGATGTCTATCCTTCATAGGGATGCATTGGTAGATTTGATAGAATTGGATATGGTGGATTTTGATGTAATCTTAGGGATGGATTGACTATAATCGTGCTATGCTTCTATGGATTGTAGGACCCGAAAGGTAAGTTTCACCTTATTAATGAACCATTATTAGTATGGGAAGGGAGTTCCTTAGTACACAAAGGGAGGTTTATTTCCTATCTTAGAGCTCAGAAATTGATTTCAAAATGGTGTCTATATCATCTAGTTGGGTGAAGGATTCTGACTCTGAAAGTCCTTATCAATCAATCCCTTTGGTTAATGAATTTCCTGAAGCTTTTTTCGATGATCTTCTTGGAATTCCTCTGTAACGCCCTAAAAATCTGTCCCAAGATGTCACCTGGTGCTTAGGACCACAAGTGATCCCAAGCTAACCCTTATATAGGCATAACTCATGAGCAACTGATTAAGACACATAAATCTTAAGGAAAGTGCGGAAAATAAATCTTTTTTGAACTTGATTGAAACAAAACTACATTAAGATGAATACAATACAACTCTGCTTATACAAAGGAAAACTGAAGTTTACATAACTGACTCTAACTGACATCTGTTAATCCTCTATTATACTGACTATAGTTAGCTAGGACGTGATCCCAACTATCACTAATCAATACATAAGAATAAGAAAGTAAAGAATAATAGTAAATCTAACTGAAGTCCCCGAAATAGGAGGACTCATCATCTACTGGCTGATCTGAAGAAAAGTGCGGAAAATAAATCTTTTCTGAACTTGATCGATACAAAACTACATTAAGATGAATACAATACAACTCTGCTTATACAAAACAAAATTGAAAACTGAAGTTTACATAACAGACTCTAACTGACATCTGTTAAGCCTCTACTATACTGACTATAGTTAGTTAGGACGCGACCCCAACTGTCACTAATCAATACATAACAATAAGAAAGTAAAGAACAATAGTAAATCTAACTTAAGTCCCCAAAATAAGAGGACTCATCATCTGCTGGCTGGAATCTGCAGCTATCTGATTCTGACTGCTCATACTACAATATGTACCTATATTATTAGATAATGTAGCACATAGACATATGTGTGAATCAATACTTTGAGGATGTACTGAGTATATGGGAGTGCATGCAATAAGTAAACAATATTATCAATCTTTATAAAATAATGCATTTTAATGTAAATGACTCACATAGCTTGAGTAAATTGAAAATCTAAATCACGTAAATCATGAAATAATAAAGCATGTAATATAAATTTCGTGAGTCATTACACTTAGTTCTAAATTCTGTATTCTCTTCTTGTTCTAAAATCTTGCAAACTAAATGAAATCTAAAATTCATTTTGCATAAAAAATACTTTATCTCAAAACTTTAACTCAATAGGCTTATTTCAAGAGTGGGGGACATTTTTGGAACTTCGGGGAAAACTTTGGGAACTTGGGAAATCTTAAAACACTAGCTTTCAAAACATATACTTTTATCTTAAGGAGAATAGAGGACTTTTTATAAATCTTAGGGATTTTAGAACTTTGGGAGACTGTGGAAGTTTCTTCTAACTGGCATAAATCATATGAGCTGACATGGATTCCAACGTCTTGACCACGTTGGGGAGAGTTGTTCTACCCTTTCCATTATAATAGAACCTTAACTTAAGTGATCACTTGTCTTAGCCAACTATGGGAAAATCAGAAACCTACAGTGGCACATAGTTCTGCTATGTGGCATGAGACCTTGGAATCATACCTAACTCGGTGCTAAATACTACTTCCATACTTATTGCTCAGAACTTTTAGGAAATCCACCTTAAAATAGCATAAGGGTTTATAATCAAGACAAATTATGACTTTCTTCTTTAAATCTCAAACTTTATGAACAATGTGGATTCCTTATCTTAGTTTAGGATCAAAAGATCATTTTCTTTCTTGAAACTTAGTAAACAATCATCAGAGAGGCTTAAAATCATAATCTACTTGAAATACAAACCTAAATCTTAGGGATTAAAGATCATACTTCAAAATTATGTTAAAACACCAAAAGGTTCATACTTGATAATGTAATTATTGATGAATCAACTCAAAATCTGGAAATTGCAGCAATAAGCATGAAAATTTAAACATACTTGGAAATCATGTCAAAACACAATAAACCTCAAGCTCACAATAATAGAATTGAAATACTTCAACAATCTCAAAATTCATCTTTGGACTTAAAGCATATATATATACTTAAATAATCACGATTTCATAATGAAGCTTAATTCCTTACAACTATATTGGAAACACTTTAAAATACCAATTTACAATAGGGATATGCAATTCATGATATAAATCCTCAATTCAAGGCATAAATAGGTTGAATAAACATGCAATTCAAAGATTAAATCACTTGCAAGTTCATAAACTTAAAACAAGATACTTTGGGTATAAACCCCAACTTACATATCATCAAAATCTTTAATATAATTCAAGTTCTTTGGGCACAAGAATAAAAGATTTATTCTTGTTCAAACCCCATGTACCTTAGATTATCATATCTGAGAGATGTAACTCGGATCTTGATCTGTTCTTTGGAATTCTTAATCTTGAGGAAACCTAGTTTGATCTTGTTCTTGATAGAAAAATTGAGTAAAGGAGCAATGTTATGCTTCTATGGGCAGAAATTATATGTTATAAATGGATTAGGGTAAGGGGGAATGACCAAAATGCCCCTAGACCCATAAAAACTGAATTAGCATGAAAAATAGAGCCGTAACGCGATCTTGATGCGTCGTGTCGCTATCGCATCGACTTACTACCTCACCTGGAAAACTGCATAAGTTTTCGCTCGGTTATCGGATTTTTGCGAAATTGATATCGTTGGAAAGCTAATTCAATTACCTAAAATTTGGTGGGTCTTGATATGAAAAATTTTGTATATAAAAAAAGTTATTCTTGCTTAAAGTAGACCCTTGTAGAATCGAATATCAATCTTTGGATGAATCAAAGGATCGTAGCTCTGCTTGGCTCTTAGTGACTCCTATGAACATTTTTAACCTCAATAGTACTTCAAAAATGAGGGTAAAGATTATGAAATTTATATCCACATGGGAATCACTTGGATTATAGCTTATACACGTAAGAACGACGGTTTATAGACTAGCACAAAAATATGGGGTATTACATTATCTCCCCCTTGGGAACATTCATCCTTGAATATGGCTAATTAAGCTGAAAATACTGAGGAATCTGAGGCTATAAGCTATCATGCAGAACTGAAATAAACTGAACAGCTGAATCTTAAACATAATAAGCTACTAAACTGATATGCGAGTGCATGAACGCTCATGAAAAATAGCTATATGGCTGATATAGAAACGAGAGTGACAACTTATGAGTAACCATTAGTTAACATTGGATATGATCTCGTGAGAAAAAGATGAGAGGTTCATAACATGAAAACTTGGGGTATCACAATATCCCTCTCTTGGGATCGTTCATGCCCGAATGATACTGATTTAGTTGAAATACTAGGAAAAGATTGAGATGACACACAGGATACCCACGAACTGAATCGTCACTTTAATATCTGAAACTAAAACGATGCATGATGCGTGGGCTGAACTGACTACATAATTTACATGGATGCAACCCATGACATCTTGGAATGGACATACTCAGGAAACTTCAGGTTGTAAGGCTAGACTAAATCAAAAAATTGGAAATCTATAGGAGCTTATCTGATTGACTGCTACACTGGATTGCAGGCTATATGAATTGGACCATACTGACTACCCATACTCAAATGGAGTATTTCTCTAACACTCTTCTATGAAATTCTAATAACATTAGGGAGCAAAGAATTTTGAGCATGATCTGAACAAGATCTGACTACGGAATCACAACATTGATACAACTCTATAGCTTGGAACATAGACATATAGATTATAAGATAGGATAGAATTTCTAGGCCTTAGGAAATGCAACTTCTTACTTTTAAGCATAGTAACTCTTCTCGAATACTCCCTCACTATACTATTACCCTTAAATACCATACTCACTTGATTCAACTTCTAATTCTCACATGGGCATTGATAAACCTATATACTAAGGTAATGGTTAAGCCTAACTCAAAATCATGAGGTACTACATATAATACCATAACTGAACTAGAATACCGATGCGATATGTGATGCATCGCATTGCTCCCTACCAACGCAATACATGATGCGCTGCGGCCATATCACGTTGGCTCACTATTTTTACCATCCAAATGGGTCTCAAACCTTGCCCAAAAAATTTAAAACTTACACGAGATGTGCTATTGACAACCCCGATCATGAATTTACTTAAAGATTTACATTCCAAGGTTGGGAAGGTTGGAAACTAAAGCGCACCACATTCATCCACTTATACACCAGCATGACATTCAATCCTATTGTTATAACCACATATGAGCGTCTAAACAAACACCCGTAATAGTATACTCCTCATATTCTCTAAACCTCTTTCACAACAACTCCTACGCACTATCCTAAGAACATACACACACAAGTTACAACTAACCACAACATGTATCAAAGACTTGGTCTCAATATTACTTCACACGTATGGCCTTAGCTAAAACAAGCATACAATGATATTTCATCAACAAGAAACACTTACACATCACCACTATTATTACATAAGGAGAAGTCACTAAAAGGTTACAATATGAGACCTTGAAGCATGGAAGGATACTATATGAAAATTGATGCTTAACCGAGGCCTAAGGATAGAGAATCAACATCATAGATTCATCAAAGTGATTTGAATTGAGGGCATACATAGCTATAAGATAAATCTCGCCAATCATTAGAAGCATAGTAGGAGTTATGAGAACTGATCATACAATAAAGCATGAGTACATAAGTCATGATCTGCATGATCTCAGTTTATAATCCATGATTTCAAGGAACATAATCTGTATTGTTGAGTGAACTGGAACTGCTTAAGCTAGGAATTGGAAATATAAATCATTTTCTATTATGCGCATGAACATGAACTTTGATCATGGAACTGACACATAAGGCATGAGTAGATATCGAAATAACTGAAGTAAACTACTAAAATAAGAATGGATTAAGCATCATTCTTCCTTATGACTATTTTACAACATACTAGCATCGTACTAGAATCTGAAAACTTGACTTGGTTCCTTATTCCATCATCTTCCCCTTATCTTTAAGCCATCATTCTAAGTCTATGAACCACTATATAAACTCTAATCTAAACTGCAATCACTTTACTCTAGAGTCTGGGATATAAAGTCAATACACATAAAACTAAACTTACCCTAAAGGACTGCACCTTCACTTATAACACCCAAAGCTAATACCTCCTTCTGAGATTCAACTGTTATATGTCTTTAGCCCCAAAGTCATTGTATAACAACATAAACACTCACCAACTTAGACTTTAACACTTTACATGGATATCTCCAAACCCTTACTAGACCATACTAACTTTCTTCATACTCTACAAATATCACATCTCGAAACTTATATTTTTCTCTAAACCATGAGAATCAAGATCATATCAAAAGGCTCAATATTATCAATCAAAACTTCTTAACTTAGCTATTTATAACACCATATACCATATAACTAGCATTCTTTCACTTACCAACTCAACAATACTACCAACCACATACAACATGCAATAATCTCCAAAAAACAAAGCAACCCTATATCACCTTAGGCATACTGCTATACATTAAACTTGAAATGCCATACTTAATGAAAAATAACTAAACTCAAACTCTTCTATACATGGTTCAAGCCTACTATATCACTTCCATACAACTAGCCGTACTAGCTAATAAATAATTACACCCACCTAGATAACCACCCACTATTCAAACTTAAGGTCTAGTCCTAAACATGATTTAGCAACCCACCTTACATACCATTCTTACCCAAAAGTTATAAAATAAGATACCAAGAAACACTAGTCCACTAAAGCCTTAAATGACAACAATAATCAATCATAATCATATGTGTTGTCTTATTTACAATCTATTAACACATCCTTCTTTTACACATCATTACTATTCACCCATCTATACACCTAACTTCTTTCATAGCTCTATAAGTTTCAACTAAAACTCTTTTTTACAACCCCAAGGTAAGCTTAAATTAATGATACTAAACGACCAAACACTTCATTAATACCCTATACCTTTCAAACACAATAAATACCATCAATAACTCTTTTCGTACTTAAAGCAAACAATAATTCACCTTAACTAATAACTCATTCTCTACCTTCTACTAAACGAACACACAGGACATATTACCAAAACATAAAAATCAATAGCATGCATAAGATTATTTCTATACTTTCTATCAATTGTCATTCCTACTTTTCTTTTCACTACACTTCTATACCCATACTTCTAACTATAAGAAGGTTCTAATATATATGAATCATAACAATCTAGGTTGCAATATCCTTCAATGCAAACTCTATTCAACAATTTAGATTAATACTATGTCCTCTTATGAGCACTATCTGTGTTGAAGAAACAATGAGGAATCTGAATGTATATCTTATTCTATCTTGAATGTATAACTCCGATGGGTGAAAACATAGACTTTCGGCTTAAGGAACTTAACACACTAGGGAGCTCCCCTCAAGCCCTTTGTGTGACTTCTGAAATTTCTGCTAGTAAATTTGAGAGCATTATCTGGGGAGAAACTAGAACTTGCTAATTATGTTATCTCAAGAATAAGTCATAGATGGGGAAGTATAGATTAACATTATGAATTCTGAGAAAGGATCTGAAAGCACATCTGACTTGGGCTTAGTGCACTATTTTCATGAACATGAACGAAATTCTTCAATGTTTGAAACTTAAAAGTATTGATGATATACTTTTGAACCTGTGAACAATCCCATAACTATCTGTGGGGACTGTCTAAGAAAGCTCTATCTGTAAAGATTTAAGCTTGACTGCTTTCGTTACCATGAAAATAAGGCAGAGATGGTCTGAATAGCGCAAGACGAGAAACTATAAAGGTTACTTAAAGGACCTTTCTATAGCACAATCTGAGACTTGCAAGAAGGGAAACATTTCCTAAATACCCTGTAGCCTCTCGAAGAAAAGTACAGACATCTTCGTACCATTCTGCAATACTCTACTAGACACGGCTTTACAGACACCCTAGGATACTTGAACCTTGTGCTCTGATACCAAGTTTGTAACGCCTCAAAAATATGTCCTGAGATGTCACACGGTTCTTAGGACCACAAGTGATCCCAAGCTAACCCTTATACAGGCATAACTCATGAGAAACTGATTAAGACACATAAATTTGAAGGAAAGTGCAAAAAATAAAACTTTTTTGAACTTGATCAATAGAAAACTACATTAAGATGAATAACATACAACTCTGCTTATATAAAACAAAACTGAAAACTAAAGTTTAGATAACTGACTCTAACTGACATCTGTGAAGCCTCTACTATACTTACTATAGTTAGTTAGGACGTGACCCCGACTATCACTAATCAATCCATAAGAATAATAAAGTAAAGAACAATAGTAAACTAAACTGAAGTCCCCTAAATAGGAGAACTCATCATCTGCTGGCTGGAATCTGCAGCTATCTGATTCTGACTACTCATACTACAATATGTACCTATATTATTAGATAGTGTAGCACATAGACATATGGGTCAATCAGTACTTTGAGGATGTACTGAGTATATGGGGGTGCATGCAATAAGTAAACAATATTATCAATCTTTCTAAAATAATGCATTTTAATGTAAATGACTCACATAGCTTGAGTAAATTGAAAATATAAATCTCGTAAATCATGAAATAATAAAGCATGTAATATAAATTTCGTGAGTCATTGCACTTAGTTCTAAATTTTGTATACTCTTCTTGTTCTAAAATCTTGCAAACTAAATGAAATCTAAAATTCATTTTGCATAGAAAATAATTTATCTCAAAACTTTAACTCAATAGGCTTATTTCAAGAGTGGGGGACATTTTTGGAACTTTGGGGAAAACTTTGGGAACTTGGGAAATCTTAAAACACTAGCTTTCAAAACATATACTTTTATCTTAAGGAGAATAGAGGACTTCTTTTGAATCTTAGGGATTTTAGAACTTTGGGAGACTGTGGAAGTTTCTTCTAACTGACATAAATCATATGAGCTAACATGGATTCCAACGTCTTGACCACGTTGGGGAGAGTTGTTCTACCCTTTCCATCAGAATTGAACCTTAACTTAAGTGATCACTTGTCTTAGCCAACTATGGGAAAATCAGAAACCTACAGTGGCACATAGTTCTGGGGTATAAGACCTTGGAATCATACCCAACTTAGTGCTAAATAGTGCTCCCATACTTATTGCTCAGAACTTTTAGGAAATACATCTTAAAATAGCATAAAGGTTTATAATCAATAAAAATTATGCTTATCTTCTTTAAATCTCAAGCTTTATGAACAATGTGGATTCCTTATCTTAGTTTAGGATCAAAAGATCGATCTCTTTCTTGAAACTTGGTAAACAATCATTAGAGAGGCTTAAAATCATAAACTTCTTAAAATATCAAGACTAAATCTTAGGGCTTAAAGATCGTACTTCAAACTTATGTTAAAACACCAAAACCTTCATACTTGATAATGTAATTATTGATGAATCAACTCAAAATCTATAAATTGCAGCAATAAGCTTGAAAATATAAACGTACTTGGAAATCATGCCAAAACACAATAAACCTCAAGCTCGCAATAATAGAATTAAAATTATTTAACAATCTCAAAAATTCATCCTTGAACTTAAATCATATATATATATACATACATACATACTTAAATAATCACGATTTTATAATGAAACTTAATTCTTGACAACTATCTTGGAAACACTTTAAAATAGCAATTTACAATTGGGATATGCAATTCATGGTATAAATCCTCAATTCAAATCATAAATAGGTTGAATAAACATGCACTTCAAAGCGTAAATCACTTGCAAGTTCATAAACTTAAAACAAGATACTTTGGGTATAAACCTTAACTTGCAAATCATCAAAATCTTTAATAAAATCCAAGTTCTTTGGGCACAAGAATGAAAGATTTATTCTTTTTCAAACCCCGCATACCTTAGATTATCATATCTGAGACATGGAACCCAGATCTTGATCCGTTCTTTGGAATTCTTGATCTTCAGGAAACCTAGTTTGATCTTGTTCTTGACAAAAAAAATTGAGTAAAGGAGCAATTTTATGCTTCTAGGGACAAAAATTGTTTGTTATAAATGGATTAGGGTGAAGGGGGATGACCAAATGCCCCTAGACCCATAAAAAATGAATTATCATGAAAAATAGTGTCGTAATGTGATCTCGATGCATCGCATCGCTATCACGTTGGCTTACTGCCTCACACAAAAAAACTGCATAACATTTTGCTCGGTTATCAAATTTTTGCAAAATTGGTATCATTGGAAAGCTAATTCAATTATCTACAATTTGGTGGGTCTTGAGATAACAAATTTTATGTATATAAAACATTATACATGTTTAAAGTAAACCCTTGTAGAATCGAATACCAATCTTTGGATGAATCAAAGGATCTAAGCTCTACTTGGCTCTAAGTGACTCCTATGAATATTTTTAACCTCAATAGTAATTAAAACATGAGGTTAAAGATCATGAAACTTATATCCTCATGGGAATCACTTGGATTATAGCTTATACACATAAGAACGATGGTTCATAGACTAGCACAAAAATGCAGGGTATTACATCCTCCTAATAGGGAAATAGATTTTTGGATTGATCTTATTCGGATACTAATACTATTTCCATTTCTCTTTATAGAATGGCTCCATGAGCTAAAGGAGAAACTGGAAGATCTTCTTAATAAAGGGTTGACTCATCCTAGTGTCTCTCCGTTGGGTGCTCTTGCACTTTTCGTGCAAAAGAAAAATGGGCCTCTTCGGATGTGTATAGATTATCATCAATTGAATAAGGTAACAGTGACTAATAAGTACCCTATTCCTGGGATTGATGACCTTTTTATTAACTTTAGTGTGCTAGGTGTTTCGCTAAGATTGATCTTTGTTCGGGCAATCAGTCGTTGAAAATTAGGGAGGTAAATATTCCTAAGACTGCTTTGCTAACCCAGTATGGTCACTATGAGTCTTTGGCTATGTCATTTAGGTTGACAAATGCTTAACCTGCACTCATTCAGGTAGTTTCTGGATTTATTTGTTATAGTCTTTATTAATGATATCTTGGTGTACTCTAAGAGTAAGGAGGATCAAGTTAATCACCTCCAAATTGTGTTGTAGACTCTTAAGGACTAGGTTATATGCAAAATTTTCTAAGTGTGAATTTTGGCTTGGTGTTGTGACTTTTCTTGGTCATATTGTTTTTAATGATGCGATCAAGGTGGACCCACAAAAAGTTGAGGCAGTTAAGAGGTGGACTAGGCCCACGACTCCAACCAACATTAGGAGCTTCTTGGGATAGGATGGGTATTATAGGAGGTTTGTGGAGAGTCTCTCTTCTATTGATGCTCCACTGACTAAGTTAATTTAGAAGAAGGTTCTGTTTTTGTGGTCAGATGCTTTTGAAGGTAGTTTTGAGAAATTAAAGGATTAGTTGACTTTTATGTTAGTTTTGACCTTGTCCAAGGGTACTGGCGGTTTTGTTGTGTATCGTGATGCGTCCCATGTGGGACTGGGGTGTGTTTTAATGTAGCATAATAAAGTTGTGGCTTACTCTTCCAGGGATCTTAAGGTTCATGAAAAGGAATTACCCAACTCACAATCAAGAGTTGGCAGTTGTTGTTTTTGCTTTGAATATTTGATGTCATTATTTGTATGGGGTGCATGTGGATATCTATTCAAATATAAGAGCTTGCAGTATTTATTTATGCAGAAGGAATTAAATCTCAGGCAGAGGCGGTGGCTCAAGTTACTTAAGGATTATGACATGAGTTTGCACTTCCATCAAGGTAATGCTAATGTTGTTGTTGATTCTCTTAGTAGGTTTTCTATGATGAGATTGTCTTACATTGATGAGGAAAAAGAGGATTGGTGAGGGATATTCATAGGCTAGCTAATTTGAGATTTCGTCTTTTGGACTCTGAGGATAAAGGAGTGATTGTTCCAGAGGTGGTTAAATCATCTCTTGTTGCTGAGGTAAAGGAGAAGCAGGCTTTGGATCCCATGCTTATGCAGATTAAGGATGATGTGAGATAGAAAAAGGTTATGGAATTTGAGATAAGAGGAGATGGTATTCTGAATCAAGGAAGGTTGTGTGTCCCTGATATTGATGGGCTATGGGAAAGTATTTTGATGGAGGATCATGAGTCTAGATATACCGTTCATCTAAGTTCAACTAAGATGTATCATGACTTGAAGAAAATCTACTGGTGAATAATATGAATAGAGATATAGCGAACTTTATGGCTAAGTGTATGGTTTGTCAACAAGTCAAGGTTGAACACTTGCAGCCTGGTGGCATGTGTCAAGATATAGAGTTGCCTATGTAGAAGTGGGATATGATTAATATGGATTTTATATCAGTTTTTCACGGTCTCAAAATTAGTATGACTCTATTTGGGTCATTATGGATAGGATGACTAAGTCAACTTACTTCTTGCCTGTGAGGACAAACTATTCAAGAGAAGATCATGCTAAGTTGTTCATTCAGGAGATATTAAAGTTGCATGGGACACCAGTCTCCATCATTTCAGATTGAGGTACGCAGTTTTCTTCTCACTTATGGCATTTGTCTAAAAAAGGTTTTGGTACTCAGGTAAACCTTAAGATACTTTCCACCCTCAAATGGATAAACAAGTGGAACGGACTATTTAGACTTTGAAGGATATGCTAAGGACTTGTGTGATTAATTTTAAAGGTAGTTGGCTTGACCATTTACCTCTTATTGAGTTTTATTAAAATAATAGTTACCATTCTAGCATCCAAATGGCTCTTTTTAGGCTCTTTATGGTAGGAGGTGTAGGTCTCCTATTGGGTGGTTTGAGGTTAATGAGACTAGGTTGTTTAGTCCTAACTTGGTTCACTAATCCATGGAGAAGGTAAAGGTGATTAGAGAAAGACTTAAGACTGGCCAGAGTCACTAAAAGTCTTATGCAGATGTGAGATGAGGGAAGTTAGAATTTGCAGTAAGTGATTGGGTACTTTTGAAAGTATCTCCTATAAAAGGAATCATGAGATTTGGGAAGAAGGAGAGGATGACTCCCCGTTATGTTGGTCCATATTAGATTCTAAGAAGGGTTTGTAATGTCACTTACGAGTTAGATTTGCCTTCAAATTTGGCTTTGATTCATCCTGTGTTTCAGTGTCTATGCTGAAAAAGTATATGGGTGATCCTTCTTTGATAGTGCCTATTAAGAATGTTAGTGTTACGGATTCCTTGTCATATGAGGAAGTCCTGATTAAAATATTGGATAGGTAAGTTCGTAGGTTGAGGACCAATGATATAGCCTCGGTAAAGGTTCTTTCGAAGAACAAAAGGTAGAAGAGGCTACATGGGAAGCTGAAGAAGATATGAGATCCAAGTATCTATTATTGTTCCCCGTGTGGGATGAAAGTGCGTAAGGTATGAGTTTTGTTTCCCTCTTGTCGCAATTTGAATTTGTCATTTAATTATGGTGTATCCATGTTATTCTCATGCTAAAAATGTCCTAACTCATCATTCGAGGACAAATGATCCTAAGGAGGAAGGGATAATGTAAGACACCGCAAAATTTCAATCATTTTATTTTTGAACCTCCGCGTTCCTAATGATGATTTTTGACTTTAATCATGATTAGGGATGTTAAAAGGGTAATTTGGGGAAGTTTTGGAATTTTCAAAAGGGTTCAGGGTTATTTTAGGACCCCAAGGTAGTAAAGGTCCGCAATATTAGCGTGGCACGAAGGCTAACCTTCGCGATATTGGCGTGGCACAGAGGCTACTCTCCGCAATAATGTCGTGCCACGCTGATGGGTTAATGTCATCCAGTTTTTATTTTTTTCACTTGGGATGAAGGTCTTCTGGTCATTTTATCCCTTGTACGACCTTTAAACATAAAATAGCTCCACTCCTTTCCATTTTAAAAAGATCAAATCATGCTCTTTCTCTCTTAAATTTGAAATCCAAGAACATTCAAGCGTTTTACAGAGAATTCTTCATCTAGGCTCCAAACTTCAAATTGACTTTAATTTCTTGTGTATTTCAGGCATGTTTCTCTTTCCTAACTTTAATTTTACATTATGGCATTTATTTCATGGATTATCATGTGATTTAAATTGTGGATTTTAAAATTGGTTTAAGGGGTTTTACTTGTTACTGATTACTTGTCCCTTGTTCTCAATTAATTATTCATGCTTTAAATTGATGTTTTTTGGGATGAGTTGATACATGGTATAAATGGTTGGAATAGGGGACATGAATTTCCCCAAATTAGTTGAAATTTTGGTTTGAGAATTACATTAACATCAAACCACCTTGTAAACTTGTTTTGAATATGGAAAAAACTGCATGGTTTAACTTGTTTTGAACCCATTACATTGCATTAAAGGATAAATGGATATAAAAAATTAATTTTGGATAGCCATGGCATCCATGGATTAGATTTCAAATGGAACTTGGGAGTCAATTTGTTTAAATGGATTGGTTTGGCATAATTAATTTAACTTGCAAGCATAATGGTATGACGATACCAAGTGATAAATACCTTAATGAATGACTCTTGGATTAATGGATTGGTTTATGTGCATATTATTTTAATTTTGGCTTAAAGAGAATTGTGTATCTCACCATGAAGGTGTAAGTCCCGAGGGGATGAACACTGGAAACCATGTTTGCTAGATGTAGGGGTCTATATGACTGTGTGCTTGGTGTACACTTGATATATATATATATATATTGGAACGGCTATTGTATTTGTGGCTTAAGTTTATCCTTGATTTGTTTAGCTAACATGCACTGGAGCCCTTTCAGTGGGAGAGCTGAACCCATATAGCCCATGGGTGCCTTAGGGACCGATCGATCTACACAGTTTAGGTTAAACCCTTAAAATCTCATGTTTATGACCCTTATCCCTATCCTGACATCCTATGCATATGTAGATGAATACAATGCATATGGTTTATGACAGGATTTTGGTAATTGCATTATTTTATCCTTATTTCCTGAGTTACATGCCTATGTTTATCCCATTGATTATCCATGAACGCTACAGCATTTCATAATGTTGTGTCCAGAGGTTTTTCTATTGCTCCTGTGCAGCATAACGTAGTTGAGCACGTCTATTGAGTTGTTGTGAAGTGGTGAGCCTTCATCCTTCAAAAGTCCTTGTCATTTCATTGTTCTTTCATTATTGTCATAGTACTTTTGGATTCTTTTTTTCATTGTCGGGGGCATGTCCCGACTTAGTTAGATAATTTGGTTTTAAAGGCTTTTGAGGACAAGTGTAGCTTGGATGTTGGTTTTGATTCCTAGATTTTACGCTTGTTTATCTATTCTTTTTGTTACTGACTTGATTGGATTAGGCTTTATTATTATTATTGTGCTCTTGAGGTTACGCTAAGAGGTTGTCTTAAGTCCATGGTTGACTTAAGATATTCATCATGACTTGGCCCTGGTTCGGGTCGTGACACAAAAGCACCATTTTGGTCACTTTAGCAGCCCAAATCCTATCTGGTTGGAGCTTTAGCATGACTTCTCCTCTTTAGCAAAGGCCGCTAAAGTGGCCCCTTTCCTGCTAAAGCAGACTGGTCTACACACCAAGTACTACTAAAGCAACACTTGACTGCTTTAGTGGTGACCACTGAAATGGTCATTTGTCCACTTTAGATATCAGAATTGGCACATATAAAAATCCATTTCTATCAATTTTCCACCATTTTTTAGTCTTAGAGCTTCAACTTTTAGAGTTTTTGAGTGATTTCTTCCATTTTCAAGCTTAGGTAAGCTCCAAATCCTTAGTTTAATTATTTTACTTTGATTCTTGTCATCTTAAGCTCGATAAAATATGATTTTAAAATAGAAATTTTAGAATTTTGGCCTAGAAGGCCTAAAATAGGTTTCTTCAATTCTAACCTCATTTTCACTGGGATTTTCTTGTTTGGCTTCCTTTAATCATGGGTAATGTATTTATGAACTAAAATTTCAATTTTACCCTTTCTTTTTGAAACCCCATTTTGGGGGTCTATTTTGATCCCAACTTGAAAATAGGCAATATGGATATCATTGGCTTTCTTTTAATGCCTAGATTCTATATTTGTATGTTTTAGTTGGTTTTGAGGCCTTTTGATAGGGGAAGACTCCATGTTGTGGGCTTTATGGATTGGAATTTTGTCGTTTGAGGTAGGTTATGACTTAACTTTCTTTAGACTGGGATAGTTAGTTAATGTTTATATAAAAACATGCTATGGTTAAGGGAAATGATTATAAAAGTGTTGTTAATACTGTCGTGTGCCCATGTGGGGGCTTATGTCTTATTTTTAATAATTTGAGATGATATTGGCTATGCATGGCCCATGTGGGGGCCTTATCAGATATTGTTGGCCTTGTGTATCTATTGGATTGTTTTTCTTGTGTTAAAAATATCAAAGTCAGGTTTCTTGTGGTATTATTGATGTGTTATTTGTATATTTCACTTATATGTTACATGACTTGTATTGGATCATGGATAGTTGGCCTACTGACTGGATATTTCTCACATGTATGAATATTGGTTGGATTTGAGATCCTTATTCTGGTTTGGCTGTGAGAATTACATCCTCATATCATACATATATGTATGAGACATTGGTACCATTGTGGAAATACTATTTTTTCTTACAATAATGTGGTATCTTCAAAACCCTCTACTAAATTCAAGTGCTAGGAAGGAGATATGGATATTAGGATATGGATATTGAGATTGGTTTGGTTATTGAGATTTTATATGGGTTGTAGAACTATTCATGGGTCCTACCTCAGGAGCAGTGCTCAGTAGGTGTATACGGAGGTTTTGCGACAACCTCGGATATATCACACCATCATCATTATTATTATTCTCATTGCATACTATACATTATGCACCTTCTGTGTCTTATTTTCATGCTTGACTTGTTGTTTATCTATTCTGTGCTTTCTTTCAGCACTTATATTTGGTGTATGTATTATACTTAGGACTGTTAGTGAAAATGGTGTGGGGTACCATTTGGGACATTTTCTGATTGCAGGTGACGTGCACATAGTGTGTATTTATATACCTTATTTTCTACTTTGCTCAGTCGTCCTATTATACCTAATGAGTACAAGTGGAATGTACTCATCCCTACTGATGTTCCATGATTTTGTGGCACTTTCAATTCTTAAAACTAGAAAATATGCAAGTACTTGAGTTATTTTTGTAAGATGTGATGTGGTTTTGTGTTTGTGTTTCAAAAGATTGGGTTGGAAGTGAGTAGCATGAAAATAGGATGAAAAAGCTTTAGAATTGAAGTTTTTGCTTGGATAACGAGTCATTGGGTTATGCTACAATTCATTCTCCAAGCCATTAGGTGAACAGTAAAGAAATAAAAGATGTGTAATGAAGTCTACACTAGCTATGATGCGTAGGGTCTAACAATAAGTTTTATGAAAGTTGTTCTTAGAAAAAATATGACAAAGTCCTAAAGGAATACAAGTCTGATCCCAATGGAAATGATGTCGATGGTGAGTCATAGGAACTGACTGTGACTTATAGGGAAGGTTGTTCTGAGACTATGAAGCAAAGATATTAAAGCTAAAAAACTTACTGGAGACATAATGAATCAGGCAACGACTCGTATAGAGATATGACGAGTCATCTCCAAAGAGAATTAAGGCTAGTATATGGAGCTAACAATGAGTTGTTGTTAGTGCAGATGACTTGTTGTCTGATGCGTTACCACTGTCGACCTTATTTTCCTGATTCATTTTGTTTAGGATTTTTAGGTGTTGTTGTGTAACTATAAATACCCCTTTGATGAAAGTTGGAAAATTCTTTGTTTCCACCTAGTAACCAAAAGAATGTTAGGAAATCTTTCTTCTCTCTGCCAGTGACTTTCTCTCCGTCGGCGACCTCATGTCTACCGCAACTTCTTCTCACACCATAGTCCACTCCGATGCATTTTTCGATGATCTCTCTTTACTCTCTTCTCTTTTCTTTCTTTTTAACCTCTTGCAGGTAATACAGGTTCAGATATGGCACACCTTCTCCGGTGGTGACAACACAATTTCGGTGACCAATTTCTTCCGCAACTTGCCGAAATCCGTCAACTTGATCAAGTAAAATGGCGACCAATTTTTGCCGCAAATTCAAGCAGGTGCACTTTCTCCATCTCTTTTAGTGTCATATGTATATCTTTTTTGGTTTTCAAGGCTATTATTGTCTGTGTTGTGTATTACTCTTATTTTAATCCCCTTTTTCTTTGTGCCTTGGCTGACTATCTTGCTTGTGGGTGGTAATTTACTTGTTTAGTTCTATATTTCATAATAGTGGTTACTATTTAGCATATTGTTAATTGTACTTGTGTTTTAGTCATTTTTGTTGTTCTTAATAGTTCTGTAGTGCGGACTTGATAGTACCTTGTTTTGGTTTGCTTTGTTGTCTAGGCTGTGTGCTCTTAGTGTTATTAGTTGGTGCAGTCTCTGGTGGATGTAGAAGATGGTGTTGGCTTAGGTTCATGTCTTCAGATGGGGCTTAGGTCAGAGTCATGGGCTAGGCCAGGGGTAGGGGAAGGAAAGGGAAAGGGGATAAAAATGACTTTAGGTTGAAAGTAGGGTCATGGAACATAGGGTCTTTATCGAAGAAGTCAATAAATCTAGTGAAAATTCTTAGGAAAAGGCATATTAGTATAGCTTGTCTCCAGGAAACCAAATGGGTAGGTACTAAGGCGAGGGTAGTGGATGGTTATAAGTTGTGGTACTTAGGAAGCATGAGAAATAGGAATTGTGTAGGTATCCTAGTAGATGATGAGCTTAGGAAGCAAGTGGTAGAGGTTAAGAGGGTCAACAGTAGGATGATGTCAATTAAGCTTGTTATTAGAGCGTCTTATTGGAATATAATTAGTGTGTATGCCTCAGCATATAGGCTTGGATGAGGAAGAGAAGAAGAGGTTTTAGGAGGCTTTGGACGAGATGGTGAGGAGTGTTCCTAATAATGAGAAGCTTTTTATAGGAGTGGATTCAATGGGCACATTGGGTCTTCTTAGAAGATTTATGGTGATGTGCATGAAGGCTATGTGTTCGATATAAGGAATGATGAAGGAGTAGCACATTTAGATTTTTCTCTGGCGTTAAGATTGGTGGTTATTAATTCAAACTTTCCTAAGAAGGAAGTTTACTTGTTACCTATCGTTGTTCGGTGACCAAGACTCAGATAGGGGTATTTGTAAGGACTGTAAGGTCTTACCAAGCAAGAGTCTTTCGACCCAACATAGGCTTTTAGTGATGGACTTTGAGATCATTAAGGAGTGGAAGAGGAGAGGTATGGAGGATCAGCATAGGATTAGATGTGGCAATCTGACTTTGGCTAGTGCACTGGATATAGAGGATAAGTTGAGAGCAAGAAAGGCTTGGAGGAATGAGGGAATGCTGATAATATGTGGGATAGGAGTGCTAGTTGCATCATAGAGACAACGAGGGAGGCATTGGGGATTTTGAGAGGCCACTTGGGAAAGCGCCAAGGACACTGGTGGTGGAACGAAGAGGTGAAAGAAAAAGTGTAGGGTAAGAAAAGAACGCATGCAAAGTTGGTAGAAAGTAAAGATAAAGAGGATAAATGGAACAATGGGGATGAGTATAAGATTTCTAGGCGAGAGGCAAAGTTAGGAATCATGGTGGCTAAGGATGCAACTTTCGAAAGTATATACACAACATTAGATAGTAAAGGTGGGGATAAAAAGTTGTACAAGCTAGCCAAGGTTAGGGAGCGAAAGACTTGGGAACTTGATCAGGTGAAGTGTGTATTAAGGATGTGGATATCAAAGTTTTGGTGGATGAGAATCGTATTAGAAATAAATGGCAGTCGTACTTACATAAGCTCCTAAATGAAAAAAGGGAAACTAGCATTGTGTTGGGGGATTTAGAGCATACTGAGAGGTTTTACTAAAAGGTTTTGCAATTATGGTTATTGTAGGCACATTATGGTTGGGGAGGTTAAGAAGGCTATTTGTAGGATACGTAGAAGTAGAGCGATGAAGCCAGATGAGATTCTGGTGAATTTTTTGAAGTACGGAGAAGGGGTAGATATAGAGTGGTTGAATTAGTTATTTAACACTATTTTCAATACAGCAAGGATGCTCAAGGCTTGGAGGTGAAGTATGATGATTCCGTTGTATAAGAATAAGGGTGACATTCAAGATTTCAATAATGATACGAGTATCAAGTTGTTGAGTCACACTATAAAGGTTTGGGAGAAGGTGATAGAGTTGAGGTTGCGGTGGATTGTGACTATTTTGGAAAACCATTTTGGACTTATGCTAGGACACTCGACGACTGAAGCCATCGATCTAGTTAGGAGACTGGTGGAGCTGTATAGGGAAAGGAAGAAGGATTTGCATATGGTGTTTATCGACTTAGAGAAGGCCTATGATAGAGTTCCCAAGGAGGTTCTTTGGAGATGATTGGAGGTTAGAGGTGTACCTATGGTGTATGTTGGGATGATTAAGGATATGTACGACGGAGCCAAGAATGGGGTTAGAATCGGGGGAGGGGACTCAGAGAACTTTCTTATTTTGATGGGGTTACACCAAGGAGCAACGCTCAGTCCTTTTATTTTTGCCTTGGTGATGGATATTTTGACGTGAAAAATTCAAGGTAAGGTGCCTTACTATTTTGTTTTTATGGATGAAGTGATTTTGATTGATAAGATGCGTAGTGGAAATAATGCTAAATTGGAGGCTTGAAGGCAAACCCTTAAGTCTAAAGGTTTTAGGTTGAATAGGTCCAAGATGAAATATTTGGAGTGTAAGTTTAGCAAGGTGTCTCATGAGCCCGATGTGATTGTTAAGCTAGATACTCATTCTATCAATAAGAGAGATAGTTTCAAGTACCTAGAGTCTATGATTCAGGAGAATGGAGATATTGACAAGGATGTCACTCATCAGATTGGGGTAGGGTGGATGAAATAGAGGCTCGCCTGTAGAATCTTGTGTGATGAAAAGGTACCTCCTAAGCTTAAAGGCAAGTTCTAATGAGTGGTGGTCAGACCGACTTTATTGTATGGGGCAAAGTGTTAGCCTATTAAAAAGCCAGACACCCAGAAGATGGAGGTGGCGAGATGAGAATGCTTCAGTGGATGTATGGGTATACCAAGAAAGAGGACTAGAAATGAGGTTATTCAAGATAAGGTGGGAGTGGCTTTAGTGTAATCCAAGATAAGGGAAGCGAGGTTGAGATGGTTCGATCATGTGATGACAAGGGGCAAGAAAGCCCCAATGCAGAGGTATGAGAGGTTGGAAAGGGATGGTTTCAATTAGGGTAGAGGTAGACCAAAGAAAAATTAGAGGGAGGTGATTAGACATAACATGGAGCATCTCTAGCTTATCGAGGACATGACCTTAGATAGTAAGTTGTGAAGGGGGCGAATTAGGGTAGAAGGTTAGTACGAGTTTTGGATGTTGTATATTTTGTTACATTACTTGGTGTTTCTTGTATATAGTATTATTGGATGTGTTGATTTATATTGTATCTTGTCCTTTTACTATTCCTTGTATAAATTATTTTATTTGAGTCGAGGGTCAATCAGAAGTAGCCTCTCTATCTCACATCTGAGGTAGTGATATACACTGCATAACTTACCCTCCCCAGACCCCACTTGTTTGGAATGTACTAGGTATGTTTTTGTTGTTGTAGTTTACTCACTTTACATACTTACAACACTATATTGATTTTGAGATACACTTTTGATCTTTAAAAGTTGTTCTTAACTTTAACGGTTTGAGATTAATTTGAGATTCTGGTTTTCATTCTTAATTTATTATAAGATTATTAATATGCATTCTTTCATGAATTCTATGGGTGTTCTTGCAAACATTAGCGCCTAAAACTCTTAGCTAGGGTTATGGGAACCCTCGCGGATTAATGAAGTAGTAGAAGTACAAAATCGTTCTTGATCGGTGTTTATGCATGTATTGTGGTTTTCTTCGTATTGATTGCCTTCTTAGGTATTACATATGCGAAATCTCACCTATATTCAATACTAAATGAATATAGAGGTTGAGATTACGAAAAGAAGATCACAAATAGTAATTTAAAGCTACCAACCTTCATCTAATTAACTTGAGACCGAGAGTATATAGTTAAACTAGGATCCAGGACAAAGGTTAGTAGCACAACACTCTGAAACTAAGAGGAGATAAGTAAAATTCACCAAAAGGTATTGAGAGACGGTTGGTGATACCAAACTTGTTAGATTCTGCATGCAAGGCATCGAGAGAGTTTGACGAGCACGATCAGTCTACGAAGTTAGGAAGTCAAGGGGAACATAGTCCTAGTGTTCATCGCATATTGATTTAAAGCAAAAGATTTCAAGATCGGTTACTACTACTGTCGTTACTACAAAATCCCCACATTTACTTTCTATATTTTTTCAACTACATCAGTTAGTTCTTGATGGAGATTAACCTATTAACTGTAGGTTCGACCCCAACCTTTGTTAGGTTCTATATTTGATAGCGATCATGTTATACTTTCTTGGAGGTGTAATTTGAGCGACATCAGGGGCCAAATTTGTAATGATTGTTATTTGTTCTTTTATGTTATTACTTTGAATAATTTATTTATTTACATTATTTGAAGCATTATTCCAAGTTTGTCCTTTTACCTTGACTTATATTATTTATATCACATTTTTATTATATTTATATTATGATTTAGCTTAGTAGGTCGATGATGCCTACTAGTACTCGTGCCTTTGGTACTCGTACTACACTTCTGTACCTTTTGGGTCTAGGTCTAAGTATGAGTTATCATCGTCATCGCTATGATCGTGTTGACAAAAATTTGGATAGGGTGAGCTCTCAAAGATGGAGTTAACCTTTTTTCTTTCTTCTATTTTTTCTTTGTCTTTCCATTTCAACACAGATGGCTAAGACACTTGCTACCACTACATAAGACAAGTACTTCAAGTCCGCGACTAGGGATCTTACGTAGATCATAGATGACCTAGAGGTCAAGGACAACCAAGAGATGCAGCCCCAGTATGAGAACAAGATAGGGGGACTTCACCAGATCTTATTCCTACTCCTGCATTAGAGATTCCTCCACCCCAGCCAATGATGGGTCGGGGACTAGGACAGGATCCATCTGGATTTATTTCTTCTTCACTGATCAAGGATGCTTTGGTTTAGCTCTTGGTATTATTTGGTGGTGCACTATTTTATGGTGCACAACCTGTGGACCTGAGTGGTACTGAAGTGGGGGCGCAACCTGTAGTTATGGATCCTAGAGTTAAATTCTCTCCTACATTGGTAGTTGCTCAATCGGTGGTTACCCAGCCTGTTATGTCTATTGAGAAGTAGAAAATGTTGGCTAGATTCGTGCGATTTACTTTGCCTAGGTTTTTTGGTGCATCAGGTGAGAATGCTTATGAGTTTTTGGTTTCTTATGAGGATAAGCTCCATAATTTAAGCCTATTTGAGACTCTTGGTGTGGACTACACTACTTTTTAATTAGATTTGGCAGTTCAACATTGGTGGAGGGGTTATCTTAATTCTAGGACAGCTATATCTTCCCTAATGACATGGACTCAGTTCTCTGAGGTCTTGTTGGAGAAGTATATGCCTCGGAGTATTAGAGATAAGTTCTCAAGGTTTAAGAAGGGCTCCACATCTGTTATAGAGTATGAGGCTTGATTTTATGAGATGGCTAGGCATGCTACATCTATCTTATCAATCGAGTATGAGTGGGTTTGGTTCTTTGTTTGAGGGTTAAGACTTCCTCTCCATATGGCTACATAAAGTTTGGTTATTGTGGCTAGATTTTTTATTGAGGATTTTGATCATACCTAAATTATGAAGGATACGCATCACGAGGCCCAAGGGGGCAGAGATAAGAGGCTGTAATATCAGTGTAGTTTCAGTGAAAGCCGTAGTTGCTCACGGTTCAGAGGTAGTGGTTCTTAGGGTATATATCCTCCACATCAGCCTTATCAGTATCAGGGTCAGTCTAGTAGGACCTTTTATGGTGCTCTTTAGATTATCAATGGAGGTCAGTCTAGCTATAATGATCTTTCTAGCCAAAGAAGTATTTCATCTCTGATTGGTTTATTTTTAGGTATTCTAGCTATGGTGGTTATTCAGGGTCAACTGAATCTTCTAGGTTTAGTACAGCGCCAGGGGCGTTTTATGCTGTAGGTCCTTTGTCCATTTCTCGAGAGAGTGTCCCAGTCGTAAAGCAGTTGTTCCAGTAGCTCATACTATTCAACTATTAGGGCAGTTCTACCCCCAGCTAGAGGTGGTATGCATTGTCATCGGGGTGGTCCCTAGGGTGCTCATGGAAGTCCTCGGACAGGTAGGATAAGAGACTGGTTAGGAGCCCAGCTAAATGGTGGGTGTGGTTAGTTATGTGACGTACCTGCTAGACTTAAGGTACAGTCTTTGGATGTTGTTATTACAAGTATGATTTTAGTGTGCCAGCAGTCGACTTTTGCATTATTTGATTTGAGATCCACGTATTCTTATGTATCTGTTTATTATTCCTTCTGGTTAGAGTTATCTTAGGATTCATTCTCTATGTCGTTATGTGTTTCTACTTTTGTGGGAGATTCTTTGGTAATGGATTGGGTTTATAGTTCATGTATTAGGACTGTTTAAGAGTTTGACACTTAGGTTGATCTTATTGCATTAGATATGGTGGATTTTGATGTAATTTTGGGCATGGACTGATTATCCCCTATCATATAGTCTTGTATTATTTTAAAATGATCGTTACCCTTTGATTATGTGGCAGAGATCAATTAGCCACGAGCCGATGGGGATTATTTCTTGTGCTGGGGCTAAGAGACGTATTTTAAAGGGTTGGGAGTCTTACCTCTCTTACATTCATGTTATTAGTAAGGAGATTCCCTAACTTAACTCTATTTCTATAGTCCGTGAGTTTACTAATATTTTTCCTACCGATCTACCTAGCCTTTTTCTTAAGTGTGATATTGAATTTGTTTATGATATTAAGTTGCCCACCCGACCTACTTCTATGGCACCTTACTGTATGTCTTCTGCCGAGCTTAAGGAGTTGAATTCTCAGCTTTAGAATTATTTGGGTAAGGGTTTCATTAAACCAAGTGTGTCTTATGGGGATGCCTCTGTCTTGTTAATGAAGAAGAAAGATGGTTCGTTGCGTATTGACTACAAATAACTTAATAAGGTGGCGGTGAAGAATAAGTATCTAATGCCTCGTATCACTAATTTATTTGACCAGCTTCAGGAAGCGGAGATGTTCTCTAAGATTAAATTGAGGTCTGATTACCATCAGTTGAGGATACGATCTGAGAACATCCTAAAGATAGCCGTCAGGACTCGTTATGGTCATTATGAGTTTTTCGTTATCCCTTTTGGGTTGACCAATGCCCTATTCGCATTCATATATTTGGTGAACCACGTGTTCAGACCGTATTTCGAATCCTTTGTGATTGTATTCATCAATGACATTATTGTATATTTGAGGAGTAGGGAGGATCATATGCAACATTTGACAATTGTGCTCCTGACATTTAGAGATCATAGGATTTTTGCCAAATTCTCAGAGTGTGAGTTCTAGCTTGATTCGGTGACACTCCTAGGAGACGTGGTGTCTAAGGATAGGATAATGGTGGACCCAATGAAGATTGAGGCTATTGGTAATTGGTCTAGGAGTACATCTCCGTTTGAGGTTCATAGTTTCATTGACTTGGTTGGTTACTATAGGTGGTTTGTTGAGGGTTTTGATACTGTTGCAGCACCGATGATCAGATTGAACTGAAATAGGTTTCTTTCTAGTTGTCCAAGGAATGTGAGTCGAGCTTTCAAAAGCTCAAGGAATTTGTCACTTCACCTCCTATATTGTTTGTTCCTGTTAGGGTGAGAGATTTACCATATATTGTAATGCTTTCAGCATTGGCTTGGGTTGTTCGCTGATGCGGTAGGTCTGAGTTATTACTTATGCTTCGAGGCAGCAGAAGGCGCACGAGCTCAATTATCCCACTCATGATTTAGAATTGGAAGCAATAGTCTTCGCGCTTAAGTTTTGGAGGCATTATCTTTATGGCGTGCATTGTGAGATCTATACTGATCATTGTAGTCTTCAACATCTTATGACCAAAGAGAGCATAATTCTAGGCAATGTATATGGATGGATTTGCTTAAGGATTATGACATCTCTATTTTATATCATTTAACCAAGGTGAATATGGTAGCAGACGCCTTGAGACGGAAGGCAGTGAGTATGGGTAGATTGGCTTCTATCTCAGTTTCTCAGGGGCCATTTGCATAGGACATCCCGCCCTTAGCCAACTTGATAGTGCGACTTGATATTTCTGATCCCCAGAGGATTCTTGATAGTGTTGAGACGGGGTCTACCTTATTTGAGAAGATTTAGAGTCGCCATTTTGATGATATGAGGTTATGTGTCATCCGCGATTAGGTATTGAATGGTGAGTCCAGAGAGGCTACCATAAGGGTGTTTTGAGATTTGATGATCGTATTTATTTTCTGAGGGGTTGGTGACTTGGTTCAGTCGTTATTGTGTGAGGCTCACAGCTCCAGATACTCTATTCACCCTGATACGGGTAAGAAGTATAAAGATTTGAGCCAACATTATTGATGGATTCGCATCAAGATAGATGTAGAGGACTTTGTAGCTCACTGCCTATGTTGTTAACGGGTGAAAGCTGAGCATCAAAGACTTGGTGGCTTGATTCAGAGGTTGCCTACTCCCAAGTCGAAATAGGAATGAATTACCATGGACTTTGTTAGTTGTCTACCACTCACCACCTGTGGTTTCGATAGTATTTGGGTCATTGTAGATCGGTTGACCAAATCAACATATTTCAATCCTATTCAAATGTCCTTCAGTGTAGAGAGCTTAGCCTATATCTATGTTTGTGAGATAGTATGTATGCATGGTGTGCCTACATCTATCATCTCAGGTCGGGGCTCTGTTGAAACTGTGGAGATTGTACCACACTGTGAGGTAACACATCTCTCAAAATCAGTCACACGCAAAAACATAGGAAACCAACCAGGAACACAACATAGTGCAAGAAATATAAGAACATCAGATATAACATAGAAACCTCCTTCCTCAAGGGGGGGAGGGGGAACCACGGCTTGCCAGTCGTCCCTCACAAGCTCTCAAAAGTTCCCTATAATCAACCTCTTGATTAAAGAATCGAACTTAAACCTAACTCCAGGCTCCTTGTAATAGTTCAACTATAATATCACCTTGACAACTCTTCCAAGACTCTCAAAACCGATTAACTTTAACCCATATCAACCTTAGGTAACACTACCTAAGCACTCTCAAAGCAAAAACTAAAAGAGCATTACTCTTATAGAATGAGTAATTCAGCTATAGACTCAAGGTGGACTCAAGAACACTTGCTAATTTAGCACACATAAAAAAATAAGATCTTTAGCAATGCTGAATATTGAGTTTTTGTCTTTTTCTCTCTTTAGCTATCCGATTTGCAAAAACTACTTGATATAGAAGCATCCTTTTCCTTTTATAGTTGAGTGATGATTAGGGTTAAAATGAAATTGGATCAGGTGTTCTAAATAGTGCAAGCTCCACCTGCACAATTTGTTATAGAAGAGGATAAAACAGTGCAGACGCGTGCCAATTGTACTATAGCTTTGAACATCCAGGGACCTAGTTCCTTATAGTCAGCTACTCATCATAAAAACAAGATATAGCAATTTCTCCCCATTTTGATGATAAAAAACTAACCACAAATTATTGAACATCAATACTCATTCATCATATTTAATCAGTGTGATTACCACTATTAAAGATGAATATTCACCCTATGATGCAACATCATGCTTTCATCATTATGCAACTTAGGGACCTAGTCCCTTGTTGTCAATTGACATTAAAAACTCAAATCATTACTACATTTCAATGTTTCCTCCTGTCAATATGCCTTATTATTTCTTCCCCCTGTCACTGTGTCTTTATACCATCTATTTAGCACATCATATACTTCCCCCTATCAACACGTCATACACATCTGCAATTCACCATTTACACACATGGTACCTGATCCCTTCTATATGAAATCAATATTCCCCTTTTTGGCATCATTAAAAAGTGAAAACAGTAAACCAAGAGTAAAGATAGACACAGGTTAGTTAACTCATGGCCACTTAGGGCAACACTAACATGGTGAATATCTTTAAAATAAAGGGAGAACAGATGAAGCACACAATAAGAAATTCATTCATTGTTAAGTAAGATCAGCACCATTACAATGTAAAAAAAAACAATTTTCTGCAAAGGCCACAAAGGAACTAGAGACAAAAAATTGACATGGGAAACTAACACAATAGGACGCAGGTAGAAGGGAGCTTAGGAGAGAGGGATTTTAGCAACAACTCCATTCTGGCAGCCTCAGCGGCATGGGCATCTAACAACTATTTGGTGAGGACCTTCACTTCAGTATTCAGTCCTTGAACTTCACCAGTTAGTTCTACAACTTTGGCTTGGAGCTTTGCACTTTCCACTGTAAGTTCCTAAGTGGCACCTCGACCCTCAGAAAATAACCTTTGATTCTATAGCTTCAGGTGAACTATTTTAGCATATTTTGCAGTGAACTTGATCCTTAATTCCTCCATTTCCTTGCACAATTTTTCTCAAGCATCCAGTAACTCAGACACTTAGGACACTATTCCAGCCTTGCCTTCTGTACATTCATTTTCCACCAAAGTTGTGAGATTGAAAATCTCTTTGACTATCCCAGGTTTTCCCTTAGTTCAAATCACACCAAAATACTCTAACACTTTGTTCAAGAAATATAAATATGGCATCCCATGTCTTCCTTCTTTTAATTGAACCAATTTGTGCATAAGCTCTATCATTAAAGCAGTCAGACTTATTCGTTTGAATTTAATTAAGCATTCAATCAAAAGTCGACAGCCGATGCTATGGTTCTTTTTTTGCATCTTGGTAATAGGACCTTGTTAATGAATTCAAATACCAGCTGATACTCACTGATTAAGAATTTTTTTATTGCAACTTTAGATGTCCCTCCGACCTTTGAGAAATTTATCATAAACTCGATTGGGGGTTGTTGCTTTACAAATGTCTTCACACCAATAACAAGTACACCCAATATTTTTCCTAGTGATTCTTCATCCAGTTTCATAGGCTTTCCTTGCACTTGGGTTTTTAGACTTAGCCCATCATCTGAGAAATCTATTGTATAATAGAATTCTCTAACTTTATTTTCAAACACCATTGGTGCAGATTCCTCAAATAGATGTAGCCATCCTTGGTACCTGACATACTCAACCAACCCCATTATCCCAGGTTTCTCATATATTTAGGGATTAAAAACTCATCCTGATAAAACCTTTTATGTTTTCAGGATACCAATCCTTCTTTCTATAGACATTCTTTTTTTTTTCTTTCTCCCTTTTCATTCTTTTGGGCTCATTACTTGGCTCTTCTTTTTCAACCGTTTTTATCTTCTTAGGACCAAGTCCCTTAGAGATTTTCTTTTTCTTAACAGCAAGATATTTCTATTTTATTCCTGCAGGGCTTTCAGACTTTGAACCAGAGGAACTAATCCTTTCTGATTAACAAATTTCTTGTCTTCTCTTCTCAGTTGCAGCAGCAATGTCAGAATTAATATCCTTGTATTCTTTAATATCTACAACTTCAATATTCTCCTTCTTTGCAACCACAATAGCTTTCTTTAGTCTTCTTCTCTTTGTAGTAGAAGAATTACTAGCCTTCATGGCATTTGCTAGTAACTTCTATGTAGAACCCTTGGTAGAATAGGATCTAGTCACTTTTATACCGAAATTAATCACTTTCTCCTTTTTTTACTACTCCCCAGTCTCTTCATAGACCAACTCAGAGGTTGTTCATCTTCGTCCTCTCCATCTTTCTCATTTGGAGGTAATATAAATTCTCCATCCATGTCATCCTTTTCAGCTTCTATTTGCTCTACTAAACTTACTGAACTTTCCTTGGGATCATTTGTAACCAAAAGTAAATTCTAGCTAGCCAATTTACACTGTTGAAAGGATCAAATTTATTTATAGGAATTTCTTCATCACAAAGTTGGGAAAAGATGGGGTTTGACTCAGAGGTAGTAGGGGAACCAGGTACTTGAGAGTTTTCTGAGAGTTTTGTACCTTCTAATTCTTTAAAGAAAGCAGTAATTTGTGAAACATCAAGGGACTTTTTTTTTCTCAGGAAAGAGGTCCTTCAGAATGAGGAATCTCTTATTCATTAGAGAACCATAGCCTTTATTCAAGTGATCTTCCAAGGCTAACTCAGCAGGATTTTTACTGGAACCTAGAGTTTCTAATGGAATGGTTTCACTTAGGGTTTTAGGAATTTCATGAGAAGGTATGGTGGGTAAAGCACTTTGTGATTATTGAGGATGATCAGAAGATAATTCTTCATGGGGTTAAAGAAGATGGAATTTTAGCCATTTTGATTATTTTATGAAAGAAAAAGAAAAAGACCAGTTTAGATTAAGGAAAGAAATGATTTAGAAGAATGCTCTGAGTTAATTGAGAAGAGAATGAAATAAAAGGATTTGATTTTATAACTAAGGAGGTGACCGTTTGACATTTAATAGGTACCTTTTCAAATTGATTCAACTGATTATAGAGGTGCGACTCTTAACATTTAATTAGAATTGACATCTTTTATTCATTTAAGAGAAGACATGTGACCTTTTTAAATAGCAATTTTATGAATTTTTAAGGCACGATATTTTGGTACTAACCTGAGAGATGGGACCTGGTCCCTATCTTTCTTGAGTGAATTCTCAACTTGTGTTAGCTTCAAATATTTTCCTCCAAACTTATTCCCGTGGGTGTATACCTACAAAGGTATGGTACTGAGTTAGACCAATATGTACCTATTTTACCAAGGATACCTGCCTCCTTATCATAGTCAGATTTGAGAAACGGCATTGATTCACATGTTAGGTTAGGTCAATTTGATCAATCCCTGCTTGAAGCTCTTATCCTCAGCACACTCCTTTTTTGGAATTATTAAGAGATAATAGAGCTGTCACTATGGGCCAGGCCCATTGGGCCGGCCTGACCCCACCTTTAATTTGATGGAGTTGGGCTTCAATTTTTTTAGCTCATTTAAGAACAGGGCTTTTTAGCCCCACCCAGATAAGCTCGTGGACCATGGGGTTTGAGCAATGTGGGTTGAGCTAGCCCGTGGGCCGGCCCATAACTCAAATACATGTAACTATTGAGATTGCTTATTAGTATTTTTATTTAGTTTGAAAGATATCATGTCAAAAGTTATTTAATTTCACTATTAAGAGTATTTTTTGGGGTGTTGAAAACTTGATTAACAAGTATTAACACTATATAATATTGACTGGTAATATTTATGTTTATTAACATTCTAAAATTAACTTATAAAATATTATTTTTAAAAAAGTGGGCTGACCCGTGAGGCCCGCAGCCCACAGAGTAATAGTGTGGGCTTGGTATTTTTGGGCTCATCATTTTAATGGGCCAACCCCGCCTGGCCCGTCAAACTCAAAGCTCGTGTGGGCTAGCCCAAATTGGATGGGCTGTCCTGTATTGACAGCTCTAAGAGATAAGCCAACAGTTTTGAGAACTTAGGTGCCAGTCTTTGCTTTATTCACACTGCCTCAAGCTCCTTCTTCTGAAATAAACTCTTTTAGGACTAGGTCCCTGAGAATTCTACCATGACTATTTCTTGTTGGTCTTCTTCTTGAGCTAGGATCAGTGACTGGCATTCTGATTCAACATCATTCTCATTTGCACCTTTCAACCTTCAGGGATCAGTAGCTTTCCTGACTAATCAGAAGCATTAAGAAATTCATATCTTGAAAATTTTAGGTTTGTTTTGACAGGGATCAGGTCCTTTGAAATCAACTATTTTAAAATGAGACACTTCCACCTTGAAGTGTCTTGAGAGAGAGAACACAGTCAGACCTTCCAATATTTAGTGTTTGAACACATACTATCAATAACCCATTCCTGACAGCAAACCCCATTTTTTTACCTGGTACCATGATCATTTATCGGATTTGAGAACCCACTTGAGTTTGAGTTCCTAGTAGAAAGACAGTGGTGTGATCAAATCGCTTTTGACCCATCTAGGTAGAGAGTTCTTCTTCACCTTTTTTAGAGACTTGAAACCCTTAGGGTGTGAATTTTCTTGCTGAATGTATTTAGTATGCTCATTTTAGCCTTAAGAAAAAACTAACACCATTTCTTCAAATGTACATCTCTTCCATAATGAGTACCTAGAGGTTTGTGAACCTTTTTTCTAGCATCAGGGGAAGTCT
Organism: Capsicum baccatum var. pendulum; assembly: GCA_030864225.1. NCBI lineage: Eukaryota > Viridiplantae > Streptophyta > Magnoliopsida > Solanales > Solanaceae > Capsicum > Capsicum baccatum. Next base: position 197,966,013 of record CM061560.1, on the reverse strand, counting down.
TTCCATGAGATCCAATAGGTTGAGTTGTTCCTTGATAACCAAGACGTTTTCCTTTATTACATCTTGACTACTTAAGTTAGAAAGGATTTGTGAAGATGTGGTCCATTTAAAAGATTTATTAAGCTCTTCTGTTGAAACGACCAGGTCCCTTTCTAACTCTTCATTCTTATGGAGTGCAGACATTAGATGCTTTTGAGAGTCCTTCAGTTTCTCTTCACTTGACTCATACAACTTCGATTTTCAAATTTTAATTTAAAGTGCATTTCTTCAGTTTCAGATATCTAAAGGGTTAAAGAAACCAATTAAAGCTCTTGATTCTCTACTTTCTCCTCTAAAGAATTTTTTTTCGACAGTGGGTTCATATACAAAATTAATTAACACACTTGCAAGACTTTTTATCTTCCTAGCAGACTAGTTATCTAAATTTTCCTTAATATTTGAAAGAGTTACCTCATTTTCTCCTTCATCTTTTGTATTGTCCATAAAAGCAAACAAGGAGTCATAGATAACTGGACTCTCTTCCACAACTAGGATGTACACATCTCTAGACTTCTCATCTTCATCATATTCACTAGAAGAATCTCCCCATACTGCTAGAACTGGCTTTACTGCATAATCAATTACAACCTTCTTTCTTGAATTTTCAGAGACCTGGTCCCTATTCTTTCCCTTGTCACCTCAACTCTCGAGATACTTTTGATAATCTAATTTTTGAATTGGACAGTCCTTAATGAAATGATCAGGACTCCCACTCCATGACACACCTGAACATTGCTTCAGTTTTTACTGCTACTTCCTCTTCTTTGAAACTAACCACTTTTCTTCATGGCTTTAACAATTCTTTTTGCCAAATAGGCAACATCAGTGTCCTCTTCACCTGAATCATATTTTGAGTCCTTCAATGCCAGAGATTTTTTGTTTTTGCTTCATTCTTCTCCATCCTTTGCTACTTCTTGAGCTTATAGGTTTTTTGATTTTCAATTAGTTCATCCATAGTGAGGGTCTTCAGGTTTCTTACCTCGATTATAGTATCCAGCTCATTTGTGATAGAAAAAAATCTTGTATGAATTTCATTGATTGTTTCTCCTTCTTTCATGGTAAAGGCTTTATACTGAGTAGTCAGCATGTCTACGTTAGAATTTTTTAGATCAGTAGTACCTTCATGAGCAGTCCTCAAACAATCCCAGATCTCCTTTTCATTTTCACAGGAAAAATTTTTGTTGTATTCATCAGGTCATGTGCCACAAACTAACAATTTCTTGGCCGTGTATTTTTTCTCAACTTTCTTTCTATCCTCATCATTAAACTCCCTCCTTCTTTTGAAAACCATTCCTATGAGTTCTCTTTCTTTGACTTCTCTAACAGCAACATGAAGACAATCAAGAATTATGTCTATTAGTTCACTATCCTCAGCCATAATAAAATTATACATCCTGGGTTTCTACCACTCATAGTACTGCCCATTAAATTAGGTAGCCTAGTCATAAATTACACTTCTTCTAGATTAGGTAGAGCAGTCATGCTAACCAAATTACTCTAGGTGTGAACCTTTTAGAGTGTTCTGGATCTAATACTAATTGTTGAAACTATAGGGGTTGCACCACACTGTGAGGGACCAGTCCCTCAAAATAAGTCATAGGCAAAAACATAGTAAACCAACCAAGAACACAACACAGTGCAGGAAATGTAAAGAACACCAGATATAACATGGAAACCTCCTTGATCAAGGGAGGAAAAACCACGGCTGGCCATTACAAGCTTTCAGAAGATCACTATAATCAACCTCTTGATTACAAACTCAACTTGAACCTAACTCTAGGATCCTCCTTCTTGTAATAGCTCTACTACAAGATCACCTTGACAACTATGCCAAAACTCCCTCAAAACTAATTAACGTTAACCAGTATCAAGCTTCAGCAACTCTACCTAAGCACTCTCAAAGCAAAAAAGAAAAGACCATTTCTTATAGAATGAATAATTCAATTACAAACTCAAGCTGGACTCAAGAACACTTGCTATTTTAGCACACACAAGAAATAAGATCTTGAGCAATGTTGAATATTAAGTTTTTAGCTTTTTTTCTCTCTTCATCTTTTCAATTTGCAAAAACTACTTGATAGAGAAGCATCATTTTCCTATTATAGTTGAGTGATGATTAGGGTTAAAATACAATTGGACCAGGTGACCTAAATAGTATAAGCTCCACCTACACAGTTTGTTACATGAGAGGACAAAACTGTGCAGACGCGTGCCAGCTATACTATAGCCTTGAACATCCAGGAACCTGGTCCCTTGTAGTCAGTTGGTCATCATCAAAACAAGATACAGCAGTCTTAGTGTTTGCTTCTAGATTTTAGAGAGCTTTTCAAGAAGAGATAGGAACTCAAGTGGTTCTTAGCACAACCTTCCACCCTCAGACCAAAGGACAGTCGGAGTAGATTATTCAAGTTCTTGAGGATATATTTTGAGCCTGTGCTATGGATTTTGGAGGTTAGTGAGAGCAACACTTAGCTTTGGAAAAGTTCAAGTATAATAATATCTAACATTAAAGTATCAAGATGGCACCATTTAAGGCATTATATGGTAGATATTTTCAATCTCTGATTGGTTGGTTTCTCTGTTAGACCTACAGGACAAGATTCAGTACTCAAGTAGATGATCATGTATATCAGTACTTGATAATATACATTTTCATGATTATATATGAACAACATATAAACACATAAGATAGATACTCATAATATATCTAACATATTATAATATCAAGTATAATAACATTATATATAGAGATTATCTCTATATATTATTACCTCTATATTAACCACAATACATACATTTATATTATAATATTCACTTATATTACATATAATCTATATATATGAAGAAATATTTATCAATATACTACCACTATTATCATATTGATATCATTCAACATAACCACAGATAATTAGAAAAATCAATCTAATAGACTTTATATCATAATGATATCAATATACCAACCCACATATGATACTATTATATATATATGCGATATATTCATTCTATCCAAAATATATAGAGTTAAATTCTCAGACCGCTTCTACATAGTTAGTTACAGTATTATCATGGTCCATGTATGTTAGCATTCTCGATAAGTCTCATGTGCTTCGGTGGGACTCAGTTCAGTTGGATGAGAGATTTACATTCGTAGAAGAGCTGGTGTTCATAGTAGCCAAGGATATCAGGAGGTTGCGCTCTAGAGAGATTCCAATAGTTAAGGTTCAGTGCAGACACCGACAAATAGAGGAGGATACTTGGGATATCGAGTGAGATGCGGGCCGAGTATCCTTACCTATTCGAGCCTTCAGGTTTATTCTCACCCTTTACATTAGTGGATGAAAGTTCTTTTAGTAGTCGATATTGTAACGACCCTCCATGTCATTTTCTACATTTCCACGTATTTTTGTTGTTTAAAGCTTTTATATAGCTTTCCAAAGTCATTTACGACTTGCTGGGGCTAATAGTTCGGTTACTGGGCAGTTTATTTGATTTTTAGAAAAAAATTCCTATTTTGAAGTCTTTGCTGGTAAGAATTGGCTACCGAGTAAAAACTTTAGTCAAATGATCTTTTATGCCAGTTATGACACTGTTATTAGCTTCAAAATGTTGATTTTAGTCTAGGTGGATCTTTGGTTTGGGTCCCAAGTCTTCTAGACTAATTCCAGGCTATTGATCGATAATTAAGAAAAATTAGGTATGGGACCCACTTTTCACCGAAACACCTTGGATGAAAATTTTGATCGCTCCACTGAGTTCAAAATACGAATGTGATAGGGCAACATAGTTCATTTGCATTAATGGTATTCTCGATGAATCCCTAGGGGTTGGCTTGGTATTTTTCAAGTCCCTAGCTGGTGCATCCGCTTAAGCGACACTTGAGTCACTTAAGCAGAGGCCACTTAAGCAAACAATCAGTCACTTAAGTGACCTGGCTTGACCGATTGAGGATCTCTTAGGCGATACCCCCTCCGCATAAGCAAATGTTTCTTAAGCAGTATTTTGGCCTCTTAAGTAATGTATGCAGAGTCGGCAGGTATCGCTTAAGTGGTACTTGGCCTTTTAAGCTATGACCTCTTATGCGATTAAGAGTCCGCGTAACCGAAACCTGGGTGGCATTAAATACCCCGTTTGCCTGATGTTTCTCTTATTTTTCACACAATTTCAAGAGTGAAAAACCCTAGAGAGTGTGGAAACTTGAGATAAACATTAATATGTGATTTTGGGGGTGTTTGTGAACTTGAATTTCTCTTTTTTTTCTCCAAATTCTTAATAAGTTTTCATTAAATTCATGGTTAATTTCTCAGTTATTTTCCAAAATTCCTATATTATTTTTGGGTTGATTTTAGCATCATTTGAGCTCAGAATTTACCCATTCTTGAGGATAAATGTTCCTTAATCATAGAAGAAAGTGTTGACGGTTTTGAAAGTGCAATTCTACAAGCGAGCACACATGGGATTTTTAGGTAATTTTGAACCTGAAGCACAAAAGTGTAATATGGATACTGATGTTATTGTATTGATTAGTAGATTATCATTTTAATTGCATGGCATTATGTAGGAGCTTCTTGAAAAGAAAAATCACTGATTTAATGGGTTTCACCATGCTTTCATCTACGTCCAGGTGGGCTTGATTTATCTTTCTTTTAGATTGGCTTAATTGTAGTATATTTATGATAATGTGTTAGATCTGGATTGAAAATTAGGTTTTAGAGATACGGTTAATATAATTTGGATTATTTAGCCTATTAAGGAATGGTAAATTAGGCATAATTGACTAAGTTACTCATGTTTAGGGTAGAATTTCTATCTTAGGACTTAATGTAACTTATTTAACATTTAGTAATGAAATTAGATACCTTAGCCTAGTCCAACGTAGACTTTTCCTTAGAATGAATTTCGGGAATTAGAAATAGGCCCCTCCGAACCACCTTAAGCCAAGATTATCATTAGCTCTTTGTAGACCATATAGGCATGTTATATCTTTTAATTGTATATTTTAGAGTTTGAAAATGTTAGATACATAATTCTTATGCCAGATTGGTACTGTGGAGTTGATACTAGTTTCAATTCAAGTTTGGCGATTTATGATCCTAAGATAGGTTTGATTCCCGCAGTATTTATGATACGAGTTTTGGTTCAAGTTTGGAAAATAATTATATGAGTTTCGATTCAAGTCCGACATTAACAGGTTATTTATGATGATTATGGAAGCGATTCAATTCTGGTGCTTATGGTATAGAAGGATTCACGGTAATGGCTTCGAGACACAATTAATTAGTACAATTTCAATTACTGTCTCTTTGATTGTATTCTCCGGACTTATGGAGGTCCACATTAACTTATTTACTTTTCCGCACTTACTGACTTATGGAGGCCAATTTTGTAGTGATAGTTATGAGTCTTTTGTGTTATTATTTTAGATTATTTATTTATTTATAGTATTTGGAGAATTTTTCCAGATTTATCCTTTTAACTTGACTTAGCTTATTTATCTTGCATTTTTATTATATTTTTATTATGATTAGCTCGATCGATCGATGATGCTTACTAAGTACTCGTGGTTTTGGTACTTATACTACACTTCTTTACCTTTTAAGTGCAAATCCGAGTACTAGTTGGCATTGCGGTTGTGCTGACTAGAGTTCGAAGAAAGGGTGAGCACTCAAAGCTGGAGTTGACTTTTTCTCCTTCTATTTTTGCTTAGTCTTTTCAATTCAAGACTAATGTACATTTGACTATTACTCATATTCTTTTTGTTAGTGGCTTTTGTACAGACAATCCTAGGTCGTGGGGTATTATTTTTTATTTTATTTATTCTCCGTCTTATCTTTATTTTGTCAATTGTTATCATAAGATCTTACTTATGTATTTCTGGAATTTACATCATTTTTTCACCAATCGGCCCATTGTTTTTAGCTTTGGGCTACGTTTTGGCTTACCTTCTAGTGGGATAAAGTAGTTGCCGTTATGACTCATAAATTGGGTTGTGACAAATATAAAATTTTGATTTTATTATAAGTAAGAAGATAATAAAGAAGAGGAACAAAAGTGGCATGCCACTAATGTAAAGTATGACATACTTATTTTCTGAGAATCAATATGAATGCAACTTTTGTAAAGTTATAAAGTCAATCTATTGTGAATATATAAATGATCAAAGAGTAAACATTCCAAATTATACAGATCAATGCATTAACAAAAAAAGAACAAACAAAAGTAGGCTATTCAATAGTATTGAATGACTTTTTAAAGATTTTGGATAAGAAATGAGAGATAAAATATTATTAAGAATGTCACATTGAATTTTTGAAAATTCTGTTCCAAAGATGAATAATAGGATCATTTAGTTAGGAAAATTTTACTTCCAAATCATTTAATAAAGTATATAATATTTTTATTTGAAATTACGAATATATAATTTGAGAAGGAAGAGACAAAAAAGAGTAATTAAATCTCATATTTATATTTTAGAAGGAACATTAAGCTCTGTTAAAGTCGGCTTTCCAATTTTATCTTAGATTTGTTGGTACAACTATAGCAATAGTTCTGTAGGGTAGAGCTGTGGAGGAGCAGGGTGACAGATGTTGGGGGGAGAGTAGGAATGGGTTATGGTTGGGTAGGGGAGGGAGTGGGGGGGAGGGGGTAGGAAAAGAGTTTTTATTTTTAATTAATGAACAATAGTACAAATTGTATATGCATAGTTTTGCAATTGAACAGAGCAAATTTTAAATAAAAAATTCTGAAATTAAGCACAATCAAGTACTTTTAGTGTGATTTAATTAAGTGAAATATATGTTTAAAATGAACTCTAAATTTAAATACAGGAATTCGTAAGAAAATTCTCTCTCTGAAAATGGTAATTTCTCTCAAAAATTATTGAAATGGCAAAGAAATCAAAGTTTGGAGGGATGAATTTGTAGAACCATAGAAGCATAGAACAAATATGACTATGACTATGACGAAGGTAATTTCAACCTCTAGAGATGCAAAAAAGATGAAGAGTGTGCATGCTTTGGAAGGAATTATATCTTTTCGACCTCTACAAAACACTCTAAGGGAGACTTAGATGGGGAAGGAAAAAATAGGGTAATTACCAGAGCAAGGAAGTTCAGGGACATCGGTTTGGGCAAATCTAGTGGAAGAAAACCCAGAGTCGAAATCCAACCCACATTTGAGTAAGACACAACAGCGGAGCAAAAATTTTTTATTTTTTGGGGGATGGGGGGGGGGAGATGAAGAAAGGTTTGATTTGCATAATAAAGAAGCGCCAAGCACTACAGTCACTACAACAAATTTGACTGACGAAAAACTCTTGTGACATAAAATAACTCATCAATCCTTCGTTCCTAAATCATGGGTCACTAAATGTATAGACGACTTAAGAGTTTTGTCGCTAAATAAAGTGTATTAACTACGAAAGTATTTTTTGTCCCCAAACATAAAGTATTTATGACAAGCTTGTTCATCATACAAATTATAACATTTTATAAATATTTTGTCATATCCATTTGTATTGATACTATTCTCAATGTTTTTAACTAGATTTACGTTCATTTAACGAAAAAATAAAATGATTAGATATTACACTAATATCTAAAACTTCACAACTTAAGAGTAGTTTATTATATAATGATAAATATACAAATTAAAAATAACATCGTACTAAAGAAAACCATACAATAATTATTAAAAATACAGAGTGATACATAATACTAATTAAAAATAATTAACATAACACTTGAGATTATATCTCATTGCATACTTCTTAAAGAAAAAAAATATCAAATAATGTTTATCCAACTTAAAATATAATCGAGACACTAAACATCAACAAAACAAGGCAAAGATATATGGAGGTAGTTTCTCAAAATATCATTGAAAAAGCATTTCCCTAGCAACTAATATAAATTTCCACCTTACATGGCCTATGAAAAAGAGAGAACAAAATCGTAGTTTCGTACTTTGATATCATGATATGAGCAAAATAAAGAGCTATGAAGTTGCTAAATGTACCTCAATGGATAACCTGAAAGGATTCATTAATAACTAAATCATAAAAGAAAACAATAGTTAGGTACTAAAAAGCTACAAAGTTTACTATTTTATTAACAACAACATACCCAGTGTATTCTCATAAAGTGGGGTCTGAAGAGAGTAAAGTGTATGCAGTCTATACCCGGTGTATTCCCATAAAGTGAGATCTGGAGAGGATAAATTGTATGCAGTCTATACCACTACCTCATCTGAGGTAGAGAACTATTTTATTAAAAACTATAAAAAAAAATTACAATTTATTACACTAGCAATACTTCTCAAGAATTCCAAATATCCTCTAAAGATCGAGAACAAAATTGAAAGGAAATAGAAAGCAGGGGCAATATAATTCTATGTATGATCCATTATTCAGACAATGGTGCCTAGAATATCAATAGAAACTAGCTGCAATAAAATATATATGTGAGATAAAATTTGGCATAACAATATTTCTTTAGAGTTTATTTTTTGTCATGGTGGCATTTGAAAAGAAAACTGCCCTTTGATGATGCGATTAGGAAGTTTCGCAAGCAGATCATTTCTTAGTGCACTTGTACCAATTCTTAAAATGAATCTATTCAACATATATTCATTGAGAGTGAAGACATCTTTGGAACAAATTTGGTCCTCTTTGGGTTAAGCATCAAGATTGGCTAATAGGACGAACTATCGACACATGGTGGGATATTAATCCTATGAATTTGATTTCCAAGATCATCTTATATATTACACCTACAATAATTGTCTCCGATAAATGGAAAACTAGATGATTTTGCAAATATGGTGATTCTATTCCTCCAAGATGGAACATCAGATTTAATAGCCTTAATCGACAAACATCTCTCTACCTCGCCTCTATGGACTGCGTACATTCTACCCTCCCGACCCCACGTTGTGAGAGTATATTGGGTATCTTGTTGTTTTGTTGATCGACAAACATAACTTATATTTGGATACAAATATTTCATGTAAGACCCCACAAAATTTTGATCATTTTGACCCTCCCACATAATGTCAATTTTTGACTTGAACTGTGTTTAGAGATATTAAAAGGGTGTTTGGAAATGTTTTGGATTTTTCGAAAAGGGCCCGGGGTCATTTTGGAATCGCGAGGCAGTAAGCCTCCACGTTAAGGGTATGCCACGGAGGTTAACCTCCGCGATAGGGGTGTGGCACAGAAGCTTACCTTCGCGATAAGGGCGTGCCACGCCGCTATATTAAATTCATTCAGTTTTTTTTTTTTTCACTTGGGGTGAGGGGCTTTTGGTCTTTTTACTCGTTGCACTACTTATAAACATAAAATAATACTTGTTCCTTAAAAAGGTCAAATACCATCCTTTCTCTATAACTCCAAACCCAAGAAAGTTCAAGGAATTTACAAGGAATTCACTATCCAAGCTTCAAACTTCGATTTCTCTTCAAATTCCTTATATTTCAGGCATGTTTCTCTTTCCTTAACTTTAATTTTTCATTGTAAAATTAATTTATTGAATATGTATGTGATTTGAATTGATGGATTTGAAATTGAGTTGAGTGATTTTGGTTGTTTTTACTTGCCCCATGTTTTAAATTGATTATTCATGCTTTAATTGATAATTTTTGGGACTAAATTAGTGCCTTATTTTAATGATTGAAATGAGGGACATGGGTTTCCTCAGATTGATGAATTTTTGGCTTGATAATGGCATTAACCTCAATCCACTTTGTAAACTTGGTTTTGAATATGAATAATTGCACGATTTAACTTATCTTTTGAACCCATTTTACTGCATTAAAGGATAAATGGATAAATATGATTTTTGGATGGCCTTGGTGGCCATGGCTTGGATTTTAAATGGAACTTGTTAGTCAATTTGGTTATATGGATTGGTTTGACATAAGTATATTAGCTTGTAAGCATATTGGTATAACGATACCAAGTTGGTGCATGCCTTAATAAATGACTCCCGAATTAATGGTTTGTTATGTGTAAATTATTTTAATTTGGGCTTAAAGGTAATTGTGTAGCTCACCGTGACACTGGAAATCACGTTTGTCGGTGTTGGGGGTTTATGTAACAGTGTGCTTGGTGCATACACTATATATATATTTTGGGAGGGTTATAACCTTGATGTCTTTAGCCTTTTCTCGGTTTATGCGGCTAACACGGACGCCTTTTCAGTAAGGAAAGCTGAACCCATATAGCCCATGAGTGCCTTTAGGACGGATTGAGCTACACAATTCAGGTTAAATCTTTACACTCTCAGGTTCATGACCCTTGTCCCTATCCCGACATAATATATATGAGTAAATGTTGTGCATTGTGGTTTATGACTATAATTTTTGTAATGACATTATTTTATCCCCATCCCCTGAGTTACATGTCAGTGCTCACCTTACTGACCATCCCTGGATGCTGCATCATTTCATGATGTAGGGTCCGAGGGTTTTTCTATTGCTTCTGCGCAACGTTAGGCGATTCAGTACTTCTATGGATCTGTTGTGAAGTGGTGAGCCTCCATATTTCCAAAGGCTTGGTGATTTCACTTATTTTCTTTATTTTTCAGTATTTCATTTTTTGGATTTTTTTGTTCATAGTCAGGGGCATGTCTCGGCTTAGTTAGTATTCTTTGATTAGGAGCTTTCGTGGACACTAGTGGAATGTTTTGGTCATTGTGTTTTGACTCTTAGAATTTGATCAGACTTATCTATCTCTATTGATATCTTTGATTGTCTTCCGTTGATTACTTTTATTGTTCTCTTAAGATAAGGCTAAGGGGTGGTCTCCGGCTCTTAGTGGGCTTAAGATACCTGTCACGGCCAGGCCCAAGTTCGGGTCATGACAAAATTGGTATCAAAGCACAGGTCAGGGGGTTATAACTATGTTTGTCGGTGTTGGGGGTTTATGTGATTGTGTGCTTGGTGCATACATTATATATATATTTTGGGAGGGTTATAACTTTGATGTCTTTAGCCTTTCTTCGATTCGTGCGGCTAACACGCACGTCCTTCCAGTAAGGAGAGTTGAACCCATATAGCCCATGGGTACCTTTAGGATGGATCGAGCTATACAGTTTAGGTTAAATCTTTAAACTCTCATGTTCATAACCCTTGTCCCAATCCCGACATGCTATATATGTGTAAATGTTGTGCATTGTGGTTTATGACTATACTTTTGGTAATTGCATTATTTTATCCCCATCCCCTGAGTTACATATCAGTGCTCACCTTACTGACCATCCGTGGATGCTGCATCATTTCATGATGTAGGGTCCGAGGGTTTTTTTATTGCTTCTTCGCAGCGTTAGGCGATTCAGTACTTCTATGGATCTGTTGTGAAGTGATAAGCCTCTATATTTCAAAAGTCTTGGTGATTTCACTTATTTTTTTTATTTCTTAGTATTTCATTTTTTGGATTTTTTTGTTCATAGTCGGGGGCATGTCTCGTCTTAGTTTGTATTCTTTGATAAAGAGCTTTCGTGGACAGTAGTGGAATGTTTTGGTCATTGTGTTTTGACTCTTAGAATTTGATTAGACTTATCTATCTCTATTGATATCTTTGATTGGCTTCCGCTAATTACTTTTATTATTCTCTTAAGATAAAGCTAAGGGGTGGCCTCCGGCCCTTGGTTGGCTTGAGATACCCATCACAGCCAAGTCCAAGTTCGGGTCATGACAAGATTGGTATCAGAGCACGGTTCAGGGTCGTTGGGTGTCCACAAAGCCGTGTCAAGTAGAATTCCTTTTATAGGTGTGTAGCGCACCAAACTTATAAGGGGGAGGCTACAAGGTATTTAGGAATGTTTCTCTTTCTTGTGTTCTATTTAGGGTTGTAGAGTCTAGTATTGTGAAATTTCTCTAATTCCTGGCTTACTCGCATTTCAAATCATGCCTCCCCAAATATCTGACAATCGTAGAAACTTTACTGGAACTTCTGTCCCACCTGAGAAAATATGAAGGGAACTCACCTTGTTTATTGAGTGCAGACCCGATCTAGGATCCCTGGTCCTGACTGTACTGCTTCACAAGGGGTTCCACCGAGTCCCTACTAGTCCTCTTTGGGCTTCTCAGGTTGGTGACACTTATTCTCAGTCACCGCAGGGCGATATCTCTAATATGGAGTTTCATCAGTCTATTCATATGCTTGGTCAACGGGTGCCATCACAGTCTTATCTAACTGATCATATTGGTCCTGCTGTTAATTTGAGGTTACTTGGGTTGGTTAGTTTATGAGGTTGAACCCCCAACATAGGGTTAGGCTTAAAGGTTTAGGAGGATACTCAGGGGTTTATTGATGAAATGGAGAAGATTTTCTTGATGATGCATGCTACTGATTTAGAGGGTGTGGAGTTGCTGCCTATCAGCTGAAAGATGTGGCTTATCAGTGGTATGAAGAGTGGGAAGCAATGAGGGGTGATAATGCTGAGCAGATAGTGTAGGATGACTTTTCAGTTGCTTTTCTTGATCACTTCTTTCCTCGGACGTTGAGGGAAGCTAAGGCTGAAGAGTTTGTGAACTTGAAGCAAGGTAATATGAATGTTAAGGAGTATACTCTGAAGTTCCATTAGTTGTCCCGTTATGTGCCTGAATTGGTGACTAGTATGAGGTCTCAAATGAGGAAGTTTGTTTTGGATCGTCCCGTGATTTGGTGTTAGAGTGTAAGGCTGCTATGTTGAATAATGCTATGGACATATCTACGTTGCTAGTTTATATGCAGCAGGTGAAGGATGAAAAGAAGAGACAAGTAGAGATGGGATAGGAGAGAAGAAGAGCAAGAAGTTTAGATATGCTGAGCAGGGTGCTAAGTAGGGGTGGGCATGGTATGGTATATTCTGAATACCATACCAAAACCAAAAAATTTTATACCGCAATATGGATGTTATGATATTTGTTATGATAGATGGTAGGAGTTTTAAATTATTATGGTATTTGGTGCGGTATTTAGTATTTATGCAATAAATAACGAAATACTGTATACCGCACCAAAGTTTTTTAATAATATATAAAACTCATATATATTATATTTAAGATTATTAAATATATTTATATGTCATCCATTAGCCAATTGAATATAAAAGTAACTTTTATTCAAAAATAATTTTTTTGGAAGCTTATTATTTAGGAGTACTATGCTTAAGTTTAGGTAATATTATTCAGAGTTTGCATCTTGGACTACTCAATCATTATTGAAATATTCTTTTTGTGTTATTAATTAACAAATAATAGTTGTTAGTTTGATATGTTTGAGACATTTTTAAAGTTTAAAGTTACAGTTTTTAATATGAATATATGTAAGTCGAAATCAAATAAAGTATGATTACCGAATTACCATACCGTAAAATACCGAAACCAAATTTAAAAATATCGAATCATACCGAACTAATTTGGTATGGTAATGGTATTGTTCTTTTAAATACCCAAAACCGAAGTTACCATACCGAAGTTTAAAATATCGTACCATACCGTAACATGCCAACCCCTAGTGCTAAGGGTGCTAATCAACAGAATAGTGGGAAAGATGGTAGGCGGTGTACTATGAAAAAGAATTAGGGAAATTCTTATTCGTCTAACAATGCTCCTTATCCTAAGCCTTCAGGTGGTCGTCGTTTCCAGGCTACAGTGGTCCCAAGGCATAAGGTGCCCAGTCTCATGATAGTAGAGCTCAGTCAGCCCCACCTTACCCTCCTTGTCATTTTTGTGGGTAGCTTTACCGTGTATATTGTGAGGGAAGAAATCTGTATTATAATTGTGGTCAGCTGGGTCATATGCAGTGAAATTTTTCTTCAACCAGGGTTGCCACTAAAGCAAATAAGGTCCCAGTTTCCACTTCTTTAGCCCCGATACCCCGCAAAATTTGATCATTTTAATTTTGACCCTCTCGCGTGCGTAATGTCAATTTTTGACTTGCATTATGTTTAGAGCTGTTAAAAGGGTATTTTGGGAAAGTTTTGGATTTTTTGTAGGGGGTTCGAGGTCATTTTAGGATCCCGAGGTAGTAAGCCTCTACGATAAGAGTGTGCCACGGAGGTTAACCTCCGCAATAAGGGTGTGGAACGAAGGCTAAACTATGTGATAAGGGCGTGCCAAGCCGCTATAATAAATTCGTCCAATTTTTATTTTTTTCATTTGGGGTGAGGGGCTTTTGGTCTTTTTACCCTTTGCATAACATATAAACATAAAATAACCCTTTTTCCTTTAGTTTTAAAATATCAAACACCATAGTTTTTTTCTCTAACTCTAAACCCAAGAAAGTTCAAGGATTTTACAAGGAATTCACCATCCAAGCTCCAAACATCGATTTCTCTTCAAATTTCTTTATGTTTCAGGCATGTTTCTCTTTTCTTTAACTTTAATTTTACATTGTGGCATTAATTTATTGAATATGCATGTGATTTGAATTGAAGGGATTGAAATTGGGTTGAGAGCTTTTGGTTGTTTTTACTTGAATTACTTGTCTCACGTTCTAAATCGATTATTCATGCTTTAACTGATGATTTTTGGGACTGAATTACTTGTCCCGTGTTTTGAATTGATTATTCATGATTTAATGGATGATTTTTGGGACTGAATTGATGCATTATTTTAATGGTAGGAATGGGGGACACGGGTTTCCCAAAATTAATAAAATTTTTGGCTTGATATTGGCATTAACCTCAACCCATTTTGTAAATTTGGTTTTGAATATGAATAATTGCAAGATTTAACTTATCTTTTGAACCTATTTCACTGCATTATATGATAAATTGATCGATATGATTTTTGGATAGCCTTGGCAGTCATGGCTTGGATTTTAAATGGTAACTTGGGAGTCAATTTGGTTATATGGATTGGTTTGTCATAAGTATATTAGCTTGCAAGCATATTGGTATGACGATACCAAGTTGGTGAACGTCTTAATAAATGACTCCTGGGTTAATGCTTGGTTATGTGCAAATTGTTTCAATTTGTTCTAAAAGGAAATTGTGTAGCTAACCGTGAAGGTGTAGGCCCCGAAAATGGGGGGCGCACGCGCGCGCACGCACATACACACACACACACACACACACTATATATATATATATATATATATATTGGGGAGGGCTATAGCCTTAATGTCTTTAGCCTTTCCTTGGTTTTTCCTCAATTCGTGCGGCTAATGCACTGAGGCCTTTTCGACAAGGGAGGTGGACCTATATATCCCATGAGTGCATTTAGGACAGAGCGAGTTACACAGTTCAGGTTAATATTTTGAACTATCATGTTAATTGACCCTTGTTCCTATCCCGGCATCCTATATATATGTATAAATATTGTGCATTGTGGTTTATGATTGGATTTTTGGTAATTGCATTATTTTATCCCTAGTCCCTGAGTTACATGCCAGTGCTCACCCCACTGACCGTCCCTAGACGCTGCATCATTTCATGATGTAGGGTACGAGGATTTTTCAGTTGCTTCTGTGCAGCATTAGTTGATTCGGTACTCCTGTGGATCTACATGAAGTGGTGAGCCTCCGTCTTTCGAAAGACTTGGCATTTCACTTGTTTTCTTTATTTCTTAGTTTCTTTTTTTAGGGATTGTTTTTCATCATAGTCGGGGGCATGTCCCGACTTAGAAGGTATTCTTGGATTAGAGGCTTTCGTGGACAGTAGTGGGATGTTTTGGTCATTGTGTTGACTCTTAGAATTTGATTAGACTTACTATATTTATTGATATCTTTGGTTGGCTTCGGCTAATTACTTTTATTGTGCTCTTGAGGTAAGGCTAAGGAGATGATCTCCGACTCTTGGTGAGCTTGAGATTCCCGTCACAGTCAGGCCCAGTTCAGGTTGTGACACTTCATCAAGTAAACACATTTAGATTTTTGTAATAGCCAACATCAAACTCTATTAGCATTCCTTTTAGCTTGGTAGTGTAACAAAGCAAGCTAATCAGTTTTATTTCATGTCTGACTATTTATTTCAATCAAAGATCAACGTCAGTTGACAAGATTCAAACAGATTGGTGTCCCAAATAAGATTCAAACAGATTGGTATCCAAACTTATCACTCAGACTTGTAGAGGACTAAATCATTTATAGCAACACAAGTTTAGAGGATTCAACATGTATAAGTTTATGGCAATATAGATGGATGCTTTCCACAGAATGCTTAAGGCATTCAAGCTTTCCAACTACTTAAAAACAATGCAAAATTTAAAGCTACACAGAACAACAATATATTGAATGAACATTTTAATGAACTAACCTGTGACAAGTAGATTAAATATAAGAAAGCCAGAAGCCAACAAATTTTAGTTGGTGGCTCTTGGGGCTCTTCTGGTATACGATGTGATAAAATCCACTGAGAGTAATCGTTAATATATAAGAAAGATATACTTACCCTCTTAGTGCAATATCTCTAATATTGAGAAAGCTTCAATGGCAACACATGCTACAATTTCTGTAGACATCATGAATTTGACAACATTAAGATCCAATACTTTTGAGTTCTAGAAACGAAAATACGATATCAAATTATAAGCTCCAGAGTACATATAACAAGTAAACAGATCTTACGTATGACAATTATTGTTTCGTACATCACATAAATAGGGACCAATCATATCTATGACCTACAATATTACAGGATATCAATAATATTTGTGGAGATTGGAATTCAAATATAACTTGAAACAATAATAATGTACCTCAATTACATAAAGAGATCATGTACCATAATCAAAGGAATTGTCATTCTGGAAAAACTTTTTTTGGCGACAGATAATCTTTTTTGAAAAACAATTCTACTCAAACTAATTAAATTGCCTATAAGATTTTTTCTACTGAATCTAAGCAATAACCTAAAAATAACAGGACAACTCAATTCTACGACCACAAAAGAAATAGAACGGATTTGCACATGCATCACAAATGAGATAATTAGTTGGGGTAGCATCTAGTAGTGAAATGAAAGAATCAACTATAAAATGAAAAAAATGAACACAATGGCCATTATGGACTGCACTAGCGTACAAATAGTGTATGCTCCTTAATTTGCCCAAATTTGATATTAAAATTTTCTCATCACTAGAAAGAACATCAAAATCAAATAAAGAAAGAGCATTGATAATAGACGTATACATCCAATCACCAACAACATTTAATTAGCGATGTAGGAGATACAAAATATTTTATCTCTTCTTCTCACATCCTTTTCTGCAAATGAAGTAAGGAAGATTGAATCTGAGACCTCCTTTATTCATGGTTGGACCATGCTCCTTTGAGGTAGCTCAGGATTAAACCGCCAAAACAGATTTTTGTATAACTTATCCCAATTCACAGTTGAGCAGTCACACCAAAAGTGATTCACTCTCCACTAAGGAGATGATACAACCACAGGAAAACTATAGTACAAAAGCTAGCTATTAAGGTTATATAAGCCCCACATTAGCTCCCCATTTAACCAACGAACTTTTTTGCAATAGGATCATAACAAAAAAGCTCAATGATAAAGAATTTCTCTAGGATTAATTTGTCTCTTCAAGGAAAGGCAAGGCTTCTATTGATTCTTTTCTTTATGTAAACCCCACGACGACAGATCTATTTAAAATCCATGCCGATGAAATGATGGACTCATATAGTTCTAAGTATTATAATTATAGACGGAATACATATACAACCTCTGAACTATTTCACTTTTCCCATATAGGCACCTCAATTAAGTCAGGTACATATTGAACCCTTTACTCCTTCGCAAATGGATTCAATTGAGCCCAATTTGCTGACGTGGCAAAAAATATGAATTGCGTGTAATACACACGCTGATATGTGGCAAAGTGACGAATTAAATAACGACATATGGCATTTTAATTTAAAATAATTATAAAAATAATTTTTTAATAAAATTAAATCTAAATTAAAAATAAATAAACTAATTAACCCCCCCTCCAGCCCTTCTCTTCCAAACACCCCTACCCCTTCAACGATTGAACACCTCTTAGCCCCCTTGCCCATCCCCGCAACCCTTCTCTTCCAAATACCCCTCCCCCTTCGTCGATTGAACCCCCCTAGCCCCCTTCCCCACCCCCAGCAGCCTTTGCTTCCAAACAACCCCCTTCGTCAATTAACCCCCCAAGCCCCCTTCGCGGATTGAACAGGAAAGTTAAAAAAAAAAAATTGTATCTTATTAAGGAAAACTGATGGTTATTTTTTTTCTATTTCTTCAATGTGTTTTTTAAAGAAGTCATTAATGGAAAAGAAGATACCGAGAGGTCATTAATTATGGTTTCTCACTCAATTTATATATGAATGATTTTTAAAGAAGCCATTAATGGTGAAGAAGATATGGAGAAGAAGATGATGCCTATTTCCTTTTTTTTAATTTCTTTATAATGTATTTTTTTAATTGGTTGGGGGTTTTTATGTTTAATTTTGTTGATTAATTATGCTTTATCACTCAACTTATATGTGAATGATTTTTGAAGAAGCCATTGAGGGAGAGAAGATATGGAGAAGAAGATGATGGTTGTTTTCTTCTTTTTTTAAAAAAATTCTTTAGTGTATTTTTTTTAATTGGTTGGAATTGCTTATGTTTAATTTTTTTAATTAAAAATAGTTTCTCACTCTCCTTAAGGAGAGTGCATTACACATGCCATGTCATGTCAGCGTCACATCAGTAATTGGGCTCAATTGACATATTTTGTGAAGGAGCCTAGGATCCAATAAGTAGATGATTTAATTGAAGTGTCTATGCACAAAAAGTAAAATAGTTAAGGGCCTGTATATGTATTTAGTCATAATTATATATACCAAAACAACAAATACATACATCAATAAAGTAAATCAATGTATAACAAAATAGAAAAAATTGTAAGGCCTTTTGCCTAAAGGTGCGGAGAACGAAAAATAATAGATAGAAAGAAATGAAGAAAGAACTTAACACTCTATTTACTACTGAAATTGGGGATTTGCGTGGACGAAATTGTGTCCCTAAAATTATTACTATAGTGTGCAAAGTAGGTCAATAAAGGAGTACTTATTAAAATGAGTCTTATTATGTATATAAAACTACTCCAAGTATTTACTTTAATAATTCTGCAATTATTAATACTTTAAAATAAAGATAATAAATAAGAAACAAAATATATAAGCAAGTGCATTGAATCACAAGAAGTAAAAGATCTCGAAAAGAGAAGTAAAGAATTAAAATATAAATAAAGTAAAATAAAAATAAATCTTTAAACAAAATAAAAAAGAGCTAAAATATTAGAAATAAAAAATATATTAAAATAATAACAAATTAAAATAAAAATGAAAAACAGTGTAATTATTCTTACACCATATTCGCTGCTTATCAAGTAATTAATTATCTCGCTAAATAAATTGATCAAATAATGTAATTATACCCGATTACACTCAAATCAAATTTCTAAGTATCTCATTTGTCAAGAAAGTAAAAAATGTTATATTTATAGTAGCGTATTTGTTTTATCCATACTATAAGTGAAAATTCTTTTGCTATAACTTTGATTTAAAAAGAGATAGAAATAGTAATTAAAGACCACCAATAATGGAGTGTGAACTCTCAATAATAATAATGTTTCAAATTTAATTAGTACTTTGATATATTAAATTTAACTTAATAATTTTTTGTATGTCGATCGTGCATCAAACAAATATGTATACTAATTATAAAGGAAAGAAAAAGAAAATTAGATTTGATGCTTCGCATCAGGTATGATGAACAATTATATTTAATTTAGTACTCTGAATTGGGATCGAGTCACCTAGTGGCTCAGCATATTGGATCAATTAAAATTGGAGGTCTAAATTAGGTCAATTTGACTCGAAATATGACTAAATTTGACATATATAATATTTTAGGTAAAAAAAAGTGGCCATATAGTAAGTGAATTGATTGGAAAAAACATCGAATTGAATTAAACTTGAATTGCTATATAATTAATAAATATGAATATATATATATATATATATATATATATATATAAAAGAGTGTGTATATATAAACTAAATAGGATATCTATTTAATAATAAAGATGAATATAATAATTAAATTTAATATCTTTTGAGTATGTAAAGATGAAAATTTTATTTATTAAACATATTTTACACACAAAAAATTCTCAAAGCCAATCGAGATTTATCTACAAACTGTAAACTACCACAAAATAACAAACTAATAGAGATATTACGATAATACAATTAAATCAAACATTTACCTAAAAAAATTTCAAAGCCGACCTACATTCATCTAGCATCTGTAAATTAAAATAAAACAATAACATAATAAGATATCAAAACAATACAATTAAACCTAACCTTTACTTAAGAAATTCTTCAAAGCCAACTGACATTCATCTACGACCTGTAAACTATAAAAAGCAATATAATAGTGATCACAAAGCTTCGATTTTGATCCAACTAATTATTGTCTGAGCAAAAATTTTGACCCTAAAAAATGATTTTGAAAGAATTCAACATATATATATATATATGCAAGATTTTTTACGTGGCTAAAATAACTTTATAGAGAAAATTAAGACAAAATAGTGATTGTTACTAATTGTTTATACTATTAGTTACAAAAAATAGTGTCACAAATAATGTACAATAAATGACTAAATTTTACATCATTTCACTACAAATTTTATTATGTCACTGATTTGATTACATACTATAGTGACGAAATAATTTCATATCTAAACTTACCCTAATTAAAGACATGATAGTTTGTCACAAATTGACAACAAAATTAGCGATGAAATTGATCATCGCCAATATTCTGAAAATTCGCGACTAAAATAACCTAATACTTGGAGGCGATTTATTTTTTGATAGGAATGTTTTGTAGAAAAAATATTTGCTACGAAATTTATTTTTGTCACTAAAGTATGTAAGTCATGAATTTGAGGTTTGTCACAAATTGTCAATAAATTTAGTGACGAAAATGATTGTCATTAATAGTCTTTAACTCGTGGTTAAAATTACCTGATAATTGGCGCCAATTCATTTTTTTGGTGGGAAAGTTTTGAAGAAAAAACATTTGCTACAAAATTTATTTATCGTCATTAAAAATATGTGACTCAGGCATTTGAGGATGAAATATAAATTTTGTCACAAAAAATACATAATTAATGATAAATTTTTTAATGTAGCTAAATTTTTTGTGGCTAAATATCACATTTGTTATAGTGATTGCGATGGAAGAAATATAGAAGGAAGTGAATCTTTGGGAATTATCACGTGTGGAAGGGGTTAGAAATTGAAAGGTTAGCTCAAGTAAACCGAAGAGATATCCTTGTGAGATCCAATTTACATGAGGAGATAGCTAAAGCAGTAGAAGAATGAGTGTTGACATTTGATCGCAAGCCAATAGTTATCAAATCTTGGGCGCCGGACGTTGAAGTCACAAAAGAAAAAGTCATTAGTTTGCCAGCGTGGTTCAAGTGCCAGGGGTGAATATCAATGTAATACCCCGTACTTTTCTTAACTTAGTTCAGGTCCTAGTTGCATGTATAAGAGGCTTAAAGCCTGAAAATTTTCACCAAGTGTTGGGGACTTAGTCATTTTTTTGACCTCTTACCTTTGAGGATTTTTTTAAACCAGTCTTCCCAATCCCAAGATGTTGATTTTTGAGTTAATTCATGTTCACGGGTGTAAAGAGCATGTCTCGGAGAAGTTTTGAATTTTTTGAATGAGCATTGTCATTCAATTAGTATCATGATCAGTTGTTTGCTCAGTTAAGCTTAGTTCAGCCAAGTAATTAGTGTCATTCAATTGGGAATAGGATTTAACACCGAGCGAACTCAAGGATGGGGGCTCACCTGCCAGTAGAGGGTGTGATCTTTAGTAGCAGTCCCTTAGTTCCAGAACTACGTGGCCAACGTAGATTAGAGATATCAACCTGTTAGTTGAGGGTAACACATATCTCATTAGAGCACCTACCAGATGAGGGTAACTCATTAGATCCACACAACCCGTGTTAGTACCCGTGGCACGATACTGAGACCTTTCCAACTGAGGTTACAGGTTGGACCTCGATTAGCTCAAATTGGGGCATGTGGATTAGATGATACCTCCAAAAATCTCAGTTCAGTATTCAGTATAGAATTCAGTTCAGTCTTTCTTGACCATAGCATATATTTCATCAGTTATTCAGTTACTAGATTTCAGTATATCATTTTACAGACTATTTCAGTATCATGTTATATGTTTGGTCATGTATTCTCAAATTTTACAGCTTTCACACATTTATGCATTAGTTATCTCATACTATACAGTCAGTCATTATTTCATGCACATTAACCTATGCATTTCAGCCTAACCTCATCTCATATACTAGTATATTCAAAGTATTGACTGCATACTTTTGTTCCACTATGATGTCTTATATCATAGGTTCGGACGCTCAGTTTCCTGACCACACTTAGATAGTTCCGCTTATCAGCAACAGTAGTTGTGGTAAGTCCTCATATGTCGAAGACCTATTATGTTATTTCAGTGCTTTTGCATTTCTTTTCAGTGAGTTCAGTTTGTAGTTAGTTGGGGCCTACCCCATCAACTCTTCAGTCATTTAGAGGCTTTTAGATATTTTCAGTCATTCGGACAGTTAGTCAGTTTATCAGTTGTTTGATAGTTATTTTCAATATGTCATCAGACGTACAGACTTATGATTTAAATCGTATTTCCAGTATTTAAACCTTATGGCTTTATTCAGTTGTTTTCGCATATTTTTATTTTCAGTATATTATTCAGTGTTCATAGCAGGTACCATCCCATTGGTTAGCTTGTGGTCACTTGTGATCGTAAGCACCGTTATCGCAACTAGGGGGTAGCCTCGGGTCGTGACAATCAAATACTAGGGAAAAGGAGCACTGACCAAAATATTAGGTTTGGTTGGGATACCACTAAAAGCTGATAGGGCTATGCCAAACAAGGAACGTATGACATATGCTAGAGCTCAAGTGGAATTACCCATGGACAAAGTTTACCCAACAAGGGTAATGTTCGAAAATGATTAAGGTTATATTATTGAACAACGGGTAGAGTATGGGTGGAAACCCACCATATGTACACACTATAAAAACTTTGGAAATAAATTTAGTCAATATACAATGCAATTGAAGGAAGAAAAGGAGAAAAATAGTGGGTGGAAGGGAAAAACAGTAGGAAGAAAGTACAGAGATACGAAATGTAGCATCATCATAGGGCAATCAAAGGACGCTCGATGAAAATAAGGAATCAAGGAAGAGCAATCCAAGAGTTTCTCATTCTTTAGGTACACTTTTGGCCACAAGAAATGCATTAGAAATGTTGGATATGATTTCTCTCAGGAGATAGAAAGTAATCAAACAAAAAAGTTGTAATACCCCATACTTCTACCTAGCTTAAAATCATCCCAAAAATATTAAAGACTTGTTTTAAAGTATGAATCCACTTTTATACACATGAAATTTTCAAGATTTTGACTTTTTGTTGTGTGAGAAATTGAATAAGCTTTTCATCGATACCAAATTCGCCTAAATCTGGTATTGGGGTAAAAAGCTATCACCTAAATACAGAAATCAGTCTGAACTGCCCAGGTGCGAATCTTCCTGACCCTGATACATAGGTTTTTAAGTTAATTCATGTTCAGGTTAATTCATGTTCAGGGGTGTAAAGAGAATGTCTTAGGGAAGTTTCAGATTTTTTGGACGAAGATTGGGTCGTGTTTGGATTTCGATTCCAGCAACTCACTGTTATAGTGGTGCGTCACAGTGGCTATAGCGATGAGGCACCCATCGTACCGTAGTCTCTCTTCAATCCATGTTCCAATTATGAATTTAAATATCTGAAGGGTAATTATGTCTTTTCCCCTCAATCTAATTTGTAAAAACACAAATTAAAAGTCGGTTGGGGCATTATATGCCCATTTCCCCTAATTTCCTCTAAAAAACAAACCCTAATCATTCCCTTAAGTTTATCAATTTCATTCCTTTCTCTCCAAGGAAACCAAGAAATCAAGTTACCAAATCCAAGAACCTTCAAAGAATCTTAAAGATTTGTGTTTCTCTTTCAAGATTAACGATTCAAGGTATGTGTGATGCTCATACATGGGCCCTTTTCACCCGCGGAGTCCAAGAATCTTCTTTTTATATCATATTATAAGTTTTTACCTTTTTATGATGTATTATCTCCATGAAATTGCTATGGATTTTGATTACAAGTTATGTTTCAAGTGGTTTTCGATGGAATGAGCCCTTATATGATTTGGATGATGAAATTTTCTATGTTAAATCCCTAATTAATGGTTTTAGTATTGTAACTATGTTTTCAATCACATGTTTTACCCATTTTCATGCTAAAATTCATGACTCTCATGTGTTTGATGAAATATCCAAATATTGGGTTTTGAGAAATGATCCTTTATATAGGTTTTAAGGCTTTACATGTCCTTATTGATATTTTTATTTAGTGCTGAAGGGTTATGAACATCCGATACTTAGCCGTTTACATGATTTCCGAATCTTCAATATGATTTTAGATAAATCATGAGCGTTTTCATTTGGTTGGTTATCATGATCTGTTGTTTGTTCAATTAAGCTTAGTTTAGTCCAGTAATTCAGTGTCATTCAGTTGGGAGTACGATTTAGCATCGAGTGAACCTAGGGATGGAGGCTCACCTACCAGTAGAGGGTGTGACCTTTAGTAGTAATCCCTAAGTTACAAAACTACATAGCCAGCAAAGGTTAGAGATATCAACCTGCCAGTTGAGGTTTGATAAAGTGTTTACCTGCCAGTTGAGGATAACACATATCTCATTAGACCACCTTCCATTTGAGGGTGACTCATTAGTCCTTTAGGACATTAGTTTAGTGGATCCACACAATTATTGTTAGTACCCATGGCACGATATGGACACCCTTCAAACTGGGGTTATAGGTTGGATCCCGATTAGCTCATATTGAGGCATGTCGGTTAGATGATACTTCCCGTAGTCCTAGTTCAGTATTCACTATAGAATTCAGTTCAGGTTTGCTTGACTATATCATATAGTTCATCAATTATTCAATTACCAGATTCTTGTATTTCAGTTTATAGACTATTTCAGTATCATGTTATATTCTTGGTCATGTATTCTCAGATTTTACAGCTTTCACGCATATTATGCATTAGTTATCTCATGTTATTCAGTCAGTCATTATCTTATGCTATTCAGTCAGTCAGTATTTCATGCACATGAACTTATGCATTTTAGCCTAACCTCATCTCATATACTAGTATATTCAAAGTACTGACTGCATACTTTCTTCGTGCTATGATATCTTATCCCATAGGTTCGGATGCTGAATTTCCTAACCACACTTAGACCGTTTAGCTTATCAGTAGTAGCAGTTATGGTGAGTCCTCATATGTCGTAGACCTGTTATGTTATTTTAGTATTTTTGCATTTCCTTTTAGTAGTTTAGTTTGGAGTTAGTTGGGGCCTGTCCCATCAATTCTTCAGTCAGTTTAGAGGCTTTCAGACATGCAGTCAGTCAGTTAGGTAGTCAGTCAATTTTATCAGATGTTTTTAGTAATTCAAACAGGTTTTGATACGTATTTTAGTATCCAATTTTACATTATCCTATCAATATTTAAACTTTATAGCATTGACAGTTTACTTTCGCACATATGTATTTTATTACTTTATTCAATGCTCATAGAAGGTACCAACTCATGGGTTAACTTATGGTCACTTATGGTCATAAGTACTATTGTGGGTAGCCTAAGGTCGTGACAAAACTTGATATTAGAGCCTAAGGTTTTGCAATGTCCTTGGGAGTTTGTAAGAAGTGTAGAGTAGAGTCTTGTGCATGTATGTGAAGCGCGCCACATTCATGGACAAGAGGATACAAAACGTTTTAGGAAAATTTTCCCTTCTTACAGTATTCATGTCGTGCGAGTGAGAATAATCTCTATTTAAAATCTCTTTCTAATCTATCCTTTATTCCATTATAGAAAAATGCCTCCCAAAAAGAATAACAAAAGAAGGAATAGGTACCAGCCCACACATTCGCCTGTTCAGGAAGATCCCCGGAATGAGCACGACTCTCATGCCTAGTTCAGAGTTGTATTCACTACCTTATCTCACTCAGTAACTGCTCAGAACAATCAGCAGGCTATTGCCCCAGCTAATCCAGTGGCAAATATAGCTGCAACCAGGATTCAAGACACTACCCAAATGAAACATTCTTTATTTTTGAGATCCAAGTATTGGGAGGATCTGCGAGAGTTTCTTGATATGGATCAGAAGGTGACTGATATCATGGGTGTCATTTCGAGTGAGAGTGCAGAGTTAGCTGCATACCAGTTGCAGAATGTAACTCATACTTGGTATAAGTAGTGGAAAAGCTATAGGGGTGATGAGGTAGGGCCAATTTTATGGGAAGTGCTTGCCACGATAGGAGAATCTTAGTAGCTTAGTTGGTTAGTTACCTGAAGTTCCACCTTTTTGGTGAGGGTTCGATTCCCCACATTGTAATCTCCTCCCCAATTCCCCTTTTCCTACCCCTAATTTAAAAAAAAAGTTTGCCACGATATTTTTAGATAGGTTATTTACTTTAGAGTTGAGGGAAGCTAAGATGTAGGAGTTCATTAATTTGAAGTAGGGTAGTATGAGTTTGAAGGAGTATTCGCTTAAGTTTACTCAGTTGGCGAGGTATACTCCTAATGTAGTTATAGATAATAGGTATAGAATGAGTAAGTTCATGTCTGGTATATCTGATAGTGTGGTCAAGAAGAGTAGAACTGCTATGTTGATTACAAATATGGACATATCTAGGCTTATGGTCCATGTTCAACAGATTGAGGAGCAGAAGCTTTGATGATAGGCGGATTTACACGCCTATATCAATATATTTTGCCCATATTTAGCCTAGTTTTGAGAACAAATTATATATTTCATGCACTTTTAGTCCTTTTTCCTGTAAATGAGCTAACGAACATGATTAGTAAAGTTTCAGGTATAAATGATGCAAAATTCAGCATTTTATGGCTTACTTGATGCAAAAGAAAGCTCACGAAGAAAGGAAAAGGAGTGTACACGCCTAAGGACCAAAACTGCTGCATGGAAAATCTGTCCCGGGCTAAAACAGCATTTCTGAAGACTTTGGGGACTTACAGACACATAGCTGGATTTTGACAAAGATACATTAACCTAGTACAATTAGGTTATGTATTTCATTAGTTTATTTGGATTATGACAATGTTACCTTAACCTAGTACATTTGGGTTAAGTGTTCCATAGGCCTAGTAGGATTTGGTTATTTATTTCATTAGCATAGTAGGAGTAGGATAGGAGTATTATAAATACCCTATCATACTAGAGATTTTTATTCATCTTTCTATTCTTTACATAATTCAACAATTAATTTTCTTCCATCCCTCTCATCTTCCACTACAAACACTTCTAATCTACTCTTCTAGTCTTAAAATCCACAACAAGAGAATCGTTACTTTTGCTAAGGAATTCACGCCTCACGCCTACCACTTGTGCTACACGAAAATCATCAATCTTGTGGTATAATAACAACAATGCAAATTGTGATTTCCTTCGCATTCATGGGTAACTAAACTTCTCTGTTGGGGTTATGGAAGCCGAATGAGTTACTATCTATTGTTGTGAGTTTGTGAGTTCGAGACACGTATATTGTTTATATCATTATTCTCTTCATCTTAATCCACATTCTTTGCGGTTGCAAACGCAAGAATATGCCAGTCTAACATTTAACTTGTTCGAGAGAAAGGTTATTTGTCTGGAAAAGAGATAATGTCAAGGTAGTAGGACACCCTTTCCTATTAAAAAGCTAGTGCCATAACTGGACTAACCTCTTGGAGAATTCGTACCGTTAGACACGCTTTAAGCTCGAGAGAGTTAAAGTGAAATAGTCCTTGTTTAGGTCGAGAGACGCTTGGATTTACCATCGACTACAATTCTCTATAAGCAATTGCATGTCAGAATTCTACACACTCATAGCCAATAGAGACGTATACCTCAGAAGGTGGACATAACCCCAACGCTTCAATTCTCATTGTTTACAACCAACGTAACAATCTCTCTCTTTTTACTTTATTATTTTCAGCCTTTGTTTACATTACTTGCAAGACAAGAATCCCCCCTTTTTACGAGACTTGCACCAAAAGTTTAGTAATTTTACTTACTTGTTGGCCAAGCTATTCCCTGTGGGATCGATACCCAACCCAGGTTGGGTTCTATATTTGCTAACGACCGTTTTACACTCCTACGAGAGCTGTAGATTGAGCGTTATCGAAAATTGGCGCCGTTGCCGGGGAATACGAGTGTCAATCAAGTTCGTGATAATTACTAGACCCTTTGGTCAAAGATTCTCGTACTTTTACGTTTAGTTTTTGTTTTTTTTATTGCAGGTTTTTACTTTAGTGCATGCCCCATACTAGAAATTCTGGTCAACCGTTATTACCAATCAATCCTAAACCACAACGAATTAGAAGAATGGAAGCACAAGCTGAAATCGACAGGATGGCTGCTCAACACGAGCAAGCAAGATTAGCTGCTCTTGCCGCTGCTCAAGTCCAACAACAAAACATTGATAATCCTAGGCGAGCAACAAATCCTGACGATGAAGATTTAGGTGATGACGAGTTGATAAACCCAAGGCATGTTGCTGAAACTACAACACCTGCCAACAGAAGAGGTCGACAAGCTCGGTATAGGTATGATCGCCAACCTTTGCAGCCATCTTTCGATGATGATGATGATGATCTTGATGGTGCCGGAGCCACTGGAGCTATAATTCCACCACCATTAGCGCCCGGAGCCAAGTTCAACATCACAAGCACCATGATTCAGTTATTGCAACTCAAGGGATTATTTGGTGGACTAGTAGGCGACGATCCGAATATGCATCTCATCAACTTTATTTCTACATGCAAGTCTTTTGACAATCCTGGTGTTGGTCAGAATGCTATTCGATTACGTCTATTTCCATTGTCTCTGTCTGGGGAGGCAACACTATGGTTGAATGGGTTGACTCCTGATTCAATTACAAATTAGAGGTAATTGAGAGACGCTTTCCTAGAAAGATTCTTTCCACCATCCAAAAGAGCACAATTGAAAGATGAAATCAGCAACTTCCGCCAGCTTCCCACTGAAGCTATTCATGAAACATGGGAGAGGTTCAAGACAAAGCTAGCGAGATGCCCAAACCATCACATGACTAATGTCCACCTAATGGAGATCTTGTATAGAGCCTTGAATTCAATAACTAAACCAGTGGTGGATAATGCAGCTGGAGGTTCTTTCATGGACCTCACCTTTGGTCAAGCAAGCAATATGCTAGATCGCATGACGAAACAAAGTAGAGCTTGGCATACCAGGGATTTTGAGGTAGCAAGCCCCACTTTATCTATTGGCATGACTGCAGACCAAAGAAGAAGAGAAGAAGAACGTGATCAAGACATGGCGCACATGAAAACACAAATGGATCTTCTGACAAAGCCTTTATTATCAGGGAAGATCGAAAAAGTTAAGGCCGTGGTAACACATGGAAGAGACGAATCTGACTCTGAAGAAGAAGCTAACTACTTGAACAATCAGGGGGGTTTCCGCGGGAATGCCCAAGGAAACCAAGGTCGGAACTATTATGATAAATCTGGAAGCAAAGACCAAGGTAGTTGGAAGAAAAACAATGAAAAGAGTGGTTTGTACGTTCCCCCTGGTAGACGTGATACCACCACATCTAATTCTGAAAGTATGGAAGACATGATGGCTAAGTTATTGAAAGGAGTGGAAGCAACGAGCGCGGGAGTTATGGAAGTGATTAATGATTTGTCCTCCATGAAGCAATTAGTTGATTCCCATTCCACTTCTATCAAGCAAATAGAGCAGCAATTGAGCCAACTTTCAGCAGCATTCAATCAAAGAAAGGCTGGCACCTTACCGAGCGATACTGTGAAAAACCCAAAGAATGATGGGTCATGCATGGCCATCACTACCATAAGTGGTAAGGTGCTGGAAACTTCAGCAAAAGACAAGCAAGTGGTTGACGAAGTTGCGGACAAGGATAACAACGCGAAACGTGAGGAGTCCGCGGATGACGTTACTAACGTCACTCCCAACGATGTGCAAACTGAAAAAGTGGAAAAACAGAAGCAAGAGGAGAAGAAAGACACAGAGAGAACACTTCCATACCCACCACCACCTTTTCCCCAAAGATTGAAGAAGGTGGCGGAAGACACTAAGTTCAACAAATTTATGACTATGTTGAAGCAGCTGACCATCAATGTTCCATTAGTGGAGGCACTTGAACAAATGCCTGGGTATGCAAAGTTTATGAAAGATCTTTTGACAAAGAAGAGGGCAGCAAGTTATGAGCTGAAGGATGATGTACATCATTGTAGTGCAATTGCTACCCGATCGATAGTTCAGAAGAAAGCCGACCCCGGAGCTTTCACTATTCCTTACACCGTCGGATCTTTGAACTTTGCCAAAGCACTATGTGACTTAAGAGCCAGCATCAAATTGATGCCATTATCGATCTACAAGAAGTTGGGGTTAGGAGATCCTACACCAACTAATATGAGGCTTGTCATGGCAGATAGGTCGGAAAAATGACCTGTTGGTATTCTATGTGACGTATTGGTAAAGGTTTCTTCATTCATCTTTCCGGCAGACTTTGTTATTTTGGATTATGAAGCAGACTCAGAAGTTCCCATAATCTTGGGGCGCCCTTTCCTTGCTACAGGAAGCGTGCTCATTGATTTAAGGGCTAATGAACTTTCATTCCGAATAAATGACGAAGTGGTTCATTTTGATGTTTGCAAATCAATGAAGCAACCCAAAGATCCGAGTGTATTTTCTGTGCCTGATGTTGTCTTTGATGATGAGAAAGAACGACTTGAAGAAGAGCAAATTCTTGATGATCCTTTTGAGGTTTTGCTCATGAAAGGAGAGAATGAGGATGCTGAAATTTCTAAAGAAGCTATTTGTGCTCTATCAGGATTAGGGACATATCGCTATACTCCCAAGAAGCTGGATCTTGATCTCAAGAATCGACCCACACCACCAGCTAAGCCATCTATTGAAGAACCACCCACACTAGAATTGAAGGAGCTGCCAAGCCATTTGAAGTACGCATTCTTAGGAAGCGGAAACACTCTTCCAGTCATAGTGGCAGCCGATTTGGGTGAGCAACAAGTTGCAGCTCTTATTGCAATCTTACGCAAGCATATTAGAGCCATTGGATGGACCATTGCGGATATTATTGGTATTCCACCTGGGATTTGCACACATAAAATTCAGCTTCAAGAAAAGTGCACACCCACCATTGAACATCAAAGGCGTTTAAACCCACCTATGCAAGAAGTGGTGAAGAAGGAGATTATCAAGTGGTTAGACGCAGGAGTTGTATATCCTATCTCTGATAGCACATGGGTAAGTCCTGTACAATGTGTTCCTAAGAAAGGAGGTATGACGGTGGTCTCAAATGTAAAGAATGAGCTTATTCCACTCAGGCCCGTTACTGGATGGAGAGTATGCATGGACTACCGCAAGCTGAATTCTTGGACGCTCAAAGATCACTTTCCCATGCCATTTATGGACCAAATGCTAGATCGATTAGCGGGAAAAGGATGGTTTTGCTTCTTGGATGGTTATTCAGGTTATAATCAGATTTGTATTGCTCCCGAAGACCAAGAAAAGACAACGTTTACATGCCCATATGGTACGTTTGGCTTCAAACGTATGCCATTCGGGTTATGTAACGCACCAGCCACCTTTCAACGTTGTATGATGTCTATTTTCTCTGATATGGTTGAAGACACTTTGGAGGTATTTATGGATGACATTTCAGTTGTTGGTGAGTCTTTTGAAGCGTGTTTGGCAAAATTGAGCATAGCATTACAAAGATGTGCAGAGTTCAACCTTGTGCTGAATTGGGAGAAGTGCCACTTCATGGTAAAAGAAGGAATCGTTCTTGGGCACAAGATCTCTAAAAAAGGAATAGAGGTTGATCGAGCAAAAATAGAGGTAATTGAGAAGCTACCGCCTCCAATTTCGGTGAAGGGAGTTCGTAGTTTTCTTGGCCATGCTGGGTTCTATCGTAGATTCATCAAAGACTTTTCCAAAATTTCTAGTCCATTGTGCAAACTATTAGAGAAAGATGCGACGTTTGACTTTAATGACGATTGCTTAAAGGCATTCGAATGCCTTAAAGGAAAACTCATTGAAGCCCCTATCATGGTAGCACCAGATTGGACGCTCCCGTTCGAAGTCATGTGTGATGTTAGTGGTGTAGCCGTTGGTGCTGTTCTTGGACAGAGAAAGGAGAAACTATTTCATCCTATCTATTATGCGAGTAAGGTCCTAACTGAAGCCCAAAGGAACTACACTGTTACTGAACAAGAGCTCCTAGCGGTTGTGTATGCGTTTGAGAAGTTTCATGCCTACCTATTGGGTACTAAGGTGATCGTCCATACAGACCATGCAGCTCTTAGGTATCTAATGACAAAGAAGGATGCAAAACCAAGGTTGATTCGATGGGTATTGCTGTTGCAAGAGTTTGATTTTGAGGTCAAAGATAGAAGAGGTTGCGAGAACTAAGTGGCTGATCACCTATCTCGACTTGAGAATAAGCAGGTGGCACAACCAGAAATTTAGATTGATGATGTATTCCCTGACGAGGAGATATTAGCGACAACAATGGACAAATTACGATGGTATGCCGACTTTGCAAATTTCGTGGTGAGTAATGTGCTACCTGCCAATTTATCTTACCACCAAAGGAGGAAGTTTATGCATGACGTACAGCACTATTATTGGGATGAGCCTTATTTGTTTCGAAGATGCGCGGATGGGATCATTCGACGATGTATATCCCATGAAGAAGTGCCTACTATATTGGAAGCATGCCACACTTCGCAAGTTGGAGGACATCATGCAGGCAATCGAACGGCAAGAAAAGTATTACAAAGTGGTTATTATTGGCCTTCGATATTCAGATATGCATACGACTATGTGAGAAGGTGTGACCAATGCCAACGTCAAGGTGCTATTTCAAAACACCATGAAATGCCCATGTCCAAAATTCTGGAGGTAGAACTCTTTGATGTGTGGGGTATTGATTTCATGGGTCCATTCGTGAATTCGTATGGAATGAAGTACATCTTGGTTGCTGTGGATTATGTTTCAAAATGGGTTGAAGCTGTAGCATTGGCCGACAACGAAGGAAAGCGTGTTGTAGCGTTCTTAAAGAAGAATATCTTCTCTCGCTTTGGAGTACCTCGTACTATCATAAGTGATGGAGGATCTCACTTTTGCAACAAGCTATTCAAATCTGTATTGGCTAAGTATGGTGTCAAGCAACATAAGGTGGCTACGCCTTATCATCCCCAAACTAGTGGACAAGTAGAGGTTTCCAATCGTGACATCAAGCAAATCCTTGCAAAGACGGTTAATGCTAATAGGAAGGATTGGTCTAGGAAGCTAGATCATACTATGGGCGTATAGGACTGCATTCAAGACACCCATTGGTATGTCACCTTATCAGCTAGTTTATGGGAAGGCTTGTCATCTACCCATTGATCTCGAGCACAAGGCATTGTAGGCATTGAAACAATTGAACTTGAATTGGGATGATGTGAAGAATCTGAGGTTGGAGCAGCTGAACGAACTAGATGAATTCCGTCTCCATGCATATGAATGATGGAATTTATATAAGGAGCGGATGAAGAAGTATCATGATCAGCGGATTGTTCGACGAAACTTCCAAAAAGGTGACATGGTACTACTCTTTAACTCCAGATTTAAGCTCTTCCCATGTAAGTTAAAATCGAAGTGGTCTGGTCCATTTAAAGTCATCCAAGTCTACTCGTCTAGAGTAGTCGAATTGGAAGGCAATAAGGGTGTTGTTTTCAAAGTAAATGGCCAACGTGTTAATCCTTATATCGGTCCTCTTGACTCGATGAATAACATGGCCATCTCTTATCTCGATGAAGTCTAAGTACTCGATATTATTACGTCGAGCCACGATAATAAATAAGGCGCTAGATGGGAGGCAATCCATCGTTTTATCGTTTTATCGTTTTATATTTTTGTCGTTTTGGTACTTGTTTTGTTTTTGATAAATGAAAATCCAAAAATAAGAGTCGTGCCATGACCAAAAATAAGGCGCTTGGTGGGAGGCAACCCATCGTACTAATCGTTTTCATTTGTTTTGAGCAAAAATAGGTGCAAGAAGTATTCAACGAGGAGATTGATTTCAATTGACGATTTGGACGCATTGTATGGTAAAGTTGGTAAGTTAGGAATAGTGATGCATAAGGATATGGATTGAGCATCTCTCATGCCCAAATAGGCATTGAGGAAGGCTAGGCCTTGGAAAAACTAGGCCACAAACGATGCACAACCTATCCTATAGCCTAAGGTCTCGGAATCTAGTGTGCTATACACTATGCGCCGCCTATTCCTAAGTGTGCTTTTGACTATGCGCCGCCTATGCTATGGCATTTGGTCTCAGTATCTCATATACCATAGACTATGCGGCGCATATGTCTACAAATGTCATAGACTATGCGGCGCATATGTCATGTCTATGCCAAGCATTATGCACCGCATATGTGGGATTTTTGTCTCCAAAACCAATTGTAAATGGGTCATAACCCGACCCATTCTCTTCCTATATAAAGGGGACTTAGTTTTACAACACAACCACACTAAAAATTGACCTAAGGGCACCGCATATACATCCAAATCCTCTCAAAATTTTCTTCTTTTGCTCTTCCAATTCACAAAACCATCCCCACAAGCTTCAAGCAAGTAAGTGCTCTCTTATTCTTCATTTATTTCTCGTAAGTACTACGTTGCTATGTCTAGTATGAATTGCTAAATCGTATAAGATTGTTGGTGATGTTTATGTGTTTGGATAGTTGATACAAAATCATGTGAGTGAACATATACGTAGGAAAATCTTGACTTGTTTCTGACTTGAATTTGGTTTCAATAGCATTGTTATGACATTTACGGAATTACTATGGCTATGAACATTTCTTAAGATTGTTGTTTGGATACTTACATGTTAGACTATCCCGGCCATCGGGATAAGACTTATAGTGCCTACCGGCATAAGAGGTTGTGATTGTTGTAAAAATAACTATTCCATGTGGTAACCCCTAAGTAGTAGTGTTGTTATATCTACCATGAAAGTAGTCCAATGGATGCAAGTAAGTGATGCATTGCTGATTTTCTTGTCGAAATACAATCCTAAAACGTATGTCGACGAAAGCTGAGTACTTGACCACTTTCACTTCACTGATTTGTGTTAACAAAACTAAGTGTGGGGTGGTACCCCTAATGCTTGTTTATAGATTGTATCGATTGAGATTGTGCTGCCACTAACACTATTTCTAGTCTCAGGTACAATGGCACCTAAAGCAAGGCAAGGCAAGGAGAAGGCTACCACTTCCCAAAAGGGCAAAAAGAGAAGTCGCAAGGACCAAGGAGAATCATCCTCAGCACAACTACCCCGCAGAATGTTTGGAATAAAATGGGTTCTTGAGGAGGAAGCCAAAGAATGGTATAGGAACAACAAAGAACGAAAATATGTTCACGTCGACTTGATCAACAAGGACACCTTAGCAAAGAAGGAGCCGCGTATGTTGGCAAAAATAATGGCATTGAAGCTGGATTTCATCTTCCGCGACATGGGAGAATGCAACCTTGATTTAACAAGAGAGTTTTATGCCAACCGGTCGCCGAACACAACAGGCAATGAAGTCAAAATTCGGGTCCAAGTGTTACAGCTCACCGCGGATTGGATCAACTCTTTTCTTGGCTTACCTTCGGTCGACACAGCACCATTCAAAGAGTTGTACAGCAGGCCTCCTTATAGAGCAATACGACACACACTTTGTGAAAGCAGATCGATGGCAAGGTGGGGCAGACATAAAGAAACCGGCCGACACAACACCTTCCCCTATGCTCCTCTAAATAGGGAAGCACGAATCTGGATGCGCATTGTCAACTCCTGCCTTATTCCTGGGACTCAATACACCAAGATATCAAGAGATAGAGTGTGTTTGGTCTATGCTTTGATGACGAATGTCCCTATCAACTTTGGGGCAATAATTCGATCTACCATGAGGAAAGCCAGACTCCACAAAAGGTCCCACTTCACATTTGGAAATTTGTTGACAGCAATCTTGCGGAAGGAGGATATCGAAGAGGAACCAGCTAACCACAAACTCCCACATAACCCAAAGAAGGTTGACCTCACCAAGGTCAAAGATGCTGAAACAACTCATGGTGTCAACCTTACTACTGCGGAGAGACATACTCGTGATGAGAGTTTCTTCCGTCATCTCTATGGCATGACACGATTCACTATGATGAGTGGTGGACGTGTTCCAACTGCTGAAGAACTCCAACAGCTGGACCACAACTACCCAATGAACATGCATGCATGGGAGATGTGTGGAGTGGGCGTATACTTTGAGGAACCTCTAGAGGATGATGTGCCGACTGATGACGATCGACGCTTGCCTGATTCTGACGAGGAGGAGAACTCTGACGACGACTCATATGATGATTCAGACGAAGGGGGTATGACCCCCGACATTGAGGAAGAGTCCGACTAACCAGGTTTTTCGTATTTATTTTCCACTGAGGGCAGTGTCCCGTTTAAGTGTGGGGTGGTGGCGGTATCGCATGCTATACTTCTCTGTTTGCACCTATGTTTGTTTGTTTACTTTGTTTTTTTTTAAGTTTTTATTTGAGTTCATTTTTTTTGTTTTTTTAAGTTTTTTTTAGGAGTAAATTTTTTTCTAGCTTCGCATGAAATTATTTTGACAGGCAGCATGAGATTATAACAAGAGTATGTGTTACAATTGTGACTATTGAGACGTTTAGGCTCTAGTTGTGACTCATTATCTGATATTGTGTGATTCAATTCCTTCACTTGTTGGGTCGAGAGTCTATATTACTTCCAATCAAGTCGACCATGTGCCTTGTGTGTGTGAGATAATAGTATATTCTATGTTTGTGGCTGATGCTAGAACTTGCCTGGTATGTATGCAAAGCGAAAATAAGGAGTGTAAGTTTAGGAGATGATTTAGGCATTTCTTTGGCAACCTATACATGTTTACCTTCGTTTTACCTACCCTTGGACATCATCCTAGTTAAACCCTTTTGAACTTTTAGCCTATTTCTTTGACAACCTTGCATGCAAGCCTAATCCATTTTCTTTCAAGACCGTAATTTGATCCAAATTCCTAAGTGCTTTAAAGTGAAAAAGTCATGTGACAACATAAGAGGAAATTGGGTGAGTATAATGTTATAAATTGTAATGGTGCTTGAATGTGTTATGAAAAAGAAAGTGCTATCATAAGAGGTATGTTATGAAAAGAAAAAGGAAAAGAAAGCTGAAAAGTGAGTTATGCTTAAAATTGAAAAACAAAAGAGGAGAACAAGGGTGGTAGAATAAAAGAAAGAAGAAAGGTTGAAAGAAAAAAATGTCAATGATACAATGTGATGTATTAAAGTGCTTAGGAACTTAGTCACTATTTCTGGCCAAAATAGTCCTACCTGTCCCTTAGCCTACATTACAACCATCAAAAGACCTACTTGATCCTAAGCTTAGCATTCTGACATTTAGTGGAGTATTAAACTAAGGGCAAGCCTATGGTCATCAGTTGCTACATATGAATTCTTTGTGAGAGTGAGAGCAAGGATATGTTAATACCCATGTTTGAAAAATATGATATATTTGTGAGTGATTATGGGTACTATATTGTGAGACACACATGGTTGATGAGTTTTGGATAGTTGTATATGATTCTACGCACCTTAACGTTTGCATGCGAGTTGTTCACCATCACGAGTCTATGCTAGAGGTTAAATTGTTTCTACTTATAATCGAAAAGCTACTCTTTGTTGATAATTGTTGTGCTTGTCTTGATAAATGTTTTGTGTTGTTGTTGTAAGAACCCTAAGTTGATGTTTAGAAGGACATGATATGTTGTTCGAGGACGAACAAAGCTCTAAGTGTGGGGTGTTGATGATAGGCGGATTTACACGCCTATATCAATATATTTTGCCCATATTTTAGCCTAGTTTTGAGAACAAATTATATATTTCATGCACTTTTAGTCCTTTTTCCTGTAAATGAGCTAACGAACATGATTAGTAAAGTTTCAGGTATAAATGATGCAAAATTCAGCATTTTATGGCTTACTTGATGCAAAAGAAAGCTCACGAAGAAAGGAAAAGGAGTGTACACGCCTAAGGACCAAAACTGCTGCATGGAAAATCTGTCCCGGGCTAAAACAGCATTTCTGAAGACTTTGGGGACTTACAGACACATAGCTGGATTTTGACAAAGATACATTAACCTAGTACAATTAGGTTATGTATTTCATTAGTTTATTTGGATTATGACAATGTTACCTTAACCTAGTACATTTGGGTTAAGTGTTCTATAGGCCTAGTAGGATTTGGTTATTTATTTCATTAGCATAGTAGGAGTAGGATAGGAGTATTATAAATACCCTATCATACTAGAGATTTTTATTCATCTTTCTATTCTTCACTTAATTCAACAATTAATTTTCTTCCATCCCTCTCATCTTCCACTACAAACACTTCTAATCTACTCTTCTAGTCTTAAAATCCACAACAAGAGAATCGTTACTTTTGCTAAGGAATTCACGCCTCACGCCTACCACTTGTGCTACACGAAAATCATCAATCTTGTGGTATAATAACAACAATGCAAATTGTGATTTCCTTCGCATTCATGGGTAACTAAACTTCTCTGTTGGGGTTATGGAAGCCGAATGAGTTACTATCTATTGCTGTGAGTTTGTGAGTTCGAGACACGTATATTGCTTATATCATTATTCTCTTCATCTTAATCCACATTCTTTGCGGTTGCAAACGCAAGAATACGCCAGTCTAACATTTAACTTGTTCGAGAGAAAGGTTATTTGTCTGGAAAAGAGATAATGTCAAGGTAGTAGGACACCCTTTCCTATTAAAAAGCTAGTGCCGTAACTGGACTAACCTCTTGGAGAATTCGTACCGTTAGACACGCTTTAAGCTCGAGAGAGTTAAAGTGAAATAGTCCTTGTTTAGGTCGAGAGACGCTTGGATTTACCATCGACTACAATTCTCTATAAGCAATTGCATCTCAGAATTCTACACACTCATAGCCAATAGAGACGTATACCTCAGAAGGTGGACATAACCCCAACGCTTCAATTCTCATTGTTTACAACCAACGTAACAATCTCTCTCTTTTTACTTTATTATTTTCAGCCTTTGTTTACATTACTTGCAAGACAAGAATCCCCCCTTTTTACGAGACTTGCACCAAAAGTTTAGTAATTTTACTTACTTGTTGGCCAAGCTATTCCCTGTGGGATCGATACCCAACCCAGGTTGGGTTTTATATTTGCTAATGACCGTTTTACACTCCTACGAGAGCTGTAGATTGAGCGTTATCAAGCTTTAGGAAAAAGAGAGAGAATAAGAAGGCCAGAACAGGTAGCTTTAAATTTTCTTAGCCAAAGTCAGAGGGTGGTAATTTTTCTCAATTCTCTCAGAAGATTTTAGCCCCAGATCCATCTTCATCTAGTGCGCCAGTACCAAATTTTAGGAATAACAGTCGGGATAGGGATCCATGCTCTAAGCCCCAAGGTAGTATGAACAGTGGTTATACTAATCCTTTTTGCCAGAAATATGGTCGGAATCATCAGAGTATGTGTAGAGCCAGCAATGATATGTGTTTTGGGTGAGCAAGCTAGGCCACTGAGTCAGAGATTGCCCAAAGAGTAGTCAGTAGGGTCAGTCCAGTCATTCTCCAGTTCCACCCGATAGCCAAGCTCAACAGGGTACCGCATCCAGTGCAACTAGCGGTCAGTACCAGAATAGATTGTATGCACTCCAGTCCCGACAGAATCAAAAAATCTTTCCTAATGTGTTTACGGGTATGTTACAGGTCTTTCATCTTCATATTTATGCTTTATTAGACCCCGAAACTTCACTTTCTTTTTAACCCCCTACATTGCTGTCGATTATGGTATCAGTCTCGAATATTTAGCAAAACTCTTCTCAGTGTCTACTCTAGTAGGTGTCTCTATTGTATCTAGGTAGGTATACAGGAACTGTTCGATCACAATATCCCAGAAAGTCACCTCAATTGACCTTGTGGCGTTAGAGATGACTGATTTTGATATCATTCTTAGTATGAATTGGCTCCACTCATGTTATGCCTCGTTGATGGCAAAAATAAAGTCGTCCAGTTTAAGTTTCCTAATGAACCAGTTATTAAATGGAGGGGTAGTACTTCAAAGCTTAGGGGTCAGATTATGTCATATCTTAGAGCAAGAAATATGATATCCAAGGGGTACATGTACCATCTCGTTTAAGTTAAAGACTCTAACTCTGAGACTCCAAGTCTTGAGTCATTTTCAGTAGTAGGGGAATTTCTAGATATGTTCCTGAAGAGCTTCCCGGAGTTTTTTTCGAAAGGGAAATTGACTTAGTATCATCCGGAGTTGTAGATATGGGTGTGTTGTATCATCCGGGCAAGGCCAATATAGTTGCAAACATCTTTAGTAGATTGTATATGGGTAGTGTTGCTCATGTTAAGAATAATAAGAAGAAGTTAGTCAGGAAGGTTCATCAGCTAGCTAGATTAGGCATTCGGTTGGTTGATTCAACTGAAGATATTATTTAGGTTCAGAATAGTTCAGAATCTTCTTTGGTTGTTAAATTAAAGAAGAAGTAAGAGAGGGATCCTAGTTTAGTTAAGTTGAAGGAATCACTTAGTAGTCAGAAATTACAGGTTTTCTCCCAAGGGGCAATTGGTGTGTTGCGTTGTCAGGGTAGGCTATGTGTGTCGTGTGTTGATGGTTTGAGATAGTGAATCCTTGTAGAAGCACATGGTGTGTGTTATTCTATTCACACAGGAGACACTAAGATGTACTGTGATTTGCGGGAAATCTATTAGTGTAGTGGTATGAAGAGAGATATTGTAGAGTTTGTAGCTAAGTATTCTAACTGCCATCAGGTTAAGGTTGAACACCAGAGGCCTAGTTGTACAATGCAGGATTTCATCATTCCTACTTGGAAATGGGAAGAGGTGAATATAGATTTTGTGATGGATTTTCCCCGTTCGTGTCGTTAGCATAATTTGATATGGTACATTGTAGATAAAATGACCAAATCAGCCCATTTCTTGCCTGTTCATACTTCTTATTCAACTAAGGACTATGCCAAGCTATATATTATAGAGTTTTTAGGCTGCACAGAGTCCCGTTCTCTATTATTTCAGATAGAGGTACTCAGTTTACCACTCACTTTCGGAATGCTTTTTAGAAGGGTCTTGGTACCTAAGTTCATCTCAGTACAACTTTTCATCCTCAGATAGATGGTCAGGTAGAAAGGACCATTAAGATTTTAGAGGACATGTTGAGAGCATGTGTTATTAACTTTAAAGGGAGTTGGAATGATCGCTTGCCTTTGATTGAGTTTTCCTACAATAACAGTTATCACTTTAGTATTCAGATGGCCCTATTTGAGGCACTCTGTAGGTGGAGATGTAGATCTATTATTAGTTGGTTTGAGGCAGGAGAGGCTTCTTTGGTAGGGACAGATTCGATATTTGATGCAATAGAGGAGGTTTAGTTGATTAGGGGGAGGCTTAAGACCGCCCAAAGTCAACAGAAATCCTATATAGATCTACATAGGAGAGATCTTGAGTTTGCAGTTGTGGATTTGGTATATTTGAAAATCTCTCCCATAAAGGGAGTGAAAAGATTTGGAAAGAAAGGAAAACTCTGTCCCCGATATATTGGTCGTTACAGAATTTTAAGTCATTTTAGAAAGGTAGCTTACGAGCTTGATTTGCCTGCAGATTTAGCATCAGTGCATCCAGTGTTCCATGTCTCTTTGTTAAAGAAATGGATTGGTGATCTAGCTATTGTAGTCCCTTTAGAAAGCACAGATGTTCAGGATAGCCTTTCTTACAAAGAAATCTTAGTCGAGATACTTGATCATTAGATTCATAAACTAAGGAACAAATAAGTTCCCTTGGTCAAATCCCTTGGTCAAAGTTATTTGGCAGAATCAGTCCGTTGAGAGAGCCACTTGGGAAGCAGAAGCAGATATGCGTACCAAGTACCGTCATCTTTTCTTCGCAAACTCAGACTCAACTTAAGGTAACTATTTTCCTTAGTTTGTCTCTTTCCCATTCTCAGTTCCAGCTATATAATCATTCTCATGTCATTGCATGAATTCACGAATTCAGTTCAGTCATATATCATGTTTCAAACTCTGATATCTAATTATGTGTTTAGTTATGCATGTTCAGTATGTGATTTCAGTTTCCCTAGTATTCTTAACTTAATCAGTCTTATTCGAGGACGAATGTTCCCAAAGGGGGGATATTGTAACACCCCGTACTTTTCTTAGCTTAGTTCATCTCCTAGTTACATGTATAAGAGGCTTAAAGCCTGAAAATTTAACTAAGTGTTAGGGACTTAGTCATATTTTTGGCCTCTTAACTTCGAAAATTTTTAAACGATTATTTCCGACCCTGAGACGTAGGTTCTTGAGTTAATTCATGTTCAGGGGTGTAAGGAGCATGTCTAGGGAGTTAATTCATCTATGGCACCTTTTCACACATGGAGTCCAAGAATCCTCCTTTTATATCAAACTATGAGTTTTTAC
Source organism: Capsicum baccatum var. pendulum (assembly GCA_030864225.1). Lineage (NCBI taxonomy): Eukaryota > Viridiplantae > Streptophyta > Magnoliopsida > Solanales > Solanaceae > Capsicum > Capsicum baccatum. The sequence goes on along the minus strand of CM061560.1, from coordinate 197,923,258 downwards.
ATATTTGTGATGAATTGTCTCCATGAAATTATTATTGATTTCGATTACAAGTTATGTTTCAAGTGTTTAACGATGGAATGAGCTCTTATATGACTTAAGCATTGAAATACTCATGTTAAATCCCTAATTCATGGTTTTAGTATTGTAACTATGTTTTCAATCACATGCTTTACTCATTCCTATACTTAAATTCATGACTCCCACTTATTTGATAAAATGTCCAAATGTTAGGTTTTGAGAAATGATCCTTTAATATGGGTTTCAAAGCTTTACATGTCCTTCTTGATATTTTCATTTAGTGTTGGAGGGTTATGAACACCCGATGCTTAGTTGTTTACATGATTTCAGTATCTTCAGTATGGTTTCATATAAACCATGAACATTGTCATTCAGTTAGTTACCATGATCAGTCATTTATTGTGTCCAGTAATTCAGTGTCATTCAGTTCGGAGTAGGATTTAGCACCGAGCGAACCCAGGGATGGAGGCTCACCTGCCAGTAGAGGGTGTAACCTTTAGTAGCAGTCTCTGAGTTCTAGAACTACATAGCCAGCATAGGTTTGAGATATCTACTTGCCAGTTCAGGGTTGATAAAGTACTTACCTGCCAGTTGTGGGTAACACATATCTCATTAGAGAACCTACCAGATCAGGGTGACTCATTAGTGGATCCACACAACCATTGTTAGTACCTGTGGCATGGTACTTGTACCCTTCTAACTAGGGTTGCAGGTTGGACCCCAATTAGCTCATATTGGGGCATGTCGGTTTGATGATACCTCCCACAGTCTCAGTTCAGTATTCAGTACATAATTCAATTTATGTTTGTTTGGCCATAGCATATAGTTCATCAGTTATTCAGTTACCAGATTTCATTATTTAAGTTTATAGACTATTTCAGTATCATGTTATATGCTTGGTCATGTATTCTCAGATTTTACAGCTTTCACACATATTATGCATCAGTTATCTCATGTTATTCAGTCAGTCATTATCTCATGTTATTCAGTCATTCAGATTTTCATGCACATGAACCTATGCATTTCAGCCTAACCTCATCTCATAGATCAGTACATTCAAAGTACTGGGCATTTACTTTCTTCGTGCTATGATGCCTTATATCATAGGTTCGGACGCTCAGTTCCTGATCGCACTTAGACCGTTCAATTTATTAGCATCAGCAGTTGTAGTAAGTCCTCATATGTCAAGGACCTGTTATGTTATTTAAGTATTTCTACATTTCCTTTTAGTTAATTTAGTTTGGAGTTAGTTAGGGCCTGTCCCATCAACTCTTCAGTCAATTTAGAGGCTTTCAAACATGCAGTCAGTCAATTAGATAGTCAATCGGTTTTATCAGATGTTTTCAGTCATTCAGACACATTTTCATACGTATTTTAGTATCCAGTTTTACATTATCTTATTAGTATTTAAACCTTAAACATTGACAATTTACTTTTGAACATGTGTACTTTGTTACTTTATTCAATGCTCACAGCAGGTACCAGCTCATGGGTTAGCTTGTGGTCACTTGTGAGTGTAAGCACCGTTGTCACGACTAGGGGGTAGCCCCAGGTCGTGAAAGCTAATCATATAAATTATCAATGTGAGGAAGAGGATACTTGTTCTTAACCATTACCTTGTTCAACTGTCGATAATCAGTACACATATGCATAGACCCATCCTTCTTCTTCACAAACAAGGCAGGCGCACCCCAAAGTGAAATACTAGGTCGGATAAATCCCTTATCTAACAACTCCTTTATTTCAACTGGAGCGATCTTATAAGGAGGAATAAAAATGGGATTGGTTCCCGTCTCAACATCAATAGAAAAATCAATATCGTGATCCATAGGCATACTAGGCAAATCAGTAAGGAACACACCCATAAACCCACAAACATCACGAAAAAAATCCAAGGAAGGTGGTGAAACAACACTAGTATCACGAATATGAGCCAATAAGCTAACTATCCACTTTCAACTAATCTATGAGCTTAGACATAAAAGATAACCCTCTTAGGACTCAAATGAAGCACACTCTTCCAAGCTACCCTTGACACACTCGGTGAAGCTAAAGTCACAGTCTCAGTAAAATAGTCTAGGACAACATGATATGGAGCCGACCAATCCATACCCAAAATAACATCAAAAATAACTATATCTAACACAAGTAGATCTACCAAAGTCTCACGACCAAAAAAGGTCACAACACAAGATCGGTGCACCTGATCCATCACTAAAGAATCTCCTATAGGGGTAGATACACAAATAAGCATGGCAAGAGGCTCACTAATAGAATTAAAACTCGAAGAAAAATATGTAGACACATAGGAGAAAGTCGATCCGGGGTCAAATAACACAAATGCAGATCTGAAATAAATGGGGACGATACCTGTTATCACAACATCAGTATCCTCTACCTCAGGTCTAGCTAGTAAAGCATAATATAGTCCACGACTACCAATCGGCTGAATAACCCTGTGATCACCACCATGACCTCCACTACCTCTACCTCTCGTGCCTTTTGTAACACACCTACCTCTCACAACTGTAATAAGAGCAGCCCTAAAATACAACAGGGACAATCCTCAGCCATATAACCAGTCTAATCACATACAAAACAACCTCTAAACTTGTCCTGGCAGCACAACCTGTTAGCGCCTCCCTGAGACGCTCGAGGAATAGATCCTTGCATCCATGCCTGGTCTCCTATACTCTGGAATAAAGCCCTAAACACTATTATCTGGTTGAGGCTAGCTAAAAAGCATGAGGAAAAATAAGTATAACTGGCTGAAACCCCGCCAGAGGGGGTAACGTAGATGAAGGCCAAACTTTTAACCTAGATTAACATACTCAAATATCCGCATTGAAGGAGGAATAGTACTTTGAGTCTGAGGAGTACCCTCAATAAAAGCAGGTGCAACAGGAGGATCCACACTCTGAACTGGAGGAACACCCCGCATATCCAAAGGAGAACCCTCTAAAAGGGTTAGAAAATGCACCAACAATCTCTCTAAAATTGGGGAAGATGAACCTTTAGGAACTAGAGTAGAACCTATACCTCCAACCTGCTCAACCCGAGGATCAAGGGAGAGTCCCCTAGAACTCTTTCTAGATAGGGCTGAACCATAGGCTTGTACACTCTCTTGGGTCCATCCACGACTCGAGATTCACCCTCTAGGTGAAGGCTCTGCATCTTTGATAACACTAAACCTAGTCGACACCATCCGCACAGAATGAGTGAAACATAACTTAGAATATGCGGTATGATAGAACTACATACGATAAGGAATGAAATAAGGAAAGTTTTTCAAAAGATATCCTATAGCTTCTCAAAGATAGATACAGACGTCTATGTGCTGATCTGTGAGACTCTATTAGACATACTATTCCTACACCATTGATACTAATGAAACCTGACTGCTCTGATACTAATTTTTCATGACCCAAAATCTAAAGAGTCATGATGGCACTTGTCGTAGTGGACCTTGACCTGTACAGAAGGGAAAAGGTTAATAACAACCCTATCGTAAGGCTTATAGAATGTAGATGAACCATACAAGTATAATAAATGTTAAAAAAAACATAAAAATACAACCATAACTCCCAAAACCAAGTGTCGACAGTATAAGAAAGTATCTAAATACAACTTGAATTCAAAAAAATACATAAGATGTCCAAATACCAGAGAAACTTTATCTCTAAAATAAAAGTAAAGATATAGTCAATAAAGAAAGGTAACATAAGACATTTGACGTCTGCAAATCATCTACTACCTTGAAAGTTCAAACAGGCACCCGATTAAGCAATGTGGGGTGTACCCGAACTTGAATCTGCATCAGAAGGGTTTAGTAAGAGTGAGTACAATCAATTTATACTCAGTAGGTATCATAGGTTGACTGAGAAAAGTCGAAAATAAAGTATTCAAAATACACACTAAAGGCATGTCACCTGCAATCAAAAAATATCCCACAACGGTAGCCCTCAATGCTTGCACTAGCAGTTCTAATATATCATAAGAATAACAACAACACAACAAGTAGAACACAAGTATACATTATATCACATACATGTAGAAATAGATAAAAACATGCATATATAAGATGGTAAAGTATAAATAACAGGATATAGAGCAAGTAGACATATAACAAGTCAATACGAAAATTCAATCATAACATTAACACAATAAAGCAAGTGCAATATACAAGATGATGATGTTGTTGTTGCTGTTGTGGCTGGTGATAATGATGCACGAGATTATTTCATAACCTCCATATACACCCATGGAGACAGGTCTTTCTGATGTGGAACCTATAGAGGGATCGTCAACTCATATACCACTATGTATATACTTGCGGGGGCAATTCACCCTTTGCTTTTGCATTTAGTTATGCCAAGATTTGGCCCAATTGAGTTTCAAGTTGCTTGATAGGGGCCGAATGAGATGTCACCCTTTGATTGAGTTGTAAGAAGTCACCTTTCATCTCTCTCACCATCTTATCGGTCCCCTCAACACCCATTAAGATCTGAGTAAGGAAATCTTCTTTTTTTAGTCGGGTCAATAAAATTTGACTCTTTACCCTTTGCCCTATCATACGGAGGTACGTATCAGTCATAATATCTCTCTTTATCTCTCTAATCTTGGTCTCTATCATGATATCTATCACGCTAATCTCTATTTTGGTCTCTTTTCTTCCAACCTTAATTCCCACCATGCCTTTGATAGGTAGGGCAGAAAGGCCCCATTTGGTTCGATAAGAACCAAATTTCTTTATCAAGGGCCTCCATTCCCTCATCATCATAAGCTCTATTACTCTAAGAAGCAATAGTTTTAACCACCTTAGGAGGTGCTCCTATCACATACTTGGTGAGAAGATCAAGTTGCGTCATCACTTTAGTTATATTTGTATCTCTTTCTTTATCCTTTTTTCTTTGCTCTTTGCTTACAAATGATGTGGAGGGAGCTCCCATAGACACCTCGGTATCTCTTGTGTGCCACCCTCTACTTTTCTTGGTCACTTGATCTAACAAAGCCAACACAACACTACAAGATAGTTTGATAAGAGAGTCACCAATCGCATTATTAACTACCGTCTTGTTTAATTGGTCCAATGCCCTATAGAAAATTTGAAGAGACATTTTCTCTGAAACTTAATAATTTAGGCATTGCATTATCTTAAACCATTGCCAAACTTTATATAATAGTTCACCATTAAGTCGGAAAAAGTTAGTGATTTCGTCCCTTAGTTGCAAGATTCGAGAAGGAGGAAAGTATCTTTCCAAGAATGCCTCTATGAGCTCAACCCATGAAGTGATAGAACTCGTGGGAAAAGAATGCAACTATAAGATCGCTTCTCCCATTAAAGAAATAAGAAAAGACACAATCGGACAGACTCTTGAGATATGTGGGCTATGTCAAATAGAGAACACACATCAATAAAATTCTTCAATTTTAGATTAGAAACCTCATATTCTTGTCCTCCAAACAACCTATTCATTTAAATAAAATAAAGCATCACTCTAGTAATATGAAATACTCCATTTTCTTCGACCAGTGGGATACGAATAGTACTAGCTTGGCCTGCATCTCGAGGTGATCATCGTCCTTAAGATACCCATCAACCATCCCAACATAACTACCTTGTTGGCTTAATGTATCATGTATATTATTCTATGCACCTAAAAAAGAACAAAAACACCAAACATTGTAAAATAAATCACTACGGCTAACCCAAAGTAACTAAAAATACTACAAGAGAGAAAACTATGTTTCACTCCTCGGCAACGTCTCTATTTTTGATAATGCTCAAATTACACTCCTGAATGGGTATAAGCGATCGTTTTCAATACAATAACCCAACTTAGGTTTGGGCCGATCCACAAGGAGTGAACGCACGTAATTCAAAACTCAAGAGTGTTGATAGTTTACTAAAAGATGACCTATAATGTGAATGAAACAAACATAAATATAAAATAGGGGAATTAGTTTGAACATGTTTATAATGACAATTACTTCACTTTTAAAGTGCTATCTTGGCGTTGAAAAATGCTAAGAGTGAATTCTATTGGGCATAAGCCTTGGGGTTATTCAATTCTAGGTGTGGGTTCATGCATGGGTACTTGTAAATTTATTTAAACTTAGTGGGTATGCTAGACTTAAGGGTATTGATGTCATTATTTTAGTTACGATATCAAATTTGACAAATGGGTTCTTTCGAACACCTCACAAGTGTTGCAATTTTACACATCTATTACCTCAATTAACATCCTTATGCCTAACATATATCATTAACTGAAACAATTCAAGTTATTGGTTGCATTTATTCCTCACCTACATCCCCTCTTTCAAGAATGACACAGGTTCAAGGGTGGCTAGGGTTTACAACCCCCAACTCTTAATCAAGTCATGGAATAAATGTAACACCCATCACAAATAACTAATTAGGAGAATAAATAGCTAACACCCATGCTCTAACCACAACCTATTCAAGCATAACCCCAAGATTTAGAATTATCTGCTCATAGACAAAAAGGGTAGAGATATAGCAAAATTATCTTTGATTTCATCCATGAGAAATGAAGAGAATGTAGTTCCAAGAATCTTTAATGGAAAATCACTAATTCTTCTTTGGGAATCACTCACATACATTTTACCCAAGACTAGTACATTATTTTTCTAAGATGAAAAGAAAGATGGTAAGATGAAATATAGAAGCTAAGTTTTGAAAATGAGCTAAAAACCTTCTTTTAGGCTCCAATTCTACATTTGTCAAAAATCACAAAAATGACACATTGCTCTTGATCTGCTTGAGTAGATCCATAGCAGATGGAGATCAGGTGAAAAATAGGTGGAAAGCAGATCTAACGAAGATGCAAAGCAGATGGCTCTTTTCTTTTATATTTGGCCTTTTATTGACATGAATGAATTGCTCATATTTACTTTAAAACTTATACCTACCCAAATGAGAATTAAGTAAGAGATTAACATAAAATCAACAAAGAAGCATGTCAATTTAGGCTTAAAAGGTGCTAGCAAGCCGTCAAATAGATGACTTATCCACCCCCAAACTTAAACTATTGCTTGTCCTTAAGCGACCAAGAATAATTAAATGAGATAGGGTATTTAACTCAAATTCACCCAAAATAAAGTTATACTAAATTATAAGTTAACAAAGCTCTACAAACACTTTCCAAACATATCATGGCAACAAGTAAACCAAATTTTTTCAGTAAGCACATATTTATGAAGCAAGGATGCAAGTTTGTATCAAATGAACCTTTCAAATCAACAAAGCATCTTAAAAGGAGACATAAAATCTTCAAAGATTATCTCAAACTTCACAATGCAACTTACTTCACCTATTTACCCAAATCGAGAGTAAGATCTCAACCTTTACCCTAAAGTGTCGATGCCACTCATATGCAAGAGTTAGCTCCACACACAAAAGATATTTCCATTCACAAACAAGCTCAAATAATGATAGAATTCACTCACTCTCACAAAGAAATTCAAGTACTACAATTAGACCCATAGGCTTGCCCTTTATGTTTTTTGCCACTAATATAGAATTACCTAATTTGGAATCACCAAGGTCTTGTGGGTATAGATGAAGGTTTAAGGTGCATCAGACCTTACCCTCTTATATTATGAGGTAGAAAAGTTATTTTCAATAGACCCTTGGCTCAAAAAGCAAGTGTGTGACTCATGATTCTAAGAAAAGAATCTGTAAAATAGTAAAATACGATATAGCAACCATAATACACATAGAAAATTACAAGACTATATGATAACTTAGTAATACTACTAAGACCAGGACAAGAAGGAGAGGTCGTCTGTAACCTCTCTCCCATACACAAAAGAAAATAACACACCTACAAATGTTCTATCTTAATGCCCGACTTCCATACCTTCATATTTGAACTTTTTTTTTACTTGATTCAAATTTTCACCACTATTGTGTAGAAGAAGAATATGTAACAAGAAAAGAAAGCTTGAAAAGAAACAAAATAGGGTGTCGTATTTCATTTGCTCTAAATAGCCAATTTTATAAGGAAAATTAAACAAGGTAAATAAAAAATTTAACTCCTAAACCTAATACTATTCTTACTACACGATTTCAGAAGGAAAAATTGTAAAATAACAAGTTTAATAAATCCTAAATATAATATGAGTCTTGCTATACAATTTTTTTCTTTTATTCTTTTACTAAACAAATAAAATAGTAAATGATTATTTTGTCTAAAGTGAAGACTTTTAATGAAAGAGAAAAAGTTCAAATAACATTTCTAAGGCCCTTAACTTTTTAATATAGTATGGATGAATGATAAAATGTTATAGAGAATGTCATATTTGGTTTTTGAAAATTCACCTGAAGATAAATTATAAGATAAATAAATTATAGGCAGTCCTACTCTGGACTCGGTCCAAGCAAATGAAGAATTTAGAATTACCCAGTCAAAAGAAACTGGGGCATGAGTTAATCTTCCCTTTTTGAGTCGATTCCAAAAGTTGTAAGTCCCGTCCCACTTCAAGTGCCATTTGTGCCTTATGTCATCCGTTATTTCTAACCCTATCCAAAGCCAAGTTACAACCAATGAAAGACCTTTAGATCAATCATTGAAATGTTAAGGCCAAGCATGCAATAGATATGATGATGCATTTGGGTACTACTTGTTTTCCTTAGCAAAAGGAATCTGTTAGTAGAAATAAAAATAAGAGTCTTATTGGTGAAAATCCTCATGGGTAGCGTGAGGCGATGGTAAGTTGAGAGAGATAAAAATGAGAGTCTTATTGGTGAAAACCCTCATGGACACTATAAGACAATTGGAAGTTAAGAAAAATGAAAATGAGAAAGTCTCATAGAGTCTTATTGGTGAAAATTCTCATGGGCACCGTAGGGCAATGATGAGCTTAGGAAAATGAAAATGAGAAAGTCTTGTTGGTGAAAACCCCCATGGACATTATAAGGAAATTATGAATTGAGAGAAATGAAAAATGAGAGAGTTTTACTGGTGAAAATCCTCATGGGCACTGTAAGGCGAAAGTGAGCTGAGACAAAATAAAATGAGAAAGGTTTGTTGAAACTGAACTGAAAGTAATAACACAAACACTCGAATAATGAAATGTATAAAGATAGGTCCTCAAACCATGAGGACTTACCACTGTAGAAATGTAGATGAAGGTACTTGGGAATCATTGACGAGGCTGGGACCGAGCACCTGAACCTACATTATAAGATAATGTAACACATAGACGTATATGTGGATCAGTACTTGGGAATGTAGAGAGTATATGGGGGTGTTTGCATTTACATAAAACAATATCAATACTCTTTAATCAAATCATGCATGCAAATAGGAATGACTCACATAGCTTGAATAAGTCTAAAATGCAAAGCTCATAAATCATGTAGAATGAAGTGTGTAACACAAATCTCATGAGTCATTATACTTTCGCTTTAAAATCTGTACTCTCCTATTATTTTCATTACTCGTAGGATGAAGGAAGCTTTAAAAAATACTTTCAACTCGTGCATATATCTCATGGAGAGTAAAAGTTCTTTATTGCTTAAGAACTTATAACTCTTTTGAACTTAAACACTTGGAACTTGAAATCATATGACTTTGTTTTAAAAACTTATGATCAACTCTTACTAGAAGAGAAAACTAATTCCTTCTTTGGAAAATACTCAAAAGAAATTCGTTCACTTTAGAAAATATCTCATCTCAAAGCTTTAGGGAAAATATTCTATCACAATGGAAAATACTTTAGTTTAGGGAGGTTCTCTTAACCAGCATAAACCATGCGAGCTACATGGAGTCCAACATCGTGTCCTTCTAAGGAGGAAAACTAGCGTTGGGGAGAGGCGTCATACTCTTGCCAAGGAGTATAACCTCAACTCAGTGATCACTTATCTCGTCCTCAGCCCCAAAATCTTAAACCTACGGTGGCAAGTAGTTCTGGGGTAAGAAACCGTGGAAACTTACCCAACTCGGTGCTAAATATTACTCCCTTGAGTTTATCTCGCTCATCTCATGGAAATCCACTTTCTGAATAATCTCATGGTTCATAAGAACCCAATAATTAAATCTATAATCTCATGTGGTAGAGTGGATTTCAAAACTCTATGACTATTAGGTCAAAAAATTTCTCAATAATCTCAAAATAGTCAAATCATGGGTGCTTATAGCACAATAGTTCATAAAATTGCAAGTCTCAAGTAGGGCTTAGACCCGTAATTCAATCTCAAGTTAAAACTCATCATAATGCATAATTGATAGCATATAGATTCATAATTCATGTATAAATCTAGAAGATACAGAAATTTGTCTCAAAATATCAACATACTCATATACTTCAATATCTAGAACATTGAAACTCATAAATTCTCAAGTAGTAACAACATAGGGTATAAACTCAGCTTTAATTTCTTAAGAAAAAATGCAAAATCATACTATTTGACTTTCAATTCATGGGAAACATCAAGATATTGCAATCAATAACAATGGGTGAAAAACCCTAATTCAATATCATGTAAATCTCATAGATCGCAGAAAATTATAGTTTAAATAAGCCTTTGGACACAAGGGTGAAAGGATTACCCTTGTTCAAAACCCCACATACCTTAGATTATAAAATTGGATGAATAAGTTTTCTTCAAACTCTTCTTCTTACCCCCGAAAGAGGGTTCTTACTACCCTTGAACTTGAGAAACTTAAATCTCAACTCAATTTGTAGAATCTATGGTGAGTTCTTCGATTTCTTGGAGAAGAGTTTTACATTTGATCTTAAGGGAGAAACCTTAGCTCTCTTTTGTTTTGGATGATGAATGAAGTCATTTGCTTCGTTTAGAATATCTTTGGTTGATAAAAGAGTGGAAAGACCAAAGAGCCCTTTTTAAAAATGACTTAAAATACTGAACGGGGGCTGCGACGGTCGGAGCGATGGTCCGTCGCTATCCTGACAGTCCGTCGGATCGTCTGATGCACGTCGGTTAGAAAAGAAACATACTGCCTCGATGTAACCGTGAAGCAGTAGTCCATAGCTATTCTGACAGTCCGTCGGATCGTCCGTTGCACATTGGCAAGGATGAGACCACACTGCCTCATTGGCGATAGTCTCAACGATGGTCCATCGCCTCCTTGACGGTCCATTTTCTTGGCCGCCGAACTTGGGCCAGAAAAGGGAGTTAGTGCCTTGGTTGCGAAGGTTCAGGCGATGGTCCATCATACACTTGACGGTCCATCAACCTATCCGTCGTACCTGGGTGGTTCCGACAACTCTTGGTAAAACAGCCATAACTTCCCAACCTGATGCCGAATTTGGACGAAATTGGTATCGTTGGAAAGCTATTTCAATTCTCTACACTATAGAGAGTTATTTTTAGGAAAAATTCAACAAGATTAAAACACTAATCACTTGGGAAGTCTCTTCTCAATATTTTAGGGCCGGAATTACACTTCACTTGACACGATCAAGGCTCAAACTACAAGGAAACTTTCCAGGGTCTTACAATATCTCCCTCTTAGAAACATTCGTCCTTGAATGTTGCTAGTTAGACTAGGAACACAGGAAAGTAAAGTACATATAGCTGAAGCAATTTGCTAAACGGGCTCAAAATCTTCCTAAACTCTTGAATACCTTGGAAATTGCAAGAACTCATGTAAGGATAGATATATAGCTGAACTTTAGATTAGAAGGGCTGAATTAAGGAAGAATAATACCTTCAGGTTGATCTGAACTCGCGGAAAAGAGATATGGGTACTTGGCTCGCATATCTGTTTCTGCCTCCCAAGTAGCGCCCTCAACTGACTGGTTCCGCCATAAAAGTTTGACCAAGGGAACCTCTTTGTTCCTTTGTCTACGGATCTGAAAATCTAGGATCTCAATAGGAATCTCATCAAATGAAAGACTGTTCTGAATATTAGCACTCTCTGTAGGATCTACCACAACGAAATCACCAATATGCTTCTTAAGCATGGAGACATGAAAAATTTGATGAATGATTGACAACTCTGCGGGCAACTTAACCTCATAGGCTACTTTACCAACACGGCTCAAGACTTTATAGGGCCAACATAACGGGGACTAAATTTTCCCTTTTCACCAAACCTCTTTACCCCTTTCATGGGTGAAATCTTTAAGTACACCAAATCACTCACCTCAAATTCAAGATCTCTTCTCCTCACATCGGCATATGACTTTTGACGACTCTGAGCTATCTTCAACCTTTCTATAATCAACTAAACTTTCTCCATACCTTCAAACACTGCATCAGGCCCAATCACGGCAACTTCACCCACTTCAAACCAACCTATGAGTGATCTACATCTTCTACCATACAAGGCCTCAAATAGTGCCACCCCGATGCTATCATGGTAACTATTATTATAGGCGAACTCTATCAATGGCAAATACTCATCCCATCTTTCTTTGAAACTAAGAGCACACGCCCTCAACATGTCTTCTAGGGTCTGAATGGTCCTCTCAGCCTGACCATCTATCTGGGAATGAAAAGCGAAACTCAAAAGAACTTGGGTACCAAGACCCTGCTGAAATGCCCTCCAAAATTGAGAAGTAAATTGAGTACCCTATCTGAAATGATAAACGAGGGAACTCCGTGAAATCTGACTAACTCTCGGATATACAATCTAGCATAATCCTCAGTTGTATAAGATTTATGCTTGGGCAAGAAATGCGCAGACTTAGTCAGCCTGTCTACAATAACCCAAATAGAATCATGATGATAGAGCAAAAGAGGTAACCCAGTCACGAAGTCCATATTCACCACCTCCCACTTCCAAGTGGGTATACCAAACTCTTGTATCACACCGCCAGGTCTTTGGTGCTCTACCTTAATCTATTGGCACATTGCACAGTTTGCTACTAACTCAGCTATATCCTTCCTCATACCATTTCACCAATAGATTTCCCGCAAGTCGTGGTACATCTTGGTAGTGTCGGGATAAATAGAATACCACACACCGTGCACTTCAGCCATAATCCTTTACCTCAGATCATCAACACATGGAACACACAACCTAACCTGCAATCTCAACACGACATCTCCCCCTTGGGATAAAACCTCAACCTTTTGGTCCTTAACTGACTCCTTCAGTCTGACCAAACTAGAATCTCGTACTTGTTTCTCCTTCACTTCCGTAACTAAGGAAGATTTGGAACTACTTTGCAACAAAGTACTACCCTCAGCTGAATCAAGTAATCTAACACCCAATATAGCTAGGCAATGCATATCATGAGCTTACTCTTTCTTACCCTCCTCTATATAAGCAATACTACCCATAGACAATCTACTAAGGGCATCCACCACTACATTGGCCTTACCCGAGTGATACAATACACTTATATCATAGTCTTTTAACAAGTCCAACTACCTCCTCTGCCTAAGATTCAACTTCCTCTGAGTAAACACATACTGTAAGCTTTTATGATCAGTAAACACATCAACGTGGACACCATAAAGATAATGCCTCCAGATTTTTAAAGCAAAGACCACAGCAGCTAACTCAAGATCATGGGTTGGGTAATTCTTTTTATGCGGCTTCAACTGTCTAGAGGCATAGGCTATAACCTTACCTATTTGCATCAACACATAACCCAAACCAATTCTAGAGACATCATAAGACACCACAAAACCATCTGTACCATCAGGCAAAGTCAACACAGGGGCTGAAGTAAGTCGAGTCTTCAACTCCTGAAAACTCTTCTCATAAGAATCTGACCACTGGAACTTAACTTTCTTTGGGTCAACCAGGTCATGGGAGACGCAGTAGAGGAAAAACCTTTAATAAAATAGCAGTAGTAGACCGCTAGACCAAAGAAACTTCTAATATCATATGGAGAGATAGGTTTGGGCTAATTTCTTATAGCTTCTGTGTTTTGAGGATCAACTCTAATACCTTCGACTGAAACAATATGACCCAGAAAGGCTACAGACCTTATCCAAAATTCACACTTACTAAATTTGGCGAACAATTGGTGACCTCTAAGAGTTTGCAAGACAATTCTAAGGTGATTTTCATGATCATGCTCACTACGGGAGTATACAAGAATGTCATCTATGAAGACAATGATGAACATATCAAGATATGGCTTGAACACTCAATTTGTGAGGTCCATGAAGGCTACTGGGGCATTGGTTAGCCCAAATGACATGACTAGAAACTTAAAGTGACCATAGCAGGTTCGTAAGGCTTTCTTTGGAATATCACATTCCCTCACTTTAAGTTGGTGATAGCTGAATCTAAGGTCTATCTTAGAGAAATAACTTGCACCTTGCAACTGATCAAATAGGTCATCAATTATCGGAAGAGGATACTTATTTTTAACTATGATCTTCTTAAGCTAATGATTGCCAATGCACATACACAAAGAACCATCTTTGTTCCGCACAAATAGAACAGGTGCGCCCCAAGGAGAAATACTGGGCGGCCTTATGAAACTTTTGTCTAAAAGATCTTTGAGTTGCTATTTCAACTCCTTAAGCTCAACAAGTTCCATACGGTATGGCAGAATAGAAATAGGATGAGTGCCGGGAAGAATGTCAATCCCGAACTCTATCTCTCTATTAGGATGTACCCCTGAGAGATCTTTCAGAAAAATATCTGAAAACTCATTAACAATATTGACTGACTGAATAGTTGGAGCCTCGAACTTAGTGTCTTTGACTCTAACTAGGTGATGGATGCAACTCTTGGATTTTAGCTTTTTGTCTTTGAGATAGGAGATAAAATGACTCTTGGGAGATACCGAACTCCCAGACCACTCAAACACTGGTTTATCAGGAAACTGAAACTTGACCACACGGGTACGACAATCTATAGATGCATAACAAAAATAAAGCAAATCCATACCCAGAATAAGGTCAAAATACACTATGTCTAACTCTATCAAATTAGCAAGTATGACTCTATGAAGAACAGTAACAGGACAATCTTTATACACTTATTTAGCAACAACTGACTCCCCTACTGGTGTGGAGACTGGGAAAGGCTCAGGAATCTTTTCGAGACTCATTTTGAAATTCATAACCACAAGTTGGGTCACATAGGAGAGACTTGACCCAGGGTCCAACAACACATAAACATCAAAATAAAAGATGTGGAGCATACTAGTAACAACATTAGGAGAGTCCTCTTGCTCCTAATAGGATGGTAAGGCATAGAATTTATTCTGGTGCTGACCGCCAACAGTGTTAGATTAAGCACCTTGAACAGAGGAGGGATGAGGGACAGGAGCAGGTGCACTAGTAGTCTGTACCTGAGGTCGGGCATCTCTAGTCCCCTGCCTAGCATACGGACAATATCTAAGTCTGTGGCCCTACTTTCCACAACCAAAACAACCCCTCAAATCTATGAAACACTCACCGAGATGATCCCTACCACACTTAGCACAAGGACGATAACGGGGCCTATTACTAACACTGTTTTACGACCTAGACATAAAGACCTGCCCCTTTGCTCCAGCCTGCCTCTCGGCGTAGGAGCACTAGTTGATAAAGGCGCGGGAATAGATGGATGTCTCTAAAACTGATGGCAGTTCCCTCCATATAACCTAGGATGACTATACTCATGCTGCTCAGATCTAGCCCTCTTGTTACCCCTTACTTTATCTCTCTCCCTTATCTTATCTGCCTCTATCTATTATGCATGCATCATCAACCTAGCCAGATCTATATCACTATACAGCATCACAGTCCTACACTCTTTCATCACCAAACCAGAAATACCTGTCACGAACTTACTTATACTAGCTCGGGTGTCAGAAATCAAATTAGGAGCATATTTGGCAAAATGGTTGAACTTCAAACAGTACTCTTTAATAGTCATAGAGCCCTGCCTCAAGTTCATAAACTCCTCAATCTTTGTTTCCCTCATCTCAAGCAGAAAGAACTTGTCTAAGAATATATCTTGGAACACCTGCCAAGTCATAGGAGCATCATTCTTACCTCTTTCCTTCTTCCATGATACAACCCCGTCATAAGCTATGTTCTTCAACCTGTAAGACACCAACTCAACACTTTCTTTCTCAGAAACATGCATCACCTGCGTGATCTTTCTCACTTCCTCAAGGTACAACTGTGGGTCCTCACCTGCATTGGACCCATGACACTCTGGCGGATTCATCCGCATGAAATCACGGATCCTAGAAGCAGCTACATTGCCTCCCTACTAATTTGTAACTGCGGCCTAGTTATTGGCCAGAACATTAGCGGTGACTGTTTGAGCTAACGCCTGAAAGGTCATCTGAAACTTAGCATGAGACACAGTCTCATTAAAAGGATCAACAGGTGGGGGCTTCTCATCATCGTTTACGTGGACATTTTCTCTTCGAAGAGGTATTTTCTGAAATATGAGAGCATGAATTATTAGATGAGAGGTACAACTGCAGGCACAATGGAATCTGAAAGAAAGAAACAACTTTTTCCTTAAACGTCTTGTAGCCTCATGCTCATAGATGTGGCATGCTACACACCGATGATCAAGACTCTACTCAACGTGGCTTGTCAGACTCCCTAGGACTTCTTTAAAACCTTAGGCTTTGATACCAAGTTTGTAATGACCCAAAATTACCTCTTGAGACATAATTTCTCATAATAACTCATTCAAGAAGAAATATACAAAACACTGGCACTGTCATATCAAATTAAAGGAAATACAAAGATAATACTCAGTCCAAATGACCACAATTCTAGAAATCTCAACACTACCACAATCTGATAGCTAGTCTGACAAAGCCTCTACTACTCCATGAACTCGAGAGCTATTGGGACAGGTCCCCAACTGACTCAAACTAAACTTAAAGTAATAACATAAACACTCGAATACTGAAATATCTGAAGATAGTTCCTCAAACCATGAGGACTCACTACTGTAGAAATATAGACAAAGGTACCCGAAATCACTGACGAGGCTAGGACCGAGCACCTGAACCTATGTTATAAGACAATATAGCACATAGACGTATATGTGGATAGAACTTGAGAATGTACTGAGTATATAGGGTTGTATGCAATTACATAAAATATATATCAATACTTTTTAATCAAATCATCCATGCAAATAGGAATGACTCACATGGCTTGAATAAGTCTAAAATGTAAAGTTCATAAATCATGTAGAATGAAGTATGTAACACAAATCTCGTGAGTCATTATACTTTTGCCTTAAAATCTGTTCTCTCCTCTTATTCTCATTACTTAGAGGATGAAGGAGGCTTTAAACAATACTTTCAACTCATGCATATATCGCATGGAGAGTAAAACTTCTTTATTGCTCAAGAACTTATAACTCTTTTGAACTCAAACACTTAGAACTCGGAATCATACGACTTTGGTTTAAAAACTGATGATCAACTCTTATTAGTAGAGAAAACTACTTTCTTCTTTGGAAAATACTCAAAAGCAATTCGTTTACTTTAGAAAATATCTCATCTCAAAGCTTTAGGGAAAACATTCTAACTCAATGGAAAATACTTTAGTTTAGGGAGATTCTTTTAACCAACATAAACCATGCGAGCTACATAGACTCCAACATTTTGTCCTCCTAAGGAGAAAACCTCACGTTGGGGAGAGGCGTCATACTCTTGCCAAGGAGTATATTCTCAACTCAGTGATCACTTATCTCAGCCTCGGGCCCAATCATCTCAGCCTCAGGCCCAAAGTCTCAAACCTATGGTGGCACATAATTCTGGGATAAGAAACTGTGGTAACTTACCCAACTCAGTGCTAAATACTAATTCCTTTAGTTTATCTCAATCATCTCATGGAAATCCACTTTTAAAATAATATCATGGTTCATAAGAACCCAACAATCAAATCTATAATCTCATGTGGTAGAGTGGATTTCAAAACTCTATGACCATTAGGTCAAAACATTTCTCAATAATCTCAAAATACTCAAATCATGGGTGTTTTTAGCAAAATAGTTCATAAAATTGCAATCCATAAGTAGGGCTTAATGACCCGTAATTCAATCTCAAGTTAACACTCATCATAATGTATAATAAATAGCATATACATTCATAATTCATGTAGAAATATGGAAGTTACAGCAATTTGTCTCAAAATATCAACATACTCATATACTTCAATTTCTAGAACATTGAAACTCTTAAATTCTCAAGGAGTAACAACATAGGGTATAAACCCAACTTCAATTTCTTAAGAAAATATGCAAAATCATGTTGTTGACTTTCAATTCATGGCAAATATCAAGATATTATAATTAATAACAATGGGTGAAAAACCCTAATTCAATATCATGTAAAATCTTATATATTACAAAAAATGATAGTTTAACTAAGCTTTTGGGCCCAAGGGTGAAAGGATTACCCTTGTTCAAAACCCCACATACCTTGGATTATGAAATTAGATGAACAAGATTACTTCAAAATCTTCTTCTTACTCTTGAGAGAGGGTTCTTGCATCCCTTGAACTTGGGGAACTTAAATCTCAACTCAATTTGTAGAATCTATGGTGAGTTCTTGGATTTTTTGGAGAAGGGTTTTAGATTTTATCTTGAGGGAGAACCCTAGCTCTCTTATGTTTTGGATGATGAATGAAGTCATTTGCTTCATTTAGAATATATCTGGTCGATAAAAGAGTGAAAAGATTGAAGAGACCCTTTTAAAAATGACTTAAAATACTGAACAGGGGCTGCGATGGTCAGAGTGACGGTCTATCGCTAGCTTGAAGGTCTATCAGATCATTCGTCACACATCGGTCAAAAAAAGAACACACTACCTCAATGCGATGGTCGAATCAACGATCAGTCGTTAGTATGACGGTCCATCAGATTGTCCGTTGCACGTTGGCCAGAATGTGACCACACTTCCTCAATGGTGATGGTCTTAGCGATGGTCCACCGCAGCCTTGACGGTCCGTCGTCCTGGTTGTCGCACTTGGGCTAGAAAAGAGAGTTACTGCCTTGGTTGCGACAGTCCGGGCGACGTCTATCACACACTCGATGGTCCGTCAACCTGTCCATCATACCTGGGCGGTTCCGACAACTCTCGGTAAAACGACCATAACTTCCCACCCCGATACCAGATTTGGACGAAATTGGTATCTTTGGAAATCTATTTCAATTCTCTACACTATAGAAAGTCATTTTCAAAAAAAAATTAACAATATTAAAACACTAATCACTTGGTAAGTCTTTTCTCAATCTTTTTGGGCCAGAATTACACTTCACTTGACACGCTCAAGGCTCAAACTACAAGGGAACTTTGCGGGGTCTAACAAAAGTTTGAATAAAAAGATCTAGTAGCTTAATTCAAAAATGCATGGCATAATCATTAGAATTGATTGTCATTTTTAGATAAATTTTTCTTTTTTTATTTTAAAAAAAAGGGACAAACATTGTCTTTTCTTTCCTATCTATATTTATACTTTTGTCCATTGAAGTCTGTCATTCAATAGAAAATTATTTTTTCATGTTTTTGAGTCAAGTCCATGTCAAAACAAGTGAGAAAAAATTTCAAAACTTGCTATCAACTTCTTTAATTGCACAAAGCAAGACAAAAGGCCAGGACATGAATGAAACATGATTGTAAGTTAAAACAAGACAAGCAAGAAGTTTGTCAGAAATAAGTTTGGGGAATCAAGGAAATGCCAAGGTTCAAAGGATTTATCAGAGAGACATAGCAAAACAGAGATACTTTATTTTTTTAGAGTCACTCTTAACAGTCTGAGTTTAGGTCAATGTTACAATAAGTCAATGACATATGCCATTAATTGGAAGCAAAATTAAGTAAGATAAGTGAAAGATCAATCTTCTCAATAGCCAAAGCCGCATGCCAACCACCATGTTTAAAACTCACTAGTTTTCTTTGTATAAAACAGGAACACTTGCTACCTCCAAATCAAAGGCTTCAAAATGCAAATATCCAAAGGTGCAATTCCTATTTTGTGCAAATACAAGAAGCAGTGTTGCTGTAAAGGTTTGGTAATCACAATTATGATAAATCTCATCATCTTATACCCCTAAGAGACATATATTCTAATTCGGGTCCTTCATGTCTTATGGCAGGGAGGTGCACACCCTAATTTGAGTTTTAGTCCTAAGATGTACTTTTTAGTTAGAATAGCTCACTTTTAATCTTAAGAGACAAACTTGTTGGTCTTGGTCATTCAATTTTATCCTCAAGAGGTGCATTTATTGATTCAAGTCTTGATTCGTCTTCGCATTATGCATTTTTGTAAGTAGTTGTGATTTGGTTTGACACTCATAAAAGCTTTTTGATGATAAACTAGGGCAAAAAGAAATTTAATTCTTATTGTTTGGAACTTCACTTTAGGACAACTCGAATCCTAACCAATTATCAACGGATCGGGTCAGAACACCAATTTTTTCCGATAGACCTAATATAGGAAGCACCAGTTTTAGTACAATTATCGATCGTCGAAGGTCTGAAACGAACCCAATTTCAGTTAGAATTGGACCAACATACCCAGTAACGATCCATTGACAAGGCTAGTAGTAAGTGAATATTTAAGAAGAAACTAAGATAGGAGGTACAATTAACAAATACACAAGATTTGTGATTAGGAATCTTAACCAAAAGAAAAATATTAATTATTTTGATATTTATTTTCCTGTGATTAAAATTATGATAATTAGAACCTATTTTTGGCCTCTATTCATAATGTTGTGATACATCAAATGACTGTTAAAATGTCTTTTCTAAATAATGATTTAGAAGAAGAATTTTATATGATTCAACATGAGGATTTTGTGATTCTAAAAAAAAGAGGATAAATATAAAATTTGAGAAATACTAGTATGACCTTAAACAAATATCTGAATAGTAGTATGAAAGATTTTATGACATATTTGTGAATAAGAATTTTATTGTTAATGTATCTGATACCTATGTTTATTTCAAAATTATAGGATCAAATTATTATATATTTGCATGTGATGACATTTTATTATTTATTCCTAATGTGGTTGCAATATATATTTGCTAGCTCTTGCAAAATTGTAGATAGTCCGAAATCCTTTTGTTCGCACAAAATTTTGGTATCTCGATTCTAGGTATCTCTGGATGTGAAATAATATCTTGTGGTGTAATCATATCTCGTGTCATTCCTATCTTTACAACTTGTATAGGTTTTTTAACTTCATCAAATAATATCTCTACTGGTGCCGTGTAAATTTTTATAAAAAATAAAGTACCTTTGGTTATTCTTTTAAAAGTGATAAATGCTTTATGATTATGAATAGCTAAATTCATAATTCCCGACAATCATGATATGATAAAATAAATTCATATTAGTTACTTTATAGTAGAATTATTCGAAAAATAATATGTTAAGAAGTTTATTAGCAAAGTGGAAACGGAGAAAAATAAAAAGGTTTGTACATTGTAGATATTCTCTATATATGTGTGGGCTGTGTAGTTGTAAGTGTTTTTGTCTTGGTTTAGACTATCTCGGTATGTGGTAATTTGTGGGGGTATAAACATGGGATCTTTTGATGTATTTGGGGTAAACCAATGAGGCAAGAAGCCGTGGCGGGGAGTAACCAAAGTCGAGGCGCTATTTATGGGAAAAAGTATCCGAATTACCATTCTAATAGTGACCGAAGAATATGTTATTTAAGAATAATCTAGTATATAGTAATCTGAGATGACTATATTTTGTTACGTACATGGTTGAAGGGAATATTTTGAAAAAAACAATTTTATGATAATGAATGATAATATATCTGATGTGATGGTAGATAAATTTAAGATACTTATTTTGTATGCACTTAGAGATATAAATGTTGCAGATATAAGAAAAATTATACTAGAAAAAACATTTGGAGAATATTACATGACTAGAGTAAATTATATACCATGTCTACCTAGCTACTCTTATAAATATTTATTATGTTAAGATCACGTAGAAATTTTAAGGATATACGAAATATATAGTTACTAGAAAAACAGATAAAAATAAATATAGACAAATAAATGGAAAATAAAAAATATATAAAATCTCTTAGTAAAAATATGCAAGAACTACTAAGGCTAAAACAAATAACTATAAAATATCACTTTTAGAAAATAGATCATTTAGACTACCTTAAAGTTTTAATCTTATATATACTTAAAGATATAGAAATTATAGATATTAAGAAAATACTATTAGAAGAAGTAATAAACTACGAAATCGAAACAATAAATGCGTTAGAACAGATATACGAAGACATTTACTCAGAAGGATATTATTCAGATCAAGACTGTGGATGTTAGAATATATTAGAAAAACTAGAGAAAACCAAGATAATCTAAATAACGAAATTAATTATAGAAACCGAATTAGAAAAATAATAGAATATCTAAAAGAAAAGTTAATTTATCTTCTAATTTTAATTCTTCTTTTGCTAACATTAGGTATAAATGTTCACCTATTTTCTTATATCTTCTTCCTAGATTCGAAAATACTATTTTTATTTTTGATCCTTCGTGATTTTCATATATTTTTCATCTATTATAAATTCTTCTTTGTTCATTTTATTGTGAATAGTTCATGTTGATATATATATTCTAAACTATCTATCTGTGATTCTAATTTTGATATTTCATCTTTTTGGGTATTTATTGAGTTTTTACTAACTCCGGTAAATATATTATAATGTAGTCTTTCTTTTCTTATTTTTAATTCTTTACGTTTTTCAGAGATAAATTGTTTTAATTCTTTGTATTTTTGCTCTTTATTCATTTAAATTATATTTATAATATCTTGGTGGATATCTAAATCTAATTTTATCATAATTAGGTGGTATATGTTTCATTCTTCTAGATTTTAAATGGATTATTAATTTTGCTTCAATACTAGATATTAATGTAATTAGATAGGCTAATCTTTTTAGATTTTCTTTTGTTTTATTTAGACTTATATATTCTGAATAATTACTAACTAAAGATTCTTTAATTTTTCTAAAAGCTTCTCTATTTTTATATGATCTTCTCATAATTAATTTTAATCTATAACTAATTTTATGACTAACTCTAACATATATCTCACTTCTATACCTTTTAAATTACCGTGCTCTGATACCATTTGGAGGGGGGTACGGATAACTAGGCTAACTAATCGGTTATAAAATAGATTTATTGTAGGTAATGAATCTATTCTTTTTTGTGCGTGGTTATTTCTTAAATTTTTGTAAGATGTATCCATTAATTTATTTGGTTTATTATTTTATCCTGTAGTAACTGCAGAGTTACAAATTTCTGTGTAATAATTTATTCTATCTGTACTGTAGTATATATCTAATTCTAGATTTTCTATGTCATTTATTATCTTATGTTGTTCTTCTCGTAGTGAGTTTTTTAAAGTATATAAACTATCACATGTGCTTTTTTCTAAATTTTTTAAGGTTTTTTCTATCCATATTAACTTTTCTTTTATATCTTCCATTATTTTTCTAATATGGTTTCTATAATTAATTTCATTATTTAGATTATCTTGGTTTTCTCTAGTTTTTCTAATATATTCTAACATCCGCAGTCTTGATCTTAATAATATCCTTCTGGGTAAATGTCTTCGTATATCTGTTCTAACGCATTTATTGTTTCGATTTCGTAGTTTATTACTTCTTCTACTATTATTTTCTTAATATCTATAATTTCTATATCTTTAAGTATATATAAGATTAAAACTTTAAGGTAGTCTAAATGATCTATTTTCTAAAATTGACATTTTATAGTTATTTGTTTTAGCCTTAGTAGTTCTTGCATATTTTTATTAAGAGATTTTATATATTTTTTATTTTTCATGTATTTGTCTATATTTATTTTTATCTGTTTTTCTAGTAACTGTATATTTCGTATATCTTTAAAATTTCTACGTGATCTTAACATAATAAATATTTATAAGAGTAGCTAGGTAGACATGGTATATAATTTACTCTAGTCATGTAATATTCTCCAAATGTTTTTTCTAGTATAATTTTTCTTATATCTGCAACATTTATATCTCTAAGTGCATACAAAATAAGTATCTTAAATTTATCTACCATCACATCAGATATATTATCATTCATTATCATAAAATTGTTTTTTTCAAAATATTCCCTTCAACCATGTACGTAATAAAATATAGTCATCTCAGATTACTATATACTAGATTATTCTTAAATAACATGTTCTTCGGTCACTATTAGCATGGTAATTCGGATACTTTTTTCCTTAAACAGCGTCTCGACTTTGGTTACTCCCCGCCAGGGCTTCTTGCCTCATTGGTTTCACCTTTAGGATGACATAGTTCTTAGGGATTTTTCACCGTTTCCACTTTGCTAATAAACTTCTTAACATATTATTTTTCGAATAATTCTACTATAAAGTAACTAATATGAATTTATTTTATCATATCATGATTGTCGGGAATTATGAATTTAGCTATTCATAATCATAAATAGATATACCTGTTCCGGTAGTTTTGATATTTCTGAGGTTTGTTGCTCCATAGCTTTTTCCATTGCAGTGTATATATTTAATTAACTGGGCTAAATGTTTTTGAACGGAGAGAATTTTGGTTTGAATGTGAGAAGGCTTGCCTTCTGCAATGCCTTCTTCTCTTTTATTTATAGAAAAGAATACATCTTTACATTTGTAACATTTGTGTACACGTTTTTCTTATTTCTACTAAAAGTCAAAAAAGCCTTAATGGCTAAAGATAAAAACACAAAAAAACAAACAAAGAAAAGACTTAAAAGTCTTCTACTCTATAAAGCCTACCTAAGCCTATAAAGCTAATAATTCAAACTTTACATTAAATGCTACCAATCTACCAACTTCTTTTTTAATTACTATCTTATCTTTTACGTAAAAAGATACAATATATTAAATATCTTGTCTTCCGTTTATTTTGTCATATCTGTTGTATCTCCACCATTGCTCTGGTCTTATCTTTCCAGCTGGCGTCCTTATCTCTTTTTATTCTAGCTGAACTGCTGGGACATTATTATCTCCTCCATTACATTTTGAACATTTGTGATCTGGATATTTATGTCCAATAGTCTTGCAATATCTGGTTAATAATTCTTCCGAAATAAATTTTTCTCTGATAGCTCTGGCGATAGGTTTCGTCTCTGGTTTAAGCAACGTGATAATCCATTGCCTAATAGTTTCCATATCTGTTTCTCGTAACTCTTTTGAATTTGAATTTATTAATACATGATTTCTTGAATAGTAGCTCCATATAGGATTTTGGTTGCAATATGTATTTGCTAGCTCTTGCAAAATTGTAGATAGTCCGATAATCCTTTTGTTCGCATAAAATTTTGGTATCTCGATTCTAGGTATCTCTGGATGTGAAATAATATCTTGTGGTATAATCATATCTCGTGTCATTCCTATCTTTACAACTTGTATAGGTTTTTTAACTTCATCAAATAATATCTCTGCTGGTGCCGTGTAAATTTTTATAAAAAATAAAGTACCTTTGGTTATTCTTTTAAAAGTGATAAATGCTTCATATATCTCTGGTATAGTGGATATCTCAGTTCCGTCCGTGGTATATACGGTACTAAGTAGTCCATATTCGTAGCAAGTTTTAACTAAGCTTGGTTTGGTTTTAGGTAAGGCAATTAGTTTATTATATCCGGTCAATCTCTGGGTTATATAGTTTGTATCTGGTTCTTGGATATTTGTAGCTTTGGGCTTGCTATTTAAAAAGGTTTGTACATTGTAGATATTCTCTATATATGTGCGGACTGTGTAGTTGTAAGTCTTTTTGTCTTGGTTTAGACTATCTCGGTATGTGGTAATTTGTGGGGGTATAAACACGGGATCTTTTGATGTATTTGGGGTATATAGTTTATCAAATAGCTTATTTAGGTTCATATTTTTTCTAAATCCTTTGCTTGTACCTGCAGAAGTAGCTTGATAAACGTTATGGGTTTTATGGAGTATCCCAACGTCTCCTTCTAGCTCTGGAATTTTATTGTCTTCCGATTGACATAGCTCTGTGCATTGCTGAGTTAGCTGATTCATAGCTATAGACTTCAGTTTATCTTCACTAGTCTTTAGCTTTAGCTTTTCTATCTCAGTACCCATACTGTCCACTTTCAATGAAAGCGTAGTTAGGGCGTTGTCTGTGTAGCTTTGTCTTGATATGTAATCTGCAATAACATTTTTGTTAGTACTGATTACTTCTATTATAAATGTGAAATTTAATATGTTTAAAACTAGTCTCTGAATCTCTTTTGTTGTAATTGAGTTTTGTATTTTCTTTGTTATCCACCAGCGTACCTGTGTATTATCTGTTCGCACAATAAATTTGTTATATACAATATATGGCTCAAATGCTAACAAACATTTATATAATGAACATAATTCTTTCCTATTTATTTCCCATTTTATTTCTGTCTCGTTGAACGTACCTGAGTAGTATCTACAATGGTGTTCTATTTTTTCTGCCTCATATCTATATTTAAGTACTCCTCCGTAACTATATTCACTGGCATCTGCTTCTACTATATATGTAAATTTTCTATTTTCATCTGGAAATTGTAATTTTGGTAATTCCTTGCAAAGTAATTTTATTTTTTGAACTTATTTTTTATCCTCTTCATTATAATTATATTCTATATCCTTTTTTATTTTTTTCTGTAGTGGTTTTAAGTTTTCTGCTAATTTTGAAATATATTCTCTTACTTGGTTTACTAATCCTAAAAATGATTGTAATTTCTTTTTTGTATCTAATTCTTCTTTTGAATTTATTATTTTTTGTACTATATGTTGTTGCATTTTTACTCCACTTTTATCTATTTGTATTCCTAAAAATTCTATCTGGTTTTTCATAATTTCGGCTTTCTTTTCGCTTAGACTTATTCCTGATTTTTCTATTATATCTGTAAACTGTTCCAATAATTTTATATGTTCTTCTTTAGTTTTTGTATATAATAATATATCATCTATGTATACTGTACAATTAGGTAATTATTTAAAATAATTATCCATAAAATGTTGATATCTACCTGGTGCATTTTTATATCCAAAGGGTAGTACATTCCACTCATAAAATCCTTGTGGTACCGTAAATGCGGTTAATTCTTTAGATTCGTCTTCTAACTTTAGGTGGTAAAATCCTGATTTACAGTCGAATTTGCTAAAATAGTTATATCCTTGGATTTGTCTTATTTTTAATATCTTATTTGGTATTGGATAATTATATGTTATAGTTTTTGCATTTAAATTTCTTTAATCAATAATCATCCTACTTTTTCCTCTTTTTTGTTCACTATGTTTATTTACTATAAATGTTGGACTATTATGTTTGCTATTACTTTTTTGTATATATTGTTTTTCTAATAATTCATCTATATGCATTTTAAATTCTTTTAAATCGTCAAAATTATATGTTAATGGTTTTTGGGTTATTATACTATTTTTATCTATTAATTCAATTTTTATTGTAGTTTTATGTTTTTCCCATCCTTTTAATGGATCTTCACTATATAATTGTTCTAATTTTTTCTTAACTATTTCTATCTTATTTATTGAAAATATAGTTATTTCTGTTTTATTTATCGAAAATACTACTAATTCTATTGTATCTTCAGTGTTTTTTATATTTTCTAACTTTTGTGTAATTTTCTCACTTCCTTTTATCCAATCAGTTTTCTTTCTTATTTTATTATTAACTCTTTTTGCTCTTACTTTTTGTTTACATGGTGTTGTAAACCACCAATCGTTTCTAGTTATTATGTGTGGGTATAATTTATCTAAAAATGACATTCCTAAAAATATATCTTTTGACGTTAGTTCATAATTATAAATTTCTTCTATTGTCAATATCTTATCCCATATTTGTGCTTTTACATTCCTAGCTTTATAAGTAATTAAGCTTCCTTCATTATTAAATCCTTTAACTACTATTGGTGTTTTTAATTTATCCTATGTACTTTCTGGTAAGCAATTATATCTACATAAATTAGCTTCTGCTCCTGTATCTATCATAGGCGTATAATATCTACTGTAATATCCTTCCACTACAATCTTCATTGATACATATATTTTCATTTTATGTTAAGGCTCTTTTTAAGAATAATCTTTCCCTATTATATGTTATGGCTAATTGTGTGTGTTCTATATTATATGGTTTTACTTGTTCAAACCATTTTATTCCTAATATTATATCTGCTTTTTGCATTTCTTCTTTTACTTCAAATTCTATTTTTATTTTTCTAATTCCTCCTATTATTATTTCTTTTTCTGCTATATCTTTACTATTATTTAAACTTCTCGGTATATCTGGGCATATATCATTATCAGTTTTTATTTCTTCATTTTTTACTAGATATTTTGCTATATAATTTTCTTCTTGTCCTGTGTTTAATAGTATTAAATATTCTTTTTCATTTATTTTTCCTGTTATGTAATATTGATTTAGATTACTTATTGAATTCGTTTCATAACTTGTTCTTTTTGATGAGCTTGATGATTCTGGTTTTTCATTAGCTATTCTTTTTGTTGTACTTATTCTATCATTTACTATTTCTAAATTTTCTTCTATATCTATGTCTCTATAGCTATAATCATTATAATCTATTGTTTTTACAATTTGTTCAAATGGGCTATCTATTTGTATCTTGTTAATTTTAGTTTTTCCTGTTATTTATATTTTGTTGTTAATACATATAAATTTTTGCATCTTGCTGTAAATATTTTACTTCCGGGGTTAATTCTATTCCTGATATCTTCCAATATAATACTAGTGATTTATCTATATTTCTATCTGTTACTGCTACTGAATAATTTGCATTTATTATGAATTTAAATTTTTGGTATATCAAATTTCCTTTTACGGCAGTTATTATGCTTTTTTTTATAGGTTTTATAATTCTATCATCTGCTAAATATAATTCTATCGGTGTATCTATCCTTCTCTAAAACATGCTTTTATTAATATTTCTGTACCTCCAAGGTGTACATATTTTATTGGATCTCCTTTATTTTTTATATCATTTATTTATTTATTAATTATTCTTTTTGTTACTAGTGGTATACTAGCTTTACCTTTTGCATATCTACAGTCTATTACATGTTCTTTCTGGCATACTACGTAATATTCATCTTTTTTCCTAGTAAACATATTTTTTATTGTTGGTATTTTAAATATTTTTTCTACACTTAAATCTAACTCTTTTCCTTTTATTTCATCAAATATATTACTGTCAAATATTATTTTTTGTTTTGTTCCTTCATCATTTGAATATTCTTCCTTTGTTATTATTTTTATATCTTCTTCAGTCATTTGATTCATCTATTTCACTATCTATTTCAGTATCTGTTTCGTTTTCTGAAATTTCATATATACTATCTTCACTTTCTAATTCATAATCTATATAATCTATTTGCATATATTCTGTATTATCTATTTTTATTTCGGATATTTGTTTATTTTTTGGATTTTTAGGTAATTTACAATCTCTAGCTAAATTTCCTAACTTTCCACAATTATAACATGTACATTCTTTTATAGATTTTTTCTTTCTATATGGTCTTTTATTTTTGTAATTTTTTACATAATATCTTTTTCTTGGTTTTTTGTATTTATATTTTGATTTTTTATATTTCTTATATTTCTTATGTCTTTTTCTTTTCTTATAATATCTTTCTTCGCATCCAAATTGGGGTGCT
The DNA here is from genome assembly GCA_030864225.1 of Capsicum baccatum var. pendulum. Classification (NCBI taxonomy): domain Eukaryota; kingdom Viridiplantae; phylum Streptophyta; class Magnoliopsida; order Solanales; family Solanaceae; genus Capsicum; species Capsicum baccatum. Next base: position 197,893,600 of record CM061560.1, on the reverse strand, counting down.
ATTTTATTTTTGCAACATGCTAAATTTCTTATTAATGTTTTTTCCATTTTTAATTCTTCTCTATATTTCTCACATAAATTCCTATACCATTGTTGTAAAAATTTTATTCTAGCTCCTAATGTATCTACTATTTTTGCTTCTTCCCAACTTTTTATTATCTTTGAACTAAATGGTTCGGGTAATTTATTAAAATATAATTTTATTATTTCCTTACTTTCTTCTATACTATATGCTCCTTTGTAATAATATTCTTTAAATGCGCAAGTATATTCGTCTATATAACACATATTACATATTGTTAATTTTAACATTAAATTCCTATTTGTATCTTTTTCTTCATCTTGTTCTTCTTCTATTGTTGTCATACTACCAAATTCATCTTTTATAGCTGTTTCATATTTTTTTAATAATTCTATAGGTGTTAGTTTAGTTATTGTTGATGATGTTCCTTCCATAGGTTTATTAGTTCTTAATACTTTCTTACTATTTTCGGTTAAGTTTGAAAACCATAGTTTTACTGATCCTATTAATGTTTTTTCTATATATTCTGGTGCATCTGTTATGTTTATATTATTATCTAATAATTGTTTTGTCAAATATCCTATCCATAATTGTATTATTTTTTCTGTATCTATTACACAGTCTAGATCTAAAAAGTTATAATTTTTATTAACTATTTGTTTTGGTGTCCATTTGTCATATTTATTGTATTTTTTAAATTTATTTTTATAATATATAGGTTTTCTTATTTCTGTTGTATTAGGTATTATGGTTTCATCTTCTTTTTTATCAAGAGTATTTATTTCTGTGTTGGTATTTTCTAGGTTTTCTTCATTCATTATTTCTTGTTTTTCGTTAATATCTAAATTTTTTATATTTGTTAAAATTTCTGTATATGTTTCACTATCTTCTGAGTCATAATTATCTGACTCTTCAATCTCTATATTATTTATTTCTAATTTTTTCCTAAATTGATTTATCTCGTTTAGTAATTTTTGTTCTTTATCTTTTTCTTCTTTTTCTTTTTGTCTTTGTTCATACAAATCTTTTAACATTTGTAGTTCTTTTTCTAATTCAGCAATTCTACTATTTTTAGTTTCTTCTATTTTTCGTATTTCTTCCGTAGTTTGTTGTTTAATTTTTTCTATTTCCTTTTTTCTATTTATTTCTTCATTTTCTTTTTCTATTCTTACCATTGCTGTTAATTTATCTTCTAATTTTAATTCTTTTTTGTCTAACATTAGATATAAATGTTCTCCTATTTTCTTGTATCTTCTTCCTAGATTAGAAAATACTATTTTTATTTTTGATCCTTCGTGATTTTCATATATTTTTTCATCTATTATAAATTCTTCTTTGTTCATTTTATTGTGAATAGTTCATGTTGATATATATATTCTAAACTATCTATCTGTGATTCTAATTTTGATATTTCATCTTTTTGGGTATTTATTGAGTTTTTACTAACTCCGGTAAATATATTATAATGTAGTCTTTCTTTTCTTATTTTTAATTCTTTACGTTTTTCAGAGATAAATTGTTTTAATTCTTTGTATTTTTGCTCTTTATTCATTTAAATTATATTTATAATATCTTGGTGGATATCTAAATCTAATTTTATCATAATTAGGTGGTATATGTTTCATTCTTCTAGATTTTAAATGGATTATTAATTTTGCTTCAATACTAGATATTAATGTAATTAGATAGGCTAATCTTTTTAGATTTTCTTTTGTTTTATTTAGACTTATATATTCTGAATAATTACTAACTAAGGATTCTTTAATTTTTCTAAAAGCTTCTCTATCTTTAAATGGTCTTCTCATAATTAATCTTATAAATAACTAATTTTATAACATCTAACTAACATATATCTCACTTCTATACCTTTTAAATTACTGTGCTCTGATACCATTTGGAGGGGGGTGCGGATAACTAGGCTAACTAATCGGTTATAAAATAGATTTATTGTAGTTTTTACTGATCCTATTAATGTTCTTTCTATATATTCTGGTGCATCTGTTATGTTTATATTATTATCTAATAATTGTTTTGTCATATGTCCTATCCATAATTGTATTATTTTTTCTGTATCTATTATACAGTCTAGACCAGAGCAATGATGGAGATACAACAGATATGACATAATAAACGGAAGACAAGATATTTAATATATTGTATCTTTTTACGTAAAAGATAAGATAGTAATTAAAAAAGAAGTTGGTAGATTGGTAGCATTTAATGTAAAGTTTGAATTATTAGCTTTATAGGCTTAGGTAGGCTTTATAGAGTAGAAGACTTTTAAGTCTAAATTCATAATAAGTGCAAATTATTCAGTAGCAGTAACAGATAGAAATATAGATAAATCACTAGTATTATATTGGTAGATATCAGGTATAGAATTAACCCCAGGAAGTAAAATATTTACAGCAAAATGTAAAAATTTATATGTATTAACAACAAAACCTAAAATAACAAGAAAAAATAATATTAACAAGATACAAATAGATAGCCCATTCGAACAAATTGTAAAAACAATAGATTATAATGATTATAGCTATAGAGACATAGACATAGAAGAAAATTTAGAAATAGTAAATGATAGAATAAGTACAACAAAAAGAATAGCTAATGAAAAACCAGAGTCATCGAGCTCATCAAAAAGAACAAGTTATGAAACAAATTCAATAAGTAATCCAAATCAATATTACATAACAGGAAAAATAAATGAAAAAGAATATTTAATACTCTTAAAAATGCACCAGGTAGATATCAACATTTTATGGATAATTATTTTAAACAATTACCTAATTGTATAGTATACATAGATGATATATTATTATATACAAAAAATAAAGAAGAACATATAAAATTATTGGAGCAGTTTACAGATATAATAGAAAAATCGGTTATAAAATAGATTTGTAGTAGGTAATGAATCTATTCTTTTTTGTGCGTGGTTATTTCTTAAATTTTTGTAAGATGTATCCATTAATTTATTTGGTTTATTATTTTATCCTGCAGTAACTGCAGAGTTACAAAATTCTGTGTAATAATGTATTCTATCTGTACTGTAGTATATATCTAATTCTAGATTTTCTATGTCATTTATTATCTTGTGTTGTTCTTCTCGTAGTGAGTTTTTTAAAGTATATAAACTATCACATGTGCTTTTTTCTAAATTTTCTAAGGTTTTTTCTATCCATATTAACTTTTCTTTTAGTTCTTCTATTATTTTTCTAATTCGGTTTCTATAATTAATTTCGTTATTTAGATTATCTTGGTTTTCTCTACTTTTTCTAATATATTCTAACATCCACAGTCTTGATCTGAATAATATCCTTCTGGGTAAATGTCTTCGTATATCTGTTCTAACGCATTTATTGTTTCGATTTCGTAGTTTATTACTTCTTCTAATATTATTTTCTTAATATCTATAATTTCTATATCTTTAAGTATATATAAGATTAAAACTTTAAGGTAGTCTAAATGATCTATTTTCTAAAATTGACATTTTATAGTTATTTGTTTTAGCCTTAGTAGTTCTTGCATATTTTTATTAAGAGATTTTATATATTTTTTATTTTTCATGTATTTGTCTATATTTATTTTTATCTGTTTTTCTAATAACTATATATTTCGTATATCTTTAAAATTTCTACGTGATCTTAACATAATAAATATTTATAAGAGTAGCTAGGTAGACATGGTATATAATTTACTCTAGTCATGTAATATTCTCCAAATGTTTTTTCTAGTATAATTTTTCTTATATCTGCAACATTTATATCTCTAAGTGCATACAAAATAAGTATCTTAAATTTATCTACCATCACATCAGATATATTATCATTCATTATCATAAAATTGTTTTTTTCAAAATATTCCCTTCAACCATGTACGTAATAAAATATAGTCATCTCAGATTACTATATACTAGATTATTCTTAAATAACATGTTCTTCGGTCACTATTAGCATGGTAATTCGGATACTTTTTCCCATAAACAGCGCCTCGACTTTGGTTACTCCCCGCCACGGCTGCTTGCCTCATTGGTTTCACCTTTAGGATGACATAGTTCTTAGGAATTTTTCTCCGTTTTCACTTTGCTAATAAACTTCTTAACATATTATTTTTCGAATAATTCTACTATAAAGTAACTAATATTAATTTATTTTATCATATCATGATTGTCGGGAATTATGAATTTAGCTATTCATAATCATAAATAGATATACCTGTTCCGGTAGATTTGATATTTCTGAGGTTTGTTGCTCCATAGCTTTTTCCATTGCAGTGTATATATTTAATTAACTGGGCTAAATGTTTTTGAACAGAGAGAATTTTGGCTTGAATGTGAGAAGGCTTGCCTTCTGCAATGCCTTCTTCTCTTTTATTTATAGAAAAGAATACATCTTTACATTTGTAACATTTGTGTACACGTTTTTCTTATTTCTACTAAAAGTCAAAAAAGTCTTAATGGCTAAAGATAAAAACACAAAAAAACAAACAAAGAAAAGACTTAAAAGTCTTCTACTCTATAAAGCCTACCTAAGCCTATAAAGCTAATAATTCAAACTTTACATTAAATGCTACCAATCTACCAACTTCTTTTTTAATTACTATCTTATCTTTTACGTAAAAAGATACAATATATTAAATATCTTGTCTTCCGTTTATTTTGTCATATCTGTTGTATCTCCATCATTGCTCTGGTCTTATCTTTCCAGCTGGCGTCCTTATCTCTTTTTATTCTAGCTGAACTGCTGGGACATCATTATCTCCTCCATTACATTTTGAACATTTGTGATCTGGATATTTATGTCCAATAGTCTTGCAATATCTGGTTAATAATTCTTCCGAAATAAATTTTTCTCTGATAGCTCTGGCGATAGGTTTCGTCTCTGGTTTAAGCAACGTGATAATCCATTGCCTAATAGTTTCCATATCTGTTTCTCGTAACTCTTTTGAATTTGAATATATTAATACATGATTTCTTGAATAGTAGCTCCATATAGGATTTTGGTTGCAATATGTATTTGCTAGCTCTTGCAAAATTGTAGATAGTCCGATAATCCTTTTGTTCGCATAAAATTTTGGTATATCGATTCTAGGTATCTCTGGATGTGAAATAATATCTTGTGGTATAATCATATCTCGTGTCATTCCTATCTTTACAACTTGTATAGGTTTTTTAACTTCATCAAATAATATCTCTGCTGGTGCCGTGTAAATTTTTATAAAAAATAAAGTACCTTTGGTTATTCTTTTAAAAGTGATAAATGCTTCATATATCTCTGGTATAGTGGATATCTCAGTTCCGTCCGTGGTATATACGGTACTAAGTAGTTCATATTCGTAGCAAGTTTTAACTAAGCTTGGTTTGGTTTTAGGTAAGGCAATTAGTTTATTATATCCGGTCAATCTCTGGGTTATATAATTTGTATCTGGTTCTTGGATATTTGTAGCTTTGGGCTTGCTATTTAAAAAGGTTTGTACATTGTAGATATTCTCTATATATGTGCGGACTGTGTAGTTGTAAGTCTTTTTGTCTTGGTTTAGACTATCTCGGTATGTGGTAATTTGTGGGGGTATAAACATGAGATCTTTTGATGTATTTGGGGTATATGATTTATCAAATAGCTTATTTAGGTTCATATTTTTTCTAACTCCTTTGCTTGTACCTGCAGAAGCAGATTGATAAACGTTATGGGTTTTATGGAGTATCCCAACGTCTCCTTCTAGCTCTGGAATTTTATTGTCTTCCGATTGACATAGCTCAGCGCATTGCTGAGTTAGCTGATTCATAGCTATAGACTTCAGTTTATCTTCACTAGTCTTTAGCTTTAGCTTTTCTATCTCAGTACCCATACTGTCCACTTTCAATGAAAACGTAGTTAGGGCGTTGAGTATCTTTTCATGTATATTTTCTTCTATCATTTCAGTCTGTGTAGCTTTGTCTTGATATGTAATCTGCAATAACATTCTTGTTAGTACTGATCACTTCTATTGTGAATGTGAAATTTAATATGTTTAAAACTAGTCTCCGAATCTCTTTTGTTGTAACTAAGTTTTGTATTTTCTTTGTTAGCCACCAGCGTACCTGTGTATTATCTGTTCGCACAATAAATTTGTTATATACAATATATGGCTCAAATGCTAACAAACATTTATATAATGAACATAATTCTTTCCTATTTATTTCCCATTTTATTTTTGTCTCATTAAACGTACCTGAATATTATCTACAATGGTGTTCTATTTTTCTGCCTCATATCTATATTTAAGTACTCCTCCGTAACTATATTCACTGACATCTGCTTCTACTATAGATGTAAATTTTCTATTTTCATCTGGAAATTGTAATTTTGGTAATTCCTTGCAAAGTAATTTTATTTTTTGAACTTGTTTTTTATCTTCTTCGTCATAGTTATATTCTATATCCTTTTTAAATTTTTTCTGTAGTGGTTTTAGATTTTCTGCTAATTTTGGAATATATTCTCTTACTTGATTTACTAATCCTAAAAATGATTGTAATTTTTTTTTTGTATCTAATTGTTCTTTCGAATTTATTATTTTTTGTACTATATGTTGTTGCATTTTTACTCCACTTTTATCTATTTGTATTCCTAAAAATTCTATCTGGTTTTTCATAATTTCGGCTTTCTTTTCGCTTAGACTTATTCCTGATTTTTCTATTATATCTGTAAACTGTTCCAATAATTTTATATGTTCTTCTTTAGTTTTTGTATATAATAATATATCAACTATGTATACTATACAATTAGGTAATTATTTAAAATAATTATCCATAAAATGTTGATATCTACCTGGTGCATTTTTATATCCAAAGGGTAGTACATTCCACTCATAAAATCCTTGTGGTACCGTAAATGCGGTTAATTCTTTAGATTCGTCTTCTAACTTTAGGTGGTAAAATCCTGATTTACAGTCGAATTTGCTAAAATAGTTATATCCTTGGATTTGTCTTATTTTTAATATCTTATTTGGTATTGGATAATTATATGTTATAGTTTTTGCATTTAAATTTCTTTAATCAATAACCATCCTACTTTTTCCTCTTTTTTGTTCACTATATTTATTTACTATAAATGCTGGACTATTATGTTTGCTATTACTTTTTTGTATATATTGTTTTTCTAATAATTCATCTATATGCATTTTAAATTCTATATGCATTTTAAATTCTTTTAAATCGTCAAAATTATATGTTAATGGTTTTTGGGTTATTATACTATTTTTATCTATTAATTCAATTTTTATTGTAGTTTTATGTTTTTCCCATCCTTTTAATGGATATTCACTATATAATTGTTCTAATTTTTTCTTAACTATTTCTATCTTATTTATTGAAAATATAGTTATTTCTGTTTTATTTATCGAAAATACTACTAATTCTATTGTATCTTCAGTGTTTTTTATATTTTCTAACTTTTATGTAATTTTTTCACTTCCTTTTATCCAATCAGTTTTCTCTCTTATTTTATTATTAACTCTTTTTGCTCTTACTTTTTGTTTACATGGTGTTGTAAACCACCAATCGTTTCTAGTTATTATGTGTGGGTATAATTTATCTAAAAATGATATTCCTAAAAGTATATCTTTTGACGTTAGTTCATAATTATAAATTTCTTCTATTGTCAATATCTTATCTCATATTTGTGCTTTTACATTTTTAGCTTTATAAGTAATTAAGCTTCCTTCATTATTAAATTCTTTAACTACTATTGGTATTTTTAATTTATTCAATTTACTTTCTGGTAAGCAATTATATCTACATAAATTAGCTTCTGCTCCTGTATCTATCATAGGCGTATAAAATCTACTGTAATATCCTTCCACTACTATCTTCATTAATACATATATCTTCATTTTATGTTAAGGCTCTTTTTAAGAATAATTTCTCGCTATTATATGTTATGGTCAATTGTGTATGTTCTATATTATATGGTTTTACTTGTTCTAACCACTTTATTCCTAATATTATATCTTCTTTTTGCATTTCTTCTTTTATTTCAAATTCTATTTTTATTTTTCTAACTCCGATTATTATTTCTTTTTCTGCTATATTTTTACTATTTATTAAGCTTCTTGGTAGATCTGGGCATATATCATCATCAATTTTTATTTCTTCATCCTTTACTAGATATTTTGCTATATAATTTTCTTTTTGTCCTGTATTTAAGAGTATTAAATATTCTTTTTCATTTAATTTTCCTGTTATGTAATATTGATTTGGATTACTTATTGAATTTGTTTCATAACTTGTTCTTTTTTATGAGCTCGATGACTCTGATTTTTCATTAGCTATTCTTTTTGTTGTACTTATTCTATCATTTACTATTTCTAAATTTTCTTCTATGTCTATGTCTCTATAGCTATAATCATTATAATCTATTGTTTTTACAATTTGTTCGAATGGGCTATCTATTTGTATCTTTTTAATCTTATTTTTTCCTGTTATTTTATGTTTTGTTGTTAATACATATAAATTTTTACATCTTGTTGTAAATATTTTACTTCCTAGGGTTAATTCTATACCTGATATCTTCCAATATAATACTAGTGATTTATCTATATTTCTATCTGTTACTGCTACTGAATAATTTGCACTTATTATGAATTTAAATTTTTGGTATATCAAATTTCCTTTTACGAAAGTTATTATGCCTTTTTCTATAGGTTTTATAATTCTATCATCTGCTAGATATAACTCTATTGGTGTATCTATTCCTTCTCTAAAACATGCTTTTATTAATATTTCTGTACCTCCAAGGTGTACATATTTTATTGGATCTCCTTTATTTTTTATATCATTTATTTCTTTATTAATTATTCTTTTTGTTACTAGTGGTATACTAGCTTTACCTTTTGCATATCTACAGTCTATTACATGTTCTTTCTGGCATACTACGTAATATTCATCTTTTTTCCTAGTAAACATATTTTTTATTGTTGGTATTTTAAATATTTTTTTTACACTTAAATCTAACTCTTTTCCTTTTATTTCATCAAATATATGACTATCAAATATTATTTTTTGTTCTGTTCCTTCATCATTTAAATATTCTTCCTTTGTTATTATTTTTATATCTTCTTCAGTCATTTGATTCATCTATTTCACTATCTATTTCAGTATCTGTTTCGTTTTCTGAAATTTCATATATACTATCTTCACTTTCTAATTCATAATCTATATAATCTATTTGCATATATTCTGTATTTTCTATTTTTATTTCGGATATTTGTTTATTTTTTGGATTTTGGGGTAATTTACAATCTCTAGCTAAATTTCCTAACTTTCCACAATTATAACATGCACATTCTTTTATAGACTTTTTCTTTCTATATGGTCTTTTATTTTTATAATTTTTTACATAATATCTTTTTCTTGGTTTCTTGTATTTGTATTTTGATTTTTTATATTTCTTATATTTCTTATGTCTTTTTCTTTTCTTATAATATCTTTCTTCGCATCCAAATTGGGGTGCTATTTTATTTTTGCAACATGCTAAATTTCTTGTAAGAATTTTATTCTAGCTCCTAATGTATCTACTATTTTTGCTTCTTCCCAACTTTTTATTATTTTTGAACTAAATGGTTCGGGTAATTTATTAAAATATAATTTTCTTATTTCCTTACTTTCTTCTATACTATATGCTCCTTTATAATAATATTCTTTAAATGCGCAAGTATATTCGTCTATATAACACATATTACATATTGTTAATTTTAACATTAAATTCCTATTTGTATCTTTTTCTTCATCTTGTTCTTCTTCTATTGTTGTCATACTACCAAATTCATCTTTTATAGTTGTTTCATATTTTTTCAATAATTCTATAGGTGTTAGTTTAGTTGTTGTTGATGATGTTCCTTCCATAAGTTTATTAACTCTTAATACTTTTTTGCTATTTTCAGTTAAGTTTGAAAACCATAGTTTTACTGATCCTATTAATGTTCTTTCTATATATTCTGGTGCATCTGTTATGTTTATATTATTATCTAATAATTGTTTTGTCATCTATCATATCCATAATTATATTGTTTTTTCTGTATCTATTACACAGTCTAGATCTAAAAAGTTATAATTTTTATTAACTATTTGTTTTGGTGTCCATTTGTCATATTTATTGTATTTTTTAAATTTATTTTTATAATATATAGGTTTTCATATTTCTGTTGTATTAGGTATTATGGTTTCATCTTCTTTTTTATCAAGAGTATTTATTTCTGGGTTGGTATTTTCTAGGTTTTCGTCATTAATTATTTCTTGTTTTTCGTTAATGTCTAAATTTTTTATATTTGTTAAAATTTCTGTATATGTTTCACTATCTTCTGAATCATAATTATCTGACTCTTCAACCTCTATATTATTTATTTCTAATTTTTCTTTAAATTGATTTATCTCGTTTATTAATTTTTGTTCTTTATCTTTTTCTTCTTTTTCTTTTTGTCTTTGTTCGTACAGATCTTTTAACATTTGTAGTTCTTTTTCTAATTCAGCAATTCTACTATTTTTAGTTTCTTCTATTTTTCGTATTTCTTCCGTAGTTTGTTGTTTAATTTTTTCTATTTCCTTTTTTCTATCTATTTCTTCATTTTCTTTTTCTATTCTTACCATTGCTGTTAATTTATCTTCTAATTTTAATTCTTTTTTGTCTAACATTAGGTATAAATGTTCACCTATTTTCTTATATCTTCTTCCTAGATTCGAAAATACTATTTTTATTTTTGATCCTTCATGATTTTCATATATTTTTCATCTATTATAAATTCTTCTTTGTTCATTTTATTGTGAATAGTTCATGTTGATATATATATTCTAAACTATCTATGTGTGATTCTAATTTTGATATTTCATCTTTTTGGGTATTTATTGAGTTTTTACTAACTCCAACAAATATATTATAATGTAGTCTTTCTTTTCTTATTTTTAATTCTTTACGTTTTTCAGAGATAAATTGTTTTAATTCTTTGTATTTTTGCTCTTTATTCATTTAAATAATATTTATAATATCTTGGTGGATATCTAAATCTAATTTTATCATAATTAGGTGGTATATGTTTCATTCTTCTAGATTTTAAATGGATTATTAATTTTGCTTCAATACTAGATATTAATGTAATTAGATAGGCTAATCTTTTTAGATTTTCTTTTGTTTTATTTAGACTTATATATTCTGAATAATTACTAACTAAAGATTCTTTAATTTTTCTAAAAGCTTCTCTATTTTTATATGATCTTCTCATAATTAATTTTAATCTATAACTAATTTTATGACTAACTCTAACATATATCTCACTTCTATTATCTTTTGACGTTAGTTCATAATTATAAATTTCTTCTATTGTCAATATGTTATCCCATATTTGTGCTTTTACATTCCTAGCTTTATAAGTAATTAAGCTTCCTTCATTATTAAATCCTTTAACTACTATTGATATTTTTAATTTATTCTATTTACTTTTTGGTAAGCAATTATATCTACATAAATTAACTTCTGCTTCTATAGGCATATAATATCTTACAAGGATGTTATTTTAATTGGATAACTAACAATAATGAAGTTAGCTCTATCAATGGTATATGTTTACTTTGAATGCATGTGCTACATTTAGGCTGACACTACTCTTTTCAAAATTGTCTTGTCTCCCACTCTTTCTTCAAGTCTTTTCATCTTCCTACTAAGTTAAAGCGTGATAACCCACCAACCCATTTATGATATGTTGTTTGTCATTACATACTGAAAAAGTTTCTTTTCTTTGTTCCTCTCCTTTAATAAATAATCAATTTTTCTTTTTGTTTTTTTAATTTTGCTTTACTTGCTAATTAAAAAAATGAACGAAATAAAGAATTGATTCTTCTAAGTTTGAATACACGCGCTGCAATAGGATCCATTAGGCTTCTATGGAAATCAATGAGCTTCTTTCTAATATATATATATATATATATATATATATATATATATATATATACTAGGGGCATATAGCCTATGTCAGCATGAATCCAATACTGTTAAATTTTACTCCCTTCAATTCAAAATACTTGTTATATATTATTTTTTAAGAGTTAATTTAATTAATTTTTAAATTTAATTAAATATTTTGTGGCTAAAGTTTGAATATCAAATACTATACGAAACATTTGAATGTAGTATTTTCTTTGCTAATTTTGTTTTTATGTGAAATTGGGGGTGGGGGGGAATTAATGCATCTAATTTTGAAATAATTCAAATATTTTTTTATATACGTAATACAAACAAATAAGTAAAATCCACTTATATTTTTAGAAAATATTTCTTGTGTTTATTTTAACAATTCAAAATTTATTATTCATACATAAATAAGTGATTACCCTTCACCCAACTCAAATGGAAAATACTTCCTCTGTTCCATTTTATCCGTCCCAAATTTCCTAATTTAATGTCTCATTTTACTTGTCCTTTTTTACTTATCAAGACAAGACAAAAAAAAATTTCATTATACCCTTAGTGCAATTGATTATTCCTTGTTATTACCCATTCTTCAATGTTGAAACTAATAACAAGGCACAATTAAAAGGGGAAAGATGGTAAAGTTACATTACCAATCATTATTTTCTTAATAGCTATGTTATCCTAATTTGGGACACATAAAATAGGACGGAGAGAGTATATGGTTATCCACGTGTCAATTTGAAAAACCACAATGGGCCCACAGTGCATAATGACATTTTAATTTAGGGCATGATATGCAATTTTAGCAAGAAAAAAGTTAAGGAAAAGACACGTTTACCCCCTAAACTTATCACGAAAACTCATTTTAACCATTAAACTTAACATGTAATTATTTACCCCCTGAATAAATTTTATATAAATTTTTTACCACTCGCAAAAAATTATACCACTCTCACTATGAAGAGTGCATCACACTCACGCCATGTTGGAGCCATGTCGGAGCCAATCCACGTCAAAATTACATAAATAAATTATTTTTTAAAAAAGTAATATATATATATATATGTATATACATATATATATGTATATGTATATACGTATATATATATATATATACATATATATATATGTGTGTATATACATATACATATATATATGTATATACATATTTATATGTATATACATATATATATATATATATTATACAACCCCCTTCCCTTCCCGGTTAGAATTTGCTACTATCGGAGCTGATGTAGGGTTGGGGTTCTTCTCCCCAGTAAACCCAACACTGAGTGCTAAGAGCATGTGAGGTGCAGAAGCTGGGTAATAAGCAGAAGGGGGTGGAAATGGAGAATTCGGACTACTGTGGTCCCTAGGGATGGTAATTTCAATCCATATTTGTGAAAAGAGTCCATTTAACTCATATTTAGTGAATTGGATCACTCATATGGGCGGATTGCAATCTAAACTATTTTTGCTCAATCCATATTTAAACCGTTCAAATTCAATCTGCCCGTTTACCACCCCTAGTGGTCCTCATCACGCGGTGGCAACGACAACGGTAGAGGCAGATGAGGAGGAGGAGGATGGTGGCGGTGGTGAGGTTAGTACTCAAGAACGTCAGTAGCAATGGGTGGAGGAGGAACCACAACGGGTTCTTGGACATTCTTTGTAAATAACAACAACAGGGTGGTGATGTTGATGATGTTAATGGTGAAGTGAATTTTTTCTTTTAAGTACACCATTACTCAAAGTGAAAGGCTTCACTTTTTGAATCTGAGTAGGTGTTTCAATTTCACCTTCTGGGTTTTAACTGTTGTAGTAGTAGTAGTTGTTGTTGTTGTATTGTTATTGTTGTTGGTTAAGTCCATGGCTGAAACATCTAACACTCTTGACCTTTTTATCTTTTTGTCTTAAGAGAGTTAGCTAGATGATTAGATTTAAGGTCAAGATGATTTCATACAAAAAAGAAACCATCTTTATTTATGTGCGAAAATAAAATTAATTTGTTGATTCTTGATCTTAAATGAAATTAATTTAAGCTGTGAGGAAGAAGAAGAAGATATGGGGGTGGTGGGGTATGAGGAAGAAGAAGATATGAGGATAGTGAGGTATGAGGAAGAAGGGAAAAAAATAATGGTTAAAATTTTAAAGTGAATCTTATTTATTTTTTTATACTTTTTTTAATTTAAACGCGATTTGATTTCTTTTTTTTTTTTTGGCCACGATAGTTGTTAAAAGAGCAAAATAATACATTTTAAAGTTCATAAGGAGGTAAATAATTACAGATTACGTTTAATGATTAAAGTGAATTTTCGTGATAAATTTAGGGGGATAACAATGTCTTTTCCCAAAAAGATATGGCATTTTTGGGGATTTATTGATAAGGTCTAACTAGTTTAATGAAAAAGACAATCCTCTTAACCAAACTACTATAGCAAAAATCTTTTCAAAGATCATAATATCCTCAAAATTTTCATTAATGACCTAAAGCTAACATGTCAAAATCAGTTTTTCTAATATATAGAAAAATATATAAAAATAATGAAACATAAAGGCGATTCAATGACTAAAAGAAAAGGAAAAAAAAAAAAGCAAAGACTTATCTACATTGATCAAGTGTTTATATTTAAACAATATTAATTTATCTCTCAAAATTAGCGAAGGCAAAGGAAATGAAAATATATTTAGTCAACTATGGTCAAGTGATAATTATATATTATGTATACACCTAGTTGGTGTGAACGATCTTGATCTTTTATGAAGCATATCTGTTTTGACTAGATATTAACGGTTTGTGATACTATTTTTGTCTTAATTTGTGTGACACAAACACAATTTAGATAATTAATTATTAAAATTATTTAAATTTTTAAAATTATATATGATTTATAAAGAGAAACAATCATTAAAATAATTTAAATTTTTTAAATTATTGCGATTTATAATTTCTTTTCTTCTATTCCGATTTAAGGGATACTAATATAATTTCAAGCGTCAACCAAACATTTTATATCTTTTACATTTTTTAAGTTATTAATTAAGTTATCTATAATATTTTTTTACATAATTTTTCAATAAGATATGAATACTCTCTCCCGTTCGAGGTTATGTAACAGAGATAAAATTTTGACAATCAATTTATATATATATATATTTAGTTCTTAATTATTGTGATTTATAGTACTTTTTATCTCGTTTTTAAATAATATATGTTACTTTATGTCTTCATCGGTTCCATCCCAATTTATATGCACTAATATAATTTCGACGGTCAATCAAATTTTTTATGTTGACATATCATTTGTGTATATTTTATCTTTTTTTTTTCAAAATATTATTAATATTTTAATGCTTAGACGATCCTAATAATTTAATTAGGGGTGATATAGTAAAATAACGATTGAAGCAGCGAATCAGACATATCTTAAATGACTTATAATGACTAATGACAAATGATATAGCAAAATTACTATAAAAAATACTTGTAAAAAAATTTAAGCGGGTCCCATATAAGATGTCAAGTTAATTTAAATATCAAGAGTTAATTTATCATTTTATTTTTATTTTATCTTTTTAATTAAATATTATTAATTTTTTTATATTTAGATGACGTATAATAATTAATTAGGAGTGATATAGTAAAATTAAGGTTAAAGCAGCTAAAGCAGACATGTCATAAATATCTATTTTATTTTTTTATTAAATATTATTAATTTTTTAATACATGACTTATAATGATTAATTAAGAATGATATAGTAAAATCATTATTGAAATAATTGAAGCAGACAACACAAACAAACATATCGACCTGTTGTTTGAGTTAACTCCCTCTTATTATATATAGCAATAGAAAGAGAGAGGGAAAAGTACACTAATAATGTGGGGGTGAAAATCATTCCCCCCTCAAGTTTACTTTAAAAATCAAACTTCCCCTCTACTTTTAGTAATAAGCATTCTCCCTCATGTTATCTTGACAATGTCTATTTTAACCTTGATATTAGCAATATCTTCTTATAGTATACATTATTTATTTTAGTCAAATATTTATATATTTTTATTTAAATTTTTTAGTTTAACCTTTTTAATGAACTTGTCTCAAAAGCTAATGTTATTTTTTATGATTGTTATTTTATTGAGATAACACAAAAGTATTTTTCGTCTCCCTCCAAAGGAGTACAAAAATATTCTGATACTTGACGACCAGATCAGCAAAAATAAGTTTAGGTGATAATAGGTCCCCCTTAAGTTTAAGTGTGTCATAACTTCAGATATAGTTTAGGGTACCTTGTACCTTATCTCTTATTTTACATGCATCTAATGTGAGCAATATATATATATGTGTGTGTGTGTGTGTGTGTGTGCATATATACTTCCTCTGTTCTTTTTTACTTGTCTCTTTTCATTTTTTTCAGGTCAACCTGTATAAATTTTGAAAAATATTTTAAGATATATTTTTTTATTTGATTTATATGAAGAAGGGTTACAACTTATAGCATTTTTCATATATTTTCTGATCATCTAAATTTTAAATTTAAATATTAAATTATACATCTCAAAATGTTGGTCAAAGTTCATGCAGGTTGACTTCAAAAAGCGAAATAATTACAAGTAAAAGTGAACAGAGGGAGTATACATTTATAATATAACTAAACTTTTGAATTAATTTAGTATAAAATATATCTCCAGTTTTGTTATATGTTATTATATTACTTGCATTGGAATATATTTATAAAATTATTTTTATTTGTTATTTTCACTAGTAGAAATAGATATTACGGTTTTAATTATTATTAATAAATAAATTTTCATATCATGGTCATTTATTTCATTTAGAACATCACTAACTTATATACTTAATACAGTATAACCTCGATAAATTAATACTCGATAAATTAATAATCTCGCTAAAATAATAATTTTCTTCGGTCCCGAGTCGGGATCAACGTGGTAAATTAATAATTCGCTAAATTTATAAGATAATACAAAAAAAAAATTCATATAGGTCCCATTTGATATATAAATTAATAACTCATCTGTATCAAAATATTTCATACATAATACATAAGTAAACTAAATAGGTTTCTGAAAATATGAATCTAATGTTGTTTGTTTCTTCTTGAAATCAATATCACCTTGAATCTCATCTCTAACCCTTCTTACTGCATTAAGAATATCAGGTGTAGTCTTCTCATATTGCAAAAGGAAGTGATGTAAGGTGATTGTTGCTTTCAGAGCATCTTTGCGCGAAACTTGTTCTAATTCCACACTATCATCTTCCACTTCATCTTCTTTATGTGTTTCCATAACACTCTCAATTATTTGTTCATCCGTAGGTAGCTCAAAACTCGTATCATTTTCTCCTGGATAATTCAAAACATCTTCAGCATTCATTGCATTTCGATACTTCAATCCATTGATTAGATTCTGCAATTGTTGTAAGCCATCATTATTCAACTGTTCTTGATTTTTCAAGGATTCATCATCTAACAACCTAAGTTTACAATGCTTAAAACAATTTGCAATTGTACTTGAGTTGACATCCATTTTCCATGCCGAGATTGCAAGATTCATTGCATCTAAAACATTAATCTTTTCTGGATTTGAGATCCCAATTTCATAACCCTCCAAAAGATTTCGATAAAATCGCCTACGATAATGCATCTTAAAAGCTCTTATGATCTCTGCATCACAAGGCTGAATCTTTGATGTTGTGTTAGGTGGTAAAAAAAATAATTCAACATTTCTCAAACCTTCGACATTTTTTGGATAAGCAGGACAATTATCAACAATTAAAAGAATTTTCCTGTCGTCCATTTTTGCATCAAGTTGTTGAACATATTCTTGGAATAGAATCCCAGTCATCCATGCTCTTTTATTGGCTCGATATTCACAATCCATGCTTCCCAAATTCACATTCTTGAAACAACGTGGTTTTAAATACTTCCCAATGATCCATAAAGGAATTTTCTCAGAACCATCCTCATTACAGCAAATAACAACTGTAAGTCTTTCTTTATCTTTTTTCTTACCTTCAAGTTGCTTCATTGCAAGAGAATGATCTGGTTGTAGCCTAAAGAACAATCCAGTTTCATCCATATTGAAAACATCTTTCTTAGCAAACTGATCAAGTTTCTCTTTGATGGATTGTAAATTGTTTTCCATGGCCTCCATATTAACTGATCCACTTTCTCCAAAATGACGATATTGCTTGATACCGTGTCTTGATTTGAAACGCTCTAGCCAGCCTTGAGAAAAATAAAAATCAGGTGTATCGATGGGATACATCTTTTTTAGAAGCTCTTTTCCCTTCGTTACAATTAGTTCCCCATTCATATTAACATGCTCTTGGTAATGAATAAACCACTTGAACAGAGCCTTCTCTAATTCTGGAAATTTGGCAGCTTTATGTCTTTTAGCCTCATCTCTTGGAATGTCGGCTGCTGATAGATACTCTGCTGACCTCTTGATCGTGTTTGATATTGTGGCTTGACTCACTTGCAAATTAAACTTCTCTAACACCCATTGTTGCAATTGCTTTTGAGTGCATGCTAGATTTTGTTGTTTATACTCACACAGTTCTCTACGTATACCATTAGTCATGGTTGATTTTTTAACACCTTTGAGATGAGAAGCCATTTTTTTTGTTTTTTTTTATTTGAAGACTTGCATAATACATCTATTTATATAGTAACTTAGTTAATGTATGTACGTGTAACTACATTAATAATTGAGTGGATTTATACATTTTAATGAATGTAGCATGTAACTACATTAATAATTAAGTAGATTTATATATTTTATTAAGATATACATAGAATATTGAAAATGTATCAGCAAAAATACATGAATTTGGTTAAGTATGCATAATTAATAGTCAATGTAGAAATTAGTTTTCACGTACACCTAGGTACATTCATAATATGGACCCAAAAAGTATATAATTTATAAATTAATAATTATTAATTTATACGATTAATTAATACCTCGCTAAATTAATAAAATTTGACGGTTCCAACAGTATTAATTTATCGAGGTTATACTGTATATGTTTCTCACTTTATTTTTGTCTAGAAAATAATTTTCTTTTGATGTACAAAAATTTACTATATATATTAAAAATAAAAATAATAATAATTTTAAAGAGGTAAAGAAAAATAAAAATTAATAGTGTAAGGGTAAAATATGTATTTAAAAAAGACAAGTAGGAAAAAGAGGAAAGAATATTTATTGTTTAAAATTGAGGGAGAATTTGATTTTTAAAGTTGAGGGAAATGATTTTCACCCAATAATGTGGAGCACTATAGTCTATTGAGGTTCTTCTATACTTTCGAGTTTAGAAAGTACTATCATATCACAAAATGGACGAAAAAAAAAAATGATAATAGAGGATTCAGGTACAATGTGATGATTCACCAAGATTTGAATTAAAACCTACTCCTTCCGTATTAATTTTTTTATTTTTTTTAAAATCTCTTTTAACAACATGCGAGATTTAATTCTCTGCGTGAAATATTTGAAATCACAGAATCAAATAACTATTATACATATATTTGATTAATTGGATGATATCACCCTGACAATAGCAGATGGTTTAACTAAAGTGAATTTTCACATACCTGATCATTTAAAAGACGCCTATAGCGCACCAAATAATAGTTTTGGTAAATTTTAATTTTTACCTATTACTTTAAGGAAAAATATATTTGACATAAATGGCATGAATTGTATTGTTTTCACAATATTTTTGTAATTAACTTGTCAACTAAGGGTGGATTAGTAGCTTCATACCCTCCAAACTTTAAAATCACCGTATAAAAATTACAAACTACACACACTTTCTCTCTCTCTCTGTTCTGCCAATAGCAATGTCCAAGCACAATAAATATTTGACAAAATTTTACCTCAACCAACAATAATTATGTGAGTCACTCTAATTTTTTTGACAAATATTTTAATAGGTCCTATTTTGTCAACCCGATCTCTCCCCTTCATTTCTTCAAAGTTCTTTTGAGTAGCCACGTTTTTTTTTTTTTTTTTTTTTTTGGTCTATGTTCTTTTATTTTTCTCTCCTTTTCTCCTTCTCCTCTTCAAATTTTTTATATCCAACTTCAACATAACTAAAAGACTCAAAACAAGTCATTTTAAATATAAATTAGGTTTTTAGAATTATCAAAATATAAATTACTCTCTCCGTCTATATTTATAGAGTTTAAGAAAGAAAAAAATAAAGACTTTAGAAATTTGTATTCTAAAATAAGTGATACATGTTTGTGGGGCTATTAATTATTTCATTAAGAATAAAATGAGTATTTTAAAGTTAAATTGTTAGAAAATATAGAAACATGTCATTCTTTTTTAGACCAATTAAAAAAAGGTGAGTCATATATATTGAAACAGAGGAGGTACGAATCATCCTATATAAGTGAGTGTGCATTTATAATTTTGAAATGACTATTTGTTAACACCTAATTTTTGTCCTCCACGATTAAGTTTAATTTCGAGTTTCTTCGATCTTAAATAAAATCATAATATTTATTTTATCCGGATAAAAATTTTTCTAAAGTATTTATCTTGGTAAATTTTGTCATTTTTAAATAACGACTATCTATTTTCTTATTCATATATACGAAATCTTATAATTTTGTTACTCAATATATTTATTTTATGGAATATCGGATTTTAATCAAAACTTATCTTGAAAATAAATTCATATGATTAAAGTCTTGATTTAAAGATGATTTGTTTGCAAGAATAATTTATTTGAATAAATATGTATTATATTTTATTAAATCAAGAAGCTTAGGATTAAATAGGTTAATAATTCGTATCAGATATTATTCAAATTTTAGCCAATTTATTGAATTTGGTCATAATCGAAATCAAATTGGCCATAATTGCAATACAAATGGCCAATTGATTTTCAATACGATTTTAATTTATATGAAATTGACTAAATTTATGATTTAAGGCTATTTATTAAATCCTAATCTTAATCCCTAAATTCCCAATTCCTAATCCACCCATTTATTAATTGCCTTATCCAACAGACCCGGGCCCAATTTAACAAACATCAATACCAACCTTTTTAATTTCAGCCCATCGATATCCAAGCCCAACAACATTAACAACAACATCCTTACCAGCCCAACTCCCAAATTCCGTCGGCCCGATTTTAGCCCAAAGTGCACATGACCTGGCCCACTTATTTTCTTCTTCAACTAAACAACACCACAACGACAAAACCAATTCCAGCAATAGCTTTCAACAACGTTCAACAACAATATCAAAAACAATGTCGAACAACAACAATAATTTCAATGCAGCAAACAACAATCAACAACAACTTCAGTCGAACCGACCCAACAGCCGCCAAATCAAACCCAATTCGAATGACCCGACCTGACGACAACACAGCAAAACAACGACCCTTAACACTCTTTTTGGATAGTGTTTTGCCATGGTTTCATAATGTATGGTATAGTATGGTATGATATTGTACTATATGATATAGTACAATACAATGTTTGGATGGACGGTATCGTTCACTACTATTTAATAAGAGTTTTTTTTTTTTGGTTTGATGGTATAGTACTGTATCGTAACGGATAAGTTTACTAAAATACCCCTAATTATTATAAATTTTAAATTTATTAATAATTGTTAATAAAATAATTTTCTGTCTACAAATTTGTCACAAATCATGTCTTGTAAACATCTTAAGTTATTAAATTCATGAAAAATCATCTTTTAATAATTATTTTAATCATCTTTTAATAATTACTTTTACTAAACTTTGGTCTACTGCCAGAAGGGTGTGTCACGGGAGGACAGGAACCATATTTATTTAAATTTCTAACATTTAAGATTTCATTATCATGGTTTAAGGTACTTTATAGTTGGGATTCTATCTATCCGTTGTAACTTAAGTGCTTTAGTTTGATATTTGATCTCACATGTGTTATATGAATATCTGATGTTGACTTATCTTTTAAAGAATCTTTGGTTAGAGATAGATTACACAATCGACAAAAATACATGAATTTGTATCTACTAATAGCTAGCATTATTGAGAAAAAAATGACAATTCCTATTGAAGTTACAATAATAATATATCCAATGTATTCCCATATTGCGGGGCCTGTGAAGGGTAAAATGTACTCAGTCCATACCACTACCTTTGAAGAAGTAGAGAGGTTTTTTCCGATAGACCCCGGCTCAGGACCAAAATAAAAATAATGTAAATTCCAAAACAAAGAAGTAAATGTGTACACCCATGCCATAGCAGAATTTAGCAGTCACATAACTTGAACAAATAACAATACTAAATCTACAATGCCATTATCTTCTTCACCTCCCAAACACCTATAACTTCAAGCACTTTTCACCTTTCTTCTGTCACTTTTTCATGTCGCAAATGGCAATTTGCTATGGTTTCAAACAAATTATGCTATGTTACATCTTTTTCTGATATAGATAGAACGAGTTAGCGCACAAGTTTCCAGGCTTTGTGCATGATTTCATCGTCCATATAAGGGCGCAACGATTATATGCTGGAGTAGCTCTCTAATTCTTCAGAAGATGAAGTGAGGTTAAGTGGAGAATTTTTTTTTTCCTACATTATGACACTAGAGGATCAAACTAGACACAACAAATACATATATCAAAAGCCACTAGAAACTAACATGCTTAAGCCTCCTATAATCATCCATTTTATATTAGAGTGATAGGCTAAATGCTTCACTATCATGTACATCAGCACAACTAATATATAAACATCAAATCTGGTGTTGACAAATAATTAGTTTCACATGGTTACAGGTGGATTAATTTTTGGTAGAGGGCCTTTTGCCCGACTGATCAGAAGTTGCAAAATTAGAACGGTTTGAACACTGTCCATCTTGTTTATCTTTCTCTACAATGGGAGAAGTATTTCCACTATGGCTAGTAGCTATTTCTTTGGATTTAGATGGATTTCAAGATGGTGATATCTTTTCTTCAATTGGAAGCGTTCTTTTGAACCCTTGAGAGCAGGTTGTGAAGTGTTTTTCACTGTTGCCTTTCTCGGATTTGGATCCAACGACGTTTAGTATCATCTTTGGATTCAGAAAATGCCATTCTGTCAACTTTGGGATCAATTTTCAAATCAAAAATTGGCACATACGAATTGATGCTGCTCCACGACTTATTTTCCAAATTACCTCAGTTAATTTTGAATAACTCTCAGAAGATCTTACAAAATAGCTTTCTAATATTATCAAGATCCGATGTGGACGTCGGAGGGGAACAAAAAAGAATTCACATCACTTAAGGATGGAAACAAATGAAGTACTGTGCTTGAAAATGAATCAACATCATACTAGTCTGTTTAATAGTACATGTTGTCTATTTAAAAATTATTCCACTAGCCTCAAGGTCAAATGGCAAACTGCTATGACAACCTAGTGCACTAAAGCTCTTGTTATGGGTAGGATTCGAAGAAGGACCACAAGGGCCTATTACACGCAGCCTCACCTTATATTACAGCAAGAGGACCTAAACATACATTGATGTGAGGATATTTATAGGAAAAAATTATGGTAAGCTACTCAGTCCCATATGGAACACTAATTTCAGCATAAAAATATCAGACTCTAAGTAGAGACTGGGAGGTTAGACACAAAGGTCCTTTCATTTATTTTACCCACCTAACAACAATAACATATTCGATATGATCCCGCAAGTGAAGTCTCGAGAGATCATTGGACGTACACGAACCTTACCCCTACCTTTGTAGGGTAGAGAAGTGATTTCCAAGACCCTTAACTCGAAAAAGTGCAATCAAAGTAGGATAAAAAGGAAATTAATCTTGCATTAAAATAGCAAGATAAATAAAGTAATTGAAGTAACATGTAGTAGTAAAAATGTGCAATTATAGTCCATATAACTATGAATAGAATCAAACTATATCAACAATTTTGAAAATCAATAAATACAGATTTCTTTTTATTCATTTGAAAGACAACGCCTTATACAAGAAGTTCAAATCAAGAGAACGTCCTAATATACACTCTAATGAACTGGCAATTCAATAATAAGAATTCAAGTGAAACAAGACTCAAATTTCCTTCCAAGCACCAACTGCTAAAGAAATCAGGCATCTTAAAATAATAAGCAGTTAAAGTTTAAAAAGACATACCTGAGAAAATGAGTGTAGAAGAAGAAAAGGCGGAAGAACGAAGAACAACTAGATGAGAAGTACACAAAAATGTAGAGGAAGAGAAAAACAGAAAAACATAAAAATAAAAATATATTAGGGTTAAAAGTGATATAGGGTGAAGGGTAAAATGAGATTAAAGAATATTATATAAGGGCATAATTGGAAAAAAATAAAAAAACCATGGAATACCACCAAATCGGTGGTTCTGAAAATTCAGAGATTTCATGGTTTGGTAACCGTGAAAATATACCATACCATACCATACCATACCATACCATACCATGACTTTTAAAAAATAATCAATACGAACATGATTTCCTTGTCAACCATACCATACCATACCATGGAAAACCACCATCCAAATAAGCGCTTTGTAACCATACAATACCATACTATGGAAAATCACTATCCAAACAGTGTGTTAGACATTTCATCAAACACGTGAGAGTCATGAGCTAAAGCATGGGAATGGGTAAAGCATGCGAAAAATAACATGATTACAAGACTAAAATCATAACTTAGGGATTTAACGTAAAGATTACAATATTTAAAACATGTAATGGCTCATCCCACTTGAAAAACACTTATAAACATAACTTGCAATTGAATTCACAAGAGATTCATGGAGATATTTCAACTTAAAAATGAAAAACTCATAATTTAAAATCAAAAAGATATTCTTGAACTCCATGGGTGAAAGGAACTGTAAGACCCCGCAAACTTGCTAACTTAATTCAATCCTTTAAGCTTGTTAAGGGGTCCCAGACTTAGAAAAATTCTAGCTAAGTATTCAGACTTAGTTTATTTTTAGCCTTAGAAAGTTAGCAATATCATTTCGCGACCTTACTTTCCTTTAAATGTCTATGTTTTAGTTAATTCGTGATCAGAAAGGTCAATAGGTGTTTTCGAACAAGTTTCGTATTTTTTGGACTTCATTTGTAGAACCTTTGGAATCCTAAAACAGTGAACCAACACGATCTTGCCACACCGCATCACCTATCGCATTGTTTAATATTCTCCAGCTACCAGCGTCAAATTCCAGTTAGTTGATGCGATCTTGGCATGAAACGCCGACTATCACGTCGATGCCATCGATGTGCTACGCCGATCTGTGCGTCGGTAACCTAGTTTTAGTCATTAAAAGACTGCGTTCTTGGGGGGTATTTGGGTCTTTTTCTCTTGACCCTCAGCCCCCAAAATACAAAAATTAATACCCTACAAAGAAAATAAGCCCATTCTTTCTCAATTTCTCTCAAGAACAAGCCTTAGGGTTTTTAAATTTCAAATCAAGAACTCAAGATTTCCACCATTAAATTCCAGAAATTCTTTAATAAGGTATGTAAAGTGTTCATCCAAGGGTTCCTTCCACCCATGGAGTTTAAGAAACTTCTTTTAAAAACATGAATTGTGATTTCCATGTTGTGGGTTTGAATGTAAGCATGTTGATGTTGTGGTATATGTTCCAAGTTGAAATCTTTATGTATTTCTTGATATTATGATAACATGTAAGTTAAATATTGATTCTCCTATATTGAAACCCTTAAATTATGAAGTCATGATGTATTAGCATTGTTGTTCATGCCCAAGTATGAAGCTACGTCTACCATGTGTTTGATAAAATGCTAAATTGAGATTATGGTTCTTTTATGATCCTTTGGTGATCTAAACGATGAACTTATGCTATAGCCACATGTTCACAATGTCTTTCATGCTAAAGCCATACCTTGTATATGTTTGATGGAATGCTCATGAGATTGGTTTAATGAAATTATGATGTGTTAGCATGCATTCCTATTAATGTGCAAGTTCATGACTTTCAAGTGATTGATGAAATGCCTCATAGATTGTATTGTGAGTTGTTGACTATTGTTAAGTATTCAAGAATTATCATGTCTTATTATTTTTATGCTATCGAGTCCTAGGGGTATTTAATACCCGATAATTTAGTTGTGTGCCTAGAGCCAATGCCAGTTACAAAACAGTCTCAATCATGTTATGATCAGTAGTACTCTAGTTCAGTTATAGAACTCAGAAAAACTCAGTAAAATTAGTATCAATCTAGTCCCATTTAGTATTCAATTTAGTCCTCAGTAATCTTAGTTAGCTAACAGAACACAGTAGTATTCAGTCAGTCAATGGAATTTAGTAAACTCAGTTCAGTTTAATTAATCAGTACAATCAGTAATAGATCAATCTAGCCTAGTATGAACTAGGAAATTGGTCCAGTATCTATTCAGTTGGGAGTAGGATTTAACACCGAGTGAACCCAAGGATGGGGGCTCACTCGCCAGCAGAGGGTGTACTCCTTAGAATCAATCCTTGCATTATAGAACTATGTAGCCAGCGTAGGTTGAGATATAACCCTACGAGTATAGGGTTAATACATCTCATTCGAGTTCTTCAACCAGCGAGGGGTTGATAGAAGAGATCCCTGTCAGAGAGGGTTAACTCACAACTTGTCTTTACCCGTGGCACGGTGCTGACACCCTTCTAACTGAGGTTATAAGTTGGATTGTTAGATGATTACCCCTCATATTCTCAGTCTTAGTCATCAGTAAAGAACTTAGATAGTTCTACAGATTTCAGGACTGTTAGATACACTCACTCAGATCAGTATGGAACTCAGTAAGTTCCCTCAGAAACAGAACTGTCAGACACAGTCACTCAGCAAATAGTATATCATTTATCAGTTATATCAGTTATTAGTAATCCATGTTATGGGTAAACTCGGTATTCAAAATCCTTATGACTTCAGTTACAATTATGTATTCATGCATGTATTCTTACTCTATCATGTTCATGTTATTCAGTCAGTTATAGTTCTTGCATATGAACCCTCGCATTCAACCTTACCTAACTTTGCTAATAGTACATCCACACGTACTGACACATACTTTTCTTTTGTCCTATGGTATTTTATACCATAGGTTCAGATGTACGGGCTCCAGAGTACACTTAGTAGATCATACTTTCAGCAGACAAAGTATTGGTGAGTCCTCATAGTTTGAGAATATATTTATTCATTCAGTATCTCAGTTTATTTTTAGTAGTTGGATTTAGTTGGGGGCTTTTTCCATCAACTCCACAGTTCAGACAGTTTTAGAGACTTTTCAGACAAGTTGTTCAGACAGTATTCAGTATTTTAGATACTGATATTTTATTAGATTTTATCATTTCTCTTTATCAGTATTACAGTTTTGAACCTTATGGCATTTCAGCCTAATATTTTGTATTATACAATATTATTACTCAGTTATTGCAACAGGTACCGGTCATGGGTTAGCTTGTGGTCCTTTGGGATTATGAGCACCGTGTAGCATCCGAGGTACATACTCAAGGCATTACAAACTTGGTATTAGAGCCTAAGGTTCAATAAAATCCTAGGAAGTCTGAAAGCCACATTTCATAGAGTCTTGTGCATGAGTGTGTAGCTCACCACACTTATGTACAAGAGGCTATAAAATGTTGTAGGAAAAATTTTCCTTCTTTCAGTATTTATGTCGTGTGAGTGAGCATGAGATCCAATTAAACTCTCATTCTAATTTGCTTCTTTTTTTTGGTTACAGAATATGCCTCTCAAAAGGACTAATGAAAGAAGAACCAAAAACTAGTCAGCACCTCAGCACGTCTAGGCAGATCCCCTGAACGAGCACGTCTCTCATACAGAATTCAAAATTGTATTCACTACTCTAGCCAATTCAGTAGTAGCCCAGAATAAATGGCCAACTGCTGTTTTGGCCAACCCAGTGGCTAATGTTGCTGTATCCAGAATTTGGGACTTCCCCCAAATGAATCCTCCTTTATTCTCAGGATCTAAGCTAGAAGAGAATCCACAGAAGTTTTTCAATCAGGTTCAGAAAGTCATAGATCATAGGAGTAACTTCCAGTGAGAGTGCTGAGTTAGCCGCCTATCAGCTACAAGATGTATCCCATACGTGGTTTAAGCAGTGGGAGGTAGACAGGGGTGCAGATGCAGAGCCCATAGAATGAGAAGAGTTTGTGATGGGCTTCTTAGATAGATTCTTTCCTTTAGAGCTGAAAGAAGCCAAGGTGTTAGAGTTCATCAATCTCAGGCAAGGTAGTATAAGTGTTAAAGAGTATTGCCTCAAGTTTACTCATTTATCCAGGTATGCTCCCCATGTAGTGGCAGATAATAGATCCAGAATAAGCAATTTTATATCTGGGGTATCCGGTAGAGTGGTTAAGGAGTACAGGACTGCGATGTTGATTTAGGAGATGGACATATCTAAGCTTATGGTCCATGCTCAACAGATTAAGGAGAAGAAGATTAATAACAATGAGAGAGAAAATAAGAGAGCTAGAATAAGTGTTTCAGCTTCGCTCAGCCCAAGTCAAAGGGTAGGAATCGTTCTCAGTTCCACCCAAAATCTGTAGCCCCAATTCCATCTTTAGCTAGTGCACCAATACCAAAGTTTAGGAATGATAGCCATGATGGGGCGCCAGGCTCCAAGACCTAGAGTAGTGCAAGTTGTATTCGTACCAACCCAGTTTGCAAAAAATATGGTAAGAATCATAAGGGGGGTGTAGATCCAGTAGTGATGTGTGTTTTGGATGTGGCGAGTCAGGTCACAGAGTCCGAGATTGTCTTAAGCCTGGCCCACGAAGTCAGCATAGTCATTCTTCAGCTTTGTTTGATTGCCCGAATCTGCAGGGTGCCACTTCTAGTGCCGCTAGTGAGCAGCGCCCAAATAGGCTTTATGCACTTCAGTCTAGGTAAGATCGGGAAAGTTCTCTAATGTAGTTACTGGTACATTACAGACCCCCCTTCACATGTTTATGCCTTATCTAATTCAGGAGCTTCTCTATCTTTTGTAACTCTTTGCATAACAGTTAACTTTAAAGTCAGACCAAATATTAACAAAACCTTTCTCAGTCTCCATGCCAGTGGGTCAGTCTATCGTAGCCTGACGAGTATACAGGAACTGTTTGGTTATGATATCTCATAAAGTCAGGCTTCCAAATTTCAGTAATAATATTAGTACGTGTAGAAAAGTAACAGGTGGGAATGATCCCCAACCCGTCTTTACCTCTGTTCAAAGTTTTGTTCTTCAGCCATCACGATACCTACGCATGCTTTACGTCTTAACTCTGTAAACATAACTTATATTCCCGCACTTTCCATAGAATCACGTACGCTTATAGTTCTTGGTATGAGGAGTTACAGTTCACTCAGTAGTATGAGTCATGTTCCATGAGTGTAAAAAACTCCAAACTTAGGTCATTTAGCTCATGACTACTACTTTCATACCTTACAGTGTGTTCAGCCCCATTAGTGTCTCAATTACAGGCATCGTTTCAGTTTCAGACATAGTGTCATTCTCAGTCTCAGTCCAGTAATCAAATTCGCAACTCTTTTCAGGCTCAGGATTGCTCGACTATAGCGTACAGTTATCAGTTACTCAGATTTTTAGTATTTCAGTACCTTAGTTTATAGACCTTTTTAGAATCATATCATATGCTTGGTCTTGCATTCTTAAATAATATAGTTTTCATGAATTCGTGCTCAGTTATTTTATGTTATCCAGTCAATCTTTACCTTGTATACATGACACTCTATGGTTTCAGTTCAGTTATTCAGGCTAAGTACAGTTCTGCCTTGCAGACCCAGTCATTCAGTTAACCTGATAACTTAGTATGCTTATGCATTCGTGCTCAGCACCCATGCGAATATTTTCAGTAGTCTCAGTTAAAGGGTTGTACTAAGGTGGAGAGCATAGTTAAAAAGATATTCAAGGGATATCTCTAAGCTCGAAAATTTTAGTTGCAATGTATAAGGTTTAGCCACTTCATCTTAGATGATGTTTCGTAGGTCATGACTCACATTACAGAACTTATTCAGACCATGCGAAGATTTCCTTACCCCCTAAATCCACTAGAACTCTATATAAAGAGCATCATTAAAGGCCCTAGTCTAGTATAAGTTTTCAGCATAAGTTAGTTTGCAGAGCCCGTGATTCAGTTTATCAGTCAGATAGACAAGTTTATATGGTTTCCAGTCTTTACAATTATTCGTGCTATCTGAAGTCTCTTGAACGTAACCGTTCTAAGATGGGGCAACCAGGTAGTTGCGTATTCATCCCAGTCTATGTATCATGTCTCAATTTGAAACCTTAGATATTATATCCAGTTATGACAGTTCATAGGTGCCCTGTGCATCATCCCAGTTTTCCTCAGTATCTCAGCTAAGTCAGTATTCTTCAAGGGACATAATGTCCCAAGGGGGGATGCTCTATAACCCCCACGCTATCATATCCTAAACCCTCCAGCTTCTCTTCACGTAATGAATCCATTTTGGAATACTGGGTACTCATAGGTTGACCCTCAAGTTCCAATCTCATCCGTGAGATATGTATTCAGGGGATCAGTTCAGTGCTTGATATTCAGTCCATGTATCACACTTCAGACTCAGTAATGTTCCCAAGTCCCTCTAGTCAAAGTTGTTTAGCAGAATCAGTCCATTGACGAAGCTACTTGGGATGCAGAAGCAAACATTTAGACCAAGTATCCTTACCTGTTATCCACTAATCCAGACTCATCCCAAGGTAATGGCTTTCCTTTAAGATTATTCAATTTCATGCTCAGATTTCTATTACAAACTTGGTATCATTTACCATTGTGTACTCAGTCATAGGTTCATAAGTCAGATCAGTCATGTATTCATGCATCAGATATGCATGATCAGTATGAGAAACTCAGATTATTAGTACTCCTAGTCATGCATTCATAAATTAGCTCAGTCATGTACTCATGCATCAGCTATGCATATTTAGTATAAAATTTAGCATGTCAGTAATATCAGTCCTATAGTCAGGTCCCAGATGTTCATGTCCAGTAAGTAGATTCAGCCTATTAGTACTCTCAATTCAGTCAGTCTCATTCGAGGATGAATGTTACCAACGGGGAGATATTATATGACCCCGCAAAACTTCTAACTTAATTCAGTTCTTTAAGCTTGTTAAGGGGTACCAGACTTAGAAAAATTCTAGCTAAGTATTCAGACTTAGTTTATTGTTAGCCTTCGATAGTTGGCAATCTCATTTTGTGACCGTAATGTCCTTTTAATGTCTATGTTTTAGTTAATTCACGATCAGGAAGGTCAATAGGTATTCCCGAACAAGTTATAAATTTTTTGGACTTTGTTTGAAGCTCCTTTGGAATCCCAAAACAGTGAACCAACGCGATCTTGGTACGCCACATTGTCTATCACATTGGTTAATATTTTTCCTAGCTACCAGCGTCAAATTTCAGTGTGTCGGCACAATCTTGGCATGACGCATCGAATATCGCGTCGACCAGTGTGTCGGTAACCCAGTTTTAGTCATTAAAAGATCGCGTTCTTGGGGGTAGTTGGGCCTTTTTCCCCCAACCCTCAGCCCCCAAAACATGAAATTTAATACCTCAGAAAGAAAATAAGCTTATTCTTTCTCAATTTCTCTCAAGAACAAGCCTTAGAATTTTTAAATTTCAAATTAAGAACTCAAGATTTCCACCATTAAATTCCAGAAATTCTTCAACAAGGTATGTAAAGTGTTCATCCAAGGGTCCCTTCCATCCATGGAGTTCAAGAAACTTCATTTAAAAACATGAATTGTGATTTCCATGTTTTGGGTTTGAATGTAATCATGTTGATTTATGGTATGTGTTCTAAGTTGAAATCTTTACGTATTTCTTGTTATTATGATAACATGTAAGTTGAATTTTCATTCTCTTATATTGAAACCCATGTATTATAAAGTCATGATATATTAGCATTGTTGTTCATGCCCAAGTATGAAGTTATGTGTACCATTTGTTTGATAAAATGCTAAATTGAAATTATGGTGCTTTTATGATCCTTTGGTGATCTAAATGATGAACTTATGCTATAGCCACATGTTCACAATGTCTTCTATACTAAATCTATACCTTGTATAGGTTTGATGGAATGCTCATGAGATTGGTTTAATGAAATTAAGATGTATTAGCATGCATTCCTATTCATGTTCAAGTTCATGACTTTCAAGTGATTGATGAAATGCCTCATAGATTGGATTGTGAGTTGTTGACTATTGTTAAGTATTCATGAATTGTCATGTCTTATTATTTTTAAGCTATTGAGTCCTGGGGGTATTTAATACCCGACAATGTAGCTGTGTGGCTAGAGCTAGTATCAGTTACAGAATAGTCTCAATTATGTCACGATCAGTAGTACTCTAGTTCAGTTGTAGAACTCAAGAAAACTCAGTAAACTCAGTTACAATCCAGTCCCATTCAGTATTCAATTTAGTCCTCAGTAATCTCAATCAGCTAACAGAACTCAGTAATATTCAGTCAGTCAGTGGAACTCAATAAACTTAGTTCAGTTCAGTTAATCAGTACAATCAATAACAAATCAATCTAGCCTAGTATGAACTAGAAAATCAGTCCAATGTCTATTCAGTTAGGAGTAGGATTCAACATCGAGTGAACCCAGGGATGGGGGCTCACCCGCCAGCAGAGGGTGTGATGTTTAGAAGCAATCCTTGCGTTCCAAAACTACATAGCTAGCATAGGTTAAGATATAACCCTATGAGTCTAGGGTTAATACATCTTATTCGAGTTCTCCTACCAGCGAGGGGTTGACGGAAGATCTCCCTGTCAGAGAGGGTTAACTCACAGCTTGTCTTTACCCGTGGTACAGTACTGACACCCTTTCAACTAAGATTACAGGATGGACCCCAAACAGTTTAGAAAGGGGTATGTCGGTTAGATGATTACCTCCCATAGTCTCAATCTCAGTCGTCAGTAAAGAACTCAGATAGTTCTACAGATTTCAGGACTGTCAGATACAGTCACTCAGCTAGTTCCATCAGAAATAGGACTGTCACACACAGTCACTTAGTAGATAGTATATCAGTTATCAGTAATTCATGTTATCAGTAAACTCAATATTAAGAATACTTATGACTTTAGTTATAGTTATGTATTCATGCATGTATTGTCACGTTGTCATGTTCATGTTATTCAGTCAGTTATAGTTCATGCATATGAACCCTTGCATTCAGTCTTACCACACTTTACGTACCAGTACATTCACACATACTTACGCATACTTTTCTTTTATGCTATGGTGTTTTATACCATAGGTTCAGACGTACGGGCTCTAGAGCACCCTTAGAAGATCAGACTTTCAGCAGACAGAGTAGTGGTGAGTCCTCATAGTTCGAGGACATATTTATTCATTCAGTATCCCAGTTTATTTTTAGTAGTTGGAGTTAGTTGGGGGCTTGTACCATCAACTCCACAGTTCAGACAGTTTTAGAGGCTTTTTAGACAGTTGTTCAGACAATATTCAGTATTTCAGATTCTGATGTTTTATCATATTTTATTATTTCTCTTTATCAATATTATAGTTTTGAACCTTATGGCATTTCAACCCATTATCCCGCATTAGACAATATTATTACTCAATTATTGCAGTAGGTACCAGTCATGGGTTAGCTTGTGGTCCTTCGAGATTATGAGCACCGTGTAGCGTCTGGGGTACCAGACTCGGGGCATTACAAAAACCCATAGATGAACATCACACATACCTCACTAAATGAATTCGTGAAGATTCTTGAGAATTTCTTGAGATTTGAAGTATGAATTTCTTGATTGTTTGAGTAAGCGTTAGGGTTTGTTCTTGAGGTAGAAAATAGTTTTCTTGAGAGATTTTATGAGTAATAGGGCAAATAATGCTCCTTAGGAATCTAAATTTCGTGTTATGGGTGAGTTTGGGGGAAATTGACCCAAATGCCCTAATATAACAAGGAATCAAAAGTTGGATGGCCAAAAGAGGGGGCGACGTGGGCTCTGGAGCGGTGCACTGAAGGGCGCAACGCAAGCTTTGAAGCAGTGCACTGGAGGGCGCGGCGCGGGCTCATCTCGGTGGTTCTACTATATTGGATTCCCAAACACACCCCTGAGCTCATCTAAAAATTTTGAAACTCACCTGGGATATACTTTTAACATCCCCGATCACGAATCAACTCAAAATTTGATATTTTAAGGTCGAGAAGGTCAAAAATAAAATCATCAAAGTTTTGGGGTCTTGTAATGACTAAGTCCCAACACTTAGTGAAATTTGTAAGTCTTGGACCCCCTTAAACATGGAGCTGAGAGTTGACATGAGCTAAGACTTTTACGGGGTATTACATATTTTTACCAGCAGTTATATATTAACCTTATATATTTTTAGATATTAACATTATACATTTTATGTATGAACGTTTTGTAGTTTAGGTAATAACTCACATACGTATAATATATTTATGAATATCTTATTGTTTCTTATACATCTCAATTAGAAGTCAGCCTATACAGAAGAAATAATAATTTTTAGTATTATTTTTGTAATACATACCTTGTTCTTTTACACATATACATAACTAAGTTATGTATATAGTTATAGAACCATTTTTTTGATACATGTTGTTTCTAATATAATAGTTATCATTTTTTCATTATATATTAAACTTTCTATATCGAATATATGTAATGAATCTTTTATGTAAATATGTTGTTAGTTATAAAAGTGACTTATCATTGAGCATATACATACCATCCATATGAGTAACACCCTTATGCATTACATTGAACATGTATAAGTAACATATCATACAATTCAGCCGTTTCAGTTATATGTTTCGAATATGGCATAACTTACTAATACAAGTATCTAAAATAAACTTGAATTATAGATAGTAAACATCTATAAAATTCAAATATTTTTATAAATAGTAAAAGCAAATAGATTAACAAATAAACTTTAATTATGATTAATCAAAAAGTTTAAACGCATTCCAGATTCATTACATGATAATGAAAACTATTTATTGAAAATTAAATGCTGTTCAAACTAATGAAAGTGAAAAGAATGAGCCAACACATTGGTTCATGATATGCATCAAAAAAAATATTGTGTTCAAGCTTCTTTGAAAAAAAATCATTGGTACGTTTGTTGTGATCCTCTCAACCGTATCTACTACAACAGTTTGAGCTTGATGCAAGAGGTTCACTTAATTTCTTACACCTCCCTTTCTTTGGCCTTCTAGGTGTTTATATTTTGGCAGTAATATCTTTTCATCTTCTACAAATTTAGGGACGTGCCAATCCTTCATATCTGACATTAGAATAATTGAAACTTCATACATCTTAAGTATAGAATTAGGCCTGTAGTAATTCGAGCAGTAAGGACCAAAGTCATCTACATTTCTACTCTTCATAACTGCAATGCGTGAGAGCAAAGAATTTCGTCAATTTGATACAGTCAACAGTAGTATGTTTCACAATCAAGATCGATAATGTACCTTCTACCAGATTTATATACACAGTAAGATAGCTTGCGGTATCCTTAAACTGATAAACATCCAAGTAACAATATATATGATAATTAAAGCAAATGCATCTTCAAGTATTATTTTTTAATAAAATAAAATTATTAATGAAAAAATGTCTACATGTATATTTTATGTCATATCGTCATTCGAGAAACTTTTGCACCATTAAGAGTCAGAATGTCCTTAAACCTTCTTCCTAAGGTTGTCTTGGTATATGATGCAATTTTCTTATTTTTAGAGCTTCATACTCCAAAAAAAATTCTTGTTTCTCCGAGAAATTCTAAAATAAGTAGTTCACTCGCCTCCATCAAGCAACCATTGATACATTCAACAATATTAGAAGTCATCATCCTATCTCTATTTACCGGTGAATGACATCGAGATCATTTTTCATAACTAGCTTCTTCTAGGTAATCCTTAACCCTATGATCCACCTTAGAAACCCTTGTCATAAGGTAATCAAAATCATCTTTTATATGTGATTTATCCATAGAATAATAAAGGCCACTAAGTTTGTCTTTTATTTTTCAAAAATGAGTGCAAACGTTCTTCCACATGTGTCAAAACATATGCTAGATTGGGGTTATTAGGATACACAATACTCAAACTTTTTATGTTGCTTTCGCTACGATCCGATACAACACACATGTTGTTTCATTTCCCAAATGCATCCCTAAACTGCTAGAAAAATCACATCCACGAACAGTCATTCTCAGAATCTACAACCTCGTAAGCTATTGGTAAAACACAACCTAATTCAAAAAACAAAAAAAAAAGTAACATTGCTCATCATGCTCCCCAAATGTAATAACATATAAGATGTAATTAAAATAAAAATATACACACAGCCAAAAACATTTAATAAATTCTAAAGCTATAATCAATGAAATAACAAGTCTAACTAATATCTGCATCATCGAGCATGCTTGTCGAAAGGAAAGTTCCTTTATATGGTCTGTTCAAATGAGCACCGTCAATCACTACCACAAGTCTGTAAAACTGGAAACCCCATATCATGTAATGTAATGCAATAAACAAATACTTGAACTCATTATCCGCTGCCTTATGCATCCTAATATGAGAGTCAGGATATACTGTGTTAGCATATGAATGTATTGTGGTATTTTTCGATATCCGTCAGTCAGACCACCTCTAAGAATCACTATTGCCCACTTTTTAGCTCGTCATACCTTCATGTAATTAATATCAACCCCATAGACGGCATTCATTTCTTCAATTATGTCGGCCTGTGTATGTTTTCTCTTATGATTAACCAACTTCGGCACTATAAATTTACTCACAAAAGCTGTTGTAGCCAATAAATTTTTAAAATTCTATCACTAACTCGACAAGTATGTTCAGAATCAAATTGCCAAATCATAAAAACTTTCAATTTATACGGAGAAGATGGCTTCAAGATCCATTTGCAATCTTCGTAATGACAATGAGGTACATAGCTGAAGCAAATTTAATCAGAATATTTAGTTTCAATATATATATATATATATATATATATATATATATATATATATATATATATATATATATATATACATATATATATATATATATATATATATATATATACATATATATATATATATATATATATATATACATATATATATATATATATATATATATATATACATATATATATATATATATATATATATATATATATATATATATATATATATATATATATAAAACAACGCCAGGTTAAGGTTTGTTTTTTATCAAAACTGTATACGTTAACATTTTCCATATATAACAGTTTCATGTATAAGTAAGCCTTATGAATAACAGTAATAAACCACTAAAAATAATATACAAAGTGTTTGATGTATAAGAAAGTTGTTATACAAGGAAAACTAGGTAAAATGCTTATTTTTAACATAAAGTTATACGTCATCAACTTCTACATACATAACAACTTTATTTTAGATATTCTTTATACATAACAGTATTAAACCAGTGCAATCATATACATAATTTTTGATGTATAAGACAGTCTTAACATAAGAACATTTATGTAGAAGGCTTATTTTTTTTAACATAAATGTATTCTTCAACAGGTACCACATACATAACAACTTTAATTAAGATGTTCATTAGACATAATGAGTTTACTGCTACAATCTTATACATAATGCAAGATTTACAAGAAACT
This sequence comes from Capsicum baccatum var. pendulum, assembly GCA_030864225.1. Lineage (NCBI taxonomy): Eukaryota > Viridiplantae > Streptophyta > Magnoliopsida > Solanales > Solanaceae > Capsicum > Capsicum baccatum. The sequence continues at coordinate 197,855,907 of CM061560.1, read as the reverse complement.
TCAAAATACAAGCGATCTATTTATAAGGTTCATCAAAAATTGCATCTATCATCTCATGAATAACACTATCGAACAACTTAACATATTTTGCAAATCAACTTAATGTGTATGTTAAAAGATTTAACGAATAAAAACCAACAATCTTATCTCATGTTGCTATGTAAACAGTTTTGTATCATACCTCTCTTTATTAGAACATTTAGCTCTAAAATTAAAGTCATTCGTTAATGAGTATTTCGCATTACAACAACGAGAGTTACTCTATCTTTTTAAAGCTGATCAACCTTTATTTTTGTATTCTTGCTATCAGTAATGAAGTTTTTTACTTCAAACGCTGGTAGATATAATGAATATTAATTTTATAATTCAACAACAAACAGAGCAAGAACGTTAGTTTTCGTTCCTTCGCCGCAAAGGACAACTCCAATTTCGTAGTCAAACTTTAACTCTTCTTTTGACTTACCTAATGTCGATATGCACAAAGGATAAGATACAAATCCTGGAAAACTTTTCCAACTTTTCATACACCCTACTCCATTATAATTTCTTATAATAGTTGGTGAAGAATTATCTTCTACGATATATTTGATATCTATTTTTTTTTCTAGATTCATTAATATCTAGTTCTGATGAAATATCGATATCAACCTAAGAAATAAGATACTTTTTGTAAAAACAAGACCATCAATTTTATAGCGTTCATATACTATTTTCGATTGCCAAATATCGAAATGCCTTAACAAATTTGTGATGCTCATATTGTTGTTAGATTTTGAAGAAAAACAAAGCTTCAACAAAACGAGAAACAATTGGTCAGAGAAACAGATCAATTTTGATCAATGAAATTAATGTGATGTTTCAAATATATTTAAAAGTGAATCACTGTTACTGATTTTTAAGATTCCGCTAATCACAAATTTAATAAGTGGAGTTAATTACATTAGATAATAAAGGCGACTGATTTATTTTCCTTAAATATAGTTAAAGTGGTTGACTCATATACATAGGGTGTAATGTATAAGGTACGTGAGACATGTATATGGATATTTAAAATTCGGAAGAGAGAAAAACAAAATAACAAATTCGGAAGAGAAGGTAATTAACTAGTTATGTTGTTTATTCTAGAATTACTGCAAAAGTAAAGATAAAATCATGCATCAGCATGTTACACTTTTTTTTTGCTTAATTGTTTAGCATTGTTTTATTTTTATGCAGAGAACATCAACTCTGAGATATATAGCCTCCGTTTTCTTAATAATGATTTTATTAGTGTTCATTGTGACTTGTGAAGTGAAGTATTTTTTTGATAATGATAATATAAATAGTAGGCTTTTCATTAATTTTTTCATTGTAACTTTTGAATAATAATTGTGCACTTTTACTATGTGTAATTCCTAGCAACTTTAGATTACAAGAAGTGAGTATCCACCATATTAACATTATGAATCTATCAGTCATCAAGAAATTCATTTAGATGTCGAATCTATCATTGTCATCAAGGAATTCATTTAGATGTATATTTTTATATTCGTTTCACTATTTTAATTTTAGGTTCTCAATTTTTTTTATGATTCTATAATGATAATGAATGAGTAAATAGAAGAATAAAAAACTAACCCCATTATACCAACTCACTTGGGCAACGAACAAGGATTATGGTGGGGTGGTAAGTACTCCCTCATCCTTAACCAGGTGTATCAAGTTCGAGTCATCCTGGGTATAGAGTCATTTTTGTTAGGGAGCGCTTTACCCCTCCCCTCCCCCTTGCTGGACTTCCTAGAAATTATGTAAGTAAAGAGAAAGATAACCAGTCCTCTCGGGAAAGCGAGAGTGTTATGTAAAATGGACCAAACAGTATATAAGGCTCAGTCAATATGCTTAACCAATAATTTGAAATACAAAAGTGAGAGTGTATATCATGCTATCAATAGGTGCAACTCTACGAGTCACACCAACCAAGCCAAAGCTATACCTACGTCTCATAATATCTCCACTTTCAAATCAGTCAAGAGGTAGTATAATATGATGTAATGCAATGACATGAATACAGAAAGCACAATATCACAAACAAGGTCCAAGCAATAGTTCAATACAAAAGTAAATACTTAAACACAATATCAAACATACCAAGAATATGTGATGTAATGCAAATGATGCAATGCAATGTAGTGATGATGATATAAGCCATCACAAGAATTTCTAATACACTTTTCAAGCCACAATGCTTCGTATAGGACCCATGCATGGGGATTCATAATCTCTATACTTTCTCACATCTCAAGCTTGTATCTCAATTTACCTCTTCGGCTAATGTTCACGGATCAAGGGTTTTCCATGAAAAGCAAATGTGTCCTCGTCAATAATGGTATAAATGAGCTTAAATCTTCTAAATAGGATAATAGTTCATGATATGAGCGCTCCTCGGCACCACTAAAGTGAATAGTCATGTAGACATTAATAATATCATCTCAACAATTCTTTTTTAGGATAGTACTATCATGACAAAGACAAATAATATTTAAAAAGCCCTATCACTTAAAGCCGACTCAGGCATCACCATATAAATTCGAATTTTGTCGGGCTCTAATATAGGCATCAAACACCAGATGAAAAATAAAAAATAAAAAAAGAAAAACCTACTTGGCAACCTTTGCTAAACAAATTAAACAATGCATTAATTACTTGATAGAAAAATACAAATAAAGATACACTAATACAAGTAAAATAAAGAAACTAATTTGTAACTATACATTTAAAAGTGCATAAATATAGAAAGTTGTAGGAAAACAACAAATGTGATCAAGGGAGAAAACTTTTATCAAAGATTCTTGCAGCTGAATTAAGAAAACATTTAGCGTCAAATTGATAAAATAAAAAATTGTAGATTAGTAGTGAAAGACTGTTGGTTATGTTCAGGTTCAAAGTTAGAAATAAAGATTGGGGTATCTTAATTTGTTTCTTAATATTAAAGTTAATATTAAAGACATTAAAAATCAAGTACAAAATTTCATTATATAATTGAAGTCCTAATATTAAGTGCAGAATATATTGCACCAAAAATAGGAACCATGATCGAATAAAATTCCTACATAAGAGAAATTGTACTATGAAACTAATTTTATTTATTAAAATAATTCATATCAAATATTGGTTAGAGGTAAAAACGGTAGACGAATTTGCTGTTGCTTGGATTCCATATTGTCATTTGATTGCTTTGAAGTTAGGTTTGTACTAATTTTCTACTATAACTAAAATTAAATTTCTTGGTGGAAAAAGGTCTCTTTGTTGAAAAAGATCTATTTCATATTTGAAAATAATTTTTTAAAGGAAAAGTTTTTAACTTTGATAAATTGAGAATCTTTTTTACCTATAGATAATAGAATAACATTTACATGTAGTCGTTAAAGAATTTTTTAAGGAAGTAAATTATTCTTTCAATAGTTTTGTGTTTAAATATTAATTTTTTCATTAAGTGGGTCACTCAATCAAACCATATCAAATTTTATCCTTATTTTGTTATATAATTTTTTTGTCATCTAATTTATTATCGACAATGCTAATAATCGTTAAATCTCGCATGATGTCATGTAGAATAATCAGGGCAAAATGCTTACAACAACAACAGCAACAACAAACCCAGTGTATTCCCACACAGTGGGGTCTGGGGAAGGTAAGATGTACGCAGTCCATACCATTACCTCCGGAGAAGTAGAAAGATTGTTTCCGATAGACCCCTGGCTCAAGACAAGGAATAATAAATAAATCCATAATAAAGTATGGGACAAGATAACAAGACTTAAATACACCACCCCCAAGGAAAAATAAACAAGGAATATTAAAGAAATTCGTAATAAAGCCTGCAAAATGCTTATTAATTTGATTTACTTCAATTCCAAATTCTTTAGAATTAACTCTTAACTCTTATTGTAGAATAATCAATGTTTAAATTTTTATTACAATAGACAATAATATAATTGAGATATAATATTTATATTACTTAAATAAATATAGTATTTATTTTAACGTCAATTGTTACATTCTAATAATTATATAATTTTTTATACTGACGTGACATACACATGCAACACACGCGCACTAAAATAATATATATATATATATATATAAAAAAAAAAAGAGATTTATAAATATACTAGTGTGGCATGCTTCTCCTTTTTTTTTTTTAATTATTCTTTTTAATTTTCCTCTTTCCTATTCATTCATTAATTTATAATTTATGTGCTATATTAATTGTATATTATCTTTCTTAAAAGGTTTCTAGAAAGCCAGAAGAGTCCCTCGTTAGTTTTTCTCTATATTTTGTAGATTTTTTGACATAAATAATTAGTCAAAAGTTTATTTAAGCAATATGATTAAAATGATTTGTATATATATATCTATATATTTTTATATCATCAATCAATAAAGAGAAAAGACATCATTTCTTGTCCGCTCAACTTAGTTTAGCTCTTAAATTAAACTTATAATTATTTACCTCCTTAACAGTTTTACAGTGAATTAATTTCAACCCTTAAGGCTGAATACCACTCTCGTGACGGAGAGTGCAGTACACACGCCCACACATCAGCGCCCCATCAGTGCCACTTAAAAAATATACTTTTTAGAAATTATTTAAAAAAAAGATCTTCAACCCCCATCCCCATTCCCCTCTATCTGCAAAATTGCAACTGCCCCCATCCCCCAACATGTTTCTTCTTCAACCCCCACACCCCCTTTTCCTCATCTGTAATTGTCCACCATTAGAGTTAAATATGGATACAATGCTTCAACAACAGATTCAGACCCACTACCTATTTGATGAAATGCCTCAACGAAATTTGAATCCAACTCACCACCTATTCAACAAAATACCTTAATGGGCATCAACTCAATCGACAACGACATCAACTTTTATTCAACAACAGACGAATTCACCAACCCAATCATCCGATTATACGAAATTGAATTCATTGAATTTGGCAAATTCCCGATAAATAGAAGACACGAGAGCTCAGAAAAATTAACAAGGATTTGACGATGACCTTGTCCGATAGAAAACTACCAATCGAATTTTCATCTAATAAAAACCAATATTGCTGCAATTCGTGGGAGTTTTGAACAAATAGGAGAATTAATAATGGTGATACAGAGTTGAGAAGAATTGAAGTAATGGAGATCAAGTAAATAATTTGGAATTGTGAAGGTGAAACACTAAGAGGTATCAGACTTTGGAGTGCTGAATATAGAAATAATTTTTTAAAAACCTTTCTGAACCATTAAAAAGAAGATATTCTTGATGTTTAAGTTTAACCCAATCATATGGATCATGCGATTTATGTCACGTCGTGTTATAGTCTGGTATATGGGTTAGCCAATTGTATATCTAGTTGTCTTTTTTTTGTATCAATGCAGATTAGCAAAATTAGCTTAGTAAAGGATTTGGAATGAAGAAGAGGGGTGGGATGGTATGAAGAAGACGAGGGGTTACGAAGAAGATAAAGAAATGGGTGGGATGGGTGGGGGTATGAAGAAGATTAAAATGGGGTGTTGGGATGGGGTGGGGGTTTATGAAGAAGATGAAGAAACTGGGTGGGGTGAGGTGGGGGTGGGGGGTTACGAAGTAGATGAAGAAGGTGGGTTTCTTTTATACTTACATATAAACATGTGTATATATATATTTAAATAAAATACGCGCTTTATTTTTTAAAAAATTTCACATCAGTATTAGGGGTAATATTAATTCACTTTAAGATGTTAAGGGAGGTAAATAAATGAAAACTTAGTTTAAGTGCTAAAGTAAGTTATGACGACAAGTTCAGGGGTGAAATGATGACTTTTCTCATCAATCAATCAATCTTTTACACATACATACATACATACATAGATACATACATATACATATATACATACATACATATATATATATATATATATATATATACATATATATATATATATATATATATACATATATATATATATATACATATATATATATATATATACATATATATATATATATATACATATATATATATATATACATATATATATATATATATATATGGGAACCAAACCCAAACAACCCATGGTCAATAGGACAAAGAATACAACATGTAATGGATATATTACAAGAAAAATGTACAAATATACAGATACAAAAACAATTAAAAAGAAGTGATACAGATTTTTGTAAAAACATATATACTACACAACATTATGACCAAGATTATAAAAAGAAAAAATATAAAAAAGCATATAAAAAAGACTACCGCCCTAAGAAGAAATATTATTTTAGAAGATCAACTGCAAAGAAGCCATACCTAGATAAGGATAAACATGTAAGAAAATATAACACCAGTAGAACCTACAAAAATAAATTAGAATGTTTTACCTGCGGTAGCATAATGCTCTTAGCAAATACTTGTCCAAGAAGAATTAATAATAAATCTAGGAATGCATAATTAATAGAAGATGTAAATGAAAATTTAATAAATATAGACGACTATATGTCAGATAATGAAAGTATATACTCTATTAGAAGTATGAAAGATTTTGAAGAGGAAATAAATAAATCTGATTCTTCCAATTCTGGAGAAGAAGAATTTATAAATGAAGTAGGATTAGAAAAGACAAACTCAGACTATTATGATTTAATAAATTTGATAGAAGAATGTGAACATGAATTTGAGGAAGAAAAAGGATTAGATAGTAATCGGTTTTGTTTTTGTAAATGGTTTCTAAGTAAAAACAAAATGGTTTCTAAGTAAAAACAAAAGAGCAAAATGTAGGAAATGTTACAAGGAAGGATGCATAAAATGTATAGAAAAAACTTCAGAGATCTTAAAAATTCAAAAATCAACAAACAATTTAATTAATTTTCACAAGAAATAACCTGAACCAATAGTTAAAACACCAGACGATAAAATATTAGAATTAGAAGAAAGACTAAAAATATTAGAAATGAGAGTTTATAACCTCGAAAAACATAAAGAGGTAATTACAGAGGAAGATTTATGAGAAGTAGAATTATTAAATACATTTGCTGAATATAATAGAGTTACACAAAAAAAAATTAATGATGATACCATTTGAAGGAATGGTATGTAATGAAGAAAAGAAAATTAGTACAGTCAAAGTTTTAGCAAGAAATAATATTCAAGACTATGAGTTCGAGACTTTAGCTATAGTTGATTCTGGATGTACAAGGAGCATTTTAAACAGCAGAATTTTACCAGCAAAACTAATTAAAAAATTGCCAAAACCTCAAAAATCCATGCAAATGGACGGAACATATAATACCTATACAGACTATATACCAAAGGCAAAAATAAGTTTTATTAATACTTGTGAAAAATTCTACCAACCATCATATACACTTAGTAAAATACTAGTTAGAGATTTAAACATAAAAATAAACTTTCTGTTATGATTAAACTTTATGGTACAAAATAATGGAGGATGTTTAGTTACAAAAAAATGGGTAATATTCGCCAGTTTTATCACTCACTCACCAGTACAGACACAACCTACTTTAACTAAATATCGTTTTCTTAAGGATAAGCCAGATGAAAACTCAGATGACCAAATAAAATCCAAAATATCACTAGAATGTGATAAAGGAGAAAATTGTACATGTAATGATAATAAAATGGTAACAATGTATGAAGAATCACAAGATTTACTAGTAGTAGAAGAAATAGAAAAAGACTATACTTTAATAGAAATGGATACAGAATTATACAATTTTAAGAAAGGTATACAACAGATAGGATTAATAAAAGATCAAAAAGACCTAGAAAAACTTATACAAATCCTAGACAAACTAGAGATAATCGGAGAAAACCCCCTACAACATTGGGACTCCAATCAAATTACCTGTAAATTAGAAATAACTAATCCAGAATATACTATAAAAACAGAATCTATAGAAGCTACAAATGAAGACCTTAAAGACTTTGAAATACAAATAAAAGAGCTACCAGAATTAGGAATTATTAGAAGATCTACATCAAGACATAAGTCAACAACTTTTGTAGTAAGAAACCATAGTGAAATAATAAGAGGAAAAGCTAGAATGGTAATAAATTACAAAAGACTAAATGATAATACTGTAATGGATGGATATAAGTTACCGGACAAAACAAAATTAATAAATAGAATACAAGGAAGAAAAGTATTTAGTAAATTCGATTGTAAATCTGAATATTGGCAGATTAAAATTCATGAAGATAGTATAGAATGGACAGCTTTCACATGTCCAAAAGGACATTATGAATGACTGGTCATGCCGTTCGGATTAAAAACGGCTCTTCCAACTTTTCAAAGAAAAATGGATAGTATTTTTAGAGACTATAAAAATTTTGTAGTAGTTTACGTAGATGATATTTTAGTTTTTAGTAATAATATGAGAGAACATTAGGATATTTACAATAAGTTTTTAAATTATTTGTAGATAATGGAATAATAATAAGTAGAAAAAAGATAGAATTATGTAAAAATAGTATTAATTATTTAGGAGTAGTTATTGGAGATGGTAGAGTAAAATTACAACCGCACATAGCTAAAAGGCCTTAGAAATGCTAGATAAATTAGACGAGATTAAAGATTTACAAAAAATTTTAGGACTTTTAAATTATACTAGAGCTTTTATCAAATACTTAGGTAAAGTAGCGGGACCACTATACTCTAAAATAGGATCGACAGGCCAAAAATATTTTAATACCGAAGACATAAAATTAGTCCAACAACTTAAAAGCATGATACAAGACATTCCAGACTTAACGTTACCATTAGAAATAGATTATTTAATAGTCGAGACAGATGGAAGCCTTCAAGGATGGGGAGCAGTATTAAAAGCAAAACCTAACAAATATAGTGACAAAAAGGATGAAAAAATTGTGCTTATTCAAGTGAAAAATATAAAGAAAAAGAAAAATTAAAGAGCATAGATGCGGAGACACCAGCAGTAATTTATGGTTTGAATAGTTTCAAACTTTATATATTAAATAAGCCCAAAATACTAGTAAGAACAGACTGTGAGGCTATAGTAAAGTCTTATCAGAAAATTAAAGATAAGAATAGTAGTAAAAGGAGATGGTTAAATTTCCTAGATGCTACTTCAATCTATAATATTGTTTTAGAACATATTAAAGGAAAAGATAATAACTTAGCAGATCAACTAAGTAGATTAATGAAAGAAGATAACTAACGATTTTTGTTTCAGTATAAATACAGGAAAAGGAAAAGGCAAGGAAAAAGCCTCATCATCCCAAGACTATCTAAAGAAACTAATGAGCAACACTCATTTCAGACCACTTACGATGCTAGAACAACCAAAATTAGATAGAATAATTTTTGGACCCCACAACTTGGTATGTTACGAACCATCCAACTTAACTTTCAGACGAAGGTTAGAAGTACAAGTGGATAAGCCACAGATATGTCTACTAGATAATTTATGGATAATATATAATAGAAGAGACAATAGTTATTTTGTTTCAGTTCTAAATGCATTAAGTTATTATTTTACTGAGAAAAATACTACTAACAGGTTTAAATTCTATATTGTTCTCAGAGGACATCAGCAAGGCGTGTTCCAGACTTGGATAGAGGTAACGGATGCCATAAAAGATTATAAAACACCTCTTTGTAAAGGTTTTTATGACCTATCACAGACTCTAGACTATGCACAGAGAAATTTGGGACCTAATTATTTTATTACTCCAGCTTTAAGACCAGAAACACAAAAATTTCCTCAATATAATATTAACAAAGACACAAATAAAATTATATTTTATGATCATTGTTCCTCTATGATCGAAACTTTTAAAAGACTGAATCAAGCCAATGAAGTTTTAAGACAATATAATGAAAACCTTGTAAAAGAAAAAGGATAGATGTTAGAACATACAAGTATTTTACAAGACCGTATAAAAATCCTTCATTTTGAACTTTCACAACAGACTCAGCCAATTTATGAGACCCAGCCAAAGAGTTCTCCATCTTCTTTAAAAATGGAAAAACCCACTGTATCGGGTAATGATACAACTAGTCCAGCTCAAATGGTAGCTGGTAAAGACTTCTCAAATCCGTTAATGGGTGTGCGTTCCCCAATGAATGCAGAAAGACCTACTGTATTGGGTAATGATACAACTAGTCTAGATCAAATGGTAGCTGGTAAAGACTTATCAAATCCATTGACGGTTGACACTTTGCCAAAAAGTGTACAGCTAGTTTTAAAACCACAGGTACTCAGATAACAGATGAAGGAGGTTCTTCTCAGAATAAGTACGAATTTTCATTAAGAAAAAAGAAAACTGAAAAAAAAAATATAGAAAAAATAGTAGTAGACTCAATTAAAAAGTTGTTAGCAGAACAATTGCCTAAGGAGATAGCACCGAATCCAGAACTACCAGAAAAAAGACCCAGAATTTCTTTAATTTCAAGAGAATAAACAAGATCACCTAGAACTGGAACAAGACTGGGATTATCAGACGGAGACAGTGATGAGTATGAACAAGAATATAACTCAGCCATGGATTAATTTGCCCAAGACCTAAACGCAGACGATGATTCAGGAATGGAGTTTGAATCAGAAGCTTTACACAATTTGGATACATAAGCAATAACGATATCTACAAAAGACAAAATAACAGACGTATGCAATATCAAATAAATAAATGGACGAAGGAGAATTAAAGAAAGATATTAGCCGCCGGGCCCACCCGAGTTGATAAATTCTTGCTAAAGTCTTTAGAAAGGATTTGAAATCCACAAAAAAGTTAAGATTTGAAGTCCACAAATGCCTATAAATACCCCTCTTTATGGAAGACAAAAAAATGTACCAAAACAGAGAAAAAAAAGAGAAAAAATCAAGAGTGAGAAAGTTCTTTAGTTTTTATTAAGTTCTTTAAGTTTCTTAGTTTCTAAAGTTTGTAAGTTACTTAAAAAAAAGAGCATGTGAAAAGTGTGAAAAGTTTTCTTAATTCTTCATTTTCGGTAGCTGTCAACTTTCAGGGGACTCCCGAAAGGGAAACCTCACTTCTTCCTTAAGGCATGTAAGTAGTAGTTACATAGATCTTTGTATTTTTCTCCCAAGTTTGAAAATTATGTTTGAATTAATCAAGTTTATATTTTCTTTCATATGTGTTTTATTATTATTAAGATCTGGATCGCCGGCGGTTTTCCGCCAGTTTTTGATCTTGTAAAATTTGTAAATTACTTATAAAAATACCCTCAGTATATGGTTATTCTCTCAATATTTTAGCAATAATGATGGATTAATCTATAAATTTCTAGGGACTTTGAAAGTTTGAAGAAGATTAAAAATGACTGTTTTTATTTTTTTGGGGTGTGATTAAAGAAGATATTGCTAAAATACCTAAAACTGAAGAGAAAAATATGGACGGGGTATAAATAAAAAAGATAAAAAAAATAAGAAATGCAAAATAATTTATTTTGGGAGAAAATATACTTTGATCGTTATGACTTGGACACTTACTCTGGACTAAGGACAACCAAGGAGGGAGTACTGAGTAGGATTTTACATCATATAAAATACATCCGCATTAACTCTGCTTTATTTTCTCATATCCACTAACCTGCTTTAATTATTTGCTTTGATTATAACATATACTAAGACTTGCTTATTAATTTTTTGCTTTGTTTATATATCTACCTAATATTATTATCTATCCGTCTTGTCTCTATTATATATATTGTTATTATTATCTATTGTCTATATATATTATATATATTATCCGTCTATATTACATCTATTATATCTACCTATATCTACTTGTCTATTTTATCTGTTAATTATTATTGTTATTATCTATTATCTGTTTATTATATTCTCTATTATTACTCTATTGTTATTATTACCTGTCTATATTATTATTATTCATTATCTATATTATAACCACTTGTCTATATTATTGGTATTAGAGCCCTAAGATTCTAAGAGACTTTATTATATATGGTATCAAGAATTCAAAAAAGAAAGCCTAGACCCTATGAATGTTTAATAATATTAGATTTAGAATATTCAAATCCTTTCTAAAGACTTTAGCAAGACTTAATCAACTTGGGTGGGCCCGGCGGCTAATATCTTTCTTCAATTCTCCTCCGTCTATTTATTTATCTGATATTGCATACATTTGTTATTTTATCTTTTGTAGATATCGTCATTGCTTACGTATCCAAATTGTGTAAAGATTCTGAGTCAAACTCCATTCCTGAATCATCATCTGTACTATCCATTTTTCTTTGAAAAATTGGAAAGTTGATAGCTACCGAAAATGAAGAATTAAGAAAACTTTTCACACTTTTCACATACTTTTTTTTAAGTAACTTACAAACTTTAAAACTAAGAAACTTATATATATATATATATATATATATATATATATGAAATAAAAGTGGGACCATGACTATTTTTAAATAAAATACGCACTTAATTTTTTATAAAAATTCACGTCAGCATTAGGGGTAATATTAATTAACTTTAAAGATGTTAAGGGGGGGGGGGGTAAATAAATCAAAGCTTAGTTTAAGTGCAATACGCATGTGTAACCTTTTATTGCATCATAAAATTACTAAAATACCCTTGGGGTAAAAAAACAGGTAATTTAATAAGGAACAAAAAGATATTTATAAAAAATTACTACCATATATAATTTAATTACAAATGTCTAAATAAAAATATTATCAAAATAATTCATGAGGACAAAACTAATAAATATAACAAAAAAGCAATATGCATGTCTAACCAATTTATTGCACCATAAAAATGAGGACAAAACTACTACTACTACTGCTACTACTGCTATGCTACTACTGCTACTACTACTATGCTACTGCTACTACTGCTACTGCTACTACTACTACTACTACTGCTACTGCTGCTACTGCTACTGCTACTGCTAATGCTACTACTACTGATACTGCTACTGCTAATGCTACTACTACTGATACTGCTACTACTACTGCTACTACTACTGCTACTTCTACTACGACTGCTACTACTAACCAATTTATTGCACCATAAAAATGAGGACAAAACTACTATTACTACTGCTACTACTAACCAATTTATTGCACCATAAAAATGAGGACAAAACTACTACTACTATTGCTACTACTACTACTGCTACTACTACTGCTAGTACTACTGCTGCTACTACTACTACTACTACTGCTACTACTACTGCTATTGCAACTACTACTACACTACTGTTACTACTACTACTGCTGCTACTACTACTATTACTGCTACTACTACTACTACTACTACTACTGCTACTACTGCTATGACTAATGCTGCTGCTACTACTGCTACTACTACTACTGCTACTGCTACTACTGCTACTACTACTACTACTACTACTACTACTACTACTACTACTGCTACTGCTATTACTGCTACTACTAATGCTGCTGCTACTACTGTTGCTTCTGCTGCTGCTACTACTACTACTACTGCTACTACTAATGCTGCTACTACTACTACTATTACTACTGCTGCTGCTACTACTACTACTATACTGCTGCTGATGCTGCTACTGCTACTACTATTGCTGCTGCTGCTACTACTACTACTACTGCTGCTACTGCTGCTACTACTACTACTACTGCTGCTACTGCTGCTGCTACTACTACTACTGCTACTACTGTTGCTGCTGCTGCTGCTACTACTGCTGATACTACTGCTGCTGCTACTGCTGCTGCTCCTACTACTACTGCTGCTCCTACTACTGCTGCTACTACTACTACTGCTACTACTCCTACTACTGCTCCTGCTACTGCTACTTCTACTGCTACTGCTACTGATACTGCTATTATTATTATTATTATTATTACTATTGCTATTACTTTATTACTACTACCAAGGGTATTTCGGTAATTTTAATCACTCCAACCGTCACTTATATATTGTAGTAATTAAAATGGTTACACATGCATATGGACATACATCGATTCTGAAATATTTATTGCACCATAAAATTATCAAAATACCCTTGGTAGTCATTTAATAAGGAACAAAAAGATATTTATAAAAAAATACTACCATGTATAATTCAATTACAAAGGTCTGAATAAAAATATTATTAAAATAATACATGAGAACAAAACTAATAAATGTAAAAATAAGTTATTTTTTTTACTATTACTATTACTATTGCTACTTCTACTACTACTACTACTATTATTATTATTATATAATAATAATAATTATTATATAATAATAATAATAATAATAATAATAATTATTATTATTATTATTACTATTACTCTATTACTACTATTAAGGGTATTTCGATAATTTTAGTCACCCCAACTGTCTATTATATATAGTAGTAAATAAAATGGTTACACATGCATATGAAGTTAGATCGATTCCAAAATATTTATTGCACCATAAAATTATCAAAATGTCCTTGGTAGTCATTTAATAAGGAACAAAAAGATATTTATAAAAAAAATACTACCATGTATAATTCAATTAAAAAGGTCTAAATAAAAATATTATTAAAACAATACATGAGGAAAAAACTAATAAATATAAGAAAAAGACAAAAGACATCTTTTCCGCTTTGAACTTGTCCTCTCAACTCACTTTAGCACTTAAACTTAACTTACGTTTATTTACTCCCCTTAACATCTTTAAAGTGAATTAATTTCAATCCTAATGCTGACGTGGCATTTTTTTTAGAAAAAAGAAAAAAAATGCGTGAACTTTTTTTTTGGTTTTTAAAAAATATACTAATATATATATATATATACATAATTAAAAGGAAAAAAATTCACTCCTTTTCTTCTAACCCCTCACCCCCATCCCACCCTACACTACCTCTTCTTCTTCTTCTTCTTCTTCTTCTTCTTCTTCTTCTTCTTCTTCTTCTTCTTCTTCTTCTTCTTCTTCTTCTTCTTCTTCTTATGTTGTTGCTGTTTTTTTTTTAAATAATACTAATGCATGGTAACTTGTCAAATGCAAAAATCAAATTGACAATAGCTTTTCTTGCAAGCTCTAGGCAAGATCGTAGTTGTATATAGCTACACCCCACCCTCATTCTCCTCCCAAACCCGTCAACCTCCACCACCAAATCTACCACCATCAACCCGCCAACCCACATCCCTATCCTAACCCCAATTACTCTTTCAATTGTCAAATTATAAATAAAAAAGCTTAAATTTTTATGAAAAATTACAAGGAACAGATATGGAAAGCGAGAAAAGAATGAGAGAGAAGAAAAAAAAAGTGGGTATAGGTGGGTAGAGAGTTTTACTCTAGCAGCTGCATTCATTTTTTTTGGTTGTTGATTTTAGAAAATTTACTGTTGATTTTGATTGAATTTATAAGATGGGTTGGATTTTAGTCACTAATTTATGATTTTTTTGATGGGTGGAGAAATTGATGGTGATGGGTATATATATATTATGTGGTGGTGGTGTGGTTGGTGGAGCACAACGGGAGGAGGAGTGGAGGCAGATGAGCGAAAAAGGAGGGGTGGGGTGGGGATAAGTGGGGTGATGAGCAACTATGGCGGTGGGGGGTGTTTCTGGTATTGGGGATGGGGGTGGGGGTAAGGATGGGTGGTTGTGAAGAAGATGGAAAATAGGGTGTGGGGGTATTTTAAATTTAGATATATATAATAATAATAATAATAATAATAATAATAAAATATTTTAAAAAATACTTTATTTACATGGCTCCGATGTGATGTTGATATGTCAGCGAGTGTGATGCACTCTCCCTTATTAGAGTGGTATTATATATTAATGAGTGAAATTAATTCACTTTAAAGATGTTTAGGGGGGGGGGCGGGTAAATAAACGTAAGTTAAGTTTAAGTTCTAAAGTGAGTTGGGAGGACAAGTTCAGGGGGAAAAATATGTCTTTTCTCTAAGAAAAAAGAAATATGCATGTGTAACCATTTTATTACACCGTACAATTACTGAAATATCCTTGATAATCATTTAATATGGAACAAAAAGATATTTATAAAAAATACTACCATGTATAATTCAATTACAAATGTCTAAATAAAAATATTATTAATATATTACATGAGGACAAAACTAATAAATATAAGAAAAACCAATATGCATGTGTAATCGTTTTATTGCACCATAAAAATGAGATAAAACTAATAAATTACTATTACTACTATATATAAGTGAAGGTTGGGGTGACTACCAAAGGTATTTCGGTAAGTTTAGTCACTCCAACCTTCACCTACATATAGTAGTAAATAAAATAGTTACACATGCATATGAGTTTTTCCTTATATTTATTAGTTTAGTCTTCATTTTTATGGTGCAATAAAATATTCCACATGCATATTGCTTTTTACTTTATTTTACTACTATATATAAGTGAAGGTTGAGGTGATTACCAAGGATATTCGGTAATTTTAGTCACCTCAACTTCAACTTATATATAGTAGTAAATAAAATGGTTACTCTTTTCTTTTACTCCTACACTAAACAATTAAAACAAGTAGGAAATAATCTTCCCCAAAATTGGATCTATTTTGCACATTAGTGTTACCAAACACGGGCACAGGTATCTAGTATACACACAGACACACACACACACACAAACATATATAGCCTTACAACAAGCTTGACTTCAAAGGCTTGAAAGAGTTTGATCTATGATACGCTTGAACAATCACTCTTTGAGTTTGGAGGATCATTCGTTATTCACTCTCTTGCTATTACCCGCAGGGAGCGCAACAACCAAATAAAAGTGGGACCATGTCTATTTTTGAATAAAATACGCGCTTTATTTTTTTTTAAAAATCACGTCAGCATTAGGGGTAATATTAATTCTCTTTAAAGATGTTAAGGGGGGTAAATAAATGAAAACTTCGTTTAAGTGCTAAAGTAAGTTGTGGCGCGATAAGTTCAGGGGTGAGATAATGACTTTTCTCATCAATCTTCTACACACATACATACATACATATATGTACATATATATGTGTGTGTGTGTGTGTGTATAAAAGTGCACCATGCCTATTTTTAAATAAAAGACGCTCTTTATTTTATAAAAATTTCACGTCAACATTAGGGGTAGTATTAATTTACTTTAAAGATGTTAAGTGGGATAAATAAATGAAAGCTTAGTTTAAGTGCTAATGTAAGTTGTGGTGACAAGTTCAGGGGTGCAATGATGAATTTTCTCATCAATCAATCAATCCTCTACACATACATGTCACACCCCTTTTTGCCCGAGGAGTCAAAAGGCTTTTCCAATTAAAGTGACAATTTTGAATAGGAATTATTTTAATCATTTTCAAAGTTGCCACATTTAATTGAGTTATGGTGTTCCAAGTCACCTTTTGAATCCCGGTCAAAAGAAAATGACTTTTTATTTTGGTCTGCAAAAATAGAAGACCGGGTAAGGAATTCTGTTGACCGAGGAAAATGTATGAGGCACCCCTCGAGTCCCGTAGTTCTAGCACGATCGCTTTTATTGACTTATCTTGACTTAAACTATTTTGATAAATTACGTTTGGGCCTAGATTCACTCATTTTTATTTTCTAAGATTTGTTTATAGCTCTTGTTTTAAACTAGTGAAAATTAATTTTAAGACGATCTTTGCCGAGGTGCAATATTGCATCCTCAAATTATTTTTAAACGTCTCAAGAAGATGCGTACGCCGCATTCTTAATTGAGACGAATATTTTAAATGTGCCTAAAATTTACCTAGTGTTAAAGGCATTGGTTTATTTCTTGTAAATTCGTAACAATTTTATCTATTCGAAACACAATTTATTCTTAACAGTAAACTAAAACAATATTCATTTAAAGTGATAAATTAATTTAGTAAACAATTATCAAACTTTGTTAATGACAATGAAATAAAAATAAAATAAAATAAAAAAATAATAAGAATAAGAATAAAATGATACAAATACACAAAAATTAGCCATATTATATTAATTTTATTATAATTCCCCAAAATTTATTTACTTTAAAATAATACAGATCTTAAATCATACGAAATCAGCCTAAGCAAAACCTTAAATACTCAACGGTTTGAATTCAATTTTTAGAATAATAGAAGCGTCGCTTTCCGATAGGCTTCATCGAAGTAACGTTGAAAGTCATATATTTTAGCCAGATCTAGCCCCTTTTCAACGAGCAGTGATGAGTAGTCGTTGAGACTCGCTAGTCACCACTTTCGG
The DNA here is from genome assembly GCA_030864225.1 of Capsicum baccatum var. pendulum. NCBI lineage: Eukaryota > Viridiplantae > Streptophyta > Magnoliopsida > Solanales > Solanaceae > Capsicum > Capsicum baccatum. The sequence goes on along the minus strand of CM061560.1, from coordinate 197,837,713 downwards.
CGAGCTATCAGTTGAAAAAAATAAAGAAAAAAGGTAGAGGGATGGGGTGCTGGTGGAGAACTTGGCCGCATTCGCTCGTTGGTGATCAAATCCGACGTGGCACGGCAAAAAAAAGAGGAAGAAAAGTCATTTGGTGGCAGTTGGTGGCTGGAACTCACTGGAGAAGTGGCAGAGAAGGAAAAAAATGAGAGAGGAAGGGCGGTGGCATTGGTGTTTTTTCCGATGAGTTGGTTCGCCGGTGGATGCCAGGAAAAGGGGGAGAAGAAAAAGAGGGAAAAGGGGTGGTGCGGTTGTGGTGGTGCTATTTTTCCGCCTGTTTGATCTTCTCTCTCGATTCTCGGTTTTCCCTCTCTGATGTTTCTATTTTCCTCCCTCTCACTTATTTTCACACTATTTTCTCTTTGTTGTGTGCCATGTGTGTTGTTGTATATCTATTTTTCAGTGAATGAGATTGTTAGCGTGTGCAATTTGTCGTGTATCTGTGTTCCAGTGTGTTTACTGGTATATTTGCTATGTTTATTTTTCCTTTTCTCCCTTTCTTTTTCAATTCTTTTCTATGGAAACTAAATCATCGTATATACTCTAAGAGTAATATCTTAGCATTTAGAACCAAATTCAACGAATAATTATTGGACGACAAACATTGATTCAAATAATCATACAAATAAACATGAAATTACAGCAACTACATATACTAAGTGATCCATGGAATCATTAAAACTACTTTATTCATGATTTAACTCGCAAAAAAACTTATAAAGTAAAAGAGCAGGATCGAATAAGAACCTGTAATGAATTAAAACGAGTAATGAAGCGAGAAAACTGTCACCTGAAACTTCAAACTGAACCCACATTCAACTTCACTGCTTTCGTTTTCTTTCTTTTCCTAATATTTTCCTCCTTTTTATCTAATATTTTTGAATGTTCCCCTCTTTATCTTTTCTTTTTCCCTGTTTTCTCTCTAATTTCTCTCTTTGTCAGAGTTAAAAAAAGTACGTCTTTTTTTTCTTGTCTGGGGTGTTGAGGGAGTTCCCTCAAATAAAAGGATATTGGGGGGGGGGGGGCGCAGTTAAGCAGAATTAGATAATGGGGAGAGGTTGGGTAGTTTTAGGATTTTTTTTAATTAAAATATATATATAATAGAAAATAATAATAATAATAATAAAATATTAACTAATTAATTTTTATATTTTAAAAGATACAATAAAATTTTTGCAAATATCCAAAAATAAATATAATTAAGGTAATACTAAAACTAATAGCTTATTTATTAAAATTAAAAGAGAAATATATATATATATATATATATATATATATATATATTCATATTATTTTTTTAAAATAAAAATATTCCAAAAATGTAACTTTATTTATTATTTTTTATTTATTTTCAACCAAAACTTATTAAAAATGAAATAAAAGCTAAAAAGAAATATTGGACAAAATAAAAATACTCAATGTCGGAAAATATATTAAACTCGGGGATAATAAAAAATTACGTGTCTACATTTTGCCCCTCTTTGTGTGATATCTCGAAGAGTTTTCATACAAATAAGTAGACAATGATATGATTTTTGATTCTTCGATTTTTCAAAAAGTGAAGATAAAATAAAATAAAAGAAAGATGTGACCGAGTCTTGGTTTTGGACCGCCTACATATCTCGGGTTATAAGGAAATCAGGTAAAGTGTAGTTCAAAAAGGTTAAATGGTGAGACAATGAGTTAGAGGTCGAGTCAGGTTCCGCCGAGTCTTTGATTCACGACTTTTTCTTTTTATATCAAAATAAATAACAAAATAAAAAATAAAAATACAAGTGAAAAATCCTATCTTATGTAGCTTTTCTAGTATCTTGACTTGAATCTTCATAACTCCTCAAATGGTGAGATAGTCGTTATTTTGAATTGAAATTGAAACATAAAATGTTCCTCCATGTTAGCTCTTGGTTTTGAAGAGGAACTTGACAATTGACTTAGTCTTCAGACTTCCTGATTTGAACTTGAAAGTCTTCACCCTATTCTTCAGGCGGGCTCCTAAACTTGCAACAGATAATCTTCGCCCTATTCTTCAGGCGGGCTCTTGAACTGCTATTTCATCATCCTATTCTCCAGGCGGACTCCTGACTTGCAACTTCTTCACCATGTTCTACATGCAGGATCCTTACATGCTATTTTCTCATCCTATTCTTTAGGCGGGTTCCTGAACTTGCAACTTCTTCACCCTGTTCTCCAGGAGGGCTCTTAACTTGCTATTTCTGATTTTCCAAATATTTTCCTAAACTCAAAATAAAAGGTGAAATAGAAAAGAAAAGTCCCATTATCCAGGAGGGTCCTGAGCATAAAATTAAAGTTACGTTATCCAGAAAGGTCCTCTCATTATCCAAGAGGGTCCTAGGCAGAAATTAAAATCCTATTATCCAGGAAGGTCCTGAGCAAAAAGTAAAGTCCCATTATCTCGGAGGGCCCTGAGCAGAAATTAAAATCCCATTATCTAGGAAGGTCCTAAGTAGAATTTAAAGTTCTATTATCTAGGAGGGCCCTGAGCAGAAATTAAAGTCCTATTATCCAGGAGGGTCCTGAGCATAAAGTAAAGTCCCATTATCCAGGAGGGTCCTGAGCAAAATTTAAAATCCCATTATCTAGAAGGGTCTTGCACATAAATTAAAATTCTATTTTCTAGACGGATTCTGAACAGAAATTAAAGTCCCATTATCCAGGAGGGTTCTGAGCAGAAATTAAAGTCCCATTATCCAGGAGGGTCCTGAGCAGAAAATAAAGTCCCATTATCCAAGAGGGTCCTGAGCAGAAATTAAAGTCCCATTATCCAGGAGGGTCCTGAGCAAAAAATAAAGTCCCATTATCTAGGAGGGTCATGAGCAGAAATTAAAGTCCCATTATCCAGGAGGGTCCTGAGCAAAAAATAAAGTCCCATTATCTAGGAGGGTCATGAGCAGAAAATAAAGTCCCCGTACAACACACATAAAATTTTACCCCAGTTTGTACTGGAAAAATTTATGAGTGTTACCAGAATCTAAAATTTTGGAAAATACAGTGAAAGGATGAATCTAATCCTGGAATAGCTTTGTTAAGCACATCTCGCAAACAATAAAATTTACCATGACCAAAATTCAGTATCGTGTGTTGTAACCTTTTCTCTCGCATTGACAAAAGTGGGGAATTGCATCCTTTATTTGAAAACTTTAATGAGAAGACAATATTTCATCTCTGTTTCAAACAAAGAAAAATTATGAGTTTAAAAATGTGATGGTTGGTTTGTGGCATTTGGATTTTGAGGTGACCGCTCTTGCATTTGTCATACTCAATTCCTTTTCAAATCATTGATAAGTATTCATTGACTTATCGTATTTTTGACCCCGAATTCTGACTACTAAAAATCTTGACTCAAATTGTATTTCTCTTGTATAATACCTCTGGTTTTAACTTCTAATACATCTTAAATCTTTCCACGAGTCCAAAAACTATCAGGTCACAAGCATTCCTGAGTGCCTTACTTTATTTTGAAATTTATTATCTTTGTGCGTCCGCCCTTTGTCTTGCTTTGTGTAATTGAAGGAGTTGATAGCAAGTTTTGAAGTCCTTTCTCACTTGACTTGACGTGAATTCGACTAAAAAAAATGTAAATGATGATAATGATTTTTCATTTGATGGCAAAGATACAAAAATAAAAAATAAAAATAAAAATAAAAAGAAAAGAAAAAGACAATAGGCATCTTATTTTTGAAACGATAAAAAGAAAAACTTATCTGGGTGTGGTAGCCGATTCCAGTGATTGTGACATGCATTTTGAATTAAATAACCCGATCTACCCACACTAATCATTACAACATTTCCCATTTATTGAATTCGAAATGGAGCCATTCTTGAACATGCTCTCTCTAGATCACAATACTCCTTAGGATAGTGACACCTCAATGGATTTTCGCCAATGAGCCTATCTCATTTTCATTTGTTTCTTAACTCACCGTTGCCTTATGTTGCCTTTTGGGTTTTTCACCAATATGATTCTCTCATTTCTTTTTAAGGAAAATGATGCCCAAAGTATGAAACATCATCCATCCATAACATGTTTAGCCTTGACATTCTCTAAGATCGATCGGAAGGTCTTTCTTTAGTTGTAAGTTGGCTTTTGGAAAGAGTTAGAAAGAAATAACGACATGACGCTAAAAAATATACATAATATCGGGTGAAGCATACAAATTTTGGAATCAACTTTTAAGGAAAATAAATTTTTCCCTAGTTTTATTTCATACTGGGTAACTTGAATTTTCACTTGGTTGGACCGAACCCCAAAGTAGGATTGCCTACGTATCTTGTCATAGCAAGAATCAGGTCAAACGTAGTTCAGGAAAGTCATACTTTTGCTTGATTTTGATTGATTTTTTCATCATTTTTTTCATTTTGAACTTTTGATTTTAATTGATTCCAATAGACAGTTATGAAAGAAAAATCAAATCAAACTTCAAAGGGGGTAAGCAAGGGTTGATATAATATTTGGATAGTAGAACAAAATGCCTTCATCATTTCAATATTTTAAAAATACAAGTACAAAACATACATGACATAAATTTATATAAATATCATACATAATATCTCTTGACTGTATCAACATTGATCGATATTCCTTCCATTTGGGCTTCTACATCAGTCAGATACAATGCACCATTGGGTAACACTTTCTTCACCATGAACATTCCTTACCAATTAGGAGAAACTTGCCTTTGGCCTCAATCTGATGGGGAAGGATGTGTGTTAGTACTAACTGACCGGCTTCAAAAATATTTGGGACACACCTTTCTGTTATCTGCTCGTGCCATTCTCTTTTGGTATAGTTGGCCATGACATACTAACGTCAATTGTTTTTCATCAATCAAACTTAATTGCTCCAATTGAGTTTTGACCCACTGATCATCATCAATTTCAACTTCTACAACTACTCAAAGAGATGGAATCTCAATCTATACAGGTATAAATGCTTCAGTTTCGTATACTAATGAGTAAGGAGTTGCGTCGATTAAAGTTCGAACTATAGTACGATAACCCAATAAATCAAAAGGTAATTTTTTATGCCATTATCGAGATCCTTGCACCATCTTGCAAAGTATTTTCTTTAGATTCTTGTTGGAAGCTTTTACAGCCTTATTCGTCTTTGGGAGATAAAGAGTTGTATTTCAATGCGTAATCTTAAATTGCTGACATACTTTTTGCATCAAATAACTATTGAGATTTGCAGTATTATCTATGACAATTATCTTTGGAATGCCGAACCGACAAACAATGTTAGAGTGAACAAAATTAGCCACTGCTTTCTTAGTCACTGACTTGAAAGTCGCTGCTTCCATCCACTTTGTGAAATAATCAATGTCCACTAAGATGAACCTATGTCAATTCGACACTTTCGATTTAATTGGTCTAATTATGTCCATTACCAAAGCCACGAAAGGCCATGGAGTAGTTATTGTGTATAACTCAGATAGAGCGAAATATATCAAGTCCCTATGTACCTAGAATTAATAACATTTATGAATGAAATAGATAGAATCTCGCTCCATGGTGAGCCAATAATAACCTGCTCGAAGTACTTTTATGCTAAAACATAACCATTCATATGCATTCCAAAAATCCCAGAATATACTTCAGTCATGATATTTGAAGCTTCTTTATAATCTATGCATCTTAAAAGTCCCAAATCTGGAGTCCTCTTGTTTATGATTTCCCCACTCAAGAAAGATTCGCTAACTAGTCGTCGAATGATTTTCTTTTGGTTACCATCAACATGTATTGGATATTTTTCAGCCTAAATATATTCTTTGATATCATGGAACCAAGTTTTCTCATTAAGTTCTTGCTCAACCACATTGCAATATATATGTTGATCACAAATCTGTATATGCAAGGGGTCGATGTGGGTCTTGTCGGGACATTGGAGTATTGAAGATAAAGTCGCCAAAGCATCAACAATCTCATTATGAACTCTAAAAATATGTTTGAACTTTACTAGTTCAAATTGTTTACAAAGATTTTGCGGACAACCTCAATACAATATAAGCTTTGAGTCACGAGTTTTCAATCTCCTTGGATCTAGTGGACTAGTAAGTATGAGTCTCCTAACACTGACAGGTCTTGGATTCCCTCATCAATAACTAGTCTCAAACCTAGAATGCAAGATTTATATTCCATTATATTATTGGTAGAGTAGAATCAAAGTTAGGCTGTTACAGGATAGTATTGTCCCGATTCAGAAATAAGAATTGCTCTTATCCCTACTCCTTTTACATTAGCAACTCCATCAAAGAGCAATTTCCAACCTAAATGACAATTATCAGAAATAACCTCATCAACACACAATACCTTTTCATCTGAAAATAAGTCTTCAATGGCTCACATCCCTCATCAATTGGATTTTTAGCTAAATAACCTGCTAAAGCTTGAGCTTTCATTGCAGATCGTGTCACATAGACTATATCAAATTCTGTGAGCAGAATTTTCCATTTCGCAAGTCTGCCTGTGGGTTTAGGCTTCTAAAAAATTTACTTTAAGGGATTCATATGGGAAATGAGGTAAGTAGTGTAAGATGAAAGGTAATGCTTTGGCTTTTGTGCCACCCAAGTTAAGGCGCAACATGTCTTTTAAAGAAGAGTGTACTTAGCCTCATAAGTGGTAAAATTTTTTCTATGGTAGTGATGGAATATTGTTTTCTTCCCGTGACATCATGTTGACCTAATACAAAGCCAAAAGAGTTGTCTAAAACAGACATGTACAATATCAAATACCTAACTATGGTGGAATAAAAACAAGTGGATTCGACAATTATCTCTTGACTTTGTCAAATGTTTCTTGACATTTTTCAGTCCATTCAACTTTAGCATTCTTCTTCAACAACTTGAAGAGTGGCTCATAGGTTTTCATGAGTTGGGTAATGAATCTACAGATATAATTCAACCTTCCAAGTAAGCTCATAACCTTGGTTTTATTCTTTGGTGGAGGCATTTCTTGAATAGCTTTTATCTTTGAAGGATCTAACTCAATACCATGTCTACTGACTATAAACCCCAAGATCTTTCTAGACGGGACTCCAAATACATATTTTTCTGTATTAAGTTTGAGATTATACCTTGCAAAGCCTTTTGAAGAATTTCCTCCGATCTTTGACATGGTCGGTATGCTCTTTTGACTTAATGATCACATCATCCATATAAACTTCAATTTCTTTGTGCATCATGTTATAAAATATTGCGTTCATCGCCCTCATGTAAGTTACTCCACCATTATTTTGTTCAAATGGCATGACTCGATAGCAATATATCCCTCATTATATGATAAATGGTGTCTTTTCCACATCTTTTAGCTCTATAATAATCTGGTCATACCCCACGTAACAATCCACAAAAGATGTAAGCTCATGTTTGGTGCAATTGTCTAACAAAATATGAATATTGGGAAGTGGAAAATCATTTTTCGGACTTGCTTTATTTAGATTCAGATAATCAACACACATTTGAACTTTGCCATCTTTCTTGGGAATATGGATAATATTTGCTAACCAAGTAGGATATTGTGCCACTCAAATGACTTTAGACTCAAGTTGCTTTGTGATCTCCTATTTGATTTTTACACTCATGTCAGTTTTAAGCTTCCTTAACTTTTGCTTGACAGGAGAAAAAACAGGATCAATCGGCAACTTATGAACTACCAAATTAGTGATCAAACCAAGCATGTCACCATAAAACCATGCAAAGATATCCTTGTAATCAAGCAGAGCTTCAATTATATCTTTATTTTGTTGTGGTTGAGCATGTACACTTATCTTAGTCTTCTAATATTTTCTTGATCCCTTAGATTGATTGCTTCAGTTTCATCCATAATAGGGTTTGACTTATTCTCAAACTATTTGAAATCTTTGCTTATTTACTCAAATGCTTCCTCTTCATCGTATTCAACTTCTTTAGTAATTATTTCATAATTAGATTAAGTTTTAAGATTTGGTTGACAATTCTTCATGAATGTCATACACTAGAATCGACATAGAAATAACTATATAATAAAAAATAAATATTAGACTCAAAATAAAACAAAAGGAAACTACATTTCATTAAAAACAAAGATAGAAGAGTTTTAACCTAAAAATTACAAGACAAAGATCTGAATTACAACCCTAGAATGATTTAAATTGCAGAAAGACAAACAAACAAACTACCAAGACTCCTTCATAGTAGGGAGAAGAATGGCCTCCCAATTGTTAAGCTAGACAGCAGGGCCGATAAACTACACATTTATATTGCTGGTACTTTTCCCAATTTTAACCATATCAGCTTCAATAAACATATTCTGGAAAAGATCAATCAACTCTGTATCATCACCATTCATTACTTTTATAGTAGGAAATGAGGAGAACCCAACAACACTAACTTTGACGAAAGACTCATTGAGTAGAGGTATTGGCTTGGTAAGTGACCAAGAATATTTCTTACGCTTTTTAACCTTTTTTATATCTTCAAAAGTAGGCTCATATCCCAAAGGAAAGGTACCAAAGCTCTCACGAAGGTATATTGGATAGGCCTTAACTTATAAAAACATCCCGAGACCTTTCCATGGTTCAAAACCATGCTTTAACATTTCATTCATTACCATAACAGATGTAGAGGATCATTGTGGTCTTGCAATGAGATTCCCCTCAAGGATATACTCAATAGACACTGCACCAAAAGCTTGATAAATTGGCACTCTTTCTGTATTGTCAGCCTCAATAGATGAAACTATATAATCTTTATACATGGATAGATCCCCTTCACCATGAACCATGCTTTCTTATTTGTCATTTTCAAACTTGACCATTTAGTGTAACGTAGATGCAATTGCTCCAGTCCTATGAGCCAATGGCTTTTCCAATAACATATTACATGAAGCATCGATGTTTAACACTTGGAAATCCAGGGCAAATCCACAGGCCTTATTGTCGGTATAAGCTCTATCTCACCAATTACATCTGTTTTTTCTCCGTCAAATCCTTTGACGCATACATTATTAGGTCAGATCTTTTCCATGTTAACATTTAACTTTTGAAAAGTTGACATAGCATAAATATTATCTCCAGATCCTCCATTAATAAATACTCAAGTGAAATAGGAATGCTCATACTTCACAATAATATAGAGGCCTTGATTATGTATGGTACCTTCTGCGGGTAATTCATTATATGAGAAAGTGATCCTACTTACCTCAAAGATTCCACCAATAATTTTCTCCAATTCATTCACCTTAATCTCACTGGACACGTGTGCTTCATTCAAAATCTTTATTATAGCTTTGTGATGATTATTCGAATGTATCTGTAAATCAAACAGATAAATTTGGGCTGGCGTCTTTCTCTATTGTTCCACAACAAAATATTCCAGCAATTTTATCTTCTTCAGGAATTCTTCAGTCTCTTCTTCGGTAATTGGTATCTTAACTGGAATTCAATCTTCATTGCCTTATTTAGCTTTTCTTAACTTTTTCAGAGCATAACACCTCCCCGATGGGGTTAATCCTCCTACTCCATCCATTTCTTCAATAGCTTCCTTCCCCTGGTATGTCACTATAATGGGATTATAGTTCTAACGGGCTATCTTGGCATTAACCATAGGAAGTTGTGACACTGGTTTAATCATAACTGGAATTATGGGAGCTCCTTTTACAATTAAGAGAGGCTTGGTGGGCCTTCCAGGAACAATTAGCTTTGGTTTTATCTGACCTGACCCAATACTTTTTGAAGTTTCTTTACCCATAACCAAAGTAGTATTCGACAGTTTGGGTTTTATTACTACCTCCTCTACTTCTGCAAGTTTTACTTTTGTCAAATCCACAATATTTGTTGACTTTTCCATATCAGTTTTGATATTAATAATAGGCTTGAAGGAAACTGTAGCCTCTTCGCCACTAGGTATCAACTTGAGCATATTTCGTTCATCATGAATTGATAGTGGATTCTGGTTAATGTTTGGAGCCTCTGGACTTTGCACCATAATTTGTTGTGTGTCAATAAACTCTTGAATTACTCTTTTCAAGTACCAACATTTTTCTGTGTCATGCCCTAGGGCATCGAAATAGTAAGCACATCTTACAGAATAATCCAAGTTTTTCAGAGGAGTATTTAGGATCCTTCTCAAAATTAGGCTTAGAACATTCATATCCTTCAGTTTCTGAAACAAGCTGGGATAAGATATTTTGATAGGAATAAAATTATCTTTACCAATGTCAGCCTTTTTGTAATTTGATCTGGGCCAAAAATTTAATTTAGGGGGACCTTGTTGAACTTGTGGGATTGGAGGATTATTCTGAATGGCTGGAGCATGCTATTATGGGTAAGAAAAAGCTCTAGCATATGGTTGTACATTATAGACAGGATACTAAGGGGATAAAATGGAATATAATGGATTTTGGGGAGGAGCATAGTATCGTGGATGATTATATGGATCTTGGACATAAATATGAGATTGGGATTATGCAATAGTTGATGCGCACCTTTTAAATTTTAATATGGAACCTGGCACAACAATAGCTATATCCTCTTTTATGTTTTTTTCACCAAAACTTCCTGAACCATTTTGAATTACCGCTGTTGTTGCTTTTAAGGCAACTTGACTTATGATTTTTTCCAAAATTAATTCCATTTTCTCCCATATCTCTGACCTTAATGACCTCAGCAAATGTACTTCTAATAGTAGAAAGCTAATGATGGAAATAGTCAGGTTCCTCCACCGATAGAAAAATATCTATCATCTCAAACTCCTTTATTGATGGCTTGACTCTTGTAGCTTGCTCCCTCCATTGAACAATATATTCTCAAAAATTTTCAGTTATCTTTTTTCTCATGTTGGAAAGTGTGGTACATCAGGCACTATATCAATATTGTATTAAAATTGCTGGGCAAAATCTCGAGCCATGTCATCCTAGACGTGCTAACGAGAAGTATCTTGATTAGTGAACCATTCTGAAGTTATCCCTGCCAGACTTTCTCCAAAGTAAGCCATCAATAGTTCTTCTTTCACTCCTGCTCTTCTTAACTAATTACAAAACCTTTTCAAATAGGCCACGAGATCGCCATGGCCTTTGTACTTTTCAAACTTAGGAGTTTTAAATCCTAACGGTAAATGTACATCAGGAAACATACATAAATCTTTGTATGAAACACTCTTTGCATATTTCTCATATTCTGTTCCAAACTTCTTACTTTCCTGGCCATCTCTTCTTGCTCCTTATTCAAAATAGTTTTCTCAATCACGATAGAAGAATCATGTTGATGAGTGGGATAATATGAATTTAGGGTTTTGAAAATCACTTCAGGAGGATATAATTGATCGTGCTTGTTTACCCATAGTCTTCTACACTATCGATTGAGGACCCGCAGTAACCGGTGCTACAAGAGTGAAAAATGGGTTATTTATGACAGATGGATTTGGAGGGCGCATAGTAGAAGTACGAACAACGCCACACACATTAGCATATGGGCTGAATCCACGTGGGTAAAATGGATTGCTAGTTTGGGCTTGAGAGGGATTTGGATCATTCGTATTCAAAAGTATAGGAATTGAGGAAGACAAGGATTGCCATTCATCCAAGCTTGATACATTTTCGCTATCTGTTGTTTCAATAACTTATTCTCCTCCATGGATGCAAACTCATGTGAGCTCAATTGATTTTGCTCTTCCTCACTGTCAGACTCTACACCCTCTTTGCGGGTTATCTTTCTCTTTCCTTTGTATCATGTGTTGTACAGATGTGATGCCAATTTAAACCACAAACCAACCACCAAATACTTTATTTTTTCTCTGAATCAAGTAGAAAATAGGTGAGTATTACATATTTAACACATTATAATGACATGTTGTATGTTATGCCTCTATATGTATTTCCCAGCCTATCATGGAAGGCCTTGTTCTTCATCATGGCTTTTCTAGGTACACTTTTCGAAAAGTTTTGATCGAAATCTTTGGAGGGTTACCTACGTATCATGCAAGGACATGAATTAATCTTGCGTAGTTCAAAAAATTGGAGATATGAAGAAATACACTTTTTATTTAAATAATCTAAAAGAAAATTATTATTTTTGAATTAATTAATAATGATAAGAAAACACACAATTTCTTTTATTTTCAAAAATAAATTAATTTCTTTTTATATAAGGACCAAAATCTCTTTTTCTTTTTGTTTAGAAGGAAAGACAATGTTTTTTTTTAAAGATCACCAAACCCATGAAAGGCTGCCTACGTATCTCACTTAGATGAGAATCAGGTGTGCGTAGTTCATGAAAAAATAACAAAATATTTTTTTAAGAGATTACACTTATTTAGACCAACTCTACCAAAAATTTTGTAATGACAGACCCCTATATAATTTCAATCAAATTTGGAAGAAAATATAACTAAGTATTCTATAAAAAATAAAACAACCTTAGAAGAAAAACATGATCATTTTATATATGTCGTACAAAACTAAGCCTCAAGACCCCTAAAAGTTCAGGGTTATTAAGATTTATATATAGTTTTCATTTAGTAAAACCTTAGCCTCATGATCCACAAAGATTCAGGGCTATTAAGATATATATATATATATATATATATATATATATATATATATATATATATATATATATATATATAGATATAAAATATAAACTTGAGGATAAGAAAGATAATTATGAAAGTAGTCATGGTTTTAAAATATTCCCCAATAAATATATGAATGATTTTTCAAAAGACAGGGTCGTATCCCAGGAAAGACTTCCTACGTATCCCACTAAAGAGTGAGAATCAGACCCTCATAGTTCATGGAGACCTTAAAAACTATATTTATTTTTTTATTTCTTTGAAAAATGATTCGTTAAATTTGAGGACAAAAAACTCTCTTACATTTCATCACGTTGCCTAAAGCCGGTCAACAATCAAATGACCTTCCAAATAAATGTCAAAGAGCACGTAGGATGCACATGTTGGTCATTATAAAGAGGGACACCTATCCTAGACAGACCTGGCCCCTGTGCTGAGTCCCGCTAAGTCAAATGCACATGATGCAAATAAAGTGGAACCTAATAGGGATAACCAGATTCTGAGTTTCAGTTCTACTAAGTTTAGCCTGATGAGGATAAGTGTCTAGACTAGCTTATCCGAGTAGACACTCGAGTCGGGGAGGGACAACTTGTTCGGTAGCAGTGCTACTCCGACTTCGTTATTAATCTAAACCCCACCTAACATGTGTGACTAATAATCTATCACCAGGTGCCTTGACATTTCGGTTATCTCAAAAAAGGTAGGATGCATATTTTACATTCCTTCTATCCTATTTTCAGATACTCAGAAGAGGTGCGCAAGAGAAGACAGTTTATAATACAATTCAACAATATAAAAACAATAAATGAGCAACAAGTAGCACATTAGTCCAACAAACACAATATAAAAATAATTAAATCAAATAAAAGTGAATATCAAAAGCTTGAATTTTCATTATTCTCTAGCAGAGTAGCCAGAGATATCACACCCCTTTTTTGTCCAAGGGGTCGAAGGATTTTTTCAATTAAAGTGATGGTTTTGAATAGGGATTATTTTTATCATTTACATAGTCGCCACTTCGAATTGAGTTATGGTGTTTCAAGTCACCTTTTTGAATCCCTAGTAAAAAAGAAAGGTCTGTTTATTTTGGTCTGCAAAAATAGAAGACCAAATAAAGAATTCTGTTGACCGAAGGAATGGTATGAGGCACCCCTCGAGTTCCGTGGTTCTAGCACGATCGCTTTTATTGACTTAGCCTGACTTAAAATATTTTGATGAATTATATTTGGGCCTAGATTCACTCATTTTTATTATCTAAAATCTTTCTATAACTCTAGTTTTAAACTAGTGGAAATTAATTTTAAGACGATCTTTTCCAAGGTCCAATATTACATCCTCGAATTACTTTTAAACATATTAAGAAGATGCATATGCCATATTCTTAATTGAGATGAATATTTTAAATATGCCTAAATGTAACGCCCCAAGAGTACACCCTGGGTGTCACACGGTGCTTACAGTCTCGAGGGACTACAAGCTAACCCATGAGTTGGTACCTGCTGTGAGCACTGAATAAGATAATAAAATATGTATAAGAACAACTAATAAGCTATATGGTTTTAGCAACTGAAATCAATAATAGATCACAAATCTAGAAAATAACTGCTGGAAACAACTGTCTGAAATTAATAAAATAATAACCAAACTGACTGACTACCTGTACTAGTCTGAAAAGCCTATACAGACTGATTGGGGAGTTGATGGGACAAACCCCCAACTAAATCCTTCTGAATGGAAAATACTGAGATAATACAATAACTGAGATAAATAGACCATGTCCTCAAAATATGAGGACTCACCACTGCTACAACTAAAAATTTAGAATGTCTATGCGTGATTTGAGAACTGAGTGTCCGAACCTATGATGTGATACATCATAGCACAAAAAATGAGTATAAGATCAGTACTTTGAATGTACTGGTATGCTGAATGAGGTAGGTTGATATGCATGGTTTCATGTACATAAGTAATAACTGGCTGAATGAATAGCATGAAGTACTAAATTTAATGCATAAAATTTGTAAATACTAAGAATGCATGACCAAGCATAAAATATGTTTTGAATATAATCTATAAACTGAAATACTGAAATCTAATAATAGAATAACTGATATCTGTATGCTATGGTCAATACAAGGTTGACTGAAGTATACTGAATACTTAACTGAGACTGTGGGAGCTATTATCGAACCGGCATGCCCCAATGAGTAATTTGGGGTCCAACCTGTGACTCCAGTTGAAAGGGTGTCAGTACCGTTCCATGGGTACTAATACTGGCTGTGTGGATCCACCGATGTACTATCCCGAAGGACTAAGGGTGTCAAGCCTAAACTGAAGGGTGACCACTGGAAGGTAGTCAAGGATGAACTGACGGATGACTCCTCAAATCCTATGTTGGCTATATAGTTCTAGAATATAAGGATGGCTATTAATGACTCTGTCTAACTAGCCGGGAAGTCGTCATCCCAGCACTTGCTCAGTGCTAAATCCTACTCCCAATTGAACTAACTCGAAATACTGAATTATTCTAAGTTTAATTGATCATGATGACTGACTGAACTGATATTGCTCATAACATGTATGAAACTATTCTAAAGATACAGAAACTAGGTAAACAACTAAGTTTTTGGGTATTCATAACCCCCAGGACTCGATAGTAATAACAGTAAAATAGTACTAAAACTTTGGGGGCATAATATGAAAACATTTATTTAAAATTCATTCTTGTAGGCATTTCATCAAACACTTGATATTCATAGTTTAAGCTAAGCATGGAAATAGTTTAAAGCTTGTGGAAATAACATGATTTCAACATCAACTTCGCTAATTATGGTTTAAATCAACAAATATCATTATTCAAGCGTATGGGGTTTGATGAAAACATCAATTTCATGTAAACATGGAATAGAGTTTCAATTCGTGGGAATTCATGGTTAAAAGCATAAATACTTGTAAAGATCACAACTTTGAATTTAAAATTGGATACTTGGACTCTATGGGTGAAAGGGACCCATGGATGAACATTTAACATACCTCAATTTCTGAATTTGTTAGAATTGATGGTAAATTCTTGAGATTTGATCTTGAATCTTGAAGGGCTAGGGTTTGTTCTTGATAGAGGGCTACTTTAATTTGAGAGAATTGTGGAATAATAAGTAAATAGTTCTTTCTTGGGAGTTAAATTTTGTGTTTTGATTGAATGGGGTGAAGGGAAAAGGACTAAAATGCCTTGGAAATTAAAACTCAAAACTGGAACTGAAAATCAAGATTTTCACCTTCAGAACAACGCGTTGCAATTTTTTCGGGCCACTGGAAAACTGACAATTCCCATTTTACCCTACGATGCAATGCAGTACAATCACATTACGCCACTGGAACGGACAATCCTGATTTGGCACCTTGGCGCAACGCGGTGCATATTGTGGTGCCTCACTGGAAAGAGACAAATGTAAAAATACCCCTTGTTGCGATGCGATACTTATCATGGTGGTCCACTGGAAAAGGAAGAACGTTATTTTGGCCATTACCACGATGCAAACTTATCGCGTTGGGCTACTATTTTTCAGTAAAAGTGCCATAACTTCTCACCCGAGTATCGGATTTAGGAGAAATTGATATCGTTGGAAAGATAATTCAATTTCCTACAATTTCGTAGGTATTGATATGTAAAATTCTCAATAGAATAAAAGATAAACTCGTTTGAAATTAACTAAAGAAATATTCTTCCTGCAAACTCAATCGGTAAGGAATATTTTGGTTCGTCTAATAGTTAGGAGTTATTTGAGGCCATAATATACATAAAAATCTCTCATAAAATTACCAAAGAACTATAATGTACTTTGCATGAGATGGAAACATGGCTCTAACATAGGTTTCGATTTTTGGGGTATTATAATATCTTCCTCGAATAAGATTGGTTAAGCTAAAAGCACTGAGGAATTGAGATTACATGCTGAATATACACGATGAAAACGTGATTACATGACTGAGTCTGAAACTTGAACATGACTGAACTAATTCTGTGAATGCATGACTGACATGAGAATGATATGCAATTGAAACTGAGTATGGAAAAAAGGAATTCTAAGAAGATTATTACCTTAAGCTGAGTCTAAGTTTATGGAGAAAAGTTGAGAGTACTTGGTCTATATATTTTCTCGTAACACCTCAATTTTCTAAACTGAAATGCTATACGGTGCTTATGACCTCGAGGGACCACAAGCTAACCCATGACTGATATATGTACCTGTACATTGCCTAACATACATGTAATATGTGGAAAACATAAACAATAGACCATAAGGTTCAAATAAAATAATTATAACATCCATATGGGTGAAAAACGCCCATGATAACTGAAAACTGAATTAAATCTGAACTAAATCTGAAAGCCTCTAAATACTGTCTGAATAAGAAGTTGAAAGAATATGTCTCCAACTAACTCCGTAAACGGAAAACTAACTGAAATAATAAATGAATCAAATTATATCGTCCTCGAATGAAGAGGACTCACTGCAGCTCTATATACTGAAATGCGACTGCTACTACTGATTTGGAACTCATGTCTCTGAACCTATGTTGTAACATAAAGAGAAAGTACCATAGCGCAAATACGTCAGTACAACTGAAGTACAGAGTATATGAGTGAGGTAGGCTAAATGAAAAGGGTTTACGTGCATGAGAAATGCTAACTGACCGACTAATATGAACGTAAGAGTGCAAACATACATACATAATAACTGGAAATGTAAATACGTAATAGTGGATCTATATGCTAATATATGATTTACTGATTTCTGATGTGACTGAAACTAAGGTTCTGTCAACATGGGTGACTGGGTCTGATGGAACTATCTGAGTTCTATACTATAATTGAATTTGACTATGTCTGGCACTGTGTCTGGCTGTTCTGGTATACTAATATCTGAAGAACTATCTGGGTTCTTTTGTTGAGACTGAGCCTGAAACTATAGGAGGTAGTTGTTTAACCGACATGCCCCAATAATGCATATAGCTAAGTTGGGGTCCAATCTCTGCCCCGACTAAAGGGGTGTCAATACCATGCCACTGGTAAGGACAGTTGTGAGTGACCCTAAACTGGCAGGTACTCAAATGAGAATGGTGGGAACCCTAAACTGACAGGTTAAGCCACCTCATAAACCCTAGTCTGACAGGTTAAGATATCTCAACCTACGCTGGCTACGTAGTTCTGGAACACAAGGATGACTGCTAAGAATCACACCCTAAACTAGCAGGTGAGTTCCCATCCTTGGGTTCACTCGGTGCTAACTTCTACTCCCATCTGAAGAGACTGAACATAATTTAGCTGACTGTACATAGACTAAATAATTGACATCTATTAACTGATGGACTAATACTACTCTTTGAGAATTTGTTGAGATCATGAGATTTCGGAGGTTTCCTGAGTTACATGACTGACTGAGTTCTATAGATCATGGCTTGACTGATATTATCGGGATAACGTGACTTGGATCTGGGCACACAATTATATTTTTTGGGTATGAATACCCCCAGGACTCGATGGAAGGAAACTGACACACATGACATGACTTGATCACAAGATTTGAGTCCACAATTCATAATATTGTACATAAGGGATTTCATACTAAGCATGGTTATCAACAATCTATTGCATGGAAAGTATGTCATGTCACATGGAAGTTCTTGCACAACCTTAATATCATGTTCATTGCATAATCATACTAGCAACACATATCAATAGCATGGAAGTTCAGGTGGAATCATTTTAAGAGTTGACATAGCTTGTCATTTAAATACTATAGGGTCATGGGAACATGATTTTTAGCATTCTAGGCATTTTAACAAACACCTTGCATGCACACTTTGGGGCATAGTTTTTCTTAACAATTTTAATCATCTTGAACCACCAAAATTCATGGGTTTTAACTACAAGCATGCATACATTATGGAAGTCAACTTAAATTAATATCTTGAAGCTTAAACAATGATCATTAATATGAACATCACATAACCACAAGGAAATCAACGTTTCTCATTTAAAAGCATGGTTCTTGAACTCTATGAATAACAGGGGTCCATAGATGAACATTACGCATACCTGAATCAAGGTTCTTGATGTTTTTGAACTTGAAGGGTTTGAAATCCTTTGATTCTTGAAGAAGATTGGGTCTTGTTCTTAGAGATTAAATTTAGAGAGAAATCCTAGTTTTTGTTTATGAAATAATGATGAGAAAAATGGCTAAATTTGTACTTATCTGGGTATGTATAGGAGAGTGGTAAGTGACCAAAATATCCCTATTAAAATGACCTGGAAATAAATTAAACGTGGCGTGTGACGGTCCAACTGACGGTCCGTCACTTAGCCCATCAAACTTGGACCAAAAATGGGGTTTACTGGATAAGAGTTGATGGCCTGGATAATGGTCCGTCACAACTTTGACGATACATCAACTCGTCCGTCAGTCCCTATCCAGTACGTGGCTCAATTGCCTTGGCTGTGACGGTCAAAGTGGTGGTCTGTCAACTTGGCCGTCATACCTGGGCGTTTCCGACAGTTCCAATTAAAACATCCATAACTTCCTCATCTGATGTCAGATTTGGACAAAATTAGTACCGTTGGAAAGGTAACCCAATTTACCACGTGATAGAAAGTGAAAATATCCAAAATAACACATGTACAAAGATATGTTTTCATTTTAAAGTAAGTCCTAGCATCCTTGAGATGATTTCTAGCTAGGAAAAAGGCACGGGTATTACAATATCTCCCCCTTGAGAACATTCATCCTCGAATGGAACTAACTATGAGGGGAAACAACAATCTGAACATGAGTAGTTGGAACATTATCTTATGACTAACAAACTGAACGCGTTATACTGAACATGCATATCTGATGCACATGTAACTGATTCATGAATGAATGACTGAGGTTTTCGCAATGAGAATGCATATTTGATGCATGATTATTTACTGGAATGATACATGTATGCATGACTGAATACGAAATGGTACTTGATACCAAATTTGTGATGGAACATGAACACGAAATGAAATGTCAAGTTTTATTGAATGCTGAACGTGAAACTGAATAAGCTTAAGGAGGACTGTTACCTTGAGCTTGATCTGGGTTGATGGAAAAAAGGTGAGGGTACTTGGTATGCATGTATGCTTCTGCTTTCCAAGTAGCTCCCTCAACGGATAGATTTTGCCAAAGAACTTTGAATAGAGGGAATTCTTTGTTCCTTAGCCTATGAATCTGATAGTCAAAAATTTTGACTGGAATCTCTTTATAAGAGAGGCTGTCCTGAACATCAATTTTCTGAATAGGGACTACAAATTTTGAGTCACCTATGTACTTCTTGAGCAAGGAGACATGGAAGACCGGATGAACTGAGGCTAGATCCGAAGGCAATTCGAGCTCATAAGCTACCTTGTCGAAGTGACTGAGAATCCTGAAGGGACCGACATAGCGGGGAATGAGTTTCCCTTTCTTGCCGAACCTCTTCACTCTCTTCATGGGAGAGATTTTGAGATAGACATAGTCATTGAACTCAAACTTGAGATCCTTTTTACGAACATCTGCATAAGACTTCTATCGGCTTTGAGCATCCCAAAGTCTCTCTCTGATCAATTGAACTTTCTCTAAGGCATCGAATACCAAGTCAGGACCGATAACTGAGGCCTCACTAACTTCGAACCAACCGACTGGATATCTACACCTCCTACCATAGAGAGCTTCAAATGGAGCCATCTGAATACAGGAATGATAGCTATTGTTGTATGCAAACTCAATCAACGGCAAATGGTCATCCCAGCTTCCCTTGAAATCAATTGCATACGCCCTTAGCATATCTTCAAGAGTCTGAATGGTCCTCTCTGCTGGGCCATCTTTCTGAGGATGAAACGCTGTACTAAGATGGATTTGGGTACCAAGACCCTTTTGGAATGATTTCCAAAAGTGAGAGGTGAACTGTGTACCTCTATCTGAGATGATAGATAATGGAACACCGTGTAATCTAACCAACTCCCTGATATAGAGTTTGGCGTAATCTTTGGCTAAATAAGAGGTACGAACTAGAAGGAAATGAGTTGACTTAGTTATTCTGTCTACAATAACCCAAACCGAATCATGCTATTGACGAGTTCAAGGTAAACCCATAACGAAATCCATGTTCACTTCTTCCCAATTCCAAATAGGAATAGTGAACTCCTGCATGGACCCACTAGGTTTCTGATGCTCTATCTTAACCTGTTGACATATAGAGCACTTAGTCACAAACTCTGCAACATCTCTTTTTATCCCACTCTACCAATAGGTCTCCCGCAAGTCGTGGTACATCTTAGTGGCCCCTGGATGAATAGAGTATCATGCACATTGCGCCTCTGCAAGAATTCGCTGCCTCAAGTCATCTACACCTGGAATACACAGATGACCCTAACAATGAAGGACACCATCTCCCCCTTAGGAGAAAGCCTCTACTTTCCAATTCTGAACTGACTTCTTTAGCTTGAAAAGGCTGGGATCCCTTTCTTGCTTTTATTTTACCTCAGAAACTAGAGATGACTCTGAACTACTCTGAACACATACACCACCCTCTGAAGAGTCGACTAAGTGAATGCCTAGTCTAGAAAGATGATGAATTTCCTGGGCTATCTTCTTCTTACCATCCTCTACATGAGAAACACTACCCATGGAGAGCCTACTGAGAGCGTCAACCACAACGTTGGCCTTGCTCGGATGATAAAGAACACTCATGTCATATTCTTTCAAAAGCTCTAACCACCTTCTCAGATGAAGATTGAGATCTTTCTGAGAAAAGACATACTAGAGACTCTTATGATCTGTGAGACATCTACATGAACTCCGTATAGATAATGCCTCCAAATCTTTAAGGCAAGTACTACAGCTGCTAACTCAAGATCATGAGTAGGATAATTCTTCTTAGGGAGCTTTAGCTATTTGGAGACGTAGGCTATGACCTTACCATGCTACATGAGGACACAACCTAAACCCACTCTGGACGTATCACAATAGACTACAAAGCCATCTGAACCATCTGGATGAGTTAGAATTGGGGTTGAGGTGAGTCGAGTCTTCAACTATTGAAAACTCTTCTTGCAATAATCTGACCACTGACACTTAACCTTCTTCTGAGTCAATCTGGACACAAGAGATGCAATAAAAGAAAATCCTTTGACAAAACGTCTGTAATAGCCAGCCAAACCCAAAAAACTCCTGATATCTGATAGAGAGATAGGGCGAGGCCAGTTTTTTACCACTTTGGTCTTCTGAGGATCTACTCTAATGCCATCATCTTAAACAATATGGCCAAGGAATGCTACTGAAATTAGCCAAAATTTGCACTTACTGAACTTGGCGAACAACTGATGATCTCTGAGAGTCTGAAGAATAATTTTGAGATGGTCTGAATGATCACTCTTTGTGCGAGAATAGACCAAAATATCATCTATGAAGACTATAACGAACATGTCCAAGTACTTCTTAAACACCCAGTTTATCAAGTCCATGAAAGCTGTAGGGGCATTGGTAAGACCAAAGGACATGACTATAAATTTGAAGTGACCATACTGAGTACGAAAAACTGTCTTCGAAATGTAATGTTCTCTAACTTAGAGTTGATAATAGCCTGATCTGAGGTCTATCTTGAAGAAATAACTGGCACCTTGAAGTTGGTCAAACAAGTCATCTATTCTAGGAAGCGGATACCTGTTCTTTATCGTTACTTTATTGAACTGACGATAATCAATACACATCTTGAGAGAACCGTCTTTATTGCACACGAATAAGATTGGTGTACCCCATAGGGATACACTGGGCCTGACGAATATTTTATCTAAGAGATCCTTCAAATGATCTTTCAGTTTCTTGAGTTCTGCTGGTGCCATTTTGTATGGCGAAATAGAAATAGGTTGAGTATCTGGAAGAAGGTCTATACCGAAGTCTATTTCCCTTTCGGAGGGGATGCCAGGAAGATCTTTGGGAAAGACGTCTAAATATTCATTAACTACTGGAACTGATTCAAGTCTAAGAGATTCAGAACTGGATTCTTTAACATGCACGAGATGATACACACACCCCTTAGAAATCATTCTCCTTTCCTAAAGGTAGGAAACAAGCTGACCCCTGAAATATAAAGTACTATCCTTGCACTCGAGGACGGGCTCATTCGGGAACTAAAATTGAACTATTTGGGTTCTGTAGTCAACTGTGGCATAGCAGGAATGAAGCTAATTCATGCTGAGAATTACATCAAAATCAACCATCTCTAATTCAACTAAATCTGTTGACGTGGATTTCTGAAATATCATAACCGGGCAGTTCCTGTATACCCGCTGAGCCATGATGGTTTTACCCACTGGGGTAGAGACTGAAAAGGGATCTGCTAAAATTTTAAGATTGATTCTGAAATCGCCTGCTATGTAAGGAGTGACAAAAGACAAGAATGCACCCAGATCTAGTAAAGCATAAATATAAACATGTAAAATATATAACGTACTAGTAACGAAATCAGGAGAATTTTCCTGATCCTGTCGAGTCTGAAGAGCATAGAGTTTATTTGGTCGTTGTCCATTAGTAGCACTGGAAGTGGCACCCTGCTGGTTTGGGCGATCAGACTGAGCTGTGGAACGATTTTGCTGACCCTGATAACTGAACTGAGGACAATCTCTGACTCTGTGGCCTGACTTGCCACAACTGAAACAAAAATTACTACCATCTCTACAAACACCCTGGTAGTTCTTTCCATAAGTTTGACATAGGGGATTAGTTCGAGCATTGCTGACACTGCCCTGAAATTTAGAGCCGGGTGCTCTATCTCTGAACTTGGGAGCTGGAGCGCTGGCTGAAGAATGAACTGGAGCTGATGACTTGGGATAAAACTGGGAATGATTTTCTCCCTCTAATTTGGGTTGAGCAAAACTGAAACTGCCTGATCTTGCTCTCTTATTATGCCTCTCCCTAGCCCTAACCTTTTGCTCCTCTATTTGCTGAGCATGGGTCATGAGCCTGGCTGAAGTCATATTACTGTTCAACATTGCAGATCTACACTTATTTATCACGCTATTATTCACTCCTGACATGAACTTGTTCATCTTAGCTCTGTTGTCTGCAACCACATAAGTAGCATATTTGGCTAGCTGAGTAAATCTGAGAGAATACTGCCTAACCATCACATTTTCCTGTGTGAGGTTGATAAACTCAAGAACTTTGGCCTTCCTCAGCTCTTGGGGAAAGAATCTGTCTAAGAAAGCACAAATTCCCCCTACTCTATAAGACCTGCATCCTCTAACCTCTCAGACTTCCACTATTTTTACCAAGTGTGAGCAACATCCTGTAACTGGTATGTGGCTAACTCGGCGCTCTAAACAGAAGTAACTCCCATGATGTCAATCACCTTCTGGACTTGGTCAATGAACTTCTAAGGGTCTTCATCAGACTTAGACCCAAAGAAAGATGGAGGGTTCATCCGGGTGAAGTCCCAAATTCTAGCTGATGTGGAATAACTGGTGGCCGTTCATTCTGGGCAGCCACGAACTGAGCAAGTTTTATGAATGCGGCTCTAAACTCCGCATGAGAAACATGCTCGCCCAAAGGGTCTTTGGGCTGAGAAACTGGCTGGTTTCTTCTCTTTGGAGGCATATTCCAAAATAAGAGAAGAACTAATTAGATTGAGAGTTTAACTTGAGATTATGCTCAGTAGCACGACATGAATACTGAAAGAAGGGAAACTGTTCCTAAAACATCTTATAGCCTCCCGTACATAAATATGGCACACAATACACCCATGTACAGGACTCTAGTAGATGCGGCTTTCAGACTTCCTAGGACTCTATTGAACTTTAGGCTTTGATACCAAATTTGTAACACCCCAATTTTTTAAACCAAAATGGTACACGGTGGTCCTGACCCGGAGGGACCACAAGCTAACCCATGAATGATATCTGTACCTAAATATTGCCTAACATACATGTAATATACGGAAAACATAAACAATAGACCATAAGGTTCAATTAAAATAATTATAACATCCATATGGGTGAAAAATACCCAAGATAACTGAAAACTGAATCAAATCTGAACTAAATTTAAACTCTTCTAAACACTATCTGAATAAGGAGTTGAAGGAACATATCTCCAACTAACTCCGTAAACTAAAAACTAACTGAAATAATAAATAAATCGAATCATATTACCCTCGAATGAAGAGGACTCACTGCAGCACTGTATACTAAAATATGACTGTTACTGCTAGTCTAGAACTCGTGTCTCTGAACCTATGGTATAAAATAAAGAGAAAGCACCATAGCACAAATGTGTTAGTACAACTGGAGTACTGAGCATACGAGTGAGGTGGGCTAAATGAAAAGGGTTTACGTACACGAGCAATGTTAACTGACCGACTAATATGAACATGAGAGTGCAAACATACATACATAATAACTGGAAACATAAATACATAATAGTGGATCTATACGCTAATACATGATTTACTGATTTCTGACATAGCTGAAACTATGGTTCTGTCAACATGGGTGACTGTGTCTGATGGAACTATTCCGTACTATAATTGAATTTGACTGTGCCTGGCAGTCCTGGTACACTGATATCTGAAGAACTATCTGGGTTCTTCTACTGAGACTGAGATTGAAACTGTGGGAGGTAGTTGTTTAACCGACATGCCCCAATAATGCATATAGCTAAGTTGGGGTCCAATCTCTGCCTCGACTGGAGGGGTGTCCATACCACACCACTGGTAAAGATAGTTGTGAGTGACCCTCAACTGGAAGGTACTCAAATGAGAATGGTGGTAACCCTAAAATGACAAGTTAAGCCACCTCATAAACCCTAGTCTGATAGGTTAAGATGTCTCAGCCTATGCTGGCTATAGTTCTGGAACCCAAGGATGAATGCTAAGAATCACACCCTAAACTGGCAGGTGAGTTCCCATTCTTGGGTTCACTCGGTGCTAACTTCTACTCCCATCTGAAAAGACTAGACATGATTTAACTTACTGTACATAGACTGAATAACTGACATCCATCAGATACTTGACGGTTCATTACTTAGCCCATCAGACGTGGACCAGAAATGGGGTTCACTGGATAAGAGTTGACGGCCTAGATGACGGTCTGTCACAACTTTGACGATCCGTCAACTCATCCATCATTCCTTATCCAGTACGTGGCTTAACTGCCTTGGCTGTGACGGTCAAAGTGGTGGTTCGTTAACTTGGCCGTCATACCTGGGCATTTCCAACAATTCCAAGTAAAACATCCATATCTTCCTCGTCTGATGTCGGATTTAGACAAAATTGGTACTGTTGGAAAGCTAACTCAATTTCCTACGTGGCAGAAAGTGAAAATCACAAAAATACCCTGTGTACAAAGATAAGTTTGCATTTTAAAGTAAGTCCTAGCATCCTTAAGATGATTTCTAGCTAGGAAAAAGGCATGGGTATTACACTTTTTCTGCTTCCCAAGTGGCTCCCTCAATGGACTAATTCCGCCAAAGAACCTTGACTAGGGGAACTTCTTTGTTCTTTTGTCTACAAATTTATCGATAAAGGATCTCGACTAGAATTTCTTCGTAAGAAAGGCTATTCTGAACATATACGCTTTCTAATGGAACAACTACAGCTGGGTCACAAATACATTTCTTTAACAAAGAGATATGGAATACTGGGTGCATTGATACTAAGTCTACATGCAACTAAAGCTCATAATCCACCTTTCTGAAATGGCTCAAAATTCTGTAAAGGTCAATATATCGGGGACTAAGCTTCCCCTTCTTACCAAAACTCTTTACTCCCTTCATGGGAGAGATCTTTAGATAAATGAAATGTCCAATCTCAAACTCAAGATCCTTTTTCCTCATATCTGCATAAGACTTCTGACGGCTTTGGGATGCCTTAAGGCTCTCCCAGATTAACTAAACTTTACAAAGCATCAAACACCAATTCAGGCCCTATTAAAGTGGTTTCACCTACATCAAACCAACCAATCAGAGACCTACATCTCTTTCCATATAGAGCCTCAAATGGAGCCATCTGAATACTGGAGTGATAGTTGTTATTATATGTGAATTCGATCAAAGAAAGTAGTCATTACAAATGCCTTAAAGTCAACTACACATGCTCTCAACATATTCTCTAAGGTCTGAATGATCCTCTTAGACTGATCATCTGTCTGAGGGCAAAAGGTTATACTGAGGTGAACTTGGGTACCAAGACCCTTCTGAAAAGCTTTCCAAAAGTAAGAGGTAAACTGAGTAGCTCTCTCTGAAATGAAACATAGAAAAACACCATGCAACCTAACCAACTCTTTAACATAGAGCTTGGCATAGTCCTCAATTGAATAAGAAGTATGGACTGGTAAGAAGTGGGCTGATTTGGTCATCCTATCCATAATAACTCAAATCGAATCATGCTGCTTATGAGTATGAGGAAAACCTATCACAAAATCCATGTTCACTACCTCCTACTTCCGAGTGGGAATACTAAACTCTAACATGGACCTAATGGGCTTCTAATGTTCAATCTTAACCTGCTGAAAAGTAGATTACTTAGCTACAAACTCTCAATATCCCTCTTCATCCCACTCCACCAATAGATTTCCCACAGATCATGGCACATCTTTATGGCCCTTGGATGAATCGAGTAATGCGCACTATGCACTTCTATAAGAATTCACTGTCTCAACTCATCAACACACGGCATACATAATCTATCCTGGCAATGCAACACACCATCTCCCCCTTGGGAGAAAACCTCTACTTTCTAATCTGTTACTAAATCCTTCAACTTCACCAGACTAAGATCCCTATCCTACATTCCTTTTACTTCGGCAACAAAATTTTTTTTGGAATTATTTTGAACCCAAAATCTACCCTCAGCTAAATCAACCAAATAAGCACCTAACCTGGAAAATTGATGAACTTCCTGAACTAACTTCTTCTTATCATCCTCAACATGAGCAACACTACCTATAGACAATCTACTTTGGGCATTTGCCACTACACTGTCCTTACCTGGGTGGTACAAAACACTCATATCATAGTCTTTCAATAACTCTAACCACCTCCTCTGATGCAGATTCAAATCCTTCTGTAAAAATACATACTGTAAGCTTTTGTGATCTGTGAACACATCGACGTGCCCCCACACAAATAGTGCCTCCTAATCTTTAAGGCAAACACAACAACTTCTAACTCAAGATCATAGGTAGGGTAATTCTTTTCATAGGGATTAAGTTGTCTAGAGGCATAGATCACAAACTTACCCTTTTGCATTAAGACACATCCTAAAACAACTCAATAAGCATCACAGTACACAACAAACCCATATAAACTATTTGGTAACGTCAAAACTGGGGCTGTGGTGAGTTGAGTCTTTAACTCCTGAAAACTCCTCTCACAAAAATCTAACCACTGAAACTTAACTTTCTTCTGAGTCAATCTAGACATGGGGGATGCAATAGATGAGAACCCTTCAACAAACCAGCGAAAATATAGCCAGCCAAGCCCAATAAACTCCTGATATCTGAAGGAGAGATAGGTCTAGGCCAGTTTCTCATAGCTTTAGTCTTTTGAGGATCAACTCTAATACTATTATTAGAAATAATATGGCCAATAAAAGCTACTGATCTTAGACAAAATTTGCACTTACTGAATTTAGCTAATAACTGATGGGCTCTAAGAGTCTGCAATACTATTTTGAGATGGTCTGTATGATTATTTTTGTGATGGGAATAGACAAGAATGTCATCAATGAAGACTATGACAAACATGTCAAAGTACTTCTTGAACACTTGGTTTATCAAGTCCATAAAGGCTGCTGTGGCATTTATGAGACCAAAGGACATGACTAGAAACTCAAAGTGACCATACTGAGTTCTTTAAGCTCTTTTTAAAATGTGACATTCTTTGACTCTGAGCTGATGATAGACGGATCTGAGGTCTATCTTAGAAAAATAGCTGGTAGCTTGAAGTTGGTCGAACAAGTCATCAGTTTTGGGAAGTGGATATTTGTTCTTGATTGTGACTTTGTTTAACTAACGGTAGTCGATACACATTCTAAGAGAACCATCTTTCTTAAGTATGAAAAAAACTAGTGTTCCCTATGGGGAAATGCTGAACCTGATGAATCCCTTATCTAGGAGATCTTTCAACTGTTCTTTCAACTCTTTGAGTTTGGCTGGTGCCATTCTGAATGGCGAAATAGAAATAGGATGGGTATCTGGAAGAAGGTCTATTCTGAAGTCAATTTCTCTTTCGAGAGGAACTACGGGAAGATCTTCATGGATCACATCTAGAAATTCCCTCACTACTAAAACTGACTCAAAATTTGGAGTCTCAGACTTAGAGTCTTTGAGTCAGACAAGATGATAAATATACCCCTTGGATATCATTTTCCTCGCTCTAAGGTACGAAATAAGCTGACCTCTAAGAATTATTGTACTACCCCTCCATTCAAGTACTGGTTCATTTAGAAATTGAAAATGAACTATTCTATTTCTACAATCAACTAAAGCATAGCATGAGTAAAGCCAATCCATGCTGAGAATGAATTTGAAATTCGTCATCACTAACTCCACAAGATCAACTAAAGTAACTTTCTGAGACATTATAATTGGGAAATTCCTGTATACCCACCGGGATATGATAGACTTACCCACTGGGCTAGACACTGAGAAAGGCTCTACCAAAATTTTAGGACTGACTTTGAAGTTAACGGCTATATAAGGGGTTACAAAAGAAAGAGAAGCACCAGGGTCTAGTAAAGCATAAACATATAAATGAAAGACTTGAAACATACAAGTAACTACATCAGGAGAACTTTCCTGATCTTGTTGGGACTGAAGTGCATAAAGCCTGTTCTAATGCCAATCGCTAGTAGCGTTGGAAGCGGTGCCCTGCTAAGTCGGGCGGTCGACTGGAACCAATGATTGATGGGATTGGCCCTATTGTCACAAATCCCTTAATTTTTGAGCAACTATCCGACACTCCCGAATATCATGGCCTAGCTTGACACACCCAAAGAATACATCACTGCCAGCTCTACACTCACCCTAATGGTTTTTACTATATTTCTGGCAAAGAGGATTTGTATGCCTACTATTTACACTACCTTAGGACTTAGAGCCTGGCCTCCTATCCCAATTGTCATTTTTGAATTTTAACATATGGGAACTAGCTGAAGATGGGGCAGGAGTTGAATATTTCTGGTGAAACTGAGGACAGTTACCACCTTCTGACTTTGACTACGTAAAATTAAAGCTATTTATTCTAGCCCTCTTATTCTCTCTCTCCTTCTTCTTAGTCTTCTGATCCTCAATCTGTTGAGCATAGACCATAAGCCTAGATATGTCCATCCCCTTAATTAACATTACAGTCCTACACTCCTTGACCACACCGTCAGATACCCCAGACATGAACTTGGTTATCCTAGACTTGCTATAAGCCACCATATGAGGAGCATACCTAGCTAGCTGAGTAAACTTAAGGGAATACTCCTTCACACTCATGTTGCCCTACCTCAAGTTGATAAAATCTAACACTTTGGCTTTCATCATCTCCAATGGGAAGAATCTATCTAAAAAGGTTATGGCAAACTACTCCCATTCTATAGGCCCTGCATCCGTGCCTCTATCCCTTTTCCACGGCTTAAACTAGGTATGGGCTATATCCGATAGCTGGTAAGCAACCAGTTCAACACTCTCACTAGAAGTCACCCCCATATTGTCTGTTACCTTCTGTACTATGTCTTAGAATTCTTGTGGATCCTCTTCAAATTTGAATCCCAAAAATAGAGGAGGATTCATTCGAGTAAAGTCCCAAATTATAGCTGCGGCAGTATTAACCA
The DNA here is from genome assembly GCA_030864225.1 of Capsicum baccatum var. pendulum. Lineage (NCBI taxonomy): Eukaryota > Viridiplantae > Streptophyta > Magnoliopsida > Solanales > Solanaceae > Capsicum > Capsicum baccatum. Next base: position 197,807,231 of record CM061560.1, on the reverse strand, counting down.
TTAGGTTGGCTGGAACAGTGACTGGTTGAACATTCTTAGCCACTGCAGAGTGAGCTAGAGTAGTAAATGTAGCTCTGAAATCTGCATGAGAGACATACTCATTTAGGGAATCTTCCTGAACGGGCGGAGGTATTGGTTGGTTCATATTTCTTCTTTCGTTTGTCTTTCTAGGAGGCATGTTTTGTAAACAGAAGGAAGAACATATTAGACAGAGAGTTTAATATGAGCTCATGCTCAGTCGCATGACATGAACACTGAAAGAAGGGAAACTTTTCTTCAAATACCTTGTAGCCTCTTGTCCATAAGTGTGATGCACTTCACACCCATGTACAAGACTCTACTTGACGCGACTTTCAGACCTACTAGGACACTTTAAAATCTTAGGCTCTGATACCAAGTTTGTAAAGACCAAAGAGTACACCCTGGGTGTCACACGGTGCTTACAGTCCCGAGGGATAACAACCTAACCCATGAGCTGGTACCTGCTGTGAGCACTAAATAAGATAATAACCTATATGGAAGAACAACTGATAAGCCATAAAATTTTAGCAACTAAAATCAATACTAGATCATAAATTTAGAAAATAACTGCTGGAAATAACTGTCTGAAACTAATCAAATAATAACAAAACTGACTAACTGTCTGTACTAGTCTAAAAAGCCTCTACGGACTGACTGGGAAGTTGATGGGACAACCCCCAACTAACTTCATCTGAATGGAAAGTACTGAGCTAATAAAATAACTGAGATAAATAGACCATGCCCTCAAAATATGAGGACTCACCACTGCTATGGCTAAAAATCTAGAATGTCTATGCCTAATCCAGGAATTGAGCGTCCGAACCTATGATAAAATACATTATAGCACAAGAAACGAGTATGCTATCAGTACTTTGAATGTACTGGTATGCTAAATAAGGTAGGCTGATATGCATGGCTTCATGCACAGGAGTAATAACTGGCTGAATGAATAGCATGAAGTACTGAATGGAATGCATAAAATCTATAAATACTGAGAATGCATGACCAAGCATAAAACATGTTTTGAATATAATCTATAAACTAAAATACTGAAATCTAGTAACTGAATAACTGATATTTGTATGCTATGGTCAATACAAGCCCGACTGAAGTATACTGAATACTGAACTGAGATTGTGGGAGCTATCATCTAACCGACATGCCCCAATGAGCAATTTAGGGTCTAGCTCGTGACCCCAGTTGGAAGGGTGATAGTATTGTGCCATGGGTACTAACACTGGTTGTATGGATCCACTAATGTACTATCTCAAAGGACTAAGGGTGTAAAGCCTAAACTAACGGGTGATCCCTGAGAGATATTCAAGCCTGAACTGATGAGTGACTCCTCAAATCCTACCCTAGCTAGGTTGTTCTGGAGTACAGAGACAACTACTAATGGCTCTACCTAACTGACAGGGAAGTCTTCATCCCGGCACTCACTTGGTGATAAATCCTACTCCCAACTAAACTGACTAGGAATACTGAACTGTTCTAAGTTTAACTGATCATGATAACTGGCTGAACTGATATTGCTTATAACATGTCTGAAACTATTCTGAGGATACTGAAACTATGTAAAGATCTAAGTTTTTGGGTATTCATAGCCCCAGGACTCGATAGCAATAATAGTAAAATAGTACTAAAACTTTGGGGGCATAATATGAAAGAATTTATTCAAAATTCATTCTTGTAGGCATTTAATCAAACACTTGATATTCATAGTTTAAGCTAAGCATGGAAATAGTTTAAAGCTTGTGGAAATAACATGATTTCAACATCAACATTGCTAATTATGGTTTAAATTAACAAATAGCATTATTCAAACGTATGGGGTTTGATGACAACATTAATTTCATGTAAACATGGTATAAAGTTTCAAGTCGTGGGAATTCATGGTTAAAATCACAATTAAAAATCACAATTACTTGTAAAGATCACAACTTTGAATTTAAAATTGAATACTTCGACTTCATGGGTGAAAGGGACCCATGGATGAACATTTAACATACCTCAATTTCTGAATTTATGAGAATTGATGGTAAATTCTTGAGATTTGATCTTGAATCTTGAAAGGCTAAGGGTTGTTCTTGAAATAGGGCTACTTTAATTTGAGAGGATTGTGGAATTATGAGTAAATAATGCTCTCTTGGGAGTTAAATTCTGTGTTTTGATTGAATGGGGTGAAGGAAAAAGGACTAAAATGCCCTTGGAAATTAAAATTCAGAACTGGAACGGAAAATACTGATTTTGACCTTTGGCACGACGCAGTGCAATCGTGTCGGACCACTGGAAAACTGAAGCTTCCTATTTTACTAAATGACGTAATGCGCTACTATCACATTGCTCCACTAGAACGGACAATCCCGATTTGGCACCTTGGTGCAACAGTGCCAATTGTGGTGCCTGACTAGAAAGTGACAAACACAAAAATACACCTTGGTGTGATGTGGTACTTACCGTGGTGGTCCACTGAAAAAGGACGAACTTGATTTTGGCCATTATCGCGACGCAGCCTTATCACGTTGGGCTACTGTTTTTCACTAAAAGTGCCATAACTTCTCACCCGAGTATTGAATTTAGGCAAAATTGGTATCGTTGGAAAGCTAATTCAATTTCCTATAATTTGGTGGGTCTTGATCTGGATAATTCTCAATATAAAAAAAGATAAACTCATTTGAAATTGACTAAGGTAATATTCTTCCCGCAAACTCAATCGGTACGGAATATTTTATTCGTCTAATAGCTGGAAGTTATTTGAGGCCTTAATATATATAAAAATCACTCATAAAACTACCAAAGAACTATAATGTACTTTGCACTAGAAACATGACTCTAACATAGGTTTGGATTTTTGGTGTATTACACTAAAATTTGCCTAGCGTTAAAGACATTGATTTATCTCTAGTAAACTCACAACAATTTTATCTATTCGAAACACTATTTATTCTTAACAATAAAATAAGACAATATTCATTTAAATGAATAAATTAATTTAGTAAATAATTATCAAACTTTGTTAATGACAATGAAATAAAAATAAAATAAATAAAAAATATAAAAATCAATAATAATAATAAGAAGAATAAAATGATACAAATACACAAAAATTAGCCATATTAAATTAATTTTATTATGATCCCCCAAAATTTATTCCTTTACAACAATACAGATTCCAAATCATACGATATCAGTCTAAGCAAAACCACAAATACTCAACAATTTGAATTCAATTTTTGAAATAATAGTGGCATCGCTTTTCGATAGTTTTCATGGGAAGTCATAATTTTTTCATATGTAACCCTCTTTCGACGAGCAGTGATGAGTAGTCATTGAGACTCGCCAATCACCACTTTCGGGAAGTCGGTAGTGGCAAAGAAACGGAGAAAAAAGGGGGAAAAAGTAGAGGGATGGGCCGCAGGTGGAGTACTTGGCCGCAGCCGCCCGCCGATGGTCAAATTCCGCATGGCGCAGCAAAAGAAACAGGGTGAAAGCCCATTTGGTGGCAGTTGGTGGTTGTAACTTGCCAGAGCAATGACGGGGAAGGGAAAAAGGGAGAGAGGGAGGACAACGGTGTTAGTGGTTTTCCTGACGAGTTGGTTCCCCGGTGGACGTCGGGAAAAAGGGGATAAGAAAAAAAAGAAAAAGGGGTGGTGCAGTTGTGGTGGTGCTATTTTTTCGCCTGTTTGCATTTATCTCTCGATTCTCGGTTTCCCCTCTCTGATGTCACTGTTTTCCTCTCTTTGACTTATTTTTACACTATTTTCTCTTTGTTATGCGCTATGTATGTTGTTGTATGTCTATTTTTCAGTGAATTAAAATGTTGTTGTGTGCAATCTATAGTGTATCCGTGTTCCAGTGAGTGTACTGGTGTATTTTCTGTGTTTATTTTTCCTTTTCTCTCTTTCTTTTTCAATTCTTTCTATGAAAACTAAATCATCGTATATACTCTAAGAGGAATATCTTAGCAGTTAGAACCAAATTCAATGAATAATTATAGGAAGACAAACATTGATTCAAATAATCATATAAATAAACATGACATTACATCAACTACAAATACTAAGTTATTCATGGAATCATTAAAACAACTTTATTCGTGATTTTACTCACAACAAAACTTATTAAATCAAAAAGCAGGATCGAATAAGAACCTGCAATGAATTAAAATGATTAATAAAGTGAGAAAGCCATCACCCGAAACTTTAAAAGGAACCCGAATTCAACTTCATTGCTTTGGTTTTCTTTCTTTTCTTTTTTTTTTATCTGATATTTTTGAATGTCCCCTCTCTATCTTTTCTTTTTCCCTGTTTTTCTCTCTGGTTTCTCTCTCTGTCAGTGTAAGAAAAGTATGTAATTTTTTTGTCTGGGGTTGAGGGAGTTCCCTTAAATAAAGGGATATTGGGGGGGGGGGGGGGGGAGGGGAGGGGGAGCAGTTAAGGGGATTCAGATAATGGGGAGAGGTTGGGTGGTTTTAGGATTTTTTTTAATTTAAAATATATATAAAATAGAAAATAATAATAGTAATAAAAAAAATATTAACTAATTAATTTTTATATTTAAAAAATACTATGAAGTTTTTACAAATAGCCAAAAATAAATATAATTAAGGTAATACTAAAACTACTCGCTTATTTATTAAAATTAAAAGAGAAATATATATATTTTTTGGTATTATTTTAAAAAAATAAAAATAAAAATATTTCAAAAATGTAACTTTATTTATTTATTTTTTATTTATTTTTGACCAAAACTTATTAAAAATGAAATAAAAGCCAAAAGAAATATAGGACAAAATAAAAATACTTAATGCCGAAAAATATATCAAACTCCAGGAGGGTAAAAAATCATGTGTCTACCATACATACATCCATACATACACATACACATATACATATCTGATGTGGTGTGCTTTTAACCCACCATTTATATTTATCTTTTTTATGGAGTTTTGAGCCTTTTTTCATTTTTTCTCCCACACCCCCTTATTTTCACATTAAGATGTACTCAAAATTAAATACAACTTTCTATTAAAATCTCACCTTAAATTTGTTCCATTAATATTCTTCTTATTTGATCAAAATTGATGTTAATGATCGTTATATAAAAATATTTCGTTAAATTTTAAAACTAATTTTTATAGTATTTAAGATTTTTAAAACCTATAATAAATGTTGACTATTATACTCCTCAAACTGCAAGATTAAATTTTAAATTCATTTGATTATTATTTCTTTATTTTATCACCATTAATCACTTTTCATAAAATCTTTCACTATTTATTTTTTTAGACTTTGTGCGTTTTTACTTCTTGTCTTAAAATCTATATATAATATAAAGGAAGGTCATAGACAAGGTAATGTGCCACCTCTCTATGATCTTCATTTGTATTAATCTTTTTTCTCCTTTTTTTCAGCTTTTCTTAAAATTTAAATTAAATCAATTATTTTTTATTATAAAAGTAAGTTACTTAATTTATTTTAAATAAATATTTTATTAATAGATGAATATTTACAATAAAGACCCTTCACATGCCAATTTATAAGGAGTAACTATTCATAACTCACTCCCCTTTAATTTCTATTTTTAATAAATTTATTTATTTATTTATTTTTATCTTCTTCTAATGAAAAAGTGCTAATGATTTTTAAAATATTTTAGGCATTTTTTTCTTTATTAATTAATATATATGCAATGAGTAATTATCCATGATTCACACCTCTTTAATTTTACCTTTGAGAAAATGCACTATTTTCACCCCTAACTATAAACGAAATTGCTAAGACATATTCCAACTTAATGTGGGTCCTATTATCCCTGAGCTAAATTAAGCCGTATTTTTGGTAACCTTAGTGCCTACGTGACACACTGTTAGAATCAACACACCGAAGATCCACACAGGCACACATATATGCCACGTAGGTACTAAGGTTGTCAAAAATACGATATTAATTAGTTCAGGGGGTAATAGCACCCCCTTTAAGTTCGGGTGTATCTCAACAATTTTTTTTTATAGTTCAGAGTGAAAGTAGTGCATTGACTCTTTACCTTTTAATAATAATCATAACTCTTGAAATTTTTAACTCGATAACCTCCAAACTTTACTTTGTAAGTTTATGATACCTTTTGATATTTCAATACTTTGCCTATATAAATTCATATTTAGTTTTATGGAGACTCCCATTCAAGGTTATCTGTTTTCTTTCTTCATCACTTTGATTTGTGAATCAACTAACATGTAACAGAAAAGAAATATATGAAGGTAAGAAATATTTCATTTTCAGTCTTTCTTTTCATTTTTATGTACTTAAACATGCTTCCTTAATTTTAACTTATTTTATTTATGTATGTATTATCATCCTCTAAAAAAGTATGACCAAGAAAATCTTCGCAATAATGAATGTAACAATGTACCGTTAGTATGTGATTGTCCTTTCTAAAAATTATTTTGCAATTGACACTAACTTTATAGTCATATAATGTAGTTTGATTACAATATTCCGATTTTAAAAGATGATGATTTTTTAATGTAAAGTTTAGATTTATCTTTTTACTATATAATTATTTTTTTATTGGTATGATACTTTGTTTATTCATAGTTATGGTAATTTTTTTATTTAATTGGTAGCATATATGAGGAGTTTGATATAGGGAGCAGAATATGGTGGAGGATCTATTTGCATAGGAAGATGTTAGAAGAAAAAATGAAGCATAATTAGGAACTACTTTGCTAGAATTTTCTTAATTATGACTTGTATTTATCAACTTAGCTACTTTTGCTAGAATTTTCTTAACTGTGATTTATACTGATAACTTAGTTGGGGCTTTGGGTTGTAGGTGATAAAAGATTTTTAAAATGAGGTGTAGGTGACACAATTCTTAATAATTGAGTGGACATGACAATTACTTTATTATGGATTAAGAAAGTTTGGTAAGTTTGATAATAGCTCATAAGTTTTTAAATTTACACTTTGATTCAAATATTTACCTAATAAAATGGGAAACGGAGGGAAAAAAGACATCTTTCTCTCTCTTCTCATCCATTATTATTTTTTCTCTCTTAGTAATTTTTATTGTTCATTGTTGCTGCTGCTTTATTCATCATCTTTTGCTTTATTATCCCCATCTTCTACTTTATTATTATCTTTATTTTCTTCTTGATGACCATTGTCGTTGTTGTTGTTGTTACAGCTACTGTTGCTATTTGACCAATTTATTAGGTCAAATCTTATTTCGTACATCACTTTTCACTTTGACATTACTTCATAGGAGACTTTGATAAGTCAAATTATAATTTTTAGTTGAATTTTTCATCTGGGTAACTACTATTGTGTTGTTTTTCCAACAATGGATAGAACCCGATTATGAATCCAACATAGGAGCCATCTATTTAAACAGATAAATCATCTGTTGCAACAGATGAGACATCTATTTCAATAGAAGATTGATATGTTGGATTCATATTTATGTTCTATATACCATAGCATGAATCAAACAGATGGGTCATCTGTTGCAACAAATGATTTATCTGTTTAAACAGATTAGTTATCTGGTGCAGGATGGTAAATATCTATTGCAACATATTATACACCTGTTGCAACAGAACCCGAACTTGATTTCAACAGACGTGTTATCTGTTGCAATAAGGTATGTATCTGTTGCAATAAATTATTAAGCTATTACAACAGAACCCAAACTCTATTCCAACAGATGGTAAATATCTGTTGCAACATATTAGTAACCTATTGCGATAGAACCTGACCTCGATTTAACAGATTGTCGTCAGTTGCAACAGGTAAGTCATCTGTCGCAATAGGTTAATTATCTGTTGCAACATGTCACTCATCTATTGGAATCAGCTTCAAAGGTGCCTTAGTACTGTAACATCAATCCCAACAGATATATAATCTGTTGCAACATATGAGTCACCTGTTACAACAGATAACTTATCTGTTGAAATCAACTTCAAGAGCGTAACATGAATCCCAACAGGTAAGTAATATGTTGCGACTAATTACATATCTGTTGGGATTTATTTACGGCACTATGAAATCACTATTAATTTTTTTTAACAAATGACTTTATTTAGGAACCACTAATGGAAGGATCAATAACAATAGAGATAGATTGTCATGGTCAATAGACCAAGAAGAGCAATCGATATATACGGCGTTGGAACGAGGGTGAAATACTAGAGATGATAGCTATGACAGTCCAAAGTAATGTTTCGTATGATGGTTTTGTGAACATAATCATCTGTTATTGTGGACTAAATTATCAATTAGAAGAACTCGTCATCAGCTATATGCACAGCTCCTTTGAAAATCATAGGGTACTGCCTTTCAAGATAACCGATCAGGTTCGGTTGCATGCTTATATTAGTAATTCATCCAGGCCGGTGTTAAGGGTGTACGTAGTTGAAAAGACAAGAGAGAATGAGAACTAAAACGTAAAAGAATAACAAAAACAAGACATCTTTCATGATAGGTTGGATGATCTAGACATGAATATTTCAGATGATGATCAAACACCTACACCCGTTGATGCGACCAATACGATATGCAGTTCTTCTCAATAGACATAGTTTGAAAATCATCAAGACAACGGGACCAACTTTTTTATTGGAATGTCATTCAAGGAAAAGAATGAACTATCTACCACTTTGTTTATTTCTTGCTTGAAAAAGATTTCAGAATAAAGAAGGTGATTAATTCGAGCAGTGTCTTTTGCTTCAAATGTGCTTCGAACTACAAGTGGTGGTTGAGAGCGGTAAAGTATGCAAGTTCTGATAAATTCGTCATTCATAAACATTAAAAGCATCACACATATGGTTCGGAGCACGTCTCGGGCCAAAATTCTCATGCCACGACAAAAGTCCTCGGTGAATATTTCAAAAGTAGTTTCCCCATATGGCAAAGGCCCTACAACAAGGGTTATGGATAATTAACCCCTTATAGAATTGGGTATCCTGGTCAGTTATTAAAAGATATATACGGTCATGGGGATCACCAAGGACTTGTTTAGGGTGACACTCGAGCATGGGTATGCAGTCCTGGATGCCTACCATTACATAATTGAGTCCACAAATCTCGAAAGTAAGACAACATTGCATCTTGCTGAAAATGGAAGGTTCAAGTACTTTTTTGTATCCTATGGTGCTTGGATTCAAGGTTTTTGACATTTGAAAGAAGGCATAGCCGTCAGCGGTACCTTCTTGAGGAGCATGTATAATGGAGTTCTGCTAGCGGCGGTGGCACAGGATGCAGAGAATCATAGTTTTCCTATCATTTTTTGTGTAGTGGACAAGGAATGTGATGCCTCTTATGGATTTTTTTTGAACAACTGCGAAGATGCGTCGAAGATACTGAAGAGTTGTATTTTGTATCAGATAGGTATCCAAGTATTCTAAAGATGAGTTCACATTTCTTTACTTCAGCTTATTTTGGTTGTTGTATCAGGCATCTTGGAGAGAACATTCAGACCAATTATCATAACGAAAGGGTAGTGACCTTTTTTATAGAGCAGCTAAAGCATATAGTAGAGAGGAGTTTTTAGATTATTTCAATCAAATAACGTATGTGAATCCCAAGGTAGCAAAATTTCTCATATGTGTTGGTTTCGAGAGATGGACCCGGGCATTCTGTCTGGCAGATAGGTACATTCTTATTAATTTAATGTCTTGTTTGAGTTACAAATTTAGAATGATGTCGTACTAAGTGATTCTTTGTATAGGTACAATATTATGACATCAAACATAGCTGAATCGGTGAATTCATTGTTTGGCGATGAGAGAGAATTTTCCATCAAGGCTATGTTTGAAAAAATAAGCAAAAAGTATGGTGAATTTTTTAACAAAAAGTGTGTGCAGTTCAAGTGCCCAAAAAAATGCCGATTTGTTATCGAAATTGAAAAAATAATATCAATGAACATCAGTTTGGGTAATAGGTTAGTATCTATAAGATAGCAGATTACAAATTCAGTATCACCGGTCATGGTGATGTTGCCACGGTCGATCTTCAAATAAGATCTTGTACATCCAGAGTTTTTGACTTAAACAAATACCCTGTCCATATGCTGTGGCAGCGCTTTGAGCTCAATACGGTCATAAATATGGAGCTGAAGTTTACAAGCACTCCTCCCAATACTATTCGGTGGAAAAATATGAAATAGCATAAAGTGGACATATTACTCCGGTGCCTCCCAAAGAATCTTGGGTTGTTCCTGCAGAGCTTATGGGGAGATTAATACCTCCTCCATATATTGAACCAAGCACTATCAAACCAGGAAGAAAGCTATATAAGAGGAGGCATGGAGTTGGAGAATCATTTTCATCAAGAAGAAATAAGTGCTCCGTAAGTAAGCGCGCTAGCCACAAAAAAACTACATGCTCGGATCGTAATCCACCATGATCATTGTAGTTGCAGAAACTTGTATAGTTATTTGTTGTGGACTTTTATATATTTAACTCATTTTTGTGAACGTAATGTTATTATTTATTATATATAAAATATCTTTTTAATAACTTGTACATTGATAAAAAAAGACAAAACATGAACTAAACAATATAACAAACCACAAGTATTTTCAACAGATTACCCATCTATGGCAACAGATGGACATTAGCTGGAAGAACACAACACAGTTCCATAAAACTGGAATATTTTCCTCTAACAGATGATAAATCTATTGCAACCGATAGATAATCTGTTGACAGAAGCCCAACCGATGACCAATCTGTTCCAACACATGGTCCATCTATTAAAAGAACTCAAAAGCCAAAATTGCTATTGGTACTTGATTCAAAATTGCTCCTTACCTCCAACCGTCGACATGTTAATAAGTTAACATGTAAAATGTTTAGAAGAAGAAATAGACAGAATGCAAATTGAATAAGAATTAAAAATCCAAAATCGACTAAAAATAAATTTTTCATTAAATGAAAAATAAAATAAATTAGGTATAGATCCGATATAGAAAAATTAAAATACATACGCTAAAATAAAAAAACATTATAATTATTATTTATCATCATCATCATTAATGACAGCCGGCCAATCAACTCGCAGCAGTAGGGTCCTCATCAGCCTCTGCATCTCTCTAAATACCATCTCTTTCACGATGACCAACTCCCTCTGTAGGTCATTAACCTAACTCTGAAGTTCCCACCCTATGTCGCGCAGAATAGCAATGTCTCAAACAAGATCAGTCATATCTAGAACACACATAAATTGACAAATATAAAGAAAAGAGTCCAAATATAATACAACTTATACTACAAACTAGTAGATTTACGCAGGAAAAAAACTTACCTCAAAGATAAAGGAATATGCTTTTTGAAGAGAAGTTGTTGAAGATGTCACACGAAAAGAAAAATGCAAGAAATAAATAAAGTTTAGCAGAATAAAGATTAAGGAGGGACCTATTTATAGAGGATTGAATCTGGATGTGTAAGGGCAAAAGGCACGTCTATTAAGCTCCATTGTATTAATAACATTCAAAATGGTGGTATTTTATTTTCTATGAAAAGTTGTGACTTTTTCATTTACATTAATACTTCTCACCTTTTCAAAATGGTTTTGAGAAGACTTGATAACAACCGCTATTATTGAGCTATTGCAATAGATTGTCCATCTGTCGCTATAGATTTACCATCTGTTGCAACAGATGGACCATATATTAGGGATATTTTGATTTTTTCTAACCGCTGATTCATCCGTTACAACAGATAGAGAATTCAATTCATCAGCTATTTTAAACGTGTTAGATAAAAAGTCATGACTCTTTACCTCTTTTTTATTAGTCATCACATGCGTGCAGATAAATAAACAATGTCTGGTCTGTCGTATTAGATTTACAATATGTTGCAACATATGATTTATCTGTTGCTACAGATGGACCATATGTTGGAAGAGATATTTTAATTTTTTCCAACAGCTAATTAATCAGTTGCAACATATGGAGATTTTGATTCATCAACTATTTTGAATATATTAAGATGAAAAAGTCACGACTATTCACACCTCTTTTAATTGTCATCACATGCGTGCAGATGAATAAACCACACTGTAGTGTATTTGATAGGGTAGGAAGATCAAAGTGCGTATAATGGATCCACTTTTCATGCGTGGGAGTTATGTATTATTGATCAGTCTACTACAGTAGATACACATAAAGTGCAATGATTTTGTGAATGTAGCTTTTTACCGATTAGACACTGATACTTCAAACAAGATCCTGTATTGTACAGTTTATTTTGATAGCTGTGGACTGATAAGGCCGAAGGGTTCTAAGACGATGGTGTTGATACCCTGTTACAATTTAATGATGGTCTATGCTCATATTTTTGAATCAAGATTGGGGAAAGGTTTAAGTTTTTGGCAACAATGTAAATATCCAATAGTGATTGGACCGATTTTAATAGCGCAATGGACTTCTTCAAATGCCTCCGAAGCCTCACACTGTAGTAAAGAACGATAGAACCAATAGATAGTTATTATTCCAAATTTATATGGATGGATTGTTGGAGGATACTTTTATACAATAGAAGGTGCTTAAAAGAATACCTATATGGGAGGGGGTGGATAAGGCCATATATCATCTCAGATTTAAGAGGAAACACAAGGGAGTAAGCAAGGAAATTCTAAATAATCTAGCCAATGAAATTGAAATAAGAAATTAAAAAACTGGATGAGATTCAAATGTGGAAGTGTATCCAAAAATAAAAATCCGCCAGTCGTTGAAAAAAATAAAAAATGGTCAACAGGACTGGAGCTGGAAACTTTGCTAGAGAATGCAACTAGCGAGCGTGGCCTTAATAAAGACTATCACGAAGTGCAGGATCAGAACTTTAAGGAAGAAGTTTTGTGAGCACAGGAAATTAATACGATTATCGGTCAGTTGAAACCTGAACCAACTACTCCTAAATTAAAAATATGGGATCAAGCCAAGGTGGTAATTTCTTAAGTTAAACTTGCATGCCATGCCTTCTGTTTGTGGCTATGATCAGGTCGATGGCAGTAGAAACAAAAAGGTCTGAAGTTGGGAAAAAATCCCATGCCTTGTTGTTTCCACTGCCTTTGACCTGAACAGAGCCATAAACAGGAGGCATGGGATGCATGTTTAACTTGATAAATTTCCACCTTGACTTGATCCCGTATTTTTAATTTAGGAGTAGTTGGTTCAGGTTTTAATTTTGACCGATAATCTTACAACCTTCCGTGCTTGCAAAACTGCTTCCTTAGAGTTCTGGTCCTATATTTAGTGGATCTTCATTGAGGCCATACTCGCTAGTTGTAGTCTCTAGAAAAGTGACCAGCTCTAGTCCTCTTGACCATTCTTCTTTTACTTCAACTACTGATGGATTTTCATTTTTGGATACGCTTTCATATTCGCAGCTCATCCAGGTTTTTCATATTTCATGTCAATTTCATCAGCCAATTTTGCTACACTGTTCTTCCTACTCTATGTTTCCTCTTAAACAAGGTCTGAGATGATATATGGCCTTCTTAACCTACTTCTTCCCACACAGGTATTCTCCCAAGCACCTACTGTTGTATAATAGTCTTCTCTAGCAACCCATCTATATAAATTTGGACTAGGGGAATTTCTATTGGTTCCATCGGTGTTTGCTACAGTGCGAGGCTTCGGAGGCCTTTCAAGAAGTCCATTGAGCCATTAAAACTGGTCAAATCACTATTGGATATTTACACTACCACCAAAAACTTGAACCCTTCCCCAAACTTAACATAAAAACATGAGCATAAATAGTCATTAAATTATAAAAGGGTATCGACACCACCTACTTGGTCCCTCAGCTTTACCAGTTTGAACCTAACAATCTTAACTATAAAATGCCATATCTTGTTTGAAGAATTAACGCCTAATAAGTAAAGAACGAACATTTTTAAAATCATTGTACTGGATGTGTGTTTTCATGATAGGTTGATCAGTAATACATACCTCCCACATATGAAGTGGTTCTATCTGCAAGCAACTTATTCCTTTGAACCCATCTTTACTCTAGCCTTTAATGCTGGTCGAGAAAAAATAGATCCAGTTTTACTTCCTTTTATATACAAATAAGAGATATACATTTGATTTCAAATAAGAGAAGATGATAAAGACCATTATAATAGGGTAACACAAAAGTGAGAAAATCAGCAGATGACTAATCTAATGCAACATATTTCCCATCTACTTAATCGATGAGGCATCTGTTGTAATAGATGGATGACATGTTGCAACAAATGGGTTATCTGTTGGAATGAATCAAACCAGCCTTGCTACTGGTTTGATTTTTTTAATTAGTTACTCCATCTATCCAAAAGGGTAACATAAAATTGAGTGAATCAACAAATGATCAATCTGATGCAACAGATTACCCATCTATTCAAACGATAAGGTATTTTACATTAGATATAAAAACAACGGTTCGTTCATTCAAGACTTAAAAGTCACCTTTCCTTCAATTTTATCAATAAATAGGAAATTGGTAATGGGTAAATCATCAATAGCAACAGATGTAAATATCTAATTTAAATGACATACAAAGAAGAAGACGAGATGGAAAGAGCAATAGTAAACCATACCTGCAATGTTAAAAAAGCAAAGGGATCAGAACATCCAGTTCAGTCGAGAAAAGATATTGATCGATTGAGATTCGAAAAGATCCTCATCCAAAAAAAGAGAGAAAAAAGAGGAACAAAAAGAAAGAAAGAGAATTGAGAATAAAGAAGAAAGAGTAATAGATGAGTTGATTTAAGTCTTGAGCCTTACTTATGTTATGGTTGACCGAGAGAGTATTCTTCTAGATATGAGTTTTAACTATTCATTAATAAATTTTGACTTTTAAGGGGAACGAGGACACGGTGACATTAAAAAGGTCAGATAAGACTACTCACTCAGGATATTTTTGAGTTATCCAAGTAAAATTTTTTACCGCCTTAGTATTTTAACTTTTTTTTTTATCTCGGACAGCAAATACCTAAATTTCTTGTAAAATAAATGGGGTATTAAAACATCTAAGTGCAAAAGATAACAATTTCTATCCAAAAATTTCCAAAGCTCAATCATCCATCGCAACAAATGCGTAATATGTTGCAACAGATGACTTAATCTGTTTGATTAATTCCAATAGAAAAGACATCTGTTGCAACAGGTTGAACATTTGCTTTTATACAATTTCAATTGATTTCTCATGTTAGACTAATACCTTAAGAGGTCATTTGGCAGAGTGTATTGTAAACTATAATGCATTCATTATTTAATGGGTATTGCTAGTACCTTGTTTGGTACAATTTTTTGTCTATGTATAACTAATGCAAGCCTTAGTTTTACACTCTATTGTGTATTGAAGTGTGTATTAGTAATACACTCTATTTCCTATGTATTAGTAATACAAACACTTTAAACACATGCATTAACTTTTTAAATGACCTTAATACCCCCCGATTTCACTCTCAAAATATTTCACCATTCTTTTTTCCGCCATTTTAATTTGCACTAGTGAATTTTTTCAAAATATTTCACAATTTCTTTTTCCACTATTTGAAATTACAACAATGAATGGTTCATTTAAATAAATATAACATATTTTTTCTTTGCTCCGAGAGTCGTTAAAAGGACTTTAAAAAAAATTGAGACTATTTCTTAATTTTACGTCTTGTATTTTATTTTTGTTTCGACTATGTTAATCTGTCGGCGTAACATTTTTGCACAAAGACGAAGGTCTTGCAATTAATCCTAGACCTCTATATAATAGTTCAACAATATTAATTATGTTTGAAATAATAAAAGAACTTTGTTGCAAAAAAGTGTACAAAATCAAAGAAGGGTATTTTGGTAAACAAAAATTTCTTTTATAGAAATTATGTAAGATGTATTATTTCTTATAGATGAAACCAAACAATGTATAAGAAATAATACATGCATAACCAATACAAGCATAAATAATACAAGTATTACTAATGCAAGCATTACAAATACACAATATTTTACATTGTTCTTATATACTCTATCAAACGACCCCTAATTGATTATCCTAGGACCAAGGGTAAGTTCTCATAGGGTCAACTACAACTTCAATTGAGTCTTTTTACAATTAAATGATGAGACGATATTCCGTTCCTCCCGACCAGAGTCATCGATCGATCACTCTGAGCTGAATCGATTCTTACTATATATTAGAACAATACCTTAATTGATTAATATAGGACTAGGGGTGAGTTATCATAGGGTCAACTACAATTTTAATTGAGTTATTTGGCAATTAAATGATAAGATGGTATTGCGTTTCTCCCGACTAGAGTCATTGATCGATCACTTTGAGCTGAACCGATTCTTACTACCTTATATGTTAGACCAATACCTTAATTGATTAATCTTGGACCAGGGGTGAGTTCTCATAGGGTTAACTCCAACAGATGGCAAGCCCTATTTGATAATTTACAACAGAAGGGTAATCTGTTGTGACATGTGATAATCCATTTGATAATTTACAATAGATGGGTAATCTATCGTAATAGATTACTTAGTCTGTCTGATAATTTGCAACAGATGAGTATTTGATGCAACTGGTTGAGCATTTATTTATATACAATTTCAATTGAGTTCATATACCTAAATTGATTAATCTAGGACCAGGGGTGGGTGAGTTCATAGGGTCAACTACAACTTTAATTGAGTCTTTTGGCAATTGCATGATGAGAGGGATAAAAATTACGCATATCTTTTATAATTTTAAAAATTAATTAAGATCAATTCAAACCAAATTAACATTTTCAAAACTTGTCATTCTTTTTCAAAAGACAAATCAACCCATACAAATCATCCATTTGCAAGAAAAAACATTTCATCATTTCAAATTTTGAGTTCTCGCTCTTTTCTCTTTCTCACTCAATTATACAGTACAGACAACAACTACAACTACTTAAAAAATTACTCTTCCTTTCATAATAGATCGATTTTCTTCTCATTTTTGACCATATAGGTGTTATTTTTGACTTTATTCCTGCTTGTATTAGTCATTTTCTCTATCTTCGTAGGTAACAGACTTCGAGAAGAGTTCTATATTTGTTATTTTTTTTTTCTAAAAAATAAGGGATTTTATGTTAATGATAAAAAAAACTTTTAGCTGTATTATCTTCTAGAATGGGTTTTCAATTTTGAGTTTTAATGGTAAAATAGTAGGAAGAACTCGAGAAAACCCTAATTTCTATCGTAGTGTTCCGTTGACTATCGTGGTATTATTAGATGGTGTTTGTGGTGGTGGTGTTCTTCATCGTCATAGTGTCACTGGTGGTGGATGTTGGTGGCATTGATTGGTGGTGTTTATGGTGGCATTATTTTGTGGTGTTTATGGTGGCTGTTGTTGGTGTCGGTATTTGTGGTATTTATGGTGTTGGTTGGTGGTGTTTGTGGTAGTGGTGACTGTTGGTGTGTTGTTATTGGTGGTGTTTGTAATGTATTTTTAAAAATTTATACATACATTAATTGTAATAAAATTTTTGTTTTTATGTTGTTTGTAGGTAAAACATGTCTCACAAATGAAAAGAAAGTGAAAGTGGATCAATGTCTGACCCCCCTAAAAAAAGGCTACAGTACAGAGGGATTCGGAGGAGCTTTCTGAACAATCTCAATCAGGGAAACAAAGTGAAGCTGAGGAGAGATATGAAAAAAAAACATTGAGGGAGGTGGACAAGGGTCTGTAGATAGTGATGAAGAAAATAAAAGTAAGAAAAAGTAGGAATTAGAGAGTGAGAAAGATAGAGAGAAAGTGGATGATCATCAACATGATGATAAAGGATCACTAATGGGGCATGAATTAATATCGACATCCCAGCATGATCCTGTCAAAACTTTTAGTATTGACAAGTTTCAAGTTGCTATGCCGATAAATGACAAAAAAGTAGAAGAAGAACTAACTAGTGAAATTGTAAATAAATGTCAGATGGGGAGTAAATTTATTTATTTTAGGAAAATTATGAAGGACGAAAACATAGACAGACTTTTTAAGAAGAACTACTTTGGACGCTTGCTTGAGCTGGCTGAGGACGCCCCTGCCCATTTCCCAATGAGGATGGTATATGGTCTTCTCAAGCGCAAGATCAAGTATGTGGGGGATGATAAAAATTCGGAGGAGGGGGACAAAAAGATGGATGAAATTTGGATCAACTACTGTGGCATGCCAATTTGTTTTGGCTTACAAGAGTTTGCCATAATGACGGGTTTGAGATGCCATCATCCAGAAAAACCACCTATCACCAAGGAAACACCCTGCAAATGATCCAAGTTAAGAAAATGCAAGGAAAAAATAAATGGGTTGTTTGAAATTGCTCGACGTGGCTATAAATCATCGGATTCGTTGACAGATCTCACGGATAAAACCATACCAAAGCAGTACAGGGAGAAATTATGCTTAGCTTGGCTTGCCCATTTGGTTATATTGGCAAGAGACATCAACAAGATCATAGAAGATGATTTGTTGGCGCGTGCTAAGGATTTTGATAAATTCAATAATTATCCCTTGGGATATGACAACTTCTACTTGACTGTCCAATATTTACTGACAAACCTATCCTCAGTATAACCATATTATACGGCTTTCCTTGGGCTTTCATGGTAAAATTAATCACTATTTTAACTCATACATTAAGTTATATTGAATATAGTTATTATGACTTTTTTTTGCTTGCTTCCTATTTACATTTTTAGGCTTCCGCTTTTAAAGACATTTCTCCCCTCCAAAAGCAGGTAATGGAGTACCCGGATGAGGTTTCTCATCCAAGGATGTTTAGGTGGTTGGCTGCAAAGAGCAGCACCAAAATTAAGGAGGCTGATCTCTTTAACTTTCCAGATGATGCAGTACGTCTTCTTCATGTAAAATAATTTTACTCAATGAAAGATATTGAACAGATGTTATATCTGGTACAATAGATGTTATATCTGATGCACCAGATGGGACATCTATTGTGACAAGTTACCCGTCCTGTGCCAACCGGTGCAACAAATGGATAATATGTTGTGATAGACGATTGATATCTTAATCAGATTACCCATCTATTTCTTTAGTTCTCTAAACCCAACTCCTAACAGATTAACCATCTACTACAAATTATACAACATATGTGTAATCTAATATAACATATTATTAATACATATACAAATCGTCTGTTGTATAATATGTAACTCAATAGATTGCCCATCTTGTGCAACTGGTGCAATAGATTGGTAATATATTGCGACAAATGATTGGTATTTTGCATAAGATTATCCACGTGTTGCTTTGGTTCTCTGAACCCGACTAAAATAGATTTTAACCACCTAATACAAACTATGCAATAGATAGGTAATCTGATGCAATATATTATTAATCTGTTGCAGAATTTGATTGTTAAAATGTTAACCCAACTATGAAAATTATTATATTATATGATTTAAATGTATCTGTCTTTTTTTTACTAGGTTGTGCATCCATGGATCGTGACTACTGAGGATGAGTCATTGATGACTTCTTATGTTACTCTAGGCCATGTTTATACTATAATAGACCCAACAATGGAGTTAATAAGGAAGGAATTGGTTGGAGCAACAACCATAAGAAGAGCAGTTAAGCAAGGTCAGCCTAATGTTGAGGCTCTTCATGACCAACCTACTAAGGCAGATCCGGGTGCTTTTTCTGGTGGAGTTGTTGGTGTAGGAGGCAGGTATGTTGATTTTGATACCACTCATGATGATGAGCATGTTGATGCTCAAGAAAAAATAAATATTTTTGAAAACACCCCTTTTTACCCTTACATAGGTCCCTCTCACCCTCTTCACCCTTGTGTTCTTATTGCTAATGCGAAGAGTGCAAGGACAGCCAGGATACACTCTTTAAAAAAGTAGAGGCTATCTATAAATATGTTGAGGAATTCAAATATAAGAGGGGTTTCATACCATCCAAGAAGTTGAGGTATCGATACACTCCTATAGTATTGGTTAGGAGGAAGAAAAGATCAATAACCGATGTACTCTCCTATCGGAAATAAAAAAATAATTGCGACTCCTCCTACTCAAAAAGTTGTTGAAGTTCAAGGGCCATTCAAAAAGGTGGAAATATACGCGGAACTTGGCTCCGAAGAGATGAGGGATCTGCGACAGGTCAAGAATGCCAAGCTAGGTGCACCAGATACCCTAGGCCTCCCTCCCTCCCCCAAGACTTCCAGACTATGACGGATATCGGTATGTGTTATGGGGATAAGGAAAGTTTACTTTTCATAATTTAGCATTCTAATATAATCTACCTCATGAAGAAAAATCTATGCAATAGATGTGAAATCTGTTGTAACAGCTGGTATTCTGGTGCAACTGGTAGTGGTTTTGTTGCAACTTACTATCCATCTATTACATAAGTTGCGTTGGATTATTAATTCAAAGAACCCTATGCAATAGATGGATCATCTTTACAATTACTAACCTATTTAAAAATTGTCTTCTTATATTGCATAACGTACCCGAAAGATTATGATGTTGCCGATAGGATAATGGACCTCAACTTCTGCAAGAAGCTCAAGGATAAGTATGATCAACTTAATAATGCCGCATTATACTATGGTGCGGTATTTGATTTCTTAGTTTCTACGTTGGACTGGGATGAAGAAGAAATGATAAAATATGTTAGAGGGGAGAGGTCAAATCCATACGGCAAGAGCTGGACCGAGGGAAAGAGAATTCTTGCAGTCATTAGCATGAATGACATATATTATTGGGATGTTGAGATACTACTCGAGGAGGGAAATATCAAATTTTATGACTGCAACGAACCTACAGTCAACGATGTCGATCTTTGCTCCTCGTGTAGCTACTGTTGGAGCTGTTGCCCATCTTGTTGAGGGGGAGTAAACTGATGAATCATTTTCCAAAGGAAGTGTTGATGAAGAAATCATGGGATTTTGAAGGTCCTAAAGAGGGCATGACCCTTCTAAAAAATGATACCGGTTACGCAAGCGGGCTCGCACGCTCTTGCACACATCGAATGTTTGTTGACCAACACAGAAATAGCTGAGCCAATGACCTTTCTATGCGACAACGCTGTGGAAAACCTGCAAGAGGTTTGGACATATAGGGTACTAATTGGATGCTTGGGGCTTGTGTATATAGAAGAGCCCGTGAAATAACAATTTTTTATTTCAAGTCACACTTCACTTTACTTTAAATTACATGTACATGTAGTGGCAATAATTTTTTTATGATGAATAAAAGTTGAGTTTTTTATAATGCAATAGATTGCCAATCTGCTGTAAAATATATTCTATCTGTTCTGGCAGATAGTTTATCTGTTGCAATAGGTTGGTCATCTGTTACATTATACTGATGTTATTTCTATCTAATCTAAGTCTAATATGTTGCAATAGCGGAAAGACTTGTTTAGATGACCAAAATTTTACAACATATGTCTAAGTCTGTTTGATATTTTGCAACAATTATGCTTGAATATCCTTGTACTCGATAACACCAAACCAGTAAAAAATACACCACCATAAAAATTTCAGCAATTAGGCTTGAAAATTCATGTGTCCAATACCATCAAACCAGTAGCAATAACGACAACAATGTAGTATCTTTTTGCTCGATTTTATTTTTCTTCAAAAGCCTTGACTTTCTTCAACAAACCCCATTTTACTCGATTTGCTTGTGAAGGGTGTCGTTCTTCATTCCAATCAAAGTAATCGCATCCACCCAATTTTTATAAAAACAAGAACACAATTACAAAATAATTACAAGTCAATAATTAATCAACTAATTAAATAAAAAAAATATTACCTTTAAAATCTTACAAGTAAAATAACCTACGACCTGGATTTTGTTGAGTCCAAGAAGTCTTCAATAGAGCTTCAGGACTGCACTTACAATATAAAAAATTGTTATCATAAAAAATAGTGGAAGATGCGCTCGACATTGTCAAGCTCAGTTGGAAAAATGAAAAAGAGATAAAGAAAAAAAAGACCAAATGCAAATAATTTGAAAATTTTGGATAGATAAAAAAAGATAATGATGAAGAAGAAGATTTGGTAATTTAGGATTAAATTTTAGAAAGAAGATAAATATATAAGACATTGGGTAAAAAATGACCGTTGGGGGCAAAATCAGATGCCAAGTCAGCAAAAAGTGTTAACTTGACACATTTGTTCCTATTTTATTTTAAGTGTTTAAAATGAACATTGTCTACTTGATGACTATTTTATTTTAGGTGTTTGCGCTGATCACTGTCAATGGGTTCCACCTTTTTTATTTCAATTCACTTTTACTTTTTTACATGTAGTGGCAATTTTTTTATGTCCAATTAAAGTTGAATTTTTATAATGCAACAGATTCTCTATCCGTTGTAACAGATATTCTACATGTTCTGACATATAGTTTATCTGTTGCAATAGATTGGTCATCTATTGTACTATGACGATGTTTCTTGTATCTATCTAATTCTATCTATTGCAGCAGTGGGAAGATATGTTTGATAAATTCCAACAGATTACCTACCTGTTGCAACATATGTCAAATCTGTTTGATATTTTACAATAGATGTTCCGTTTGTTGCAACAAATACATTATCAGTTGTAATATTTAAATCTAGTATTTCATTTGAATTATTAAGTTCAAATCTAAAGAAAAAATAAAATTCATTGACAAAATAAAATAAATCGAAGCCAAGAAATTAGCTGAAATAAAATCAACGAATAAATGAAATGTAACAAAATTGTTATGGGTACAGATCTCAACAAATACATCAATAATTTAAGTATTGATGCCAAGTATTCCTAAGGAGGGGTGAGGTTATTACTTTGACAGACTTAAGTTATAAAGATCTACTCAATATGGACAAGTTGTTCTTCATCCGGTGCTAAGGAATTTGGGTTTGCTCGTCGTGGATCTTTATTGTCCCTTATGCACGGTTTATGCACTTTTTGTTCTTCATATTTCCTTAAAAAGAGTAGAGTAGCATATTGTCAATGTTGTTTAGCAGTAGCTTCTACATCCACCTAAAAAGCCAGAATTAGTCAATGCTAATCACGGAGATACAATAAAATAGAAAAGGATAACTCATCCATTCTAGCAAATCAAATAGGTCTTCCTCCTATTTTAAATTATCCCTAATAGATTGTATTTTTATTACAACAATGAATCAACTATTGGGTCAAATTTCTACATGAGAAAGACCTGTATGATAATTTCCAACTAATGAACCATCTGTTGCAATATATGACTCATCTATTACAACAGATAGATCATCTGCTGGTACAAATAAAAGTGTTATGAAGAGCTATTTGATTTGCTAAAACAGACGAGACATATGTCGAAATAGATACTTTATCTGGTGCAATAAGTTAATCAACTGTTGCAATAGATGTATATATCTGTTTGATAATATTCAATAAATGTGTCATCCATTGAAACGGAAATATATCTATTTGTTAGTTGGAAGACATATATATTTGCCTTGTTTAGCTTATCCTTCTCTCCTTTGGACATTGTACATTTCTCAATTCAACACACGGACAGAGGAGTTGCAATTTTGCTCTTTTGGATGCTTGATAATTCCTTGAAAATCACTTTCCTTCTCCTCTTAGCCTTAATCTCTAATGGAGTGGATGGAAATAAAATCCTATTTGGAGGAATGACACCCTTCTTAGATGTCAATTCCTTTATAGAAGCAGTTAATGCATTAAAAACATTAATCGCTGCATTATGTTTCGACTTGCAGTCTTGACATTTGCATACAAAACATTCACTGGGAGAGGCAAAATCTGAATAAACAGTATGATCATACTCAAAATGGTTTATTTTAAATACTATAAGAGGAGCATCATTAGCACCAATACCAGCACCACTACCACCACCAACAGCTCCATCACCATTAAGACCATCAACAACAACAAGCCCACCCTCCAAAATTATTTTTCTTATAATGGTTGTTGCTCCAAACAATTCCATTTATATTCTATCGATGACCTTAGGGTTCAATAAAGTTTGCACAGATCGTAAAGTCATAAAAAATGGCATCTTCAACTCTCGATTGGTTGAAACTAGCAATGGATGCACAATCTAACATAAATCACTACATATATTAGAGTGGTGATTAGATCATTGAAAAACTCATTAATTAAAAAAACTTAATTATAATTATACTTATTGCATCCTTCGGGGGTTAAAGAGATCAAGAAATTTTAGATTTTTATCAGTTTTGGCCGACAACAATCTCAAGATACTTGGATAGGAAACTTCTTCCTGGTAGTTCACTTGTCTCAAATGAGAAATGACTTCAAATGCCCAAGCCTATAATTCCTGCACTTTTAGTCCTTTTTCCTGTAAGTGAGCTAACAAACATGATTAGCAAGTTTTCAGGTATAAATGATGAAGATTTCAGCATTTTATGGATAACTTGACGCCAAAGGAAGCTTCACGAAAGAAGGAAAGCAGTGTTTGGACACCTAGGGACTAAAAGTGACGCATGGAAAACCTGTCCCAGGCAAAAACAGCATTTACAAAGACTTGGGAATCAGCAGTAACTTAGTAGGATTAGGACAAGTATGCAGTAACCCAGTAGGACTAGGACAAGGATAAAAACCCTATTTCAATAGGACTAGGATATGGATGTTATATAAACCCTATTTTGCTGAAACTTTTCAGCATTCTCTTCTTATTCCCCCTTCTATTCCTTCCCATTCTAAAAAATTCTTATTCACTCATTAATTAATTCAAGTCTTTTTCATTCATCGTTTGATCCTAATTCACGTTACACTTTCTGACAGAGAAAGCACGACCCTTGTGACCAACGTGAGATCATGATGATGTTTATTGTAATCTCCGTTGCAATCATGAGTAGCTAAACTTCTCTGTTAGGGTTATGAAAGCCTTATGAGATACTATCTATTACTATGAGTTTGTGAATTCTTGACACGTATGCTCATTATATCATTACTCTCTTCATCTTAATTTAAATTCTTGTGGTTGCAAACATATAGAATATGCCAGTATATCATTAACTTGTCCCAAAGAAAGTTTACATGTCTGGAAAAGAGATAATGTCAAGGTAATAGGGCACCAACCCCTGTTAAAAAGTTAGTGCCGTAACTGGATTAACCTCTTGGAGAATCTGTACCATTAGATACGCTTTAAGCTCGAAAGAGTTAAACTGAAATAATCCTTGATGGTCGAAAGATGCCTGGATTTACCATAGAATACGATTCTCTATAAGCGCATGCATGTCTGAATTCCGCATAACTCATAGTCAGTATATACGTACAACTCATAAGGTGGACATAACCCTAACTCTCGATTCTCATTGATTAAAACCTACCAAGTACTCCATTTTACTCTTCTATTTTCCGTTTTTACTCTACTATTTTGTTCACGTTATTTGCACACACAAAATCCCCCCCTTTATTCGCAGAACTTTCATCAAAAGTCTTATAATCGTTCCTTACTTAGTGACCAAGTATTCCCTGTGGGATTCGACACCCAACCCAGTTGGGTTCTATATTTGACAGCTTCCGCTTACACTGTTACGAGAGCTGTAGTTTGAGCGTTATCAAATTTTGGCGCCGTTGTCGGGGAATACGGTTTCTACTAAGTTTGTGATAATTACTAGACCCTTTGGTAAAAGATTCTTGTACTTTACTTTTAGTTGTTGTTTTTATTTTCTGCAGGTTTTGTTCAGTGCATACCCAATACTCGAAGTTCTGGTCAACCATTATTACCCATAAACCTTGAACCACAACGTATTGGCAGGATGGAGGCGCAACGTGACATTTAGAGAAGGGCTGCTCAACAGGAGCAGGCTAGATTAGCTGCGTTGGCCGCTGCTCAAGTGCATCAAGAAAATATCGATAAACTTGTGGCGAGCAGCAGATCCTAACGATGAGGACCTAGGTGATGACGAGCTACTAAACCCTAGGCGTGATGCTGAGGTGGCGACACCTGCAAACAGAAGGGATCGTCAAGCCAGATTTAGGCCTGAACGCTGTGCTATGCAGATGCCTTTGGATGATCATGATGACGACCTAGACAGAGCTGGTGCCACAGGAGCTATTACCCCTCCGCCCTTGGCACCCGGAGCCAAGTTCAATATCACCAGCACCATGATTCAGTTATTGCAGGTAAAGGGCTTATTTGGTGGACTTGCAGGTGATGATCCGAATATGCATCTGATCAACTTTATCTCCACATACAAGTCATTCGACAATCTAGGCATTGGGCAGAATGCAATTCGGCTGCGTTTATTTCCATTGTCTCTATCTGGGGAGGCAACTCTGTGGTTGAACGGGCTGACTCCTGATTCTATTACAAATTGGAGGCAATTGAAAGACGCTTTCCTAGAAAGATTCTTTCCGCCATCCAAGAAAGCACAGTTGAGAGGTGAGATCAGCCATTTTAGACATCTTCCAACTGAAGCTCTTCACGAAACATGGGAGAGGTTCAAGAAGAAGCTTATGCGGTGCCCAAATCATCATATGACCAATGTCCACTTGATGGAGATATTATACAGAGCTTTGAATTCGGTAACTAAACAAGTGGTTGATAATGCTGCAGGTGGGTCATTCATGGACCTTACTTTTAATGAAGCAAGTGGTATGCTAGATCGTATGACAAAGCAGAGTAGATCTTGGTATACCAGGGATTCAAAGGTAGCAAGCTCTACTATATCTATTGGCATGACCGCAGAACAGAGGAACGTGACCAGGATATGGCTCACATACAAACACAGATGGATTTTCTTACAAAGCATCTATTATCAGGGAAGGCCGAAAAAGTCAAAACGGTTGCGTCAAAAGGAAGAGACAAATCCGATTCTGAGAAAGAATCCAACTACTTGAACAATCAGGGGGGTTTCCGAGGCAATGCCCAAGGAAACCAAGGTCGGAAGTATTATGATAATTCTGGAAACAAGGACCATGATCAAGGTAGTTGGAAGAACAAGACTGACAGGAGTGGCGTGTATATTCCTCCTGGAAGACATAACGCCACTGCATCTGGTTCCAAAAATATGTCCATGGAAGATATGATGGCTAAGCTGTTGAAAAGAGTAGAGGCAACCAGCACGGGAGTAACAGAGGTAATCAATGATTTGTCCTCAATAAAGCAATTAGTTGACTCGCATTCCACTTCAATAAAATAGCTAGAGCAATAATTGAGTCAATTATCTGCGCCATTCAACCAAAGAAAGGCTGGAACGCTACCCAGCAACACAGTGCAAAACCCAAGAAACGATGGAACATGTATGGCCATTACTACCAGGAGTGGTAAGGTGCTGGAAAATTTATCCAAAGGCACGCAAGTGATCAATGCAAAACTTGAAGGCGCCGATGAAGCTACAGAGGACGTTAGTGACATCACCCCACCACGTCCACAGCCCGAAAAGATTGCCAATCCAAAGCAAGAGGAAAATAAAGTCGTGGAGAAAACTATTCCCCTTCCACCACCACCCTTTCCTCAAAGACTAAAGAAGAGAGCTGATGATACCAAGTTTAATAAATTCATGTCAATGTTAAAACCGCTGACCATTAATGTTCCGTTGGTAGAGGCGCTAGAACAGATGCCTGGCTACGCAAAATTTAAGAAGGATCTTCTGATAAAGAAGCGGGCAGCAAGCTATGAGCCGACAGATGATATTCATCATTGCAGTGCAATTGCTACAAGGTCCTTAGTACAGAAGAAGGCAGACCCTGGTGCTTTCACTATTCCTTGCACTATTGGATCTATGAATTTTGCTAAGGTATTGTGCAATTTGGGAGCTAGCATCAATTTGACGCCACTATCCGTCTATAGAAAGTTGGGGTTGGGCGACCCTACACCAACCAATATGCTTCTCGTGATGGCAGATAGGTCGGTAAAACGACCTGTGGGTATCTTGAATGATGTGTTGGTGAAGGTTTCCACCTTCATCTTTCCTGCAGACTTTGTGATTTTAGATTGCGAGGTGGATTCTGAAGTTCCCATAATCTTGGGACGTCCATTCCTTGCAACAGGAAGTGTGCCTATTGACATGAGAGCTAATGAGCTTTTATTTCGAATGAATGACGAAGTGGTCCGTTTTGATGTATGGAAAGAAATGAAGCAGCCCAGCGATTTGAATGTGTTCTCTGTAGATGATGCGTATTATGAGGATGAGAAAGAATTATCTGTAGAGAAGCAGCTGACTGTTGAGCCATTGTCTGCTGTGCTTTTGAATTTCGAGAGTGAAGATGTTGAGGATCATGAAGAAACTATTTGTGCTATAACAGGAATAGGGTCCTATTCTTATGCTTCTAAGAATCTGGACCTTGATCTTAAGTATCGACCTTCACCAACAGTGAAGATTTCCGTTGAAGAGCCACCAGTTCTAGAACCGGAAGAGCTCCCCAGGCACCCAAGGTACGCGTTCTTGGGAAGTAAAAATACACTTCTGGTAAGTGTTGCGACTGATTTAGGTGAACAACACGTAGAGGCTCTCATCTCTGCTCTAAAGAGGTAAAAGAGAGCTATGGGTTGGTTTATTGATGATATAATTGGTATCCGTCCTGGGATATGTATGCACAAGAGTCATCTCAAAGAATATTGCATGCCTACAATTAAGTATCAGCGTCGTCTGAATCCATTCAGAAAATGATGCATCATCTATCTCGATGAAGTCTGAGTAATCGAGATAGCTATGTCGTGCCGCAACAATAAATCAAGCGTTTGATGGGAGGCAACCCATCGTTTTTAATTATTTTTGTTGTTTTTGTTTTCTTAGGATTTTGTCGAGCCACGACCAAAACTAAGGCGCTTGATGGGAGGCAACCCATCGTTCTAATCGTTTTTGTTGTTTTTGAGTAAATGTAGGTGCAAGAGGTATAAAGGAGGAGATTGGTTTCAAATTTTAATTTGGAAGTATTGCATGTCGAAGGTGGTAAGTTAGGAATGAAGAAGCAAAAGGCAATGGGTTAGGCATTGCCTATGAAAATATAGGCAAAGAACAAGGCAAGGCCTATGTAAATCTAGGCCACGAACAAGGCAAGGCCTATGCTATGGCATAAGATCTCGGATTCTAGAGTGCCATAGCATAGGCGCCGTCTATGCTCAACAATTCCATAGCATAGGCGCCGCCTATGCAAAAGCCTTCTGCTCAACTAGGCAAAGCATTAGGCATGGCCTATTCTATGGCCTTCTGCTCAACTAGGCAAAGCTAAAGGCGCCGCCTATGCCATTGCCTTTTCTCTCTGAATCTACAATGCCATTGCATAGGCGCTGCCTTTGCCTCCCAAAACTCTCAAAACTTTTATTTTTGCTCTTTTAACTTTGCAAGAACATCTTGCGAGGCCATCAACCAAGTAAGTACTTCTTTGCTCTTCTTTTATATTACATAAGTATTACAATACTACGCCTATAATAAGTTGTTAAATCGTGAAGTAGTGTTGGTGATTTGAATGTGGTTGATACAACTAAGTGAGTGAAAGAATATGTATGGATGCTCTTGACTTGTTTCCAACTTGTATTTGATTTTGATACACTGTCATACTTTTGCGAAATCGACATGGTCAAGATAATTGCATAATCTTGTAACTTGAAAGCTTACATGTTGAAATGACTTGTTCATTGAGATGAAAATCATGGGTGACTACAAACATGCGATGTTGTGATTATTTCTATGCCATAAATTGATACGATATCTATGTAGTAAAAGATGCATTAGTCCAAACACGAAAGCATATTCAAGATTGCATAACATTAAGAAGACATAAAAGTATGACTGTGCTGAACATATTGTTGGAACGTATCACCTAAATGTATGTCAATGAAGTCTGAGTAATCGACATCATTCACTTAATTAGTTTGTGTCAACAAATTAAGTGTGGGGTGGTGCCACTATTGTCTGTTTGTCGATTGAATCTTCCGAGATGAAGCTAACATGACTTTATTGAGATCTCAGGTAGAATGGCACAAAAAGGATGGCAAGGAAAAGAAAAAGCGCCCACCACACAGAAAGGTAAGAAAAGGGGAAGAAAAGAGCAAGCTGAATCCTCCGTGCTGCAAATACCTCGACGCACTCTTGGAATCAAGTGCGGTACTTATGAGGAACTTCTGAGGATGACGACTCTGATGATGATTCCGACGCAGGGGGTATGACCCCAGACATAGAGGAGGAGTTCGACTAACCAGGTTCTTCTTATTTATTTTCCACTGAGGGTTGTGTGTCCCGTCTAAGTGTGGGGTGCTGGTATTTGTATGCTATACTTCTTTATCTGCATTTGCTTATTTATGTGTGTTTTGCTTATTTATGCTTGTTTGTTTTAATTTTTTTTTAGAATTTTTTTTTGTTACAAACTTTGCATAAAATTGTTCTGATAGGCAGCATGGTATTATGACAATAGTTTGTGATAAAATCATTACTATTGAGACGTTTAGACTCTAAGTGTGATAATTGCGTGGTTTAATTCCTTCATACGTTGGGTCAAGAGTCTATAGTGCTGCCAATAAAGTCAACCATGTGCCTTGTGTGTGTGAGATGATAGTATATTCTATGTTTGTGGCTGATGCTAGAACTTGCCTGGTATGTATGTAAAGCAAAATAAAGAGTGTGAGTTAGGAGATGATTTAGGCATTTCTTTGACAACCTGTGATTGTTTACCTTCGTTTTATCTACCCATGGACATCATCCTAGATAACCCCCTTTGAGCCTTTAGCCTATTTTCTTTGACAACCTCATATGTAAGCCTAATCCATTTTTTTCAAGACCATAATTTGTTCCAAATTCCTAAGTGCTTTAAATTGTAAAGTCATGTGACAAAATAAGAGGAAATTGGGTGAGAGTAGTGCCTTAAAGTGAATTGTTACTTGAATTCATTATGAAAAAGAATGGTTATCATAGAGGCGTGTTAAAAAAAAAGAGAAAAATGAAAAGGAAAATAAAAAGTTAATTCTGTTCAAAATTGAATAACAAAAGAGGTGAGAAGGGGTGGTAGATTAAAAGAAAGTAGAAAGGTTGTTTGAAAGAAAGTGTTAATGGCATAATGTGATGTATTAAAGCTCTTAGGAACATAGTCACTATTTCTGGCCAAAATAGTCCTACCCGTCCCTTAGCCAACATTACAACCTGTAAAAGACCTATTTGATCCTAAGCTTATCATTCTGATATTTAGTGGAGCATTACACTAAGGGAAAGCCTATGGTCATCAGTTGCAACATATGAATTCTTTGTGAGAGTGAGAGCAAGGATAATCTTATACCCATGTTCGAAATATATACAATACTTATGAGTGATTATGGGTGATATATTGTGAGACACACATGGTTGATGAGTTTTAGGTAGTTGTGTATGATTCTTTGTACATTAACTTGTGGATACGAATTCACCATCATCACGAGTCTATGTTAGAGGTTGAATTGTTTCTAGTAGTGATCAGAAAACTACTCTTTGTTAATAATTGTTGTGCCTGTATTGATGAATATTTTGTGCTGTTACTGTGGAAATCCTAAGTAGATGTTTATATGGACATGATATTTTGTGCGAGGACGAACAAAGCTTTAAGTGTGGGGTGTTGATGATAGGCGTATTTACACGCCTAAACACCATAATTTACCCATATTTTAGGCTAAGTTTTAAGGACAAAATATATAATTCCTGCACTTTTAGTCCTTTTTCCTGTAAGTGAGCTAACAAACATGATTAGCAAGTTTTCAGGTATAAATGATGAAGATTTCAGCATTTTATGGATAACTTGACGCCAAAGGAAGCTTCACGAAAGAAGGAAAGCAGCGTTTGGACACCTAGGGACTAAAAGTGATGCATGGAAAACCTGTCCCAGGCAAAAACAACATTTACAAAGACTTGGGGATCAGCAGTAACTTAGTAGGATTAGGACAAGTATGCAGTAACCCAGTAGGACTAGGACAAGGATAAAAACCCTATTTCAATAGGACTAGGATATGGATGTTATATAAACCCTATTTTGCTGAAACTTTTCAGCATTCTCTTCTTATTCCCCCTTCTATTCCTTCCCATTCTAAAAAATTCTTATTCACTCATTAATTAATTCAAGTCTTTTTCATTCAACGTTTGATCCTAATTCACGTTACACTTTCTGATAGAGAAAGCACGACCCTTGTGACCAACGTGAGATCATGATGATGTTTATTGTGATCTCCGTTGCAATCATGAGTAGCTAAACTTCTCTGTTAGGGTTATGGTAGCCTTATGAGATACTATCTATTGCTATGAGTTTATGAATTCTTGATATGTATGTTGCTTATATCATTACTCTCCTCATCTTAATTTAAATTCTTGTGGTTGCAAACATATAGAATACGCCAGTATAGCATTAACTTGTTCGAAAGAAAGTTTACATGTCTGGAAAAGAGATAATGTCAAGGTAATAGGGCACCAACCCCTGTTAAAAAGTTAGTGCCGTAACTAGATTAACCTCTTGGAGAATTTGTACCATTAGATACACTTTAAGCTCGAAAGAGTTAAAGTGAAATAATCCTTGATAGTCGAAAGACGCCTGGATTTACCATAGAATATGATTCTCTATAAGCGCATGCATGTCTGAATTCCCCATAACTCATAGTCAATAGATACGTACAACTCATAAGGTGGACATAACCCTAACTCTCGATTCTCATTGATTAAAACCTACCAAGTACTCCATTTTACTCTTCTATTTTCCGTTTTTACTCTACTATTTTGTTCACGTTATTTGCACACACAAAATCCCCCCCTTTATTCGCAGAACTTTTATCAAAAGTCTAATAATCGTTGCTTACTTAGTGACCAAGTATTTCCTGTGGGATTCGACACCCAACCCAGTAGGGTTCTATATTTGACAGCGTCCGCTTACACTGTTACGAGAGCTGTAGTTTGAGCGTTATCACATAATAAAAGAAAGAAATGAAACATTTACCATGAAAGTCCATGAAAAGTCATATAAGTTGACTATCTTTGGCGCTAACGGTGTCAACAAATATTAGACAGTTATTTTGAAGCTTTCATAACCCCAGGGATAGCTGTTAAATGCCTCAAGATCTTCAGAGAGATTTATTAAACAAATGCTTATGTTGTTGTTAACGTCTCTCGCCCAAAGAATATTATGTACAAACCAAACCAAGCACAATGAATGATTGTGCTTCTTTGAAAGTTCTTTACCTTTCAACGCTTCTATCAAATTTTTATTTTTGAAGCTTGGACCAACAATGGACACCAGTTCATCATGATCACATGACTTGCCTTGCCCTTTTTTGGGTGTGCAAGGTGCTTTTTTGTGTTAGAAAAGGTATAACTTGAGAAGGAGGATAACATTTTAGTCCAATAACTATGGAAAACTCCTTCCAACCAAAACAAACAGGCATGCCACAGTAATTTATCCACACCTCATCTATCTTATCTTTGTTTTCATACATAAACCTATGCTCGAGAAGTTTATATACCATTTTCATTTGGAAACGAGCATTGTTGTCCTCCAACAAATCAAGATATTTTCCAATGCAGCTGTCCCTCAAACAAGCATTCAATTTTTATTTGCAAAGTATTTTTCTGAAGGCGTCAAAAGATTTTCCCATAGCTGAATTAACCACGAAATCACCCGTTAAATCTGTGGCACCATTGCATTGCATTCTCATAAGATAACAATCAATGCTGAAGGTTTTGACCAACTCTTTGGCAAAAGGGCTATTAGCATTTGGATCATCTCTTTTGAAATATTCATCTCCCCGTGTTCATCATATTCTACTCTTGATTGAGATAACACTTGTAAAGCAAACTCATAGAGTGGTGGATGTAGCCTAGCTTCTTTAATTGTTCCTTTACTTGGACTTGATTCGGTTTTTATTTTTTTTAGAGCCATATTATTTAAAATTAATAGGAACATCAAAAATATATTATAGTTGATTAATGAATCGTTAAAAAGGATAAGTAAATCTAACAAGCAAAATAGTAAAATAATAGTTTCAATAAATCACTTATCTGTTGCACCAGGTATTATATCGTTGCATCATATAACAAATCTATTGTAGTGGATGAGCAATCTGTTGCAACAATACAAAACGTATCACTCATCTTTTAAGACAGATGAATGGTCTGTCCAATAGATCACACATTGCTGCAACATGAGTGATCTGTTGGAACAGTTAAATAATCTGTTGCAATGAATAAGTGATTTGTTGCAACAATACAAAACACATCACTCATCTATTGAGAAAAATAAATGGTCTGTGCAGTAGATCACTCATCTACTGCAACATCATCTGTTTCAACATATGAGTGATCTATTGCAACATTTAAATAACCTATAACAACTAAGTAATCTATTACGACAATACAAAATATATCACTCATCTGTTAAGAAAGATGAATGGTCTGTGCAACAGATCACATATCTATTACAATATATGAGTAATTTGTTGGAACAGTTAACTAACCTACAGCAACGACTGAGTAATCTTTTTCAATAATACAAAATATATCACTCATCCATTGAGAAAGATGAATGATCTATGCAACAGGTCACACATATATTGCAACAGATCATTAATCTGATGGTTCTTCCATTGTATCAGATGGTTAATCAGTTGCATCAGATTTTTTATTCGATGATTAATCTATTGCAACATATGGTTAATCTGTTGCATCAGATAGTTAAACTGTTACATCATATGCTAAATCTGTTGCATTAAATAATTAATTTGTTGCATCAGAATTATAATCTAATTGTTTCTCTGGTGCATCAAATGGTTGATTTGTTGCATCATCTAATAAATCTGTTGCTTCAGATGGTTAATATGTTACACCAGATGGATAATCTGTTGAATAAAACAAAAAACAGTAGCATAATTTTATTCAACAGAAAAAATAGCAATATCACTATTTTTACCAAGAACAAGAACAGAACAAATCAACCCAATTTATAAACACAAACAAAAAAATATCAAACTTTAAAAAAATGCAACAAGTAATAAAAAAAACATAATTCACTTCGAAAAGAGATAAAAATTAGGGTTTTATTGAGACCACATTTCAAATAAAAGCAACAAATATTAAAATTGTTAACCAATACTATAAGAGAAGTTGGCTCAAGTTCCTCATTTTCTTCAAAAATAAAAAGTCCATAAATTTTTACCTATGAAAAGATAAAAGGAACGATGAAATTAGAAGTTGTTGTGGTCGGAGAGAAAGACTGCCACGTCAATTGAAGGTTGAAGAATTCAAAGTTGTTATGGCCGGAGAGTAAGGCTGTCATGTCGATTGAAGGTTGAGGTCGAAAAGGAACTCGAAGCCCAACTATTTGTCGTCGGATGTTGAAGTCGTCGAGGATTGAAAGGAGAAATTTGAAGAATTGTTGGTTGGGAAAAAGTTGAGAGAAGCTGTCGAGAGAGAGGAAAGAGACTGGGGGAGGTTGATTTAGATTGAAGAGGGTTATGGGTTGGGTTGATTTGTATTTTTGAAAAGATTAGAAAGTTTTGAAAATATTAATTAAATCCACAATTAACTTAATCAAGTTTTCTAATGATGTTTGACCCTTTAAGTTGGTCAACGTCATCAATCTTTCATTCAAGACTTAAAAGACACCTAATCTTCAATTTTCTCAACTTAGTTGCATATATTGAAAATGCTAATCAATTGGTCCTCTATCATTATTATTTAGTTATAAAGCATATTTAATATAATTATCCCATTTTAATCAAAAGAATTATAATAAGGAGTTTTATTTTTATTACTCTCACAGAAAAAGTTTAAAAGATGAAATATTAATTTTATGATGTCATTGTTTTTTATCGCCATTCTTTTTGTTTGAAATGCATTTTTTTGTATTTTAATTACTTTGTGAATATAATAGTGTAGGTTATTTTTATATGTCTTAACAACATAAAAAATAAAATATATCATCTATGTATTATATAATTGGGATAATTGAAATAGTATTGTGACACATCTCTAATGTAGCTAACACATTTCTCTTTTTAATTCTTTTTTGACTTTTCCTCTTGCTTTCACCATTCATTAATTAAATTCTAAAAAAAATTAATACATAATGATAATGTATTTAAGGTCTAATAAACTTAAACAGTTAAATTATTTATAACTCATATCTCTTCAACTTATAATTCTTACTCTTCAATACTATTCATAACTCTTGCATGTTTCATTTTCATAATTTTGAAAAGTATTTATTGAATGTTAAAAATTTATAATAAACAAATGTGATAATAAAGACACAATAAAGAAGTTCAAAAACTTTATTTAAAAGAAAAAAGGAAAAATCAAATTTTTTATAGAAAATCAAGTACTCCTACAAAAAAATAGGAAAAACTAAATAAAAAAATATTTTTTAACATAATATAATATATTTTTATTTAAAAATATGTTCTCTTATTTCTTATACTTCAGCACCGTAAATAATTTATTTTACTGTATATATATGAATACTGTGTACTTGAGTGTAATGACCTAAATATTTGATGAAATCGGTGAAATTTGTGAATTTGTGTGATGTGATCATTTTACATCTCTCTATAGTTGCATTATGATATTTTTGGGGTGTAGGGATTATGGGCACACTTTTTGATGTATTTTGGTGCCTTTGTGAGATATTGTAATTTTTGGTGGCTTCGAGAGTCGTATTTTGGACTTATGTGAATATCTTTTGATCCGTGCAAAGGATGGCTCAACGGATTATGCTAGTAGCTCTGGAATATCAATTTTAGGCTGGGTAGACCTTTGGTTTGGGTCCCAATGCACCCAAGCTCATTTCAACCAGTTGGTTAGAAAGTTGAAAAAATTGGAAATATGGGTATAAGACTCAAATTTGGTCGAAACAACCTCGGATGACAAATCCAAATTTTTCAACACGTTCAAAACGTCGATTTTAGGGTGGTAGCATATTTTTTATGATTTTACAATTTTTAAATCTTATTTCGATCCTCGGTTTGAAAAATTGCAATTTCGAATTTCGGGGGTCAACTTTGTGAAAATGATATTTTTTAAAATTTTGATATCACCGTTGAGTCCGAAGCATCGAATTTAGTGTGGTTACATAGTTCGTTTGCGTATATCAAAATCTGAATGAATCTCAGGAACCCCATCGGAGTCTGGGTTGGACTCAAAAAATCTGATTTTTCAGATCTGGTACAGTGTATAAAACAATCCTTTTCCCCCTTTTTGCCCATTTTTGCATTTGTTTCTCCTTTTCTCTTGAGAGTTAAACCCCAAAATGAAGTAAGAGCTTAAAATGAAGTTTGTGGGAGTTTGAGAATCTAAATTAACGTCTATTTCTTAGTTCTATCACGAATTTAAGGTGAGATTGCAACCTTTTCTACTCTAAATTCTTTGATAAATTTCTCAAAACCCCAAAAAATCTTAAGGCTTGATTTTAAACTCTAGTTTCACTCCTTTTCAGTTGAATAATTTTTTAATCTTATAATTACTAGTTTTTCATCAATTTAACTTTCAAAACAACTTCGATTCTTGATTTTAGCATGAATTTTTAAAGATTTTACCTGATAAAGTTCAAAAATTATTTTTTTTCAAGTGGAACCTTATTTTTTACTCGATTTGACTTGTTTTTTTCAACTGTAGATTCCTAAAAATATGGAAAACACATTTTTGAAGTAAAGTTATGATTTTTCCTTTCTTTTTCGAAATTCCATTTCGGGAATCTGTTTTGAACCCAAATTAAAAGTAATCAATATGGTTATCATTGACTTTATTTTGATACATAGATTCTATATTTCTTGATTTTAGTTGATTTTGGGATCGTTCGTGGAAAGTAAGGTCGTGGGTTCGAAGTCTAGCAGACCAGTTTCAGCATTTGAGGTAGGTTATGGATTAATTTTTAAGACTGGATTGGATAGTAAATGATGGTACAAAATGCATGTTAAAGGTGGGAACTAATCATCAAAAATGACTATCTATGTGTTGTACCCGTGTAGGGGCCTATACGTGACATAAGTATTAAAATTAAGATATTATGTGATATGAGTGACCGTGTGGAGTCAAATATGATATTGATAGCCTTGAATACATGTCAATAATTGTATTGTGTTATCGAAATGCTTAATATGGTATCATTGACGTATTATGATATATTCATACTTGTTGGCATATGAAACATGTGAAAATTCCTAGATGGTGGAAATAATGAGTGGATATTGGCTCATGTAGTTGTGAAAATATATTATTATGATTGGTCGTAAAAATATTTCATGTGGTTGATTATGGAAATACTCATTACGATGGGTCGTGAACATTACATTATCCTCCCCATGGCATCATACACATAATTTCACTTGGTTGTTGTATGATTTGTATATACTTGTTATTATTGTTTGTCATACTTGATTTTTGTCTTATGTGCTCTGGAAATATGGGAAATATTTGAAATACTGAGAATTCTTGAAATACTGGAACATCAGATTTTATAACCCTTCCCAAGGGATGTGTCGGGAAGGAGATATTGATATATGAATTACATATGGGATGATGAACCCCCATGGGCCCCACCTCGTAAATCATCATCATATACATTGCACTTGTTTTATTGTGTTTATGTTGTTCTTGTATTGCCATATTGACTTGTCAGCTATCTATTTGTGCTATATTCTTGACTTATAAATGTCTAATTATTCTGTATTCCTTCATTTGTACTTGATGATCAGGATTATACATGTTCCTCTTATGTTCTACTTGTATGTAATATTGTGTATTTTTGTATCCCTATCTGCTGTGTTGTTGTATTATATTTGGGTATTATAAAACTGTTAGTGCAAGCGGTGTGGGTTACCATTGTGGGACATTTTCTGATTGCAGTTGACATGCCCTTAGTGTGTATTTTGTATTCTTTATTTTCTAATTTTCTTGGTTGACCTATGATACCTACTAAGTACAAGTGGACCACACTCACTCCTACTTTACCTTTCGGTGTAGATTCAGGTTCGGATGTGCCTCAGGCTGGTTAATTTTGTGTGCCTTTTGATTACCCAAGGTAGTGGTTGGACATTCTTAAGTCCGGAGTTCGCCTCTATCTTTTTGTATTAGTTATGTCTTTATTAATATTCGAACACAGAGACTACTTCATTATGGTTATTTTTCTATGTATTCTACTCATGGATTGTATTAAAAGTTCATACACTATTGACACCTATTTTTGGGAATGTATGGTATTTGGATAAGTTCTTTCCAGATTGTTATGATTACTTGTATAGTTCAGCTTCATCCTAGAAGTCTTACCTTAGTCATTTCTGTCTTTTTCCTTTTTTGTATCATTTTGGTTGATAGGCTTACTTGTCAAGGT
This sequence comes from Capsicum baccatum var. pendulum, assembly GCA_030864225.1. Lineage (NCBI taxonomy): Eukaryota > Viridiplantae > Streptophyta > Magnoliopsida > Solanales > Solanaceae > Capsicum > Capsicum baccatum. Next base: position 197,767,938 of record CM061560.1, on the reverse strand, counting down.
ATGTTATGTCAAGTGTCATCATGACCCTTATTTTTGGATCGTGACACATTGGTATCAGAGCAACCAAGTTTTATTGGTCTCAATGGTTTAAGAAAGAGATGTCTAATAGAATCTCATGGATTGATACGTAAACATCCATAGCTAGCTTCGAGAGGCTATATGATTTCTTTAGGAATCTTTCCTCATTTTATTCCTTATCATGCAAAGTTCTTTCATACCTTGTATTTTGAAGTGTGTTTCGCTCTTTCTGCACAAATAATATTGACTAGGTCTAGTGAGAGCAGAGTACAGAGCCTTCACCTAAAGTGCGATCCTCGAGTCATAGATAGATTGGAGGGAATAAATAGGCCCGTGGTTCAACCCCGTCTAGAGAAGCGCTAGGGGAATCTCCCCTGAGCCTCGTGTTGAGTCGGTTGGAGATGTGGTTGCTACTCCAGTTTCTTAGAGTTTGTGTAAGACCTCGTAAAGTCCTAACCCATTTTAGTTCTTTATAGCATGCCAAAATAGGTCCCAGACTTAGAAAATTTTAGCGAAGTGTTGACACTTAGTCTTATTTTTGACCTTAATATTTCAATGGTATCATTTATGATCATTTCGGCCTTAGATTGTCAATTTTTAAATTGATTCATGATCAGGGTTATCTATAGGTCATTTGGGGGAGTTTTAGAATTTTCAAACATCATTTGAGTCACGTTTGGATGACACAAATAGCAAGCCAACGCGATCAGAATGCGTTGCGTTGGCTATCGCGTCGCCACCATCAATGCTCATCGCCTATCGTGTCACTGGGCATTTTTCATCTTATTTAATCCCGAGTCCATAGGGGTATTCCAGTCTTTTCCCCTCACTTTAATACGGTATTTAGGTTCAAAAACAACATTTTTTTCCTCATTTATCACAATTCTCTCAAAATCAAAAGCATTCCCTTTCAAGAACAAGCCCTAGCCCCTTCATCAGTCAAGTTAAAGTTATAAGAAATACTCAATAACTTCTAGCAATTTGTCAATCAAGGTATGTTTAGGTGTTCATCCTTGGGTTCCTTCCACCCTTGGAGTTCAAGAATTCTTTTTCAAGCACTTATATTATGATTTACATTCTTAAATGAAACTATATTCATATATATGATGTTGTGTGGATTTTAAGTCAAGAACAATTTGAGTTTCATGTTAATTAACTAGAATTCATGTTGATTTATGTAACCCCCATGTTTAATCTTTGAATTTTGATGTTGAATGTGGTAGTCATGATATACATATATTGCTCATTCTTATGTACAATATTTATGTATCCTAGGTGTTTGAAAAAATGTATATGTGAAAGAATTATGCATGATAACATATGTGTGATGCTTTTAGAGTTGAGACATGATTTAATTATCTATGGTATCAAGTCCTGGGGGCATTGAATACCCAAAATTTAGCTGTTATCTAGTCTCCAGTCGGAATAGAAGGATTTTGTAGTATCCCGAACAGTAGCTTATAGTCAGTCAATAGAATCAATGTGAGTTCAGCCAAGCCTAGGTATGTCTAGTGATAAATTCAGTGTCAATTCAGTTGGGAGTAGGATTCAGAACCGAGCGAACCCAAGGATAGGGATATTCCTATCAGCAGAGGGTTTGACCCTTAGTAGCAGTTCCTGGGTTACAAAACTATGTAGACAGTGTAGAGTAAGTCATCTTCCTACTAGATTAGGGTTGACATAACCATATACATCTCACGAGTCTTCCTTCCATATTGGGGTTGACCCAGTTCCTGTTAGTAACCCATACAGTGCTAACACTATTCTAACTACGGTTACAGGTTGGACCTATATCAGTCTATAATCGGGGTATGTCGATTAGATGATAACTCCCACAGTTACAGTTCCAGTTTCCATTATTCAGTATTTAGTATTCAGTATAGAACTCAGTTCAGTTCTACATGAGAATGACTTCAAGTCATCAAACATCAGTTATCAGAAACTCAGTACTTCAGTTTCAGACTAATTTGGACAGATGATATACGCTTGGTATTACATGTACAGTATTCACAGTAGGTCCAGTTTTGCATATACTCTCATCTAGTCACTCCATCATATTTAGTTATTATCTTCATGTGAATGAACCATGCATATTAGCCTAACCTCACCTAGCATATCATTACATTTAATGTATTGACACATACTTTCTTTGTGCTATAATGTCTTATATCATAGGTTCGGATGCTCGGGTTCCTGACCGTACTTAGTCAGATTCAGTTGATTAGTAGCAGTTATAGTAGTGAGTCCTCATCTACTGAGGACATAACTTTTATTCAGTTAATATATTATTTCAGTACAACATTTATTGTTAGACAATTTTGGGAGTTAGTTGGGGCCTGTACCATCAACTATTTTAGTTTAGATGTTTAGAGGATTTCAGATACTTTAAGTTAGCAGTTATTCTACAGATGTATTCAGTATTGATTCAGTTTTATGAACCTTATGGCATTTTCATCTTTACTTATGCATATATTTTCGAAATTATTATTCAGTGCTCACAGCAGGTACCAGTCATGGGTTAGCTTGTGGTCCTTTGGGATCGTAGGTACTGTGTGGCACCTAGGATGTAGTCTTGGGGTGTTACAAACTTAGTATCAGAGCCTAAGGTTCTAAAGAGTCCTATGGAGTCTAAAAGTCATATCAAGTAGAGTCTTGTGCATGGATGTGTAGTGCACCACACTTATGGATAAGAGGATACGAGACGGTTTTAGGAAAAGTTCCCTTCTTTCAGTGTTTATTTCATGAAAGTGAGCATGATCTTAAGTTAAACTCTTTGTCTAATACAACTTTTCCTTCTATTTATAGAACATGCCTCCCAGAAAGACCAACAAAAGAAGAGTTGGTAACCATCTAGCACCTCCGCCTGTTAAGGGAGATTCCCCAAATGAGCATGTCTCTCACTCTGAATTTAGAGCTACTTTTGCTGCCTTAGCTTATTCAGTAGTTACTCAGAACAATAAGTTGGCTATTATCCTATCTAGGCTTATGGTTCATGCTTCGCAGAGTGAAGAAGAAAAACATAGGGTTAAAGGAAGAAAGAATAAGAGGGACAGAACAGGTAGTTTTAAGTCAAGGCCAAAGAGTGGTCGTACTAACCCTCGCCACAGAAAATGTGATAGAAATCATCCGAGCGTGTGTATGACTAGTAGTGATTTGTGTTTCGGATGTGGTAAGCCTAGCCATAGGATCAGAGAGTGTCCTCAAGTGGGTTCACAGAGTCAGCATAACCATCCCCCCATTCAATCTTGTCACCCATCTCAACAGGGTACCGCTTCCTGTGCCACTAGTGGGTAGCTCCCAAATAGTATTTATGCACTTCTATCCCAACAGGATCAGGAGAGCTCTCCTAATGTAGTTACTGGTACATTGCAAGTCTTTAATTTATATATTTATGCTTTGTTAGACCCTGGAGCTTCTCTTTCTTTTGTAACCCCTTATATAGCCATCAACTTCGGAGTCAGTCCTAAAATCCTAATAGAGCCTTTCTCAGTCTCTACCCTAGTGGGTAGTCTATCATAGTCCGATGGGTATACAGGAACTGTCCGACTATGGTGCTTCAGAAAGTTACTTCAGCAAACCTTGTAGAGCTAGAGATGATGGATTTTGATATCATTCTGAGCATTTATTGACTCTATTCATGCTATGCTTCAGTCGATTGTAGGAGCAGAATTGTCTATTTTCAGTTCCTAAATAAACCAGTCCTTAAATGAAAAGGTAGTACCACAACACTTAAGGGTCATCTTGTTTCATACCTTAGAGCGAGAAAATGATATCCAAGTGGTGTGTCTATATTTGGTGTGAGTCAAAGACTCTACTTTCGAGACTCCTAACCTTGAGTAAGTTCCAGTCGCAAGTGAATTTCCAAATGTGTTTTCCAAAGATCTCCCCGGAGTTCCTCCCGAAAAGGAAATTGACTTCGGAATAGACCTTCTTCCTGATACTTAGCCCATCTTTATTCCGCCATATAGAATGGATCCAGCTGAACTTAAAGAGCTAAAAGAACAGTTGAAAGACCTCTTAGACAAAGGATTTATCAGGTCTAGCATATCTCCTTGGGGTACACCAGTTCTATTCATGCAAAAGAAAGACGGTTCACTTAAAATGTGTATAGACTACCGTTAATTGACAAAGTCACCATCAAGAATAAATACCCACTTCCTAGAATCAATAACTTGTTTGACAACCTTTAGGGTGCCAGTTACTTTTCTAAGATAGACCTCATATTCGGCTATCATCAGCTCAGAGCAATAGAATGTGACATTCCAAAAACAACTTTCAAAACTTGGTATGTTCACTTTAAATTTCTAGTCATGTCATTTGGTCTTACCTATGCCCCCAACATCTTTCATGGACTTGATGAACCAAGTGTTCAAGCAGTACTTGGACATGTTCGTCATAGTCTTCATCGATGACATTCTTGTCTTCTCCCACCATGAAAATGACCATGTAGACCATCTCAGAAGAGTATTGCAAACTCTCAGAGCCCATCAGTTGTTCACCAAATTCAGTAAATATGAATTTTGGCAAAGATTATTAGCTTTCCTTGTTCATATAGTTTCTGGTGATGGCATTAGAGTTGATCCTCAAAAGACCAAAATAGTAAGAAACTAGCCTAGACCTATCTCTTCATTAGATATCAAGAGTTTCTTGGGTTTGGATATCTATTACCAGTGGTTTGTTGAAGGATTTTTGTCTATTGCATCCCTTATGTCCAGATTGACTCAGAAAAAAGTTAAATTTCAGTTGTCAGATTCTTGTGAGAAAAGTTTTCAGGAGTTGAAGACTCGGTTCACTACAACCCCAGTTTAGATTTTGCCTAATGGTTCAGACGGATTTGTTGTATACTATGATGCTTTTAGAGTTGGTTTATGGTGTCTTTTGATGCAGAGAGGTAAGATTATAGCCTACGCCTCTAGACAACTTAAGTCTCATGAAAAGAATTATCGCACCCATGATCTTGAATTAGCAGCTTTTGTGTTTGCCTTAAAGATTTAGAGGCACTATTTGTATAGGGTGCATATTGATGTATTCAGAGACCACAAAAGCGTGCAGTATATGTTTTCATAGAAAGACCTATATTTTTATCAGAAAAGGTGGTTAGAGTTGTTGAAAGATTATGACATGAGTGTTCTGTATCATTCGGGAAAGGACAGTGTAGTGGCAGATACCCTAAATAGGTTGTCCATGGGTAGTATTGCTCATATTAAGGATAGTAATAAGAAGTTAGTTCAGGAAATTCATCATCTTGACAGACTAGGTATCCGTTTGGTTAATTCGGCTGAGGGAAGTGTTTGGGTGCAGAAAAGTTCTAAGTCTTCTTTAGTTTCTGAGGTGAAAGAAAAGAAGGAAAGAGATCCCAGTTTAGTTAAGCTGAAAGAGTCAGTCAGAGAATAGAAGGTAAAGGTTTTCTCCCAAGGGGGAGATGGTGTGTTGCCTTTCTAGGGTAGGCTATGTGTGACATGTGTAGATAACGTGAGACGGTGAATTCTTGCTGAAGCGCATGGTGTGTGTTACTCTATTTATCTAGGGGCCACTAAGATGTATTGCGATTTGTAAGAAGTCTATTGGCAGAGTGGGATGAAGAGAGACATTCCAAAATTTGTGGCTAAGTGCTCTACTTGTCAGTAGAAGAAGATTGAGCACAAAAAGCCTAGTAGTTCCATGTAGGAGTTCAGTATTCCCACATGAAAGTGGAAAGAAGTGAACATAGACTTCATGATGGGTTTTTCTAGTACTCATCGTTAGCACGATTTGATTTGGGTCATTGTAGACATGATGACCAAGTTCGCCTATTTCTTACCAGTCCATACTTCCTATTAAGACAAGGAATAATCCAAGCTCTATATCAGAGATTTGGTTAGGTTACACGGTGTCCCATTATCCTTTATTTTTTTATAGAGGTATGCAGTTCACCTCTCACTTTTGGAATGATTTCCAGGAGGGTCTTGTACCCAAGTCCATCTCAGTACAGCCTTACTCTCAGCCATATGGTCAAGAAGAAAGGACCATTTAGACTTTAGAGAATATGTTGAGAGCGTGTGTAGTTGATTTTAAGGTCAGTGGGATGATCAATTATATTTGATTGAGTTTACGTATAATAACAACTATTATTTTAGTATTCAGATGGCTCTATTTGAGGCTTTTTGTGGGAGAAGATATAGATCTCCCATTGGTTGGTTTGAAGTAGGTGAGGCCGCGGTAGTGGGGCCTGACTTGGTGTTTGATGCTTTAGAGAAAGTTCAGTTAATCAGGGAGAGAGTTAAGACAGCTCAGAGCCAACAGAAATCTTATGCGGATGTAAGGAGAAAGGATCCCGAGTTCAAGATTAGTGACTTTGTGTGTTTGAAAATCTCTCTTATGAAGGGGGTAAAGAGGTTTGATAAGAAAGGGAAGCTTAGTGCCCGATATGTTGGTCCTTATAGGATTCTGAGTCGGTTCAAAAAGGTAGCCTATGAACTTGAGTTTCCTGCAAACTTAGCATCAGTGCACCAGTGTTTCATGTTTTCTTACTAAGGAAGTGCATAGGTAACCTAGAAGTTGTAGTCCTCATAGAGAGTGTAGATGTTCAGAATAGTCTCTCTTACGAAGAAGTTCCAGTCAAAATCCTTGATTGTCTGACTCCCAGACTAAGGAACAAAGAAGTTTCCTTGGTCAAAGTTCTTTGGAAAAATCAGTCCATTGAGGGAGCCACTTGGGAAGAAGAAGCAGACTTGCAAAATAAGTACCCTCACCTTTTTTCTGCAAACTCAGACTCAGCCCAAGGTAACAGACTTCCTTATATTTACTCTATTCCATACTTAGTTTTAGCTGCATATCATTCTCATATCATTCATGCATTCATGGATCAATTTAATCATGTGTTATGCCTCAAGATTCAGTCATGTTTTAGCTATGCATATCAGTGAGTCTCAGTACCTCAGTGTCTCTCAGCTTAATCAGTCTCATTCGAGGACGAATATCCCTAAGGGGGAGATATTGTAAGACCACATAAAGTCCTAACCCATTTTAGTCGTTTATTGCATGCCAAAAGAGGTCCCAGACTTAGAAAATCTCAGCTAAGTATTGACACTTAGTTTTATTTATTGGCCTCAATATTTCAATAGTATCATTTACAATCTTTTCAGCCTTAGATTGTCGATTTTTAAATTAATTCATGATCAGGGTTACCTATAGGTCATCTCGGGTGAGTTTTGGAATTTTCTAACATTGTTTGAGTCACATTTGGATGACCAAAATAGCAAGACAATGTGATCAGGACATGTCATATTGTCTATTATGTCGCCATCATCGATGCGACGCATCGGTAATAGCATCAATACCATTAAAGCGGCGCATCGCTAATCACGTCACTGAGCATTTTTCAGCTTATTTAGTCCCGAATCCATAGTTGTGTTCTAGTCTTTTACCATCACTTTAACATGGGATTTAGGTCCCAAAACAGCATTTTTGCCTCATTTATCATAATTCTCTCAATATCAAAAGCATTTCCTTTCAAGAACAAATCCTATCCCCTTCATTATTCAAGTTTAATTTACAAGATATCCATCAATAACTTCCAGCAATTCGTCAATCAAGGTATGTTTAGGTGTTCGTACTTGAGTTCCTTCCACCCTTGGAGTTCAAGAATCCTCTTTTCAAGCACTTAGATTATGATTTATATTCTTTAATGAAACTATGTTCATGTATGTGATGTTGTGTGGATTTCAAGTCAAGAACAATTTAAGTTTCATGTGAATTAACTAGAATGCATGTTGATTTATGTAACCCCTATATTTAATCATTAAATTTTGGTGTTGAATGCGGTAGTCATGATATTCATATATTTCTCATTCTCATGTACAAAATTTATATATCCTAGGTGTTTGACAAAATGTCTATGTGAATGAATTATGCATGATAACCTATGTGTGATGCTTTTTGAGTTGAGATATGATTTCATTATCTGTGCTATCGAGTCCTGGGGGTATTCAATACCAAAAATTTAGCTGTTGTCTTGTCTCCAGTCGGAATAGAAAGATTTCATAGTATCCCAAACAGTAGCATACGGTCAATTAATAGAATCAACGTGAGTTCAATCAAGCCTAGTATAGTTTAATGATCCGTTTAGTGTCAATTCAGTTGGGAGTAGGATTTAGCACCGAGCGAACTAGGGATGAGGGCATTCCTATCAGCAGAGGGTTTGACCCTTAGTGGCAATCCTTGTATTACAGAACTACGTATATAGCGTAGGGTTAATCATCTTCCTGCTCGATTAGGGTTGACATAACCATATACATCTCATGAGTCTTCCTACTAAATTTGGGTTGACCCAATTACTGTTAGTAACTCGTGGCACGATGCTAACACCCTTTCAATTGAAGTTACCGGTTGGAGCCCATATTAGTCTATAATCGAGTATGTCGTTAGATGATAACTCCTATAGTTGCAATTCTAATTTTTAGTATTCAGTATTCAGTACAGAACTCAGTTCAGTTTGACTTGATCATGACTTCAATTCATCAAAAATCAGTTATCAGAAACTCAGTACTTCAATTTTAGACTAATTTAGACAGACGATATACACTTTGTATTGCATGTACAGTAGGCATAGTAGGTCTAAATTTGCATATACTCTCATCCAATCACTCTATCATATTTAGTGATTATATTCATGCACGTGAACCATGTATATTAGACTAACCTCACCTAGCATACCAATACAGTCAAAGTACTGACACATACTTTCTTTGCATTATGATGTCTCATATCATAGGTTCGAATGCTCGGGTTCCTGACTGTACTTAGTCAGATTCAGATGATCAGTACTAGTTATAGTAGTGAGTCCTCATCCATCGAGGACATAACTTTTATTTAGTTAATATATTATTTCAATATAACATTTATTGTTAGACAATTTTGGGAGTTAGTTGGGGCCTGTCCCATTAACTTTTTATTTTATAGGTTTAGAGGCTTTTAGACACTTTCAGTTAGCAGGTATTCTACAAATGTATTCTGTATTGATTCATTTTTATGAACCTTATGATGTTTTTAATATTTCTTCCACATATATTTTTATGATTATTATTCAGTGCTTACAGCAGGTACCAGTCATGAGTTAGCTTGTAGTCATTTGGGATCATAGGCACCGTGTGTTACCCAGGGTGTAGTCTTGGGGCATTATAGTTCATCTACCCTAGTTTTAGAGGGATTGTTGGTGCATTTGCTAACCCATTTAGAGGGTTCTCCTTTGGTTATGCCGAGTGTTCCTCTAGTTTAGAGTTGGATCCTTCTGTTGCACCTGCTTCTATTTTGGGTACTCCTCAAACTTAGAGAACTATTCCTCCTTTAGTATTAGTATCTGAGTATGTTGCTTTGAGGTTGGGAGTTTGACCTTCATCTATGTTACCTCCTCTAGTGTGGGTTTTGTCCAGCTTGACTTGTTTTGCCTCCTGATCTTCATTGAGCTATGTCTAAGATAATAGTGTTTGGGGCATCATTCCAGAGTTTACAGAACTAGTCGTTGATATAGGAATCTACTCCTCGAGCACCTCAAAGAGGCGTCAAGAGGGTTCACAACCAGGATAAGTTTAGAGGTTGCTTTGTGTTTGAAGAGTTTGGCCATTGGCCAAGGACTGTCATCACCGTGTGGATAGAGCTACTCTTATTTTAGCTATGAGGGGTAGGGGTAATGATAAAGGTATAGGGGAAGGGGGTAGAGGTAGTAGATCTCGTGGTGGTGGCAGTGGGGATATTCAACCAATTGGTAGTATGGACAATGTTTTGCCATACCAACCAGACTAGAGACAGAGGCTTCTGATGTTGTGATCACTGGTATCATCCTCGTTTATTTTAGACTTGCATCTGCATTATTTGATCTTGGATCAACTTTCTCCTATGTGTTTGTGTATTTTGTTTTGGGTTTTGATTATATTCTACCCGAGTAGGTGATTCTTTGGTGGTGGATCAGGTATACCGATCTTGTGTTGCGACTTTTGCTGGGTGTGAGACTTTGGTAGATCTGCTTGTGTTATATATGGTTGATGTTGATGTTATTTTAGGTATAGATTGGTTGGCTCCTTATCATGCTATCTTAGATTGTTTTGTTAAGACTGTGGCTTTAGCTTTATCGGGTTTGCCAAGGATAGCTTGGAAGGATGCACTTCATTTGGGTCCTAAGAAGGTTATCTCATATGTTTAGGTTCGTAGATTGGTTGAGTGGGGATGCTTATCTTACTTTGCTCAGATTCGTGATACTAATGTTTTTTCACCTCCTTCCTCGGATTCTATTCATCTTGTTCATGAGTTCGTGGATATGTGCCTAAAGATTTTCCTGGTATGCCTTCGGATCATGATTTTGATTTTGCTATTGATGTTCAGTCGGGCACCAAGCCCATTTTTATTCCTCTTTATAAGATAGCCCCAACTGAGTTAAAAGAATTGAAGGATCAGTTGCTGGATGTTGACACCTAATTTTGACCTCCCGATACTCGTTTAGGCTGCTATTTTATCAAAATTATTGATTTTAAATATTAATATCTTTTACACATTATTTTTGTATCAAATAGATTTTAACGAGTAACATCTATAATTTGAAAACATATAAATTATTTTATTATTATTATTATTTAAATACCAATTTTTACAATTATTAATTTAACACAATTTGTTAATATTTTATGGTCACACCAGTAATTTACAAACATTTAGTTATCCTATTAAAAACTACATTTTTACAATTTGTCAGTGATATTAAAACATATTTCACATGTCATTAATCTTACACGATTTATTTATACTAAAATTTTTTACTATTATTATTATTATTATTATTATTATTATCACTACTATTATTAAAATAATGGCCTATTTTTGTCCAATTTCATCTACGTGTTTAATTTTTAGCCATTTGATTTCTAATTGGTGACAATTTTAACATCAATTTTTGCCATAAATTAAATTTCTATTTTTCTTGAACTTTTTAATTATGTTTTATCTCAATCATTGATCAAAACGATCCAACAACTGAGATCAAATCCCGTTTTTTTTTCTTCTAAACCACTCTCAAAACCCTAATCCCTCACCAGCCGCACTTTCATCCTCTCTCTACTTTCTCTCTCTATCTCCACTTCTGTCTCTCAAAATCAACGCTGATGGCAAAATATCGCCACTGCTCCATCACTGATGATCTCATAGCCGGTCTCTCCTTAATTACCTCTGGCTCCACCCTCTCTCCATCGGTCAGCGTCCAAACCAGACTGGCAGTCACATCATCGCCTCCTTCCACTAGCACAATGGCTAACCACGCTACCAACAACAAGCCCCTCTAGTGTACTTCCTCTTATCCATTCCCAAGCAACAACAAAGGCGAACCAGCCACCGTCCACCATCGCAACAACCAGCGTCATTGAGCCACACCAACCAACCATCGTGAGACGTCAAAATTTCAAAGAAATATGATGAAATAATACGAGTATTTTCGGGTTTGACTCTTCTTATGGTTTGAATATTACTATTTTCTCTTCTTTTATCTTTGTGTTCTCTGCCTTATTTTAGATTTAAAATTCGTGAAGCATGGCCATGGATTTTGACATAACTTCTTTAATTGTATGTTTTCTATACATTCTGATTTACATATGTGAAAATGCCCATATTTCATGATCCTTTGACCTTAATTTTCGAGTGAGTACTGATTGTCTATGTGATATGCTAATATTGCATCACATATTTTTGGTAAAACTAAGATTGGGTGTTTGATTGTTTACTGGTGATTCCCCTAAAACTAGGACATGCAGCCTGTTATCTGCCTAATTATGGTAATTTCATTCATTCAAAGTGGATTGATATGCATGCCTTGATTATATTCCTTTATCATATTTTTCTACAGGGTAATATGAAAATTCTGATGTTATTCTGCGCAAATTTTATGGTTTCCGACTTAACTTTGCATTCAGTAATACTATTGTATCGCTATTTGAATATCTTTTCCTCCTTTCTGGTTGGCTAATTTTCTTTTTATGATAATTTAGAATACTTTTCTTCCCTTAATTGATTGATTTTTCTGATTATTGTATTTTTCTTTTATGTTACTGATTGATTATTACATATTTTTTTCTTTTAACTCTTTCTAGTTTCCACTATATAAACAACCCCTGCTCATTCTTCAAAGGACAGAACTCACAATCTGTACACTTTCTCATTCAAAAGCTTCAAGCAAAACAAAATTTTTACTTTTATTATTTTTTTGAGCCATTCTTTCTTTTGGAACATTGGTCTTAATCTTTCTGTGGCAATTCGTGCTTGAATTCTGTGCTGCTTGGTTTTCTTATTATCGTTTGTTATCGTCAATCGGTAAGTCCCTATCAGTGCAATTTTCTTTACATTTTATGTGACGATGCTAGAAAGTATTTCCATAGGAATTATTCTGTATTTTATTTGCTATGTCATTGCTGGGTCATTTTTGTATACAGAATCATGCCACAATACTCTTGTCTGTCTCTTTGGGCTTGTCATGTTTTTTCATTATGTTTAATAGGTTGGGACTTGAAGATTCGCCCGGGGGATCGGGGAGGGACTATATTACTCCCTTCTAGTTTAGTTGTTTCATTTTTTTTCATAGTGGCCTATAATTCTGTATAAACACTATGATGTAATATGTGCTATTTTTTCATTTTTTTTACTAATTTACTTGTTTGTCGCCTAGAAAGCATGATTAGGACTAATAATTAACTTTAAAAATTAACATCATTTTGGGACATGTCAAATTGACTTATAATGTATTTAATCTATTTTTCAACGCCTAGTCTTAACATTCAGAACGTTTAACTAACATTTTCAGAAATTAAACACTGTTTTTTTTTCATTTCTCCAAGATGATTTCTGGCATGAAAATCAATTTCCAACAATTAAACATTATTGTTCAGTCTGCTAAATTAATTTTCAGTAAGTGAACATCATCTTTCCACCATTTAAAAATAAGTTCCGACAATAACTAACTTCCAGCTTATTTCAAGTACGTTAAAATTATTTTTTGGCATATGAATACATTTGTTCAACATATTAACTGAATTTCCAGCACATAAAAATGAGTTTCAGAATATTAATTGAATTTCCCGCAAGCTAAATTAATTACCAACATTTTCCTACCAATTTATAACATGTTTGGCAGAATAAATCAATGGGTATCACTCCCCAACATATTTACTTTGACATGTTTTAACAAATTTACGATACTATTTTGAAATGGCTTAACAATTATCTCTCATCAGCAAATGATTATGTGACACCTAGATACCATATCTATAGGCTTAATTAAACAAAATTAATTGCTTGGATTACCATGTTAATCGCATTAACCAACTTTTAATTAACCAAAAGGCTTAATTGAGATCGTTATGTGCTACTTGTTTCCCAATGTGTATATTCACTTTGAGTCCAACTAGGAAACCTAGTTTTATTTGTCTACATCTTGAATCCAAAATAGAAAAGTCCAATGCCTCTTGGATGATAAGGTGGGGTGATAGGCATTTTACAGGCATTAGTTTTATCCTTTCTTTTCCGAGCACTTTTAGGTTTGACAACTAGCCTAGGTGGGGATAGACAGACATTCGGAAGTGATTATACCCAGACATATATTGACTATAAGACGCATAATATTGTTACTTGTCTAGAATTTGCCTAATTGCTGATGGGCCTGATAATGATCGACTAGTAGGGAACTGATCCGAATAAAACCAAAATAATTTCCTTGCTGACCTTTTGAATTTGTCCCTTTATCTACTTGACGTGTTTGTTTGTTTGTGGTAGTTTAGGCTCTTTTATATAATAGAAATATTTTTATTTTAAATTGCTTTCTTTCTCTGTCCTCGCTTATCTACTTTACATTATTTGTTGCTTTATTCTCTATATAGATAATTAATAATTAGAAATAAATAAAAGACATGTTTTGCTTATTCATTACCTTGTCATTTAGTTAATGCTAAGTTAATAAAAAAGTGACCTTTGTTTACAACGTAGAATCCCCACGTAAAGTACGAATTCGGACGGGAACCACCTTGATGGACCTCGTAAGGTGCCTAACACCTTTTTTTTTAGGTAATTTGAGCCCTTACCTGAATTTCTGGTGAACTAAGACTAAATAAAAATAGGTTCATAGTTAGCCTAGAATGGTGTCCTAACGCATCTTAATACATTAGGTGGCGACTCTTCACACCTATTAAACAATACAAAAAAGAGTTGTCACGTCGAATCTTGCTTTTCACGAGAAAAAGGAGGCGCGAAAGAATGGCGACTCTACTGGGGACCTTAGGTTCTAACCATTACGAGTTTGTGTTTTATGTGGGATTCTATTATTTTTTGTTGTGTGTGTTTAATTTTTTTTGTAATTACCTTATCTCTTTTCTCTTTTATTGTTTATATCATGAATTATTTTTACGTGTTAGCCCTTTCTCCTTTTCCTTTTATATGTCTTTCATATTTCTCCATGCATATTCCCTCTCCCCTTCTCCCTTTTTTGGGTATATTTTTTTATATTTATTTGTTTTTATATTGCTAAGCATGTTATTATATTTTTATTATGTGCTATAGGTTACTGCTTTATATAACTATCATTCCACTCATACTTTCCTCCACTTGAAAAGCTTTTTGTTTTCTTTTTACGAATGGTTGTGTGGGTACACAGACATTCTTTTCTAAACACCCTTCGAGAAATGTCTTGTGAATTAGTCGATCAGCAGTGCATCGACAACCACAAGCTCTCCCACTCTCAAGTTGTCCGCTTGAGGGAACCTTGTAAGAAAACACTCTTATTTTCTAGAGCTGAATCGTATATTTATTTACTAAGGAATATATATCTTGATAGATCTAGCATGTCTTCATAACTTATATGAATATGTCAAATTTGTTATTTTGGTTAATTTGTTCTTGCATTTGTATTTGACGACCCTCCTTGGTTATTTTGTCCATAATTCGTCTTTACCCGCTATTCGACCTCTATAACTCTCAAAATTTTGAACTACGTCTGACCTGATACTTGTTCTAAAAAGATACGTAGCCAATCCTTCATAAGGATGCGGTATTCCTTTTCACTTTCTTTTACAAAACATCCAAGTATTTTAAAATATTTCAAATAATTTTTTTTTCTAAATCATATTCTCTATCTCTTTCACCTTTCCATAATGTCATAAGGGTGAAAATTAGAACCTTTTTTAAGATTATTCAAATAGCTTTTCACAATCTTTCAAATTCTCAAATGTTTCAAACTAAACACTTCAAAATTTTCAAAACTTTTCAATCTTCAATTCTCCTATTTATCCAAAACAATTTCTTTAAATATTGTATTTGCATCTTTTAAACAACATCATTATTTACTTGTTCTCTCCATCAGTTTCTAGCATGAACTTAGTACCTAAGTCTTTCTTAGAGCCTATCTTCCATCTTTGATAGCAATTCGCTTCTTAAGCTTAAGTTCTAACCCACCCATTCTTCCTCAAGTCCTCCTTGAAAAAATAGCTCATATTGACATAATATCGCTTTTTGCATTGAGTACGCTAATACTTGTTTTATTTAATTTATGAATTATTATCTATAGGTTGTCTAGCATTTGAACATCGACTCGATTGGAAATCTGCATTATGAGAAATATGTTCAATATCCAAAAAGATTTCACTCCTCTTTTGTAATGACCCTCATGGTCATTTTTCTATATTTAACACACTTTCGATATGCAGAGCTTTTCTATAACTGGCCCAAGTTATTTATGACTTGCTGGTACTGATAGTTTGGTTCCTAGGTAGTTCGTTTGATTAATTTTAGTAATATCTAGTATGTTGTGAAATAGTTAATTTAAATTGACATTTGATAGAAATATAATTTATTGCATTCTAACGCACCTTAATACATTGGGTGACGACTCTTCACACCCTTTAAACAATCCCAAAAAGAGTTGTCACATCAAATCCTTCTTTTTACCAGAAAAATAAGACGCGACACAGGAGTTGTTGGATAAGATATTTATCCAACCTAATGTATCACATTAGGGTGTGCCTGTCTTTGTATGTAAGGAAAAAGGATAGGTCTATACGGATGTGTATTGATTATCGGCAGTTGAATAAGGTGATGATTAAGAATAAGTATCCTCTTTCTCATATTGATGATTTATTTGATCAACTTCAGGGTGCTGTAGTATTTTCAAAGATTGATTTGAGGTTCGGTTATCACCAGTTGAGGATTGGAGCTTTAGATATTTTGAAGACAACTATTCAGACTCGATATGGTCATTATGAATTCTTGGTCATGTTCTTTGGGTTAACCAATGCCCCTGCCATATTTGTTGAGTTGATGAATCGGGTGTTTTGACCGTATCTTGACTCTTTTTTTATTATATTTATAGATTATATCTTGTTGTATTCCAAGAGTTAGGCTAAGCATGAGGAGTATTTGCGGATTGTGCTTTAGAGATTGAGGGATGAGAAGCTGTATCAAAGTTCTCTAAGTGTGAATTTTGGTTAGAGTCTGTTTTCTTCTTGAGTCATGTAATGACTAAGGAAGGTATCATGGTTGATCCAGCCAAGTTTACAGCGGTTCATAATTGGGCTAGACCTACTTCGCCCATTGAGATTGGGAGTTTTGTTGGCTTGGCAGGTATTTATCAATGTTTTGTTGAGGGTTTCTCTTCTATTGTAGCTTCTTTGACTAATTTGACTCAGAAAAAGATTTCCTTTCAGTCGTCTGATGCTTGATAGGTGATCTTCCAAAATCTCAAGGATTTGTTGACTTCAGCTTCTACCTTGACTTTTCCCAATGAGGGTATGGGTTTTACCCTATTTTTTTATGCTTTAGGCATTGGATTGGGTTTTGTGTTGATGCAGGGGGGAAACGTGATTGCTTATGCATCTTGTTAGTTGAAGCCTCATGAGAGGAATTATCCTACCCATGATTTAGAGTTGTGTAATTGTGTTTGCTTTGAAGTTGTGGAGGCACTACTTGTGTTACACCCCAGGTTCTAAACTCTGAAATTCTCTTGGTATTATTCTCACTACTCCGAATATGACTCAATTGATGAGTCATGAAGGCTCCTTATAGGTCGTAAGGTGCTAATTGTAGCATGGCCAGTAAGTTGACCATTATTTCTGTAGAGGTCACGACTTGGACCTCACAAGTCGTAAGGTCCAGTCACGAGTAGTGGGGTGGGAGTTGTGACCTTAGTAGTAAGGTTGCCCTGAGTCACTGGCCAGACTACAGGTCCAAGTAACGACTCCTATCTAGTCATCATGAGTCATGATGTGACCCGTAATGACCAACGATAGTTTTTCTTGTATTTTAATTGGGGGCACTTTTATGATTTCCTCTCATCCCCAATTATAACCAATGACATAAAACATCTTAAGGGAACTCATAACTCTTTATTACTCAATCAAATACACTACTTTTCTCTCTTAAATTCCCCAATCAAAGACAAAGCTAGGATTTCTAGGGATTGGTCATGTAGAGCTCAAAGTGTGGTTTCTTCTCCAAATTATTAGTATCTGCAGGCATGTATCCTTTTCCCAAACTTTTATTTTACTATGGTATGCAATTGTTTGATATTTCCATGGTTTTAAGGTGTGGTTTTGGAATTTGGGTTGAGGGTTTTAGATGGTTATTATTTAAATGATATTTCCATGGTTTGTATGCATTTGTTTATGCCTTATTGATGGATTTTGGAACTTATTGGGTGCATGGGCATGGTAAATGAATTGGGGGTCATGGATAACCCCAAATTTTCAAGGATTTTTGTATGAAATTGATAATGACCTCAACCCACTTGCATAGTTGGTTTTAAAGTATGGATAATCATATGGTTTTTCTTACTCTCCTAATCTATTGCATTTTACTAATGGATAAACGGATAAAAATGGTTTGGAAAGGCCTTGGTGGCCATGGATTGTTTTCTAAATTGAAACTTGGGAGTTAAATGGGTAAATTGGTAATGGAATTAGCTTGCAAGCTTAACTTAATTGGTTTGACAATAACATTCGGTAAATATGTAAATGGATGACTCCTAGATTAAATGGATGAGTTATGTGCAAATGTTTTAATTGGGCTTAAAGGGGATTATGTAGCTCGTCGTGAAAGGTGGAGGTCCCTTGTGGAACGATACTGAAAACCATGTTTGCCGGTGTGGGGACCTCAGTGGTTGTGTGCGTAGTTCACACTTTATATATATATTTTTGGAATGGTTGGGGCCTCAGTATCCTTGGCCCTTCCTTGGATTTATCTGATTCGTGCGGCTAACATGCACTAGGGCTCTTTTAGTGGGGGGAGCCGGACATATATATCCTGTGGGCGTTATAAGGACAGTTAGAATTACACAATCCAGGTTAATGGTTTTAAAGTTCATGCTTAAACCTTGTTCCCTAACCCAACATTATGTATATAGGGTTAAGTCATCGATATCCCCCTAAAATTATCTCAAAATTTCACTTAAACCCCTCAACTTAGGCTTATATCTATCAGGTCCCTAATCCACCCAAAATATGATCCACCTTGATCTTTTTTGCCCATATGGCACGTCACATTATAATCACTCAAAATGGGCGTGAGAGAGATGATTTTCTAACTAAATCACGAATAAAAAGGAGACAAGTGTCATTTAGGTCCCTAAAAAATTATAAGTAAAACAAAATTTTAAAAAATAAAACTCAACCTTCATCTTCATCCAGCTGCCCCCACACCTATACGGTACCCCCTCTTCATCTTCTTCTGCTACTGGTCTTTTTCCTCATTCTTTTTTTAAAACTTAATTCTCCTCCCTTTTTTTCTACTTTTTCTCCTTTTTCATTCTTAGTTTTGAATTTATTTTTGGATTCGATTTAAATTTTTTTGTTCTTAATTCGATTTTGTTCTTAATTCTTCCCCGCCATTTTTTCATCTTCATATTTAGCCACCTCTAAACAAACATCTTCACTATGAGTGAAATGTAAATCCAACAAGTTTATCAAAAATTTTAGGTGTAATATCAAAAAAATGGGAATTTTTCGGAAAAAATGGAAGTTTGCCAAAAAATTGAGAGTCTGCCGGAAAAATGTAAATCCATTTTTTCATAAATTAAAAAAATTGTAAATTTGATTCAAAAAAAAAAATCAAAATGCTATTTTCATAAATAACACGCTATTTCATCTTTCTCAATCTATTTTGAGTTTTCTCCATCTCATTTGTCATTGTAGAAGAGGAAGAATTTTATCGAAAAACATGGAGTTACGCTGGAGGTTTTTAAGTACAAGATGAAGAAGAAGAGGGGGGCTTGGGGGCAGGGGTGTTTAGTTTTTTTTTAAAAAAAGTTATAATTATTTTTAATTAGTTATGGAATATTTTTAATTACTTTTGGATTCAATGCCAAATGTCATTGTTCAATTTGTAATTTTTGCCACATCATCATGTGTGTATTGCACATACTTTATGCATTTAGCTAATTGACAAGAAAATATTCAATTGGTTTAAATTTTGGGTGGTTCGAGGTCTGATAGGTACAGGCCTGAGTTGAGGGGTTTAAGTAAAATTTTGAGACAAGTTTAGGGTTCTATCGATGACTTAAGCCATGTATATATGTATGTTTGCATGTATGTGAACATGTACATTGAATTTGGATTGATTTTGAAATGGCATTATTTTATCCCTTATCCTGAGTTACATGCTATCACTCACCCTGCTAACCCTCCTAGGACGCTACATTGTTTGATAATGTAGGGTCCGAAGACACTTCTTTTACCCCTGTGCAGCGTTAGGTGATCCAATTAGTCCGCAATGAAGTGGTGATCTTCCATTCTATGGAAAGCTTAGTTATTCTGTTAATTTCTTTCCATATTTTAGAATTATAGAGTTCACATTAATACTATCATTATCATTGTCACTATCATGGTCAGGGCATATCCCGACCTAGTTTGATATTCAGATTGGTTTAGAGGCTTTTATGGACATGTGTGGGTTGAATAGTTATTAATTCTAAGGGATTTTCTTTGGGTATGTTGACAATCTTATATCATGTTTGGTCTCTTCCGCTATTATTTTGAATAGGCTATGGGGGTGGTCTCCTACCCTCAGTGGGCTTAAGATACCCGTAAAGACTAGGCTCGGGTCAGGTCGTGACAAGCTTAGTTTTATAGATAGGTTCAGGGTTGTTGGGTGTCCACAAAGTGGTATCAAGTAGAGTCCTTTTTATGGGTGTGTAGTGCGCCACACTTATATGGGGGAGGTTGTAAGGCATATAGGAATATTTCCCTTTCTTGTATTCTATTTTAGGCTACAGAGTCTGGTGTTTTGAAATTCAATTAATTTCTGTTTTACTCGCATTTCAGATCATATTTCCCTAAAGATTTGATGTTTGTATAATCTCTGCTAAACCCTCTATCCTACTTGATGATAATGTAAGTGAAACTCGACCTACTTATAGAGTACTGACCAAGTCTAGGGTCGTTGCTCCAGATTGTGTTGCTCCATGTAGATTTCCACCGGTCCCTATTTATAATACCTCAGATTTTTGGCCCTTTAAAGTTTCTAAAATATTATCCTCATTATCTAGACTAGAATACTCTTACGAGTCTCTGGACCCAAATCATAGCCTGACTAACGTGTGTGGCCAAGTTATTTGTTCTGAGTATGAGTGGCACTCAATGAGTAGTATGGACTCATGATGAGTCATAATGTCTAAACCGTAGTTAAACCAGTGTGTGTTCCAAGTATTATTGTCCCGATGAAGACTAGGATCATACAAGTCATAGGGTCCCCTAACGAGTCATATAATGTAAGTCGTAGGGTCAACAATATGTGTGCCTAATGACATTGTCTTGGTTACGACTCATGGTAACGAGTCATAATGAGTCGTTACGAGTCGCAGTGTGACCCATAGCCACTGGCGATAATTTTTTAGTTTTTAAGTTGAGACACTTTAGATATTTCCCTCATTTCCTTACTTAATAACCAAGACCATAAAACACCCTAAGGGGATTCTTTCCACAGTTTAACACATCAAAGACACTCTGTATTCTTTCTAAATTCCCTCAAATAAGATACTTAGGGTTTCTAAGAAGTAGGTCATCTAAGGGCTCAAGGGTTGAACTCTCTCCATAAAACTTGATATTTTAGGCATGTTACTCTTCCCTAATCCTCAATTTATTAAAATCATGTATTTGAATGGTTTAATTCGATAGTTTTGAATGTGGGTTTTCAACATGGGGTTGAGGGTTTTTAATGATTGTTGTTTATATGATGTTTTATGTTTACATATTCATTGGTTATATTTTAAATGATGGTTTTTAAATCAATTTGATGCATGGATATGGTGAATAAACTAGGGGATTGTGATTTTTCCTATATTTTTTGAATATTGACAACTGAATTAGTGATAACCGCAACCCAATTTTGTTAAAGTGGTTTTAAATATGAATAAAAATTGTATTGAACTATTTTCAAAATAATCACTTGATATAATGAGTTTATTAAAACATGATGGTTTGATTTAATAAACAAAGGGAGTCATTTCCCAAGTTAATGGAATTATGATGGCAAGTTGATGTTATCTTACGAGTGTAGTTGGTATGACGATACCCACAATGTATGCCTAAATGTGTATTATGGTTCAATGAATGAGAATATGATAAAAAAAATTAATGAGGATTAATAAAGGGTTGTGTAGCTAAGTTGTGAAAGTGGAGGTCCCAAGGGACCGATACTGGAAATCGTGCTTGTCGATGCGGGGGTCTAGATGATAGGATGGTTCGAGTCCCCCTTAATATATAATTGACAATTTTGAGTCCCCTATATTATATTACATGATTGGGGGTTTAAGTAACCTTAGTATGTCGAGAGGTTCAAGTCCCTCATGGTGCATATGTACATCCTTTGGTTCGTACGACTTACATGCACTGGGCACTTTTTGCTGGAGGAGAGTTGGACCCATATAGCCTGTGGGTGCCTTCTTATAAAGGTTGAGATACACAATCAAGCTAAAGTCTTAAAGTACATGCTAAGCCTTGTTCCTTTTCCCGACATAATATTTATGTATGTATATGATGACATTCATATATTTTTGAATTGGATCTTGACTTGACATTAATTTATCCCCTATTCTCGAGTTACAAGCTAGTTCTCAATTTACTAACCTTCTTCAGATGTTAAATCCCCATGCAATGCAGGAACCGGAGATATTTCTACTTTTCCATCATAGTGCTGGGTAGATCTGCTTTGTTCATCGGTCATTGGTGGTAAAGTAGTAAGATTCTGTTCTCTAGAAGTCTTGGACATTTCATCAGTTTCTATTCATAGATTAGAATTGAGAGTTTACATTATCATTAACATTATCCTTGTCAATGTATGGGTCGGGGGCATGTCCCAACACTTTATTGATTATGTTTTTTCTTGAAGTCTTTGTGGACTATTATGGACTTGGGTGATGGTGTTGGTTGTTTTTTATTGGTTAATAGTTATCGATTATAGACATATCTTAAAAACTAGGTACTGGGGGTGGTCTCCAGTCCATGATGGACTTGAGATACCCGTCATGGACATGCCCTAGTTTAGGTCATGACAAAGTTTGTATCAGAGCCTAGGTTTAGTGTTATTGGGTATCCATAAAGCCATGTTAAGAAGAGTCTCTTTTATGGGTGTGTAGTGCGCCATACTTATAAGAGTGAGTCTACGAGGCATTTAGGAATGTTTCCCTTTCTTATTGTTCTACTTTGAGCTATAGAGTCTAAGATCATAAAATCTCCTCTAATTACCATGTGTTTGATTTTTAGATTATGCCTCCTAAAAGATCTGATGTTTGTGGAAACTTTTCTATCCCATCTGAGGACAACATCGATGGAGCTCGTACTACTTATGGAGTTGAAACCCATTCTAGAGCTCTAGCTTCAAATTGTATTGCCCCATGTAGAGTTTCATCGGTCCCCCTAGCCCTACTCGGATACCTCAAGCTGATGTGTCTGATGTTGAGTTTCGCTAGTCAATCCATTTGCATACCCTGTTGGTGGCCTCTCAGACTGAGTGTGTTGCTTCCGTTGCTTCATCTTCCGAGGTCACTAGATTTGGGCCAATATATAAGGTTAAGTCTCCAAATTTCACTAGTTCTAAAGTTGAGAAAGATCTTCAAAATTTTATTAATGAGATGGAATTTTTTTTATGTGATGCATGTTACCAATGTGGAGGGTATGGATCTTGCTTATTAGCAGTTGAAGGATGTGATGTATCAGTGGTATTAGGAATGGGACCAGTCTAGGGGTGATGATGCTCAGTTAGTCTTATGGAATGACTTCTCTAGTACTTATCTTGATTCTTTCCTTGAAATTTGAGGGAGGCAAAGGCTGAGGAATTCATAAATTTGAAACAAAAAACAATGACAGTAAAGGAGTATGCCTTGAAGTTTCATCAGCTGTTGCGATATGCTTTAGAATTAGTGTCTAGCATGAGGGCTAGAATGAGGAAGTTTGATTTCGTGTTATCCCATGATTTGATCTTGGAAAGCAAGGCCACCTTGTTAAACAAGGATATAGATATCTCTAGACTTATGGTGTATATGTAATAAGTAGAAGAGTAAAATAAGAATTAAGCAAAGATGAGTAAAAAATAGAATAAGAAGTTTTGATATTTAGATCAGGGTGGAGGTCAGCAGCAGAGTGGTAGAGATGGTGGGAAATTATCTAAGAAGAAGTAGGGGAAGTTTAGTTCTTATTCTATGGCTAGTGCTCCTTATCGTAAGTCGTCTAGTGATCATAATTTTTAGAGAAAAAGTGGTTTTAAGGCACAAGGTGCGTAATTTTAGGCTAGTGGGGCCTAGTCAGCTCCATCCTATACCCCTTATCATTTTGGTGGTCGGGTGCATCTTGGGGTTTATGATCAGGGGAGGAATTAGTATTTTGGTTGTGGTCAAATTGGTCCCATGCAATGGGATTGTCCTTCTATGGTTGTTTCTAGAGAAAATAAGGTTTTTATTGCTACTTCTGCAGCCCCTGCACCAAAGAGTGCCACTTCTGGCTCCTGCATTAGTTAAAATCAACTTTATGCTCTTGCCAGTTGCCACCCATTAGGATTCTAAGTCATCTCTCAATTTTGTTACTAGTACACTAGAACTTTTCTCTCGTGATGTATATTGTCTACTTGATCCTGAGTCTACTCTTTCTTATGTGACCCAATATGTAGCTATTCATTTTGGTTTTGATCTTAATTGTATTTCGGATCCCTTTTTAGTGTCTACACCGGTTGGTGACTCTATCATGTCTAGGAAAGTCTATAGGGTTTGTGTGGTATCTATTTGTGGTAGAGAAACATTAGTGGATTTGATAGAGTTGTACATGTTAGATTTTAATGTGATTTTGGAGATGGATTGGTTGCATTCGTGTTGTGCATCTCTTGATTGTCGAACCCAAAGGGTCAGTTTTGAATTCCCTAATGAATCAATGATTGAGAGGGAAGGTAGTTCCCGAGTGCCTAAGGAGAGGTTCATTTCTTATCTTAGAGCCAGGAAATGAATTCCCAAGGGGTGTTTCTACTATTTAGTCCATGTTAAGGATTCTAGATCCAAAGGTTCTTCTTTGTAATCTGTCTTTGTAGTCTGTGAGTTTCCTAAGGATTTCTTGATAGTCTTCCTGATAGTCCTCCCGATAAGGAAATTAACTTTGGGATTAATCTTTTTTTGGACACTTGTCCTATCTCTATCCCTCCTTATAAAATGGCTCTGATTTAGTTGAAAGAGCTCAAGGCGTAATTGAAAGATCTACTAGATAATGGTTTTATCCGTCCTGGGGTGCTTTAATTCTCTTCGTGCATGAGAAGGATGGGTCCCTTCATAGGTGTATAGATTACCGCCGTCTAAATAAGGTGACTATGAAGAATAAGTATCCATTTCCTAGGATTGATGATCTCATTGATCAGCTTCAGGGTGTTAAGTGCTTTTCCAAGATTTATCTTTGATCGGGTTACCATCAGTTGAAGATTAGGGAAGTTGATATCCCTAAGACTGCTTTTTAAACCCGAGATAGTCATTTTAAGTTTTTAGTGATGTCTTTGACTAATGCCCCGATGACATTCATGGATCTTATGAACCAGGTATTCTTTCATCTCTTAGATTTGTTCATAATTGTGTTTGTTGATGATATTTTGGTGTATTCCAACAGTGAGGAAGATTATGTCGATCATCTCTGCCTTGTGTTGTAAAGATTAAAGGATTAGCAGTGTATGAGAAGTTCTCTAAGTGTGTGTTCTAGTTAAATATTGTGACTTATCTAGGTTATGTTATTTCTAGTGAAGGGATCATAATGGATCCATAGAAAGTTGTGGTGGTTAAGAAGTGGCGTAGAACTATGACTCCAACCGATATTCAGACCTTATTGGTTTAGCCAATTACTATCGGAGGTTTATAGAAATCTTATTTTCTATTACTTCCCCATTGACTAAGTTCTTATGGTCTGATGCTTGTGTAGGTAGTTTTGAGAAGTTGAAAGATAAGTTAACTTTGGCTCCAGTTTTGACCCTGCCTGAGGGTACCGATGGTTTTGTTATTTATTTGATGCGTCCGAGTGGGATTGGGCTGTGCATTGATGTATGGCAAGGTGGTAGTATATGCTTCTAGGCAGTTAAAAGCTTATGAGAGGAATTATCTAACTCATGATTTGGAAGTATTGGTTGTGGTAGTTGCTTTTAATATTTGGCGTCACTATCTATATCAAGTCTATGTTGACATTTGTTCAGATCATAAGAGTTTGCAATATGTGTTCACCCAGAATGAGTTGAATCTTAGGCAAAGGAGATGGCTTGAGTTTCCCTAAGACTACGATACGAGTCTTCACTATCATCCAGGTAAACCTAACATAGTTGTTGATGCTCTTAGTAGGTTTTCTATGGGAAGCTTATCTCGTATGGATGACGAAAAGTGAGACTCGATGAAGGATATTCATTGTCTGGATAATCTTAGAGTTCTTCTCTTAGACTCTAAGGACGGTGGTGTGATAGTCCAAGAGGTGGTAAATTCATCTCTGTGTGTCGAGGTAACATAGAAATAGGTTTTGGATCCTATCTTTATGCAGATCAAGGGTAATATGGGTCACCAGAAGGTGATGGCTTTCAAGATTGGTGGTGATGCTATCTTGAGATACAAAGGCAGGTTGGGTGTTCCAGATGTTGATGGGATGAGAAAGAGGATTTTGACTAAAGATTATGAGTTGAGGTACACTGTTCATCCTGGTTTGATAAAGATGTATCATGACTTAAGAGAAATTTATAAGTGGAATAACTTAAAGAGGGATGTGGCCAATTTTGTGGCTAAGTGTTTGGTTTGTCAGCAAGTGAAGGTGAAACACTTGAGACCCGGAGGGTTGTCTCAAGATATTGAATTGCCCATGTGGAAAAAGGAAGTGATTAAAATGGATTTCATTACTAGTCTTCCATGGTCCCATCAACAGTTTGATTCTATTTGAATCATCGTGGATAGGATGGCTAAGTCCACTAACTTCTTACTGTTGAGGACTAATTATTCGCTAGAGGATTAGGCTAAGCTCTTCATCGAGGATATCATGAAGTTGCATGGTGCTCCAGTTTCCATCATATTTGATAGAGGTACTCAGTTTTCAGCTCACTTTTGGTGTTCCTTTTAATGAGGTTTGGGGACTAAGGTTAACCTTAGCACCGCTTTCCACCCTCAAATAGATAGATAAGTGAAGAGGACAATACTGACTTTCAAAGATATGTTGAGGTGCTGTGTGATCAATTTTTGTGGTAGTAAGGTTGACTATTTTTCTCTTGATGAGTTTTCATATAATAATAACTATCACTTGAGTATTAGCATGGCTCTTTTTGAGGCTTTGTATGGAAGGAGGTGTAGGTCTCCTATTGGGTTGTTTGATGTCGGTAAGAATAAAGTGTATGGTCCCGACTTAGTTCACCAAGCTATGGAAAAGGTGAGGTAATTTAGGATAGGCCTAAGAATGCCCAAATTTTCCAAATCTCCTTTACGAATGTAAGGCAGAGGGACTTGGAGTTTGAGGTTGAAGATTTAGTATTCTTGAAGGTTTATCTTGTCAATGAAGTGATGCGGTTTGGAAAGAAGGCAAAGCTCAGTCCCAGGTATGTTGTTCCCTTTCATATTTTGAGGTGAGTGGGAAAAATGGCTTATGAGTTGGAATTGCCTTCGTGTTTGGGTTCCATTCATCCGGTCTTCCAGGTGTCGATGTTGAAGAAGTGCATAGGCAATCCTTTCTTGGTCATTGTTTTGGAAAGTGTGGGTGTCTTGGGTTCCTTGTCCTATGAGGAAGTCCCCATTGAGATCTTGGAACGGCAAGTTCGCCAGTAGTGAACAAAGGACATGGCTTCACTAAAGGTTCTATGGAGGAACCAAAGGCGTGAAGAAGCTACTTGGGAAGTCGAGGAGGACATAAAGTCCAAGTACCCATTCTTTTTTCCTGCTTCGGATAGTCATGCTTGAGGTATGTGTAATGTAAGTCGTAGGGTAAAAAATATGTTACTGTCCTGGAGACGACAAGGACCCTATGAGTCGTAGGTTCCCCTAGTGAGTCGTATAATGTAATTTGTAGGGTCAAAAATATGTGTTTCTAATGACACTATCTTGGCTACGACTCGTGGTGATTAGCCGTAATGAGTCATAACAAGTCGCAGGGTAACCTGTAGTCACTGCCGACAATTTTTTAGTTTTTAAGTTGAGGTCACTTTAGACATTTCCTTCCTTTCCCTACTTAATAACCACGACCATTAGAAACCCTTGGGGTATTTTTTCCATACTTTAGCACATTAAAGATACTCTCTATTCTCTCTAAATTCCCTTAAGTAAGATACTTAGGATTTCCAAGAAGTAGATCATCTAAGGTCTTAAGGGTTGAACTCTCTCCATAAAACTTGATATTTTAGGCATGTTACTCTTTCCTAATCCTTAATTTATGAAAATATGTATTCGAATGGTTTAATTGGATGGTTTTGAATATGGTTTTTCAACATGGGTTGAGGGTTTTGAATGATTGTTGTTTATGTGATGTTTTATGTTTACAAATGCATTGGTTATGTTTTAAATGGTGGTTTGACATCAATTTGATGCATGGATATGGTGAATAAACTAGGGGATTGTGATTTTTCCCAAATGTTCTGAATATTGATAAACTAAATTGGTAATAACCCTAACCCAATTTTGTGAAAGTGGTTTTGAGTACAAATAAAAATTGCATTAAACTTTTTTTGGAATAATCACATGATATAAAGAGGTTATTGAAACATAGTGGTTTGATTTAATGAACAAAGGGAGTCGTTTCCCAAGTTAATGGAATTGTGATGGCATGTTGATGTTAGCTTGCAAGTGTAGTTGGTATGATGATACCAATAGTGTATGCCTAAATGTGTATTATGGTTCAATGAATGGGAATATGTGATAATTTTTTTCATGGGGCTTAAAAGAAGGTTGTGTAGTTAAGTCATGAAAGTGGAGGTACTGAGGGACTAATACTAAAAATCGCGGTTGCCGATGCGGAGGTCTAGATAATCGGATGGTTCGAGCCCCTCTTATTATATGATTGGGAGGTTTGAGTCCCCCATGTTATATCACATGATTGGGTTCTTAAGTAACTTTGGTATGCCAGAAGGTTCGAGTTCCCTATATTATATTACATGATTGGGTGCTTAAGTCACCTTGGTATGTCGGGAGGTTTGAGTTCCCTATGGTGCATATGTACATCTTCTGGTTCATGTGGCTACACGTACTGGGGACTTTTTATCTGGGGGGAGCTGGACCCATAAAGCCTATGGGTGCCTTCCTATGACGGTTTAGCTATACAATCCTGGCTAAAGGTTTAAAGTGCCTGCTAATCCTTGTTGCCTTTTTCGACATAATATTTATGTATGTATATGATGACATTCATATGGTTTTAAATTGGATCTTGACTTGAAATTATTTTCTCCCCTATCCTTGAGTTATATGCTAGTTCTCAACCCACTACCCATCTTTGGACGTTGTATCCCCACGCAATGTAGGCACCAGAGATACTTCTACTTTTCTTATGTAGTGCTAGGTAGATCGGCTTGGTTCGTCGGTTGTTGTTGCTGAAGTTGTAAGATTCCTTACTCTTGAAGACTTGGACATTTCATCAGTTTTTATTCATAGATCAGAATTGAGATTTCACATTATCATTAATATTATCAATGTCCTTATCAGGGTCGGGGGCATGCCCCAATACTTTATTAATTTTGGTTTTGTTAGAAGGCTTTGTGGATTACTGTGAACTTGGGTGGAGGTGTTGGTTATTTTGGTTGGTTAACAGTTATCGGCTATTGACATATCTTAAATTCATTGAGCTTATCTTATGCAATCTTTTATATGTTCAAAATTACGCCACTGTGAGGTAGTGCGTGGTGGTTTTTCTAGGTACGGGGGTGGTCTCTGGTCTATGATAGACTTGAGATGCTCGTCACGACCAGTCCATGGTTTAGGTCATGACACTTCTAGTCCTCCTTAGGCTTCTTGGGTTGATGATACTCATGCCCCGATGCCTCAAGGTTATATTTCTAATACGAAGTTCCATTATTCTATTCATCTGTTGACTCAGTTGGTGACCTTTCAATCTTGCCAGTCAGGTTAGAGTGGCTTTCTTTCTCCTTATTCAGAGGTTACTTGAGTTATCAGTTCATGAGGTTAAATACCCAAACTGGCTCTAAGGTTTAGGAGGACCCTCAAGGATTTATTTATGAGATAGAAAAGATCTTTAGGGTGATGCATGCTTTCAATTCTGAGGGTGTGGATTTTGTTGCATATCAATTGAAAGATATAGAAAATTAGTGGTTTCTGGAGTGGGAGCAGTCAAGGGGTTATGATGTTGAGCAAGCTATGTACGAGAAGTTCTCCGGTACCTTCTTTGATCGTTTCTTCCCTCACGAGTTAAAGGAAGCAAATGCCAGAGAGTTTGTGAACTTAAGGCAAGGTAGGATGTGTGTGAAGGAATATGCCCAAAAGTTCTATAATTATCTTATCATGCTTCGGAGTTAGTGTCTAGATGAGGGCGAGAATAAGAAAGTTTGCTTCTAATTTGTCTCGAGAATTGGTATTAGAGTGTAAGGTTGCGATGTTAAACAATCACATAGATATTTCCAGACTTATGGATTATATGCAATTGGTAGAGGATGAAAAGAAGAAATAGGGAGAGATTGGAGAAAGGCAGAATAAGAAGTTCAGGTATTTAGAGTAGGGTGGAGGTCAGCAAGCTAGTAGGAGAGATGGTATACAGTGGAGTAAGAAAAAGACTTGGGGAAATTCTGGTTCGTATTCTTCGGCTAGTATTATTTATCTTCAGCTGTCTGGTGATCATTATTTTAAGGCTAGTAGCGGTCTGAGGCACAGGGTGCCCAATCTTAGGCTAGTGGAGCTCAATTAGCCCGACCATATCCTCTTTGTAGATTTTGTAGTTAGTTTCACCAGGGGTATTGTGATGATGGGTGAAATTGGTGCTTTAACTATGGTTATCTTGGTCACATACAGCGGGATTTCCCTGGTACTAAGGTAGCCATTGGGGCTAATAAAGTTCTAGTGGCCACTTCTTCAGCTCCTGCACCAAAGGGTTCTACTTCTAGTGCTAGCATTGGTCGGAATTATCTCTATGCTCTATTCACCCGTCAGGAATCCGAGGTATCTCTTGATGTTCTTACTGGTACGTTATAATTTTTCTCTCATGATGTGTATTATTTACTTGATCCAAGGTCTCCCCTTTCTTAGGTGACCCCTTTTGTGGCTGTACATTTTTGTTTTGGTCCCAAGCCTTTCTTTATTTTTTCTTTGGTGGTGAGTTTGTTATGGCTAGAAAGATCTATAGAGGTTGTATGGTGTCTATCTTTCATAGAGAGACCTTGGTGGATTTGGTAGAGCTAGATATCATAGATTTTGATGTACTCTTGGCAATAGATTGGCTTCACTCGTGCTATGCCTCTTTAGATTGTAGGACCTGAAGATTCAGTTACTAATTCCCTAATGGAATGGTAATCGAATATGAGGAAAGTTTCCTAGTGTATAAAGGAAAGTTTATTTCTTATCTTAGATCTAGAAAGTTGATTTCCAAGGGGTGTCTATATCATCTGGTTTGGGTTAAGGATTCTAGTTTTGGGTTCCCTCTTTATAATCTGTCCCTGTGGTTACTGAGATTCATGAAGTGTTTCTTGAGGACCTTTCTGGTATTCCCCCGATGGGAAAATGTACTTTGGGGTCGATCTCCTATCGGATACTCGTCCTGTCTTTATTCCTTTATATAGTATGGCTCCGACTGAGTTGAAGGAGCTAAAGGAACAATTAAAAAATCTTCTGCATTTTGGCTTTAGTCATCTTAGTGTTTCTCTATGGGGTGCTTTGATTCTTTTCATATGAAAGAAAGATGGGTCCCTTCGAATGTGTATAGATTATTATTAATTAAATAGGGTGACGGTAAAGAATAAGTACCCTCTTCCTAGGATTGATGATCTCTTTGACCAGCTTCAGGGTACTATATATTTCTCTAAAATTGATTTTCATTTGGGTTATCATC
This sequence comes from Capsicum baccatum var. pendulum, assembly GCA_030864225.1. Taxonomy (NCBI): domain Eukaryota; kingdom Viridiplantae; phylum Streptophyta; class Magnoliopsida; order Solanales; family Solanaceae; genus Capsicum; species Capsicum baccatum. The sequence goes on along the minus strand of CM061560.1, from coordinate 197,736,415 downwards.
AATTAAATTAGGGAAACTAATATTCCTAAAACTACTTTTTGAACTCTATATTGTCGTTATGAGTTCCTTATTTGGGTTGACTAATGCTCCGGCTACTTTTATGGATCTCATGAATCGAGTGTTCAAGTCGTTTTTAGACTTGTTTGTGATAGTATTTATTGATGATATTTGGTGTATTCTAAAGGTGAGGAGGATCACGCCAAACACCTCCAAATTATGTTGCAGACTCTTAAGAATCAAAGGTTGTATGCTAAATTCTCTAAGTGTTAGTTTTGATCGAATGTTGTCTTTTCTCGAGTATATTATCTCTAGTGAGGAGATCATGGTAGATCCACAGCAAGTTGAGGCGACTAAGCAGTGGCCTAGACCCATGACTCCAACAGACATTCAGAGCTTCTAGGGCTTGGATGGGTATTATAGAAGGTTTGTGGAGAGTTTCTCTTTTATTGCCTCCCTATTGAGAAAGATGACTGAGAAAAAAGTTAAATTTTTGTGGTATGATGCTTGCAAGGGTAGTTTTGAGGAGTTAAAGGATATGTCGAATTATATGCCAGTTTTAACCCTGCTCGAGGAAACTGATGGTTTTTTTTGTATATTATGATGCATCCCGTATGTGATAGGGATGTGTGTTGATGCAACACATTAAGGTGATGGCCTATTCTTCCAGACAGCTTAAGGGTCATGAAGGAATTATTCGAATCACGATTTGGAGTTAGCGGCTGTGATTTTTGCTTTGAAGATTTAGTGTCATTACCTATATGGGATGCATGTGGACAATTATTTTGATTATAAGAGATTGCAGTGTGTATTTACTGAGAAGGAGTTGAATCTTTAATGAGATGGTGGCTTGAATTTATAAATGACTATGATATGAGTCTTCACTACCATCCAGGTAAAGCTAATGTGGTTGTTGATGCTCTTAGAAGTTTTCCATGGGGAGATTATCTCATGTCGATGAGGAGAAAAGAGGATTGGTGAAGGACATTCACCAGCTAGCAAATTTGGGAGTTCTTCTTTTGGACTTTAGGAATGGAGGGGTGAGTGTTCAAGAATTTATTTAATCATCTCCTGATGTTAAGGTAAAGGAGAGGTAGGATTTAGATCTCATTCTTGTGCAAATTAAGGATGATGTAGGATATAAAAAGGTTATGGTTTTTGAGATTGGTGGTGATGGTATCCTTAGGTACCAAGGTAGGTTATGTGTTTCTGATATTGATAGGCTGCGAGAAAGGATTTTGATCAAGGATCATGAGTCAAGGTATACTATTTATCAAAGTTCTACAAAGATATACCACGACTTGAAGGAGATCTATTGGTGTAATAACTTTAAGTGGGATGTGGCTAACTTTGTAGCTAAATGTATTGTCTGTAAGAAAGTGAAGGTAGAACACTTGAGGCTTGGTGGCATGTCCCAAGAGATAGGGTTGCCTGTGTGGAAGTGGGAGATGACCAATATGGATTTCATTACGAGTCTTCCGCGGTTACGATCGTAATTAGTATGATTTGATTTGGTTTATTATGGATAGGATGACTAAATCTGCTCATTTCTTATCAGTGCGGACTACCTACTCTGGAGAGAGTTATGCTATGCTATTCATTGAGGAGATATTTAGATTGCATGGTGCTCGTGTTTCCATTCTTTGAGATCAAGGTATACAATTTTCTTCTCACTTTTGGTGTTCATTTCAGAAAGGGTTGGGGACTAAGGTGAACCTTAGCACCGCCTTACACTCTCAAATGGATGGACAAGTGGAATGGACTATCCAGACCTTGGAAGATATGTTAAGGGAATATGTGATTGATTTTTGAGGTAATTAGGTTGATCACTTGCCTCTTATTGAGTTTGCGTATAACTATAGTTATCACTCTAGCATTTGAATAGCTCCTTTTGAGGTTCTTTATGGTAAGAGGTGTAGGTATCCTATTGGGTGATTTGAGGTTGGTCAGACTCAATTATTTGGTACCGATTTGGTTCACTAAGCCATGGAGAAGGTGAAGGTGATTAGGAAGAGGCTTAAGATTTCCCAAAGTCGCCAAAAATACTATGCTGGTGTAAGGTGAAGGGAGTTAGAGTTTAATGTAGGTGATTGGGTATTCTTGAAAGTTTCTTCTATGAAGGGAGTAATGTGGTTTGGGGGGCAAATCAGTCCCCTATATATTGGTCCGTATTTGATTTTGAGGAGAGTTAGGAGTGTGGCCTATAAATGGGATTTGCCTGTGAGTTTGAGTTCTATTCATTCAGTTTTCCATGTGTTGATGTTGAAAAAGTGGGTAGGTGATTCTTCTTGATTGTTCCTTTGGAAGGTGCTAGTATTTCGAATTGCTTTTCTTATGAGAAAGTCTCGGTTTAGATTTATGATAGGCAAGTCTGTAGATTAAAGACTAAGGATATGGCATTAGTGAAAGTCCTCTGGAAGAATCAAAAGGTGGAAGAAGCTACTTGGGAAAATAAAGAGGACATGAAGTCTAAGTATCCATTCTTGTTCCCCGTTTAGTATGAAGATGTTTGAGGTATGGGTTCCCATTTCTCTCTTAGTGTTTTTCAGATTTTGGTCATGGTTTTGAGGTTATATTCTTTCTTGTATAGTGCTAATGAGTACCTTGACTCCTCATTGGGAAAGGATGATCTGGGGGATTAATGTTACACCCCAAGTTTTGAACTCTAAAATTCTCTTTGTGTTGTGCTCACTGCTCAGGCTATGACTCAGTTGGCGAGTCATGAAGGCTCCTCGTAGGTCCTAAGATGCTAATCGTAGTCTGGCCAGTAAGTTATCCATGATTTCTATAGAGGTCACGACTTAGACATCACGAATCGTAAGGTGTGGCCACGAGTTGTGGGGTGGTACTTATGACTTTAGCAGTAAGGTTTTCCTGAGTCACTGCCTAGACTACGAGTCCAGGTAATGACTCTTATCCAGTCATCACGAGTCGTGACGTGACCCATAACAACTGACAATAGTTTTTCCTGTATTTTAATTGGGGGCACTTTGGTTAATTCCTATCATTCCCATTTATAACCCATGACATAAAAACCCTAAGGGACACCATAACTCTTTTTTTTTGTTACTTAGTCGAATACAATACTCTTCTCTTACAAATTCCCTAATCAAAGACAAGGCTAGGGTTTCTACGAATTAGTCATCTGGGGCTCAAAGTGTAGTGTTTTCTCTAAATTCTTAGTATCTTCAGGCATGTATCTCTTCCCCAAACTTTTATTTTATCATTGCATGCAATGGTTTGATATTTCTATGGTTTTAATGTGGTTTTGTAATTTGGGTTTATGGTTTTGGATGATTATTATTGAAATAATATTTCCATGGTTTGTATGTATTTGTTTATGTCTTATTGATGGATTTTGGAACTCATTGGGTGCATGGGCATGGTAAATGGAATGGAGATCGTGCATTCCCCCAAACATTTAAGGATTTTTGTAGGAAATTGATAATAACCTCAACCCACTTGCATAATTGGTTTTGAAATATAGATAATCTTATGGTTTTGCTTACTCTCCTAATCTATTGCATTGTACTAATGGCTAAACGGATAAAAATAATTTGGAAAGGCATTGGTGGCCATGGATTGGTTTCTAAATTGAAACCTGGGAGTTAAGTGGGTAAATTGGTAATAGAATTGGCTTGCAAGCTTAACTTAATTGGTGTGATGATACCATTTATTAAATGCATAAATGGATGACTCCTAAATTAAATGAATGAGTTATGTGCAAATGTTTTAGTTGGACTTAAAGGGGATTGTGTTTCTCCTAGTGGAAGGTAGAGATCTATTGGGGACCGATACTGAAAACCATGTTTACCGGCGTGGGGGTCTCGGTGGTTGTCTGTGTAGTTCACACTTTATATATATTTTTAGAATAGTTGGAACCTCAGTGGCTTTGGCCCTCCTCGGGTGTCTCTAATTTGTGCGGTTAACATGCACTAGGGCCCTTTTAGTGGGGGGAGCCAGACCTATATAGCCTATGGACGTTTTTAGGATGGTTAGAGCTACAGAATCCAGGTTAATGGTTTTAAAGTTCATGCTTAAACCTTGTTCCCTACCCCTAATATTATGTATATATGTATACTTGCATATATGTGAACATGTACATTGATTTTGGATTGATTTTGAAATGGAATCATTTTATCCCTTATCCTGAGTTACATACTAGAGCTCACCCCGTTAACCATCTTAGAACGCTATATTATTTCATAATGTTGGGTCCGAAGATACTCTTTTTACTCTTGTGCACGTTAGGTGATTTGGTTGGTCTATGGTGAAGTGGTGAGCTTCCATCCTATGGAAAGCTTAGTCATTCCATTGCTTTCTTTTCATAACTTAGAATTACAGAGTTCACATTAACATTATCATTGTCATTGTCACTGTCCTGGTCGGGGGCATGTCCCAACCTAGTTTGATATTCAGATTGGTTTAGAGGCTTTTGTGGACATGTGTCGGTTGAGTGGTTGTTATAAATTCTTAAGGCTTACCTTTCAGTATGTTGACTATTTTATATCATGCTTGGTGTCTTTCACTATTATTTTGGATTATGTTTTGGATAGGCTATGTGGGGGTAGTCTCTGGCCCTCAGTGGGCTTGAGATACCCGTCAAGACTAGGCCTGGGGTCGGGTCGTGACAAGTTTGGTATCGGAGATAGGTTCAGAGTCATTGGGTGTCTACAAAGTCATGTCAAGTAGATTCATTTTTATGATTGTGTAACGCGTCATACTTATATGGGGGAGGTTGGAAGGCATTTAGAAATGTTTCCCTTTCTTGTGCCCTATTTCGGGCTACAGAGTTTGGTGTCTTCAACTTCCTTTAATCTCTTATTTACTCACATTTTAGATCATTCCTCCCCGAAGATCTGATGTTTGTAAAAACTCTGTTGGACGCTCTATCCTACTTGAGGATAATTTAGATGGAACTCGATCTGCTTATGGAGTGCAGTCCCGGTCAAGGGTCCATGCTCCTGATTGTGCTGCCCCAAGTGGAGTTCCATCAGTCCCTACTAGTCCTCCTCGGGTTGATGATTCTCATTGCTTTATCCATTTTCAAATTTTGTTTAAAAGAAAATAATTTTTTCCTTTTCAAACTATATCAAAAACATTCGAGAATATTTCAAAATAATTTTAATAAATTCACAGAGTCGCTACTTGGTTTTAATTAAAAATATCAATAAAACTTAAAAGAGATTTCAAAGATTCAAAACAGAAATAAATCTTTGAAATAAGAGAAACTGAGCAAGGGTGCATTTAACACCCTAAGAAGGTTTTTAAGGTACTTGGGAGCATACATTTAAAAACGGTTTACCAAAAGTTCATTTTTGACTAATTTACAAAGGGTGACTACTTTTATGAAAATGTTAATTTTTATGAAAATATCAAGCTAGATTGAGCAATTTTGAAAAATAGATTTATTTCTTTCAAGTCCAAATAGTCTATTTTTAGATAAAAGGAATTGGCTTTGAAAAAAGAATTTTAAGCAAAATTTTATTTTTTAGTAATATAATTTTAAGGTAAATCAATTTCTTTTTAAGGGAAAGGGTCATGTTTTAAAGAAAAATCAATTTTAATGGTCAATGTTAATTGAAATCTTGATTTTAATAATGATAGAGTTTAAGAAGAAATATCAAGCCAAAACAAATAAGGAACATTCAATCATGGAAAAATTTATTTTTAGAAGAAACCAACTTGAGAAAATATATTTCTCTTTATGTTTTAGGAAAAATCTATTTTTCCTAAATGAAATTAATTAATACATAAATAACAAATAGAGTCATCTTAATTCTAAAAGCTTGTTTTTAAGAAGATTAACATAAAATCCATTTTTTATTCCTTATTTATTTAATTATTTATTTAAAAGGATAAAATGGATAGAAAAATTCAAAAAAGTAAAGAAAAGACAATGAAGATAAATTAAATTAGCAACATCTTAGGGGATTTGTCTAGATTAATTAATTAAATTTAGTTCTAAGACAAATAAACAAGTATAAATTGTAAATCATAAGAGAATAAAATATAAGAATTGGAGTTGGGCCCCTCTTTTGGCCCATCAACAAGTTGTCCAGACTTTAGGCTGCCAATTTTATGGACTTTGAGTCCATTTTTATTCTTGTATATCAGTTGTATATCACAGTATTCTTTCCTACATTTTTAGTATATCTGAGGTATATTGCGATTGTATTTTAGTCATATATATCTATCTTCAATCCTCCATCCGTGAATTCAGCCTCCATTTTCACTTACGTTCTTTAAAACCTGTATATATATGTATATCCGATGTATACCAGCATTGAATCAGTCCATTTTCTTCATGTATTAGTCCATTTAGGACTTGATGGGACTTGGTCCCGGAGAGATATAGGGAGATGGAGTCCAATTGGACTCGGATGGACATCACATGCATCAAAATCAAAATAATAAAGGATTAAGAATGCTCATGGTGAATTACTATGAGTAACAATGGACAACTCCTAAAACCAATGAATAAGGACACGACAATAAGCACAAGTTACGCTAGATTTTATGGATAGTCAATTGATTCTGACTTAAACCATATTTTGCCTCTAAATACTTGTCAAGAAAACTTGACACATCAATGTGACCTTTAAATCACTAAACAACATGAAGTAAAGGATAAATAAGCAGATTTTTGGAATTATGCAGTTAATGAACATTATGCAGCTTGCTCACGTAACCTGACCCGACCCAACATGGGGCCCTTTCGTAATGGGCGTCCCAAGTTCAAATGGGACCGAAGACCACCCCCATTACCCAATCCAACCTCCAGTCGCCTGCCCTGAGTTGGCTGAATTTTAAATATATAATAAATAGCGCAACATTCCAGATTACAAACTCTGGATAGGTCTATTACCGAGACCGACCCAACCGAGTCCAACCGTATGAACCCAACCAATAGACAAACCAAAACACAAAGCACAACCATATGAGTTCCATAATAATTATATATAATCCCAAAATAATAGAGGATGAAACAACTAACAATACAGTCAGCCCATGTCGGCCCTAATACCAATACCAATGCTAAGGCTGACACTAATACCGATCCCTTCATACCAACCCATATTAGTTTTACAAAAGCCTCTAACCAAAAGAATACCAAAATATGGTTGGGACATGCCCCCAACCATAACCAAAACCAATATCCATCAATGAACCGAAGTATGAAATAACATCCATGAAATTAAAACTCTCTGGTTTCTGGACCTTAGAAAATTACCTGGAATTTTGATCTCTAGACCTAATACGACTCATGGTTACGATTCTCATGTTGGGATACAAATGTTATGGTCCATTCGTATGCTGACCAGTGTTGGTTGGTAGGATGGATTTTGGTTACTGGAATGGATACGACTTAGGGGTATGAGTCATATTGGTGAGTACAGATCATTTGGTTCCTTAACTTAATATTAGACTCGGTTATTTAGGTTGGATATGAGTACCAGTGGCTCACCATGAGCCATAAACCATGGTACGAGTCATACCAAGGACTCGTATGGTGGACAGTGTCTAAATCTTTCTTGGGTTTAAATCTGCCAAGGATACGGATAAGGGGTATGGATCGTATGATTTGGATACGACTTGGTTGGATGAGTCATATACTGGATAGTATTGGATCTAAATGTTGAGGATAGAATACGAGTGGAGGGTACGACTCGTGAGGGTCAATCGTACCCCTGGGACGGGATTTTGTACAACTTAAGTGGGGGTATTTTGAATATTTCCCCACTTATCCTAATAAGGTACGATGATTTATAACCTACTTGGAAGGTTATTTACCCTATTTTTCCATTCATTAGCACCTAGAAACTCTTCAAAAGCACTCTATAATTCTCTCAAAAGCTTTTGGGCAAGGGAAGTTAGGGTTTCAACTAGAGGATTGATTTGGGGCTTTTTTTGGTGATTTATTTCCATCATCATATTGGTTTAAGGCATGTTCTCTTCCCTTCTTGTTAATTCTAACTAGAAGCATGGTTTCTATGAATGTTTTCATGACTTCATTGATTTTATGATTTTGGTTTTCAAATATGAATTGGGGGTTTTGATATTATGGTTGGTTATGGTTTTCCATGGTTTTAATTATACTTTATATACATTAATGGCGGTTTTGGATAATTGGATTCCATTGGAATGGTCTAATGGTAATTGAAATTGGTTTTGGTTATATGATGCCCCGAAAGTGTTTGAAAAAATGCTTATAAGCATGTTTTTATTGCATTGAGTATTTTAATGGAACTCTTGCTTGTTTTGAAAACTTTGTAAAGGAAGTGTGCATAGTTTAAATGGCTTGTAAAGGTAAATGACTAAATGGTTGTGCTTGTGGGGAACATGAAAAACCCCAAGTGGTTTAATATATATGGTTGGTTATGGATAGTATTTGCTAGTATGGTCGGTATGACGATACCACCACAAAATAGACTTTGTTAATAAATGGTAAATAGATTGATTGGTTTCTTAGTAATGGTTTTATTTGGGAAATAATGGCAGGGTGTGTAGCAAAGTCGTGGAAGGTGGAGGTCCCAAGGGGACCAAAACTGAAAACTCATATAAGCCGATGTGAGGTTGGTCTTAGTGACCGTCTGCATGATGTCATACTATATTTTAGGGGATGTACTATTCATCTTAGGTTTTCTTCCACAGTTGTGAGGCTTCACGCATCGGAGCCCTTCTAGTAGGGGGAACTGAACCCATATATCCCATGTGTGGTTTAGGATAACAAAGCTACACATCCAGGTAAAGGTTTTAAAGGCGTGCTAAACCCGACCCTCTTTTCTGTCATAGTTATATCTATGTATGGTTATGTGCATATGGATGGTTTTACTTGGTTTTATAAATGGTATTATTTTATCCTTATCATGAGATCATGCTAGCGTTCACTCGTTAACCCATCTACTGGCGGTTGTATACCCACGCTATGCAGGAATCGGCCGTCCTACTCCTCCTACATAATGATTGACTCGGGGATTAATATTTGGACTAAAGTGGTGAGCTTCCATCCTTTAGTAACATTCCATTTCATGTTATGGATATTTTAGACACTTTGATTTTATTTTGTAGCGCTCCATTTCATGTTATGGATATTAACGCTCCCAACCAGATTTTAATGCTTTTTTGGTTAGAGGCTTTGTGGTACTACTATGGGTTGGAATGGGAGGGATCAGTATTGGTGTTAGCCTTGGCATTGAATGAGCTAGAGGATTGACATCAGCGAACATAATTTCTCACTGTTCCATCATATTTCATTTTGGAATTAATTATATTATGTTTTGGAACATCTTTTGTTATGGCATGGTTTCTGGCCCTTGTTTAAGTATAGGTTTGGTATGGTTGGATTGTTGGTATGGGATGGTTAGACTCGGTTGGGTCGATCACTGTTGTAATCTTATCCCAGAGTCTTCATGTGTGCTGTTACACTATCTTGCTACATGCTCAAAATTCAGCTAACTCAGTGAAGGGGACTAGAGGTTTGGTTGGGTAACGGGGGTGGTCTCCGATCCCAGTCGGACTTGGGACGCCCATACGACAAGGCCCCCAGTTGGGCTGTGTCAGAAATGGAGCCTTCCAAAAAATGGAAGCTCACTACACCAATCCAGTAGCTGATCCTGAATGTTCGATAGCTAAGCAAGAGGAGTAAAACGACTGGTTCATATATCGCGTGGGGATATAGCTGCCTAAAGATAGGTTAGCAGGTGAACGCTAGCATGAACTTAGGATAAGGATTGAATAATGCCAACCAGTAAAACCAAGTAAACCAACCATATGCATATAAACCATATATATATATATTTATAACCATACCGGGAATGGGAACCAGGTCTAGTATGCATTTAAAACCATTATCTAGGGTATGTGAAGCTTAACCATCCTTAAACACCCCTGGCCTATATGGGTCCAGTGTAACCCCCTGAACGGGCCCCGATGCATGGAGCCGCACGAACCAGAGATACCATTAGAGTAAGGGATTCCAAAGTACCCTCACTCTCCATGATATATATGTACAATGTACTTAGAGGATTCCCGCGTACCTTATAGTATCATAAAGGGGTCGCCATGCGCTACCCCTTATGTCAACATGAGTTTCTCGTTTTCGTTCATTAAACTCCCACCTTCTCGGTTAGCTATCGTACCCCACCATTATTGCCCAATTTAAACCATTTCCAACTAATCAAACCATTATTATTAACCAAGGCTATACATAGTGGTATCGTCATACCGATAATAAGTTGAAAGTATTGTCCTTAGCTAAACCTCTTTGACATCAAGGGAGTCCCATGTACCCATAGATCACATTACCAATTAACTTGGGGGAGTCCCATGTACCCCACAAGTGTTCCATTATTATGATTACTTAGGGGATTCCATTGTACCCCACAAGAATGATTGTTAAACCAAAACCATTCCATTTTGACCATTCCAAACCATTTAACCATTTAGGGTACCATTACCAAGTTTAAACCATGCAATAGTTCCATTAAAATCCAAGATTGTAGTTTAAGCATTCTCATAGACATTTTATCAAACATATTGGGGGCATAGTATTTCCAAAACCAAAACCAATCACCAAATAACCAATCACATGCAACCAATTATCCAAAAACACCATTAAAGCATATAAAAGCATAATTAAAACATAGGAAAACCATAACCAAGCATTAATAACCAAAAGTTCCATAGTATATTTGAAAATCCAAAACCATACAATAATCAAACCATGAAAATAATGTATAAAACCATGTCTTTAGTTAGAGCTAACAATGAGAGAAAAGAACATGCCTTAAACCAAGAAGATGATGAAGACAAATCACCAACACAAGCCCCAAATTACTGCTTAAGGTGAAACCCTAACCTTCCTTTACCCAAAAGACTTAGAGAGAATTATAGAGTGTTTAAGAGAAGTTTCTAAGTGTTAATGAATAAAATAATAAGGAAAATAACTCCCAATAGGAATATAAGTTGTGGGGCCTTAATAGGTTAAGTGGAAAAATGGCCAGACTGCCCTCACATAAACCCACAAAAATCCTGTCAGGTGGGTACGACTATCCATACTAGTCATCCGCTCCAATACAAATGGTACCCACCACTTATACCCAAGGCAATCTCTCTTGGACCCAACACTGTCCAAAGTAAGACTAACCCCAAACCATGTCGTATCAAAGTATACGACTAGTACCCATGATCTGTAACCTTGGCAGAATAGAATCCCAAGATGACTGAACACTGACCACCATATGATTCCTTGGTACGACTTGTACCCTGGCTTACAGATCATAGTGAGTCACTTGTACTCAGATTAAACTTAAGTTACCATGCCTAAGATTAACTGAAGTAACTAAACAACCCGTATCTACCGATACGACTCATACCACCCAAGTCGTATCTATTCCAGAACCCAAATCCAACCCATCTACCAACACTGGTCAGCATACGACTAACCCATACCACTCGTATTCTAGTATACAAGTCATTTCCCCTACTCGTATCCTATCCAAAAACTCAAAATCCAGGAAATTTTCTAAGGTCCAGAACCCAGGGTGTTTCTGTCTCCCCTACTAGGAGCATTCATCCCCGAATGACGGAAAAGGTAGGGGAACCACAAGCATGATTCAATTGCATTATCAAATATCAATCCAACCTTTAACCAAGTTAGGAAACACAAATGCAAAGATACTAATCTTTTCTTTAACAAATTCAAAAAATTAAGATGTGTTTAAGAACACAAACCTTTCGAATGAATCCCTAGGCAGAAAATAGATGCGGATACTTAGACTTTATGTACTTTTACGCTTCCCATGTAGCCTCTTCCACCTTGTGGTTCTGCCATAGAACCTTAACCGAGGCCACATCCTTGGTCTGCAACCGAAGAACCTACCGATCCAGTATCTCAATTGAGACCTCTTCATAAGACAGATAATCTGAGATAACTAAGACCTCCAAGGGAATCACTGAAGAAGGATCACAAAGACATTTCCTTAACATGGAGACATGAAATACTGGATGAATGAAGCTCAAACTAGAAGGCAACTCTAATTCATAAGCCACATTACCAACCCTTCATAAAATCACATAAGGGCCAATATATTGGGGACTGAGCTTCCCCTTCTTACCAAACCATATTACTCCCTTCATGGGATATACCTTTAAGAACACCTTATCCCCAACCTCAAACTCTAATTCTTTATTCCTTACATTTGCACAGGACTTTTGGAGACTTTGGGTAACCTTAAGTCTATCCCAAATCACCTTCACTCTTTCCATAGCCTGATAAGCCAAATCCGAACACAACATATCTGCCTCACCAAGCTCAAACTATCCAATTGGATATCTATACCTCCTACCATACAATTCCTTAAAAGGGGCCATACCAATACTAGAATAATAGCTATTGTTGTAAGCAAACTCAGCCAAAGGTAGACGCTCAACACAATTTCCACCATAATCAATCACACATGCCTGAAGCATATCCTCCAATGTCTAAATAGTTTTTTCCACTTGCCCATCCATCTAAGGAAGAAAATTAGTACTCAGACTTAACTTAGTACCCAATCTCTTCTGAAAAGACCATCGAAAATGAGATAAACACTGCGTACCAAGATCAGATATGATCGACACAGGTACCCCATACAGTTTTACTATCTTCTAAAGATACAACTTCACATAATCCTCTGCCAAAAAGGTAGTCTTTACTGGCAAGAAGTGAGCAGACTTCGTCATCCTATCCATGATGACCCAAATCGAATCAAATTGGTACTGCGATCAAGGAAGACCGGTAATGACATAAATATTGATCACCTCTCATTTCTATTCGGGAAAATCAATTTCTTGATACAACCCTCCAAGCCTCATGTGCACAACCTTAAATTATTGGCATATCATGCACTTGGCTACAAAATCTACCACATCCGTTTTCATACCATTCCACCAATATATCTCTTTAAGATCATGATACATCTTTGTTGAATCGGGATGAACAATATACCGCAATTCATACACCTCAGTCAAAATCCTTTATCGCAACCCATCAATGTCAGGAACATACAAGCTCCCTTGGTACCGTAAAGTATCGTCACCAATTATCTCAAATACCATTACCTTTTGCCCACCTATATCACTCTTGATTTTTATCAAGATAGGATCTAGCACTTGTTTCTCCTTAATCTCTGCACCGAGAGACGATCTAATCATTTCCTGTACGAACATACCACCATTCTTATAGTCTAAGAGACATACTCTAAGATCACCCAAGTGGCAAATATCCTTCACCAAATCCCATTTCTCCTTATCCACATGAGCTAAACTCCCTATGGATAACTTGCTAAGAGCATCAGCAATAACATTAGCCTTAACTGGATGATAGTGAAGACTCATATCATAGTCCTTGAGAAGCTCCAACCATCTTTTCTGCCTGAGATTTATCTACTTCTGAGTGAACACATACTGTAGACTCTTATGATTATAAAAGGTGTCTATGTGCACTTCATATAAATAATGCCACCAGATTTTCAAAGAAAAAATCACCGTCAATTGCTCCAAATCATGAGTAGGATAATTCTCTCATGCACCCTCAACTGCCTGGAAGCATAGGCAATCACATTCTCATGCTGCATCAAAACACAACCAAGTCCTACCCTAGATGAATTATAATAAACCACAAACCCCTCATTACCTTTAGGAAGTTTCAAAACCAGAGACAAAGTTAGCTTATCCTTAAGCTTCTCAAAATTCCCTTCACACACTTATGACCAAGAAAATTTTACTTTCTTTTGAGTTAACTTAGTCAAAGGAGCAGCTATCGAAGAAAATCTTTATCAAACCGCCTATAATACCCAACCAAACCTAAGAAGCTCTGAATGTCAATTGGAGTCACGAGTCTAGGCCACCTTTTAACCACAACCACCTTTGGAGGATCAACCCTGATCCTATTACTAGAAATAATATGACCCAAGAAAATAGCAGCGTTCAACCAAAACTCATACTTGGAGAACTTGCCATACAACTGTTGCTCCATCAAGGTCTGAAACACCACATGGAGGTGATTGACATTCTCTATCTCACTTTTAAGAATACACCAAGATCTTATCAATGAACACAATGACAAAAAGATCCAAGAAATGCCTGAAAACCCTATTCATTAAATCCATAAATGTTTCCGAGGCATTAGTCAAGCCAAATGACATAACCAAGAATTCAAAGTACCCATACCAAGTATGAAAAGCCATCTTAGGGATATCCTCCTCCCTAATCTTAAGTTGATGATACCTAGACCAAAGGACTATTTTAGAAAAGAACTTGGCACCTTGAAACTGATCAAACAAGTCATCTATCCTTGGAAGAAGATACTTGTTCTTGACTGTTACCTTATTCAACTACCGATAGTCAATGCATATCTGAAAGAAACCATCCTTCAACAACACCGATGCACCCCACAGGGATATACTAGGACAAAAATACCCTTATCTAAATGATCCTTAATTTTCTCCCTGAGTTCTCTCAACTCAGCTAGAGTCATTATATAAGGAGAAATAGATATTGGATAAGTTTTCAGAACCAAATCAATACCAAACTCGATCTCCCTATCTTAAGGAACACCAAGAAGATTATCCAAAAAAAACTTAGAAAACTCATTTACCACCAGAATCGAATGTAAAGAAGGACCCTCCAAGTTAGAATCATTAACACGGACCAAGTGATAAAGACACCCTTTGGATATTAATCTCTGAGCTCTAAGATAAGAAATAAACCTTTCCCTAAGAGCTAGGGAACCACCCTCCCACTTTATAATTGGTTCACTAGGAAACCTAAAGATAACCTTACAGGTCCAATAATCAAAGGATGTGTGGCAAGAGTGTAACCAATCAATCCCTAGAATAATGTCAAAATCCACCATATCCAGCTCAAATAGATCTACCAAGGTCTATTTGCTACCAACAGATACCACACACACCCTATAGACTCTTTTAGCAATAGTCGAGTCACATACGTGGGTTAAAATAGAAAAGTATCCGAAATAACCTCAGGATCAAAATCAAAACACACAACTAAATATAGGGTCACATAGGAAAAAGTGGACCTCTGATTAAGCTAATAATACATGTCATAAGAAAAGGTTGTAACGTACCAGTAATGACATTAGGCGATGCCTCAAATTCCTACCGAGATGTAAGAGTATACAACCTATTTTAACCATTGTTGTTACTAGAAGTAGAAGCAGATGTATAAGAAGCACCACTATGTGCAGGAGTAGAAAATGAAGCAACTGGAGCCTTGACCGCTCTCGAAGAACCCTTACCAATAAGATAGTTTCTGAGAATATAGTTTGGCTGACCATATTTAAAATATCTTTCCCTTCTTTCATCATAAAAGCCCTGATAAAGATGACCACAGAACCGACAATGAGGATATAAAGAAGCTGATTGTGCCCTACTAGTCTGAGATTAGGTACCTTGTACTCAGAAATTATCACCACCTTGCTGACGCTTGTCACCCGACTGCTTTAGGTAAGGAGCGTTAAAAGTAGAAAAACAACTACAACTCCCTCACTTCTTCTTCGATCATTTGCCGCCAGCCTGACCACCCTACTTCTAAGCACCACCCTGCTTAGAGAACCTTTCCTCTTACCTTACATTTCCCTAAAATCTATTTGTTTTCTTTTTTTATCCTCCACCTTCTGCATGTGGGCTACCAACCTCGAAATATCGATATCCTTAATCAGCAAAGAAGTTTTGTTTTTATGGGTCAAATCCCGACATAGCCTTGAAGTGAAATTTCTCATCTTCACCCTCATATTAACCACCAAATTCTGAGCATACCTTGAGAGATGATAAAACTTAAAGGCATATTCTTTTACAGACATTCTTCCCTGCTTAAGATTTAGAAACTTCTCCATCTTTGCTTCTATCAGCTCTTAAGGAAAGAAGCGGTCCAGAAAAGCATTATAAAAGGTCTCCCATAAGGATAACTCCTCAACATCACCCCTATCCCACTCCTAATACCATTGGTATGCAACATCTTTAAGCTGATAAGCTATAAAATTCACCCCTTCTACATTAGTGGCCTGTATCACCCTAAATATCTTCTCCATTTCATCTCAGAAATACTAAGGATTCTCCTCCACCTTCACATCAGTAAAATTAGGAGGATTCATCTTCATGAACAGGCCAACCCTTGTGGCCTTAATAGATAGAACACCAGATGCATCCTGATCATCCTGAGCAGCAACCAACTGAGCAATAGTATGAATCAAATAAGTGAATTCTACATTAGTTACCTTACCTTTAAAGGGACTAGTAGTAACCGAGGGAACTCCAGAACAATCAGGAGTAGGACCTTAAGATTGAGTGCAAACTTTAGGTTTAGGGCGTACTTCATCAACATCGTCCCCAGATGGGACAGAAGGATTTTTTGTGTTCCAAATCATCGAGGCATGATCTGAAAAGAGAACAACTAAGGATTAGAGAAAATTCCAAGATTTAGACTCCAAGCTTGAAAACAGAATACCAAGAAAGTAAAATATTCCTAAATGTCTTAT
Organism: Capsicum baccatum var. pendulum; assembly: GCA_030864225.1. NCBI lineage: Eukaryota > Viridiplantae > Streptophyta > Magnoliopsida > Solanales > Solanaceae > Capsicum > Capsicum baccatum. The sequence goes on along the minus strand of CM061560.1, from coordinate 197,719,878 downwards.
AGTCTCTGTCTTATGAGTGTGGTGTGTTACATACCCCTAAAAGGGACTCTACTAGACATGGCTTTGTGGACTCCCAATTTTCCATGAACCTAAAGCTCTGATACCAACTTGACATGACCCAACTCGGGGCCTTATCATAATAGGCGTCCCAAGTCCAACCGAGATCAGAGATTACCCTGATACCCAACACAACTTCAGCCGCCTGCCCTGAGTTGGCTAAATTTTGAACATATAACAAGATAACATAACATTCCAGATTACAAACTCTGGGATAGGTCTATTACCGAGACCGACCCGATTGAGTCCAACCATCCAAACCCAACTAATTTCTAAATCAAACCATAAATCATAACCATATGAGTTCCATAATGGGCCCCAGTACTAATACCAATGCTAACACTGATACTAATACTACTTCCGCCCATACCAACCCATAGTAGTTCCATAAAAGCCTCTAACCAAAAGAATACTAGAATTCAGTTGGGACATGCCCCAACCATATCCAAAACCAATATCCATAAGTGAACTAAAGTGTGAAATAACAACCATGAAATAGAGCCTTTTAGAAAGATGAAATCTCACCACTTCAATCTAGTAGATGATCTCGAATGTTTGATAATCAAGTAGGAGGAGTAGAACGATCAATCCCTACAACACGTGAGGATATAGCTGCCCGAAGATAGGTTTACGGGTGAACCCTAGCATGAACTCAGGATAAGGATAGAATAATGTAAACCAAAAAAAACAAGTAAACCAACCATATGCATACAAACCATATATATGTATGCGTGTGTGTGTGTATATATATAACCTTGTCGAGAGTGGGAATTGGGGTTAGCATGCATTTAAAACTATTTTCCCAGATATGTGAAGCTTAACTATAATTAACCACTCACTGGCTATATGGGTCTAGTGTAATCCTCTAAACTGGCCTCGATATGTATAGCTGCACAAACTAGAGATACCATAAGAATAACGAATTCTCAAGTACCCTCACTCACCATGATACATATGTACAATGTAATTAGAAGATTTATGTGTACCTCATTATATCATAAAAGGGTTTCCATGCCCTACCCCTCATGTCGTCAAACATGAGTTTCTAGTTTTTATTTATTAAACTCCCACCTTTACAGTTAGCTATATCACCTTGACATTATTGCCTAATTAAAACCGTCTTAACCAACCGAACCATTATTATTAACGGAGGCTATATATAGTGGTAACATCATACCAACTATAACTTAAAATTATTATCCTTAGCCAAACCTTTTTTAGATCAAGGGAGTACCATGTACCCATAGATCACATTACCAATTAACTTGGGGAGTCCCATGTACCACACAAGTATACCATTATTATGATTACATGAGGGATTCTATTGTACCACACAAGAATGATTGCTAAACCAAAACCATTCCATTTTGACCATTCTAAACTATTTAACCATTTAGGGTACCAATATAAAGTTTAAACCATACGATAGTTCCATTAAAATCCAACAATGCAGTGAAAGCATTCTCATAGTTATTTTATCAAACTTATTAGGGGCACAGTATTTCCAAAGCCAAAACCAATTACCAAATAACCATTCCCATGCAACCAATTATCCAAAACCAATATTAAAGCATATAGAAGCATAATTAAAATAAGGGAAAATCATGACCAAGCATTTATAACCAAAACCCCAGAATTATATTTGTAAATCCAAAATCATAAAATAATCAAACCATGAAAACATTGTATAAAACCATGCCTTTAGTTGGAACAAACACTAAGGAAAGAGAGCATGCCTTAAACTAAGAAGATGATCGAGAAAAATAACCAACAGAAGCCCCATATTAATCCTTTAGATGAAACCCTAGATTTCCCTCACTTAAACTCTCAAAAATCCCACCAGGTAGGTACGACTATCCATACCAGTCGTACCCTCCATTTCGAGCGGTACCCATCACTCATACCCAAGTCTATCTTCCTTGGACCAATATTGTACAAGGTACGACTCACCCCAAACCATGTCATATCTAAGTATACGACTAGTACCCATTATCTGTACCCTTGGTAGAATAGAATCCCAAGAGGATTGAATACTGACAACCATACGAGTCCATGGTATGACTCGTACCCTGTCTTACGGCTCTTGGTGAGCCACTCATACTCAAATCCAACTTAAGTTACCAAGCCTAAGATTATCTAAAGTAACCAAGCAACCTATATCCTTTGATACAACTCTACCACCTAAATCATTTCCATTCCAGAACCCAAATCCAACCAACCAACCAATACTGGTCACCATACAACTAACCCATACCACTCATATCCCAGTGTACAAGTTGTTTCCCATAGTCGTATCCTATCCAAAAACTAGAGATATAAGAAATTTTCTAAGGTCCAGAAACCTAGGGTGTTTCATAATTACGTAAGGTGGTATTCACTTCTACTAATAAACAAAGAAAGATAACACGGTCATAACACCTAATCACCATATTCTCACATGGTAAAAAATTATTTTGTTATTGATTGTAACACTTTAATACATGCTAACATTGATTGATTTACTCAAGAGTCATTTTTCTATATTAGTGAAGCTATCGAACATGTTATACCACAAGAGACTGATAAGATATAAACATATTGTGTTTCGAGAAAGTAGAACACTACTTTTGTGCAAACATCCTGTTCCAGTAAACTAAAAAAAGGAAATGAAAGTGACAAAACATTATTTTCAAAAAAACAAAGGACAATCCTTCTTATTAAAACCCAACTTTACTTTTCACGCAAAAAATCCTATGGCCTTTAAGCCTCTTCAGCAAACACTCCCAGCATTTATTACTATACTATAAAAAATTTATATGCTAAAAAAAATTTCTACGACAAAAGAAAAATTAAATGAGGGTAGGTGTTTACCTTTTCCAGGAAGTTAATCGACACAAACGAGCTTAAATTAAAAGGATTTTACCACTTTCAGAAGCCACTGTTAATTCACCAAAGTTTAAATGAATTCTTCGATTATTAAATTTTGTCGGGATTGAATGTTTCAAGGTAATTTCTCCTTGAATTCTATGGTTACATAGGATTAGAGGAATGCTCCTCCCGAATCCTCAATTTTTTCCCAAAGAATCCTCCTCTTTACCTCTTCCCCTTAGCATCTATTTATAAATCTATTCAGATTTCAATTTGAAATTTGAGTTGATTTCTTGAGAAATATTTGAATTACACAGTGTGACAAAGACCATTAGTGGTTTTTTTCCTTGAACTAAATTGGATGAAGGAGAGATATATTGGGGGAGCTATTTCTTTGCCCAAAATAGTGAACCATGGATTAAGAGTAATGACAGCCCTCTGAATTTTGGCCATGGATGGATGAACGGGAGGGCAAATTGGTATATGAATGACTAAGGTTTTGCGGTTGTTGGTTGTACACAGTTGTTGTTGTTATACATTGTTGATACAACTGTTGTGTGTTGGAGTTGTATGAAATTTGCTAGTTGTGTTTTGTCGTCATTGTCCTACTGTTGTATTGTGTTGTACGTTGTTATATTAAAAGATGTTATTGTTTTTTATTATTGTGATCAGGTTGGATAAGGGATTTTAATAGTGGGTTGGGTCAAGCGATGGAATGTGCCATTTAGGGATGTTGGTAAGAAGGTGGTTGGTGGGTATTTTGGGCTTGAATGGAATAGGCTGATGGTTCAATTTAGAGATTAGCTTAAGCAAATGAGCCTGCTTTCTTCAAATTCAATAAGAAAAGGATGGATTAATTAAGCTATTTAATAAATAGCTAAATTACATTAGAATTTAACCAATCTCATTTAGATTTTGGCCAAAAGGAAATCCATTGGTCAATTACAATAATTGTGGCCCAATTGATTTCAATTATGGCTAAATCTAATAGGATGGCTAAATTAAATTAAAATCCGATATGAATTAATACCTCATTTAATCCTGAGTTTCTTAATTAATAAAATCAAATAAATATTTTTGATTAAATTATTTTAAAAACAAGTTATATTTAAATTCAGACTTTACCCATTTGAATTAATTTTTAAGATAAACTTTGATCAAAATTTAATTTTCTGTAAAACAAATATTTAAGTAACAAAATCATAAGATTTCATATATAAGAATGCAAAAATATATAATCGTTACTTAAAATGATAAAATTACCTAGATAAATACTTTGAAAAGTTTTTAATCAAATTAAATAAATTATGTGATTTTATTTAAAATTGAAGAAAATTTATAATTATATTTAGTTATGTAGGGAAAAAATTAGGTTTCAACAACTGCCCCCTCTCTTTTGGTAGGGTGGATGCAAGTAACCCCGGGCAAAGGGCTTTTGACATTCCTAATTTTTGTCCAACCATAAATTTGTTTTTGAAAGAGGCTGGTTTTTGCATGAGTTTCATGGAGTTATGGCCAAACTCCGATATCGGGTTTCCTACATATCTCAGGTTACATGAGAACTCAGGCCACTAGTAGTTCATAACGCTTGATTTTAAGTATGATTTTTCAGGAATTCATAAGCTATTCTGAATTTTTAAATTCTGGTGAAATAAAAAGACTAGGGAACAAGAGGATTGGGGTAGGTTCGAATGCCGTCAATTTTTCCACATGGAGCTTAGCCTACATATCCCTGAGGCTCAAGGAGTTAGATTGCTTGTAGTTTGACTCGAATGGTGGAAAAGGTAGTCTTTTATGCTAAGACGACCTTTGGCTTAGGATGGATGATGAAAAGTTTAGCTTAGGGACTTGGGGCTTATAATTATCTTAAGTAAATGATGTGGGGCCCTCACACATGTAAATATGAGCTACATAGACATAATTCCTAAAGCTCTAGGTATACGTCACCTGAATTTGAAGGAAAAGGAAAGTTACTTTCGGCGGGAGTTAAAAATACTCCAAAAGTGAAACTGAAATCAAAATCCCTAAACACCCACATGTTTTCTGATAAGGACATGGTTTGATGGTGGTGTAATTCACCTTTTAGCTCGTGTCCAATGAGTTTGATATTCCTCTTTAAATTATGTCTCAGTTCACTGCTAAGAAAAAGTTTCAGGTTGTGCTGCATCCTTTTTTGAGTCATCCGCACCTGTGATTTTGGTTTGAGATTTTTATCCTTTCGGATGCTCTTGACAACATCTGAAATAAAACTGTTAGTGATAAATATAATTCACTAAGGGGTATATATTTTTTTACCATACCTCCGTGCGAGTTGCTATTCGAAAAAGGATGTCATCCTCTCACGTACCTATTTAGAAGGCAACAATTCTTGCAGTAATCGACACAACAACCCTCTTGGTTGATGGATAAAATAGTTATTTTAATGACTGGAAAATTTCTTCAAAATGGGGTGTCCCTCTTGGATACGGAAGACAGTTTATATAGAACGGTCCCTGCAACAACGCAATCTTATGCTGATATGGTAACCCTTTTTGTCACCAATAATACTTCTCATATATGGAATGATAAAGTCTTTGACTATCGATAATGACCTTTTGAATGTGATCTCGGGTAAGTCTTGTAAATCTTTTGTATCAATACACCTAATATATTCCCTTGAATTGTCAATCTTTTGGTAATCTTGCGCATCATTTGATGTTGGATATGAGGCAACTTATAGATATTCTTTGAGTTTCTAGATTTTGGGTAATCCTGCATATTATCCGACCTTGGATAAGAGATAACTTACAAACATCCCTCGAATCGCTAGCTCTCAGGTATTCCTGCATATTAACCAACCTTGGCTACAATATGACTTATAGATATCTCTTAAACTGATAGCCTTTGGGTGATCCTGCAAATAATCAATCTTAGATATGATGCATCTTATAGAGAACCCTTGGGCCCATCAATTTCGATAATCTTTCATATTTTTAATAAGGATTTAGTTGTGACTTACGGATAGTCTTCAAAATGTCGATCTTATGGTAACCTTGCACACTATCCAGTTAGGATGCTGTTGTGACTTATGGAATACCCATGGACTATTAACTCATAGATAATCTTGCACACTATCCTATCTCAAATAATGTGACCTATAAATGACCCTTGGATTGTCAATTCTCAAAAAATCTAATACGTCGTATGTCTTTGGATAACGACTTATAGACATATTTCAAACCATATACTTCTTGAGATCTAATAGTAAATGCCATTAGATCTTTTGTAATTGATGTACTTAAAGCTGATGAATATCTTTCAATGCCAGATTGCTTTGCCTTTGCATGATTTGATCAGATATAAATTCTTCAAAATATCCTTCAATGCCAGACTCTTTTGTCTTTGCATGATTATTGAATATATATGGAAATACTTCAAAATATCCTTCAGCACTAGACTCTTTTGCCTTTGTGCGATTAATAGATATATATATAGAAATGCTTTGAAATATTCTTCAACACTAGACTCTTTCACCTTTGTGTGATTAACGGATATAGAAGACTTTTAATCAGTCATGGGCATCAAATGCAATTTGGATACTCCCTTGGATTGTTTTCTTTTTGAAACTAGTCGGAGAAGGCAATATGGTCTTTAGTATATGGCATTTACGACATGGCCCTTATGGCATGGCCTTCATGGCTTGGCCCTTTCAGCATGCCCCTCTCGGTATAACCCTTTTGGCATGGCCCTTTCAGCATGGCCCTCTCAACATGGTCTTCTTGCCATGGCCTTTTGGCATCACCCTCTCTACATGATATGATGTAGTATGAAGATGAGGAGGAATGCAACTAACCGTGCAACGATTGTAGAAAACATCACCTTAATCATTTTACTAGAACATTGGACCTTCTGCATGTACCATTTGAATCATTGTATCCTTGATTTGCTGGGGATGTGAGTAAGTCATCATTTTTGTTTCCCTATTTTATGATACCTGTAACTGTAGAGAACTTTTTAGTTTTTGGAAACTCAACTATTTTTAGATTCCTGACTATCCTGGCCCTTTCTTATTCGCCTTTGGATATTTGACTCTGCTATGTTGATTAACAGATGCTTTCGTTGGTTCTTTGTTGGCTTCAGTATAACCTTCATCCATAGAAAAGTTGTTAGCTTTTGAAAAAAATGATTCGTGTAGACTTCCTCAGTCTTCACCTTTTATCATTGTTACTTCGGGTTCTCATCTTCTTTAGTATTTGTCATCCTTTGGTTCCTACTTTGAATCCCCAAGTTGGTGGGTTGCAATGCAAAATCAGAGCATAAATTAATTTAAAGTAAGTATTTTTACAAATAGTTGAATTTTCTAAGATTGAGAGGGGTCTCTATCAATTAAGTCATGTTATGTACTAGCTTTCCTGAACATTTTGGCTCGAGGAATTGACACATCTATCATTTCGTCAATGAGATCTAAAGATCTTTTAGTATTGTGGCTGAGCAGTTTTGGAGATGAGCCTTTGTAAATGAGGGTCCGTAAAGTTGACTCCGCTCATTCGACGCTGATAAATCTTTGGTGTCATGACTTTGAACTTTTTAGTATGGTATAGTTGAAATTTTGAGGTCTTCCTAGAAACTTCTACCCCAGTCATCGATATTTCTCTTGAAATTTCATTTGGATTGCGAGAGGGTGATCTTTTCTTTTGTATTTTTGAGATTCCTTCTCAAAAAATCTGCCCAATTTCCATTTCGTGGGTTGATATAACTGAACCATTATGGTACCTACGTATCCTGTTGAATAGGAATTAGTTCAAACATAGTTCGCACAACATAAAAAAAGAATAAAAATATAATTAAAAGGGTGACCAAAGCCGACAAAGTCACCTACGTATCCCATCCTTAGGAATTCAGGTCATCACATAGTCCAAGAGAATATAAATAAGGTTTTCTAAGGGGTTGACCAAAGTCGACATAGGCCGCCTATGTATCTCAGTCTTGAAAATTTAGGTTAAACATAGTTCATACATAAGGATGGGGAATTTTAAAGATACTACAAAGCATAAAAATGATTACAAATGGGAAAAGCATTTATAAGGGAATAAGCACAAAAAATATTATATCAGTCATAGTATCTATTTACTGCATCAGAATTGATTGGCTTGGGCAACCTTTGTCCATCCATCTCAGACAAGATCAAGGCTCCTCCAGATAGTACTTTGCAGACTATATATGGCCCTTTCCAATTTGGAGCAAACTTTTGCTTGTATTCCTTTTGGTAAGAGAATATGCGTTTTAGTACCAATTGTCCAATATTGAAAATGCGAGCGCTTACTCCTTTGTTGAAAGCATGAACCATTCATTATTGATATAATTGGCCATGGCATACAGCGCTCATCCTCTTTTCATTGATCATCATAAGTTGTTCATGGCGGGCGTGGACCCATTCTTCATTACTCAATCTTGCTTCTTGGATGATTCTTAAAGATGGTATTTCAACTCTAGTGTGTATTACCATTCTGTCCCATAGACTAAGACATAAGGAGCTGCCCCATTCAAAGTTCTGACTATTGTGTGATATCCCAGCAAGGCATAAAGCAGCATGTCGTGCCACAATCGGTGACTATCAACCATCTTTCTTAAGATTTTCTTGATGTTTCTGTTGGAAGCATCTACTTCTCTATTCATTTGAGGGCGATATGCAGTTGAATTTTTATGAGTTATCTTGAATTGTTCACTTATCTCTTTCATCAAATGACTATTCAAGTTTGCTCCATTGTCTGTGATGATTAACTTGGTATCCCAAATCGGCAAATGAAGTTTTTCTTGACAAAATCCACTACTACCTTCTTGGTTACAGCTTTGTATGAGGTAGCTTCCATCTACTTGATAGTGTAATCTATAGCAACTAAGATGAATCTGTATCCGTCAGAAGTTGGTGGCTCAATCGGGCTGATGACATCCATGCCGCAAGCTACAAACGGCCATGGCAAACTCATAAAGTTGACTTAATGTGGGGGTACCTAAATCAGATCCCCGTGTATTTGGAACTTATGACATTTTTGCACAAACTTGCTACAATCACTTTCCATGGTCATCCAAAAATATCTGGCTCTTAGGATCTTCTTGGATATAGTAAACCCATTCATATGAGGTCCGCATGTACTGGCGTGAATTTCTTCAAGTAATTTTGTAGATTTAATGGAATCTACACATAACATAAATCCCAAAATGTGGTCCTCCTTAAAGGACTTCCCCATTCAAATAGAAAATGTTGTCCATCCGACAAATCATTTTCTTCTGATTGACGATTGCATCTTTGAGATACACCTCTAAATACCTCCTGATATCAAAGTTCCATGGCTTTCCATCTGGTTCTACCTCAACTTGTTCATAATGTGCAGGTTGCTCCTTTAAACTTATTTCCAACGGATTAATGTAACTTTAATCTGGATGTTGAATCATGGATTATATACTGGCCAAAGAATTGGCAAACTCATTTTGTATCCTGGAAACATGCTTAAATTACACTTCCTTGAATCTTTGGCATAAATATTGTACCAACTCTATGTATGGAGTGATTTTAGGGTTCTTTACGACCCATTCACCTCAAACCTAGTGAACCAATAGATTAGAATCTCTAATGACTAGCAGCTCTCGAGCATTCATACTAATTGCCTATCTGAGGCCCAGAATGCAGGATTCATATTCATCCATATTATTGGTGCATGGAAAGAGCAGTTTAATAGTAACCAGATAATGTTGACCAATTTCTGATATTAAGACCCCCCCCCCAATTCCTAAACCCTTGAAATTAACTGCCCCATCAAAAAACAATCTCCAACCCTGGTATATTCAGCAATGTCCTCTCCTATGAATAATACTTTTTCATCTAAGAAATAAGCTCGTTTTGGCTCATATTCTTTATCAATTGTATTCTCTGCTAGATGATCTGCTAGGGCTTGACCTTTGATCTCCTTTTGAGTCACGTATACAATGTCGAACTCACTCAATAGCATTTTCCATTTGGCCAATTTCCTCATAGGCATGGCCTTTTGGAATATGTACTTCAAAGGATCCATTCTGGAGATGAGATATGTTGTATATGACATCAGGTAATGCCTCAGCTTCTAGGCCACCCCAAGTCAATGTACAACACATTCTCTCCAATAGCATGTAATAATCCTCATGTGGAGTGAACTTCTTACTCAAGTAATAAATTGCTCTTTCCTTCTTTCTAGTTTCATCATGTTTTCCTAAGACACATCCAAGTACATTTTCTGAGATTGATAAATACAACAAAAAAAGGGTTTCCTTCTCTTGGAGAAACTAGTACTGGTGGACTAGATAGATAATCCTTGATTTTTCAAAAGCTTTCTGGAATTCCTCAGTCCATTCATTTGGCGCATCTTTCTTTAACATATTAATGATTGGTCGGAAAATAACCGTTGACTGAGCCATAAACCTGCTAATGTAATTCAATCTTCCTAGGAAACTCATGACTTCCTTCTTTGTCTTCGGAGGGGGCAGTTCTTGGATTGCTTTAAATTTTGAGGAGTCAAGCTCAATGCCACTTATACTAACTATGAAACCAAATAGCTTTCCGTCCTGTACCCTAAAATTACACTTGGCAAGATTTAACTTCAAATTTTACTTTCGTAAATGATCAAATAACTTTCCCAAATGAGCCAAGTGGTTCAAACACTTGTGAGATTTGATGATCATATCATCCACGTACACTTTAATCTCTTTATAGATAATATCATAAAATATGGTTGTCATGGCTCTCATATACGTAGCACATGCATTCTTGAGACTGAAAGGCATCACCCTATAGTGATAAACACCCTAAGGTATGACGAAATCCATTTTCTCTGCAACTTCTTCGTCCATCAGTATTTGATGATATCCCACAAAGCAATCTACAAATAACTATATTTCATGCCTCACATAATTGTCAATGAGAATGGGGATTCTAGGTAATGGAAAGTTATCTTTAGGACTCACTATTTTTAAGTCTCTATAATCGACAAAAATTCAAACCTTTCCATCCTTCTTTGGTACTGGAACAATATTAGCTAGCCATATTGGATATTTTGTGACCTCAACCACATTGGCTTGGATTTGATCAGTGACTTTTTTCTTGATTCTTAGACTTAGATATGGCTTGAATTTTTGTAACTTTTGCTTCACAGGATTGAACCCTGGATCAATTGGCAGCTTGTGCAATATTGAAACACACTGGTTTCTGGAGCATAGAAAATTCCTAGAATTCTGATATCTGGTGTAAAACCCCAAAGAATCCTAGCTTAACTGGGTCCTTTAGAGCATGAAAGAGGTTCCAGACTTAGAGATTTCAGCTAAGTATTTATACTGACAACTATTTTTAGCCTACTTAAGTTGGAGATCTTATTTTACAACCCTTGTGACATTAAAATGTCGATCCTTGGATTGAATCATTATCAGTTGTGCCAATAAGCCACTTCAGGTAAGTTTTGAATTTTTCAAACCTCGTTTGAAGCATGGTTGAGTGACCAAAATAGTGGGTCGACGTGATCTCAGCGCGTCACTTTGCCCATCGCGTCGACGGATATTTTCCCTAAGCATTCAGTGCAAATTCTAGAGAGCTAACATAATATAAACACGTCACGTCGACCCCATCGATGTGGCGCATTGCTGGGAACATTTTTAGTAATTAAAAGTCTGCATCCAGAGGGGTATTGGGGTGATTTTCCCACTTTTATGTAGCCCCAAAACACAAAATTAATCCTTTCTACAGGAAAAATTCACTTATTATTCACAAATCCTCTCAAGAACAAACCCTAACCCATCAAATTCACGATTCAAGTACCAAAAATCCACCACAACTTTTAGAGAATTAACAATCAAGGTATGTTAGGTGTTTATCTAAGGGTTTCCTTCCACCCTTGGAGTTCAAGAACCTCTTTTAAAACTATAAGTTGACTTTTTTCATGAATTTCCTGTTGAATTTGATTGTATTCATGTTCATGATATTATTTGGGCTTTAATCCATGATTTACTAAACGTTTTATGAAATTAAATTAGCATGTGTGGTGAATTATATGATTTGCATGTTAAACCCTTAAAATTACATTGATTATTGTATCCATGATGTTCATGTGTTGACTATCCTCATGTGAAATAACCATGCTCTCCAAGTGTTTGATAGAAGGCCTATGTGAATTGAATAGTAAAATCATGATATGTCATCAGGTGGTCCTATTCATAAACAAGTTCATATATCTCAAGTGTTTGACAAGATGCCTAGGTGAATGTATTGTTAACAAGTATTTATTGTTATGCTTTTAAAGATCATGCCATGCTTTACTTTCCATGCTTTCAAGTCTTGGAGGTATTCAATACCCAAAAATCAATTATTTACCTAGAGTTATAGTAGTTATAGAATAGTCTCAGTAATGTCATGAATAGTAGTACTTAGTCAGTTACAGAACTCAGTGAAACTCAATATCAGTCCAGTTATGCTCAGTATCACGAACAGTGTATTTAGTCAGTTAACAGAACTCAGTGAACTCAGTCCAGTTCAGTCAGTTAGCAAGATTAGTAATAGTTCAATCAAGCCTAGTACATTCTAGAAATTAGTTCAGTCTCTATTTAGTTAGGAGTAGTAATTAGCACCGAGCAAACCCAGGGATGGGGGCATTCCTGTTAGTGAAAGTCTTGACCCTTAGAAGCGATCCTCGTGTTACAGAACTTTATAGCCAGCGTAGGTTGAGATATCTTCCTACCAGATAAGGGTTGATACATCTCGTACAAGTTTTCTTGCTACTGAGGGTTGACAAAATATCTTCCTGCCAGATAGGGTTAACTTATAACCATTGTTAGTATCCCTTGGCAAAGTGCTAACACCCTTTCAACTGGGGTCACAGGTTGGACCTCAACTCAGTTTATAATTAGGGTATGTCGGTTAGATGATAACTCCTATAGTTACAATTTTAGTTTCAAACTCAGTATAAAACCTCAGATCAATTTTCAAAATCAGGACTATCAGCCAAAGTCACCGAGCTCAGTATAGAACTCAATTTAGTTCTACAGAATCAGAACTGTCAGAAATAGTCACCCAGTTATAAGTAACTCAGTTATCAGTAATTCAGTTATCAGTAATCTCAGTTAAAGTAAAGTAGATTTACATACAACATTGCATAATCAGTATTTACAGTAGTTTCAGATATATATGTACTCTCACTCATTTATACTCATGTTACTCAGTCAGTTATTGTTCATGTATATGAACCCTTACATATCAGCCTACCTCACTTAGTATACTAGTATATTTAAAGTACTGACGTATACTCTTTCTTTTACGCTATGATGTCTTATATCATAAGTTCAGACATATAGGCTCCTGACCGTACTTAGAAGCATAGCCTATCAGTAGCAGATTTAGTGATGAGTCCTCATAGTTCAAGGATAGAGTTATTATTTTAGTATTTTAGTAGTTCAGTATATTCAGTAGTCGAAGTTAGATGGGGACTTGTCCCATCAACTCCATGCTCAGACAGTTAGAGGCTTTCAGGCTAGATTATTTAGATAGATGTTCAGTGTTCAGTATTTTGTTTTAGATTATGAACCTTATGGAATTTCAACCTATTTTCTGCATTATTTTAGTATTATTATTTAGTGCTCACAAAATGTGCTATTCATGGGTTAGTTTGTGGTCTTTCGAGGTCATGAGCACCGTGTGGCATTCGGGGTGCAAACTTGGGATGTTACAAACTTGGTATTAGAGCCTAAGGCTTAGCAAAGTCCTAAGGAGTATGAAAGTTTCGTCTAGTAGAGTCTTCTGCCTGGTGTGTAGTGCGCCACACTTATGGACAAGAGGCTATGAGGCATTTTAGGAAAAGTTTCCTTTCTTTCAAGTATTCATGCCTTGAGGGTGAGCATGAGCTTAAGTTAAACTCTTAGTCTAATCCAATTTTCCCCTTTCATTTACATAGTACGCCTCCCAAAAGAACCAATGAAAGAAGAATTAGAAATTAGCCAGCACCTCCGCCCATTCAGGTAGATCCCCTGGACAAGTATGTCTCCCATGCAGAATTTAGAGTAGCTTTCACCATTTTGGCTCATTCTATGGCAGACCAGAATAAATGCCAGCTCCCGTTCAGGACAACCCAGTAGCCAATACAGTTGCAGCTATAATTTGGGACTTCACCTGAATAAATCCTCCATTATTTACAGGGTCTAAGTCTGAGGAGGACCCACAGGAATTCCTTGACATAGTGCAGAAAGACACAAATATCATGGGGGTGACTTCTAATGAGAGCGCTGAGTTAGTTCCTAACTAATTGTAGGATGTAGCTCATACATGGTTTAAGCAGTAAAAGGCAGATAGGGGCGTAGATGCAGGGCCCATAGAATGGGAAGAGTTTCTTACAGCTTTCCTTGATAGGTTCTTTCCACAGAAGTTGAGGGAAGCTAAGGTTTTGGAGTTTATTAATCTAAATTAGGGCAACATGATGGTGAAAGATTATTCCCTCAAGTTTACTTAGTTAGCTAGATATGCCCCTCATGTGGTAGCAGATAACAGATCTAAGATGAGTAATTTTTTGTTGGGTATGTCTAACAGTATGGTCAAGGAGTGTAGGACCGCAATGCTGATTAAGGAGAACAAGAGAGCTAGAATAGGTAGCTTCAACTTCCCTCTACCTAAGTCAGAGGGTGGTAATTGTTCTTATTTCTTCCTAAAATATTCAGTTCCAGCTCTATTCTTAGCCAGTGTCCTAGTGCTGAAATTCAGAGATGGCAATAAAGATAGGGCATGAGGCCCTATACCCCAGGGTAGTGTTAGCAGTGGCCGAATAAATCCTCTTTGCCAGAAGTGTGGTAGGAACCACTAGGGTATTTATAAAGCTGGCAGTAATGTATGTTTTGGATGTGGAAAACCAGGCCAAAGGGTGAGAGAGTTTCCTCAGGTGGGTTCTCAGAGTTAGTATAATCGTCCCTCAATTTAGTTTGGTCTCCTGAATCAGTAGGGTGTCACTTCCAGTGCAACCAGTGGGCAACGTCCAACCAGACTCTATGCACTTCAGTCCCGACAAGATCAGGAAAATTCTATTGATGTGGTCACTGGTAATTTACAAGTTTGTCCTTTGTAACTCCTTATATAGCTGTTGATTTTGGAGTCAATCCCAAAATCCTAGCAGAGCCCTTCTCAGTCTCTACCACAGTGGCTAAATCTATCATAACCTGGGTATACAGGAACTGTCCAGTTATTGTATCTTAGAAAGTTACATCAGCAGACTTAGTAGAGCTAAAGATGACAGATTTTGATGTCATTCTCGGCATGGATTGGCTCCACTAACTTTAGGGTGCTAGTTATTTTTTTAACATAGACCTCAGATCAGACTATCATCAGTTTAGAGTCAGAGAATGTGACATTCCAAAAATAGCCTTCAGAACTTGGTATGGTCACTTAGAATTCCTAGTCATGTCATTTGATCTTACCAATGCCCCAGCAGCTTTCATGGACTTGATGAACCGTGTGTTCAAGCAGTACTTGGACGTGTTCGTCATAGTCCTTACTCATAACATTCTTGTCTATTCCCGCAGTGAACATGATCAAGCAGACCATCTCAAAATAGTGTTACAGACCCTCAGAGCCCATCAGTTATTCACCAAATTTAGTAAATGCAAATTTTGGCTAAGGTCAGTATCTTTTCTTGGTCATATTATTTTCAGTTATATCACTAGAGTTGACCCTCAAAAGACTGAAATAATGAGAAAATTATCCAGACCCATCTCTCTATTACATATCAGGAGTTTTTTGGGTTTTGTTGGCTATTACCGATGGTTTGCTGAGGGATTTTCATCTATTGCATCCCCTATTTCCAGATTAAATCATAAGAAATCCAAGTTCCAATGGTCAGATTCTTGTGAGAAGAGTTTTCAGGAGTTGAAGACTCGATCACTACAGCCCTAGTTTTGACTTTACCAGATGGTTCAGACTAGTTTGTGGTATATTGCAATGCTTCTAGAGTTGGTTTGGAGTGTGTTTTGATACAGAGAGGTAAGGTCATAGCCTATTCCTCTAGATAGATTAAGCCCCATGAAAAGTACTATCCTACTCATGATCTTGGGTTCGCAGCGGTAGTGTTTGCCTTCAAATTTTAGAGGCATTATTTGTATGGGGTATATGTCGATGTGTTCACAGACCATAAAAGCCTGTAGTATGTGTTTTCTCAGAAAGACCTAAAGTTGCGTCAGAGAAGGTGGTTAGAGTTGTTGAAAGGCTATGACATGAGTATCCTGTATTATTTGAGCAAGGCCAATATAGTGGTTGATACTCTCAGTAGGATGTCTATGTGTAATTTTACTTACATAGAGGATGGTAAAAAGAAGTTAGTTCAGGAAGTTCATTAGCTTGCCCGACTAGGTGTCCTCTTAGTCGATTAAGCAAAGGGTAGCCTATAGGTGCAGAATAGTTTGGAATCATCTCTAGTTTCCAAATTAAAAGAAAAGTAGAAAAGGGAATCCCAGTCTAGTTAAGCTAAAAGAGTCAGTTAGAGATTAGAAAGTAGAGGTTTTCTCCCAAGGGGGAGATGGTGTGTTACGCTGCCAGGGTAGACTATGTGTGCCATGTATGAATTGCATGAGACAACGGATTCTTGCAGAAGTGCATGGTGCACGCTACTCGATTTACCCATGGGCCACCAAGATGTACCGCAACTTGTGAGAAGTCTATTGGTGGAGTGGGATGAAAAGAGACATTGCAGAGTTTGTAGCTAAGTGTTCGACATGTCAGTAGGTTAAGATCGAACATCAGAAGCCTAGTTGATCTATGCAGGAGTTCAGTATTTCCACTTGGAAGTAGGAGAAGGTGAACATGGTTTTTGTGATGGGTTTACCCCGTACTCATCATCAGCATGATTCGATTTGGGTCATTATTGATAGGATGACCAAATCAGCTCATTTCTTAACAGTTCACACCTCTTTTTCAGCCAAGGATTGTGCCAATCTCTATGTTAGAGAGTTGGTCAGATTGTACGGAGTTCCATTATCCATTATTTCAGATAGAGGTATGCGGTTCATCTTTTATTTCTAGAAAGCCTTCTAAAAGGATTTTGGTACCCAAGTTCACCTCAGTACAGCCTTTTATCCTCAGACAGATGGTCAAGCAGAAAGGACCATTCGGACTTTAGAAGATATGTTAAGAGCGTATGCCATTGACATTAAGGGTAGTTCGGATGACCACTTGCCTTTGATTGAGTTCATGTATAACAACAGCTATCATTCCAACATTTAGATAGCTCCATTTGAGGCACTCTATAGGAGGAGTAGGTGAGGCCATAGTGGTAGGTCCTGACTTAGTATTTGATACCTTAGAAAAAGTTCAGTTGATCAGGGAAAGGCTTAAGATAGCTTAAAGCCGACAGAGATCATATGCAAATGTATGAAGAAAGGATCTCGAGTTTGATATTGGTGATTATATGTATTTGAAAATATCTCATATGAAGGGAGTGAAGAGTGTGGCAAGAAGGGGAAGCTCAGTCTCTAATATGTCGATCCTTACTGAATTCTCAACCATTTTAGAAAGGTAGCTTACGATCTTGAGTTGCCTTCAAACTTAGCTTCAGTACACCCAGTGTTTCAAGTCTCCTTGCTTAAGAAATGTATTGGTGACCCAGCAGTTGTAATCCCTATAGAGGGTATAGATGTTCAAAATAGTCTCTCTTACGAAGAAGTTCCAGTTGAAATTCTTGATCATCAGGTTCGCAGATTGAGGAACAAAGAAGTTCCTCAAGTCAAAGTTCTTTGGTGGAATCAGTCGATTAAGAGAACTACTTGGGAAGCCAAAGAAGATATACAGACCAAGTATCCTCACCTCTTCTCCATAAACTCATACTAAGCTCAAGGTAACAGTTTTCCTTGAAATTACTCAGTTCTATGCTCAGATTACCATTACAAACAATGTATCGGTTCTAGTTGTATAACATCCTCATATCATTCATACCATCATGAAATAGCTCAGTCATGTGTCATACCATAAGAATTCAGTCACGCTTCAGTTATGCATGTTTAGTACGAAAACTCATTATATCAGTATTTTTAGTCATGTAATCATGCTTTACTTGTGCATGTTCAGTAGTAGGCTCAGTCTATAAGTATTCTCAACTTAGTCAATCTCATTCGAGGATGAATATTCCCAAGAGGGAGATATTGAAAGACCCCGTAGAATCCTAGCTTAACTCAGTCTTTTAGAGCATGAAAAGAGGTTCCAGACTTAGAGATTTCAGCTAAGTGTTAATACTTAGAACTATTTATTAGACTTATTAAGATGGCGATCTTATTTTATGAACCTTAAGACATTAAAATATTGATCCTTGGATTGAATTATGATCAGGTGTGTTAATAGGTCACTCCGGGTGAGTTTTGGAATTTTTGGACCTCATTTGAAGCATGGTTGAGAGACATAAACAGTGGGTCGATGCGATCTCGATGCATTGCATCCCCCATCGCATCAACGGATATTTTCCCCTAGCATTAAATGCAAATTAGTAAGACCCCACAAAATCCTAAGATTAACTCAATCCTTTAAAGCTTGTTAAGGGGTCCTAGGCTTAGAAACTTTTAGCTAAGTACTCAAACTTAGTATCATTTTAGCCTTTGTAACTTGGTAACTCTATTTCATGATCTCTATGACCTTAAAATGTCAATCTTTAGATTAAATCATGATTAGGAGTGTCAGTAGGTGTCCTCGGACAAGTCTCGGAGTTTTTGGACTTTATTTGGGGCACGTTTGGAAGTCCAAACCAGTGGATCAACCTGATCTCGACGCGTCGCATCATCTATCACATCGATGAATATTTTTCTCCATATTCCTAGTGCAAATTTGAGTGAACTGATGCAGACTCGATGCAGTGTGTTGAGATCGTATCGACCCTATCAACGCGATGCATCGATCTGCGCATCGCTAATTCAGCTTTCAATAATTAAAAAGACGCACTCCTCAGGGGTATTTGGGTCTTTTACCCGCGGTTATCAACCTCAAAACACAAAATTAAGCCCCTTTAGAGAAAAAATTCATTCTCTATTCAGAAATTACTCAAGAACAAAAACCCTAGGAGATCAAATTTCAAACTCAAGGGTTAAAATTTTACCATCATTCTTTAAGAATTTAGCAACCAAGGTATGTCAAGTGTTCATCCAAGGGTTTCCTTCCACCTTTGGAGTTCAAGCACCTTTTTTTTACTATAAGTTAATGAGTTTGATGAATTTTAGGGTTGAATTTGAATGTGTTCATGAATACCATGTTAATAGGGTTTCTAGTTCATGATTCAATTGCGAGATGCATACGAAATTATTTGCTATATGTGTTGTACTATGTTAATTTATGCTAATACCCTCCAAATTGTGAATTTTCCATTTGAAATTATGATGCTCGGATGTTGTTTAGTATTATATACACATACTATATCCTCCAAGTGTTTGTTGAATTACTCATGTAAGTTGAATAGTGAAATAATATCATGTTAGCATGTATTCAAGTTCATGTCATGCAAGTGTTTGCTAGAATGTCCCAATGAAGGAATAGTGATCAAGTAATTAGTTATGATGTTTCAAGAGTATGTTATGTCGTATAATTTATGCTATCGAGTCCTGGAGTACTCAATACCTGACAATTTAGTTGTTTACCTAGAGCCATGGTCAGTCACAGAATAGTATCAGTCTTGTTATGATCAGTAGAATTCAATCAGTTACAGAACTCAAGAAAGCTCAATAGTACTTAGTTAGTTAACAGAATTCAGTAGTATTTTTGTCAGTCCACAGAACCCAGTGAACTCAATTCAGTTCTGTTATACACTACAATCAGTAACAGTTCAGTCCAGCCTAGAACAGTTTAGAATTCAGTTCAATATTTATTCAGTTGGGAGTAGAATTCAGCATTCAGTGAACCCAAGGATGGGGACTCACCTGCCAGTAGAGGGTGTGATCCTTAGAAGCAGTCCTTGTGTTCCAGAACTACGTAACTAGCGTAGATTGATACATCAACCTGCCAGTTGAAGGTTGATGAGGTATTTTAACTTGTCAGTTGAGGGTACCATTGTTCTCACTCAGAGCACCTGCCAAGTGAGGGTGACTCAGTTTGTATTTACCCATGGCATGGTACTGACACCATTCTAGCACAGCTTACAGGTTGTACCCTAATCAATTTAGAAAGGGGCATGTCGGCTAGATGATTACCTCCCATAGTCTCAGTTTTAGTCTTCAGAACAGAACTCAGTTCAGTTCTACAGATTCAGCACTGTCAGATACAGTCACTCAGTTTAGTACAGAACTCAAAATAGTACCACAGAATTAGGACTGCCAGATGCAGTCACTCAGTTAACAATAATATAGTAGCAGTAAACTCAGATATCAGTAAACCAGTGATTCAAAACTCAGTATCTAGTGTTATCATAACCTCAGTTACAGTTTACGTATTCATGCATGTGCTCTCATTTAGTTATATTCATGTCATTCAGTTAGTATTGTTCATGCATATGAACCCATGCATTTCATCCTACCTCACTTTGCATACCAGTACATATAAAGTACTGACGCATACTTTTCTTTTGTACTATGATGCCTTATATCATTGGTTCAGACGTACAGGCTCCCAATCATACTTAGCAGCCCGATCCACCAGCACTAGACTAGTGGTGAGTCCTTATTGTTCAAGGACAAATTTATTATTATAGGATTTTTGTACTTAGTTCATTTCAGTAGTCGAAGTTAGTTGGGGACTTATCGCATCAACTCCTTATTCAGATAGTTAGAGGCTTTTTTTACTAGAGTATTTTTTAGAAAGATGTTCAATTTCTAGTATTGATTTCAGTATTCAGAAATTCATTTCTTATTTTTTAACCTTATGGCTATTTCTACCTAATTTCTATATTTTTACAGTATTATTATTCAGTTATTGCAGAAGGTACCAGTCATGGGTTAGTTTGTGGTCCTTTGGGATTATGAGCATCATGTAGTGTCTGGGGTACAGATTTGGGACGTTACAAACTTGGTATCAGAACCTAAGGTTCAACAGAGTCCTGGAAGTCTGAAATCCCTATCTAGTAGGGTTTTGTGTATACGTGTGTAGCGCGCCACACTTATGGACAGGAGGCAATGAAATGTTTTAGGAAAATATGAGCTCCAATTAAACTTCCTCTCTAATCCAAGTTTCTCTTCCATTTACAAAATATGCCTCCAAAGAGAACTAAGGGAAGAGGAATGTGAGACCAGCCAGCATCCTAGCCCATCCAGTCATATCCCCTGGATGAACATGTCTCCCACACTAAATTTAGAGCAGCTTTCACCACCTTAGCTCATTCGGTGGCAGCCCAGAATGAATGCCCAGCTACCATTTTGGACAGTCCAGTGGCCAATACTGTGCTGCTAGGATTTGGGACTTCACCCAAATGAACCCTCCACCTTTTATCAGGTCTAAGTCAGATGAGGACTCTAAGGAATTTCTTGATCAATTGTAAAAAGTTACAGATATTATGAGGGTGAAGCTAGTGAGATATCGAGTTAGATGCTTATCAGTTATAGGATGTGACTCACTCATGGTTTAAATAATGGAAAGCAAAAAGGGTTGCGGAGTTGGGCCCATAGAGTGGGATAAGTTTTCCACTATTTTTTTGGATAGGTTCATCTTGTTGTTCTAGAATTTATTAACCTAAAGTAGAGCAACATGATAGTGAAAGAGTATTCTCTCAAATTTACTCAATTAGCTACATACTCTCCTCATGTGGTGGTAGATAGCATGTCTAGGATGAGTAAGTATGTGTCTAGGGTTTCTAGCAGTGTGGTCAAGGAGTATAGAACAGAAATGTTGATTAAGAAGATAGACATATCCATGGTCCATGATCAGCAGATAGAGGAGGCTAAAAATAGGAAAATAAGGAGGGAGAAAAAGAGAATGAGAATAGGTAGTTTCAACTGCACTAGCCTAAGTCAGAGGGTGGGAATCGTTCTTAGTTCCACTCAAAATCCTCAATTATAGCTCCATCCTCAGCCAGTCATCCAGTGCTGAAATTCAGAGATGGCAACAGAGATAGGGCATCAGGCCAGAAGCCTCAGGGTAGTGTCAGCAGCGCCCGAACCAATCCTTTCTTGCTAGAAATGTGGAAGAAACCACCAAGGTATCTGCAGGACTGGAAGTGATGTGTGTTTTGGATGTGGCAAGCTAGGTCACAAAGTCAGTGATTATCCCTAGTCAAGTTCCCAGGGTCAGCATAACCATCCCCCAGTTCAGTCCGATCGCCTGAATCAGTAGGGTGTCGTATCTAGTGCCACTAGTGGGCAACGCCCAAATAGACTATATGTTCTTCAATCCTAACAGGATTAGGAAAGTTTCCCTGATGTGGTCACTAGTATGTTACAGGTTTATCATTTACATATTTATGCTTTGCTAGATCCAGGAGATTCTTTGTCCTTTATTACTCCATATATAGTTGTTGACTTCAGAGTCAGTCCTGAAATTCTATAAGAGCCTTTCTCAATATCTACCCCAGTAGATAAATCTACCAGTAGGTATACAGGAACTATCCGGTTATGATATCTCAGAAAGTCACTTCCGTAGACTTAGTCAAATTAGAGATGGCCGATTTTGATGTCATTCTCGACATGGATAGGCTTCATTCCTATATGCCTCAATCGACTGCAAAAATAGAATTATCTAGTTTTAGTTCCCAAATGAGCCTATCCTAGATTGGAGGGGTAGTACTTCAGCACTTAGGGGTCAGCTTGTTTCCTACCTTAGGGAAAGAAAAATGATATCAAAGGGATGTATCTATCATCTTTTTAGGTCCAGGACTCTAGATTAGAAACCCCTAATCTTAAGTCAGTATCTATGATATGTGAATTCCCAGACGTGTTTCTCAGAGATCTTCTTGGAATTTCTTCCGAAAGGGAAATCAACTTCAAAATAGACCTTCTTCCAAATACTCAGCCAATCTCTATTCTGCCATACAGAATGGCTCCAACAAAACTCAAAGAATTAAAAGAACAGTTGAAGGATTTCCTAGATAAGGGATTCATCAGACCCAGTATGTCCTCGTGGGGTGCACCAGTTCTATTTGTACGTAAGAAAGATGGTTCCCTCAGAATGTGTATTGACTTCTACCTATTAAATAAAGTCATGGTCAAGAACAAGTATCCACATCCCAAAATCGATGACTTGTTTGACCAACTTTAGGGTGCCAATTACTTTTCTAAGATAGACCTCAGATCAAGCTATCATCAGCTCAGAGTCTGAGAATGTGACATTCCAAAGACAGATTTCAGAACTTGGTATGGTCACTTCAAATTCATAGTCATGTCCTTTGGTCTTACCAATGCCCCAGTAACTTTCATGGACTTGATGAACCGTGTGTTCAAGCAGTACTTGGACCTGTTCATTATAGTATTTATAGATGATATCCTTGTTTACTCCTACAGTGATCTTGATCATGCAGACCATCTCAGAATAGTAGTGCAGACTCTCTAAAACCATCAGTTATTCGCTAAATTTAGTAAATGCAAATTTTTGCTAAGGTCAGTAGCTTTCCTCAACCTTATTATTTTGGATGATGGTATCAGAGTTGATCCCCAAAAGACCAAAGTAGTGAGAAACTAGCCAACTATCCTAGACCCATCTCTCCATTAGATATCCAGAGTTTCTTGGGCTTGGCTTGCTATTACCGATGGTTTTTTGAGGGATTTTTGTCTATTTCATCCCCTATGTCCAGATTGACTCAAAAGAAAGTTAAGTTTCAGTGGTCAGATTCTTGCGAGAAGAGTTTTCAAAAGTTGAAGATTTGACTCACCTCAGCCCCAGTTCTTACCTTACCAGATGGTTCAGACATCTTTGTTGTGTATTGTGATACATCCAGAGTAGGTTTGGATTGTGTCCTCATGTAGAGAGGTAAGGTTATAGCCTATGCCTCTAGGTAGCTTAAGCCTCATAAAAAGAACTATCCAACTCTTGATCTTAAGTTAGCAGTAGTAGTATTTGCCTTAAATATTTGGAGGCACTATTTGTATGGAGTACACGTTGATTTGTTCATAGACCATAAGAGCCTACAGTATGTATTCTCTCAGAAAGATCTAAACCTCTATCAGAGAAGATGGTTGGAGTTGTTAAAGGACTACAACATAAGCATCCTGTATCATCTGGGTAAAGCCAATGTAGTAGTTGATGCTCCTAGTAGGATGTCTATGGGGAATGTTGCTCATGTGGGTGATGGTAAGAAAAAGTTAGCTCAGGAGGTTCATCGGCTCGCCCGACAAGGTGTTCACTTAGTTGATTCGTCTGATGGTAGTGTGTGGGTGCAAAGTAGTTTAGAATCATCCCTAGTTACCAAGGTGAAAGAAAAGCAGGATAGGGATCCCAGTCTAGTCAAGTTAAAAGAATCAGTCAGAGATTAGAAGATAGAGGTTTTCTTCCAAGGGAGAAATAGTGTGTTGTGTTGCCAAGGTCAGCTATGTGTGTCAGGTATAGATAAATTAAGGCAGCCAATTCAAGCAGAAGCGTATTGTGCATGCTACTCTATTCATCCAGGGGCCACTAAGATGTACCGTGATTTGCGGGAGATCTATTGGTGGAGTGGGATGAAGAGAGACTTTGCAAAATATATGGCTAAGTGTTCAACATGTCAGCAGGTTAAAATTGAGTATCAAAAGCCCAGTGGGTCTATGTAGGAGTTCAACATTCCTACTTAGAAGTGGGAAGAGGTGAGCATGGATTTTCTGATAGGTTTGCCTTTCACTCATCGTCAGCAAAATTCAGTTTGGGTCATTGTAGATAAGATGACAAAATCAGCTTATTTTCTACCAGT
The DNA here is from genome assembly GCA_030864225.1 of Capsicum baccatum var. pendulum. Lineage (NCBI taxonomy): Eukaryota > Viridiplantae > Streptophyta > Magnoliopsida > Solanales > Solanaceae > Capsicum > Capsicum baccatum. The sequence goes on along the minus strand of CM061560.1, from coordinate 197,695,174 downwards.
CCATACCTCTTATTCAGCTGAGTACTATGCCAAGCTCCATGTCAGAGAGTTGGTCAGATTGCATGGTGTTCCTTTGTCTATAATCTCAGATAGAGGTACCTAGTTTACCTCTTATTTCTGGAAAGCCTTCTAAAAGGGTCTTGGTACCCAAGTCTATCTCAGCACAGCCTTTCACACTCAGACAGATTGTCAAGTATCAAGGATCATTCATACTTTAGAGCATATACTGCGAGCGTTTGCGATAGACTTTAAAGGTAGTTGGGATGACCACTTGCCTTTGATTGAGTTTGGATATAACAATAGCTATCATTCTAGCATTCAGATGGCTCCATTTGAGGTGCTATATGGGAGGAGATGTAGATCTCATATTGGTTAGTTTGAAGTAGGTGAGGCCACAGTGGCAGGGCCAGACTTAGTGTTTGACACCTTAGAGAAGGTTCAGTTGATCAGGGAAAGGCTTAAGACAGCTCAAAGCAGATAGAAATCATACATAGATGTATAGAGAAAGGATCTTGAGTTGGAGATTAGTGATTATGTGTATTTGAAAATCTCCCCTATGAAAGGAGTGAAGAGGTTTGGAAAAAAAGGGAAGCTCGGTCTCTGATATATCGGTCCTTACAGAATTCTCAGCCATTTTGGAAAGGTAGTTTACGAGCTTAATTTACTTTAGACTTAGCTTCAGTGCATCCAGTGTTCCATGTATCCTTTCTTAAGAAATGCATAGGTGACCCAGCAGTCGTAGTCCCTACAGAAGGCATAGGCATTTAAAACAGCCTCTCTTTCCAAGAGATTCCAGTCAAAATCCTTAATTTTTAGATCTGTAGACTGAGGAACAAAGAAGTCCCTCTTCTTCACAAACTCAGACTCAGACAAAGGTAATAGTTTTTCTTGAACTTACTCAGTTCCATGCTCAGATTTTCCTTTATATATTTGGTACCAGTTACCATTGCATTTTAAGTTGTGACTTCATACATCATATATGCATGTTCAGCATGAGAAACTTGGCTTATTAGCAATCCCAGTCATGCATTCTTGAATCAGGTTCAACTATGTACTAATGCATCAGATATGCAAGTTCAGTGTAAACTTTTAGCTTATTAATAATTTCAGTCATGAAATAATGCTTCAGTTGTACATGTCTCGTATCTAAATTTAGTCTATCAGTATTCTTAGCTTAGTCTGTCTCATTCAAGGATGAATGTTCCCAAGCGGGAGATATTGTATGACCCCGCAAAATCCTAAGCTTAACTCAGTCCTTTAAAGTTTGTTAAGGGGTTCCAGACTTAGAAAATTTTAGCTGAGTACTCAGACTTACTGTCATTTTAGCCTTCATAAGCTGGAAACTCTATTTTACAATCTCTATGACCTTAAAATGTCAATCTTTAAGTTGAATCATGATCAAGAGTATCAGTAGGTATCCTCGGACAAGTTTTTGATTTTTCGAACTTCATTTGAGACATGTTTGGAAGTCCAAACCAGTGGATCAACGCGATCTCAACGCGCCACATCGTCTATCACGTCGATAAATGTTTTCCTCCAGCTTCCCAGTGCAAATTCGAGTGAACCGACGCGGACTCAACATGGCATGTTGAGATCGTGTCGACCCTATTGACGCGATGCGTTGGTCTGCGAGCCTCTAATTTAATTTTTAGTTATTAAAAAGCTGCATTCCTTAGGGGTATTTAAGTCTTTTACCCACGGTTATCAGCCCAAAAATACAAAATTAAGCCCCATTACAGGAAAAATTCATTCTTTATTTAGAAATCGCTCAAGAACAAAAACCATAGGAGATCAAATTTCAAACTCAAGGCTTAAGATTTCACCATCATTCTTCAAGAATTTAGCAACCAAGGTATGTCAAGTGCTCATCCAAGGATTTCCTTCCACCCTTGGAGTTCAAGCACCTTTATTTTACTACAAGTCAATGAATTTGATGAATTTCATGGTTGAATTTAAATGTGTTCATCACTACCATGTTAATGGGGTTTCTAGTTCAAGATTCAATTTTGCGATGCATACGAAATTATTTACTATATGTGTTGTACTATGTTAACTCATGCTAATACCCTTAAAATTGTGAAATTGGTATTTGAAATTATGATGCTCGCATGTTTTTTAGTATTATGTGCGCATACTATGTCCTTCAAGTGTTTGTTGAGTTGCTCATTTGGGTTGAATAATGAAATTATATCATGTTAGCATGTATTCAAGGTCATGTCATGCAAGTGTTTACTAGAATGTCCCAATGAAGGAATGGTGATTAAGTAATTAGCTATCATGTTTTAAGAGTTTGCTATATCTTATAATTTATGCTATCGACTCCTCGGGGTATTCAATACCTGACAATTTAGCTGTTTACCTAGGTTCATCGTCAGTCATGAAATAGTATCAGTTTTGTCATGATTAGTAGAATTTAGTCAGTTACAGAACTCAGGAAAGCTCAGTAGTACTCAGTCAGTTAACAAAAATCAGTATTATTTCATCAGTTCATGGAACCAGTGAACTCAGCCCAGTTCAATTATATAGTACAATCAGAACAGTTCAGTCCAGCTTAGAATGGTTTAGAATTTAGTCTAGTGTCTATTCAGTTGGGAGTAGGATTCATCACCGAGTGAACCCAAGGATGGGGACTCACCTGTCAGTAAAGGGTGTGATCCTTAAAAGCAGTCCTTGTGTTCCAGAACTACATTGCCAGCTTAGGTTGAGACATCAACCTGCCAGTTGAGGGTTGATATGGTATTTTAACCTGCCAGTTGAGGTTACCACCATTCTCACTCAGTGCATCTGCTAGATGAGGGTGACTCAGTTTGTCTTTACCCATGGCATAGTACTGACACCCTTCCAGTTGGGGTTACAGGTTAGACCCCAATCAGTTTAGAGAGGAGCATGTTGGTTAGATGCTTACCTCCCACAGTCTCAATTTCAGTCTATAGAATAGAACTCAGTTCAGTTCTCCAAAATCAGGACTGTCAGATACAGTAACTCAGTTCAGTACGAACTCAAAATAGTTCCACAAAATAAGGACTGTCAGATATAGTCACTCAGTTAATAGTAATAAAGTATCAGTAAACTCACATATTAGTAAACCAGTGATGCAGAACTCAGTATCCAGTGTTATCATGACCTCAATTACAGCTTACATATTCATGCATGTGCTCTTATTCAGTTATACTTATGTCATTCAGTCAGTATTGTTCATGGATATGAACCCATACATTTCAGCCTACCTCACTTTGTATACCAGTATATTCAAAGTACTGATGTATACGTTTCTTTTGCACTATCATGTCTTATATCATAGGTTTAGATGTACGGGCTCCCGATCATACTAAGCAGCCCGATCCACCAATAGCAGACTACTGGTGAATCATCATTATTCAAGTATATACTTATTATTCCAATATTTTAGTACTTAGTTCATTTCAGTAGTTGAAGTTAGTTGGGGACTTATCCCATCAACTCCTTATTCAGATAGTTAGAGGTTTTTCAAATGAGTATTTTTCATATAGATGCTCAGTTTACTGTATTGATTTCAGTATTCAGAAATTGATTTCTCAGTTTTGAACCTTATGGCTATTTTTGCCTAATTTCTATATTTTTACACTGTTATTATTCAGTTCTTACAGCAGTTACCAGTCATGGGTTAGCTTATGGTCCTTCGAAATTATGAACACCGTGTAGCATCCAGGGTACAGACGCGGGGTGTTACAAAATTCTAGTGAGCCGATGCAATATTGAAGCATCACTTCATCTATTGCATCAACCCCATCGACGCGGTGCGTTAGTTTGTGCGTCGCTGGGCACATTTTTAGTAATTAAAAGTCCGCATCCAGAGGGGTGTGTGGGTTATTTTCCCACTTTTATGCAGCCCCAAAATACGATATTAAGCCTTTCAAAGGCAAAATTTACTCATTATTCACAAATCCTCTCAAGAACAAACCCTAACCTATCAAATTCAAGATTCAAGTCCCAAGAAATTCATCACAACTTTCAGAGAATTAACAATCAAGGTATGTTAGGTGTTCATCTAAGGGTTTTCTTCCACCCTTGGAGTTCAAGAATTTTTTAAAAAACTACAAGTTGATTTCGTTCATGAATTTTATGTTGAATTTGATTGTATTCATGTTCATGATATTATTTGGGTTTTAATCTATGATTTACTATAAGTTTTAAGTAATTAAATTAGCACGTGTGGTGAATTATATGATTTACATATTAAACCCTTGAAATTACAATTGATTATGGTATCCATGATGTTCATGTGTTGACTATTATCATATGAAATAACCATGCTCTCTAAGTGTTTGATGGAATGCCTATGTGAATAGACTAGTGAAATCCTGATATGTCATCATGTGGTCCCATTCATGAACAATTTCATGTGTCTAAAGTGTTTGATAAGATTCCTAGGTGAATGTATTATTAATAAGTATTTATTGTTATGCTTTTCAAGATGATGCCATGCTTTACTTTCCATGCTTTTGAGTCTTGGGGGTATTCAATACCCAAAAATCTAGTTGTTTACCTAGAGCTATGGTAGTTACAGAATAGTTTCAGTAATGTCATGAATAGTAGTACTCAGTGAGTTACAAAACTCAGCGAACCTCAATATTAGTCTAGTTCAGCTCAGTATCACGAATAGTTTATTCAGTCAGTTAACAGAACTCAGTGAACTCAATCTGGCTCAGTCAGTTAGCATGATCAGTAATAGTTCAGTCAAGCCTAGTACAGTCTGGAAATTAGTTCAGTGTCTATTCAATTGGGAGTAGAAATCAGCACCGAGAGAACCCAGGGATGGGGGCATTTTTGTCAGTGAAGGGTTTGACCCTTAGTAGCAATGCCTATGTTACAGAACTATGTAGCCAGCGTAGGTTGAGAAATCTTCTTAACAGATAAGGGTTGATACATCTCGTATGAGTTTTTATGCTAGTGAGGGTTGACGAAATGTCTTCCTTCCATAATGGGTTAACTCACAGCCATTGTTAGTATCCCTTGGCAAGGTGCTAACCCCCTTTCAACTGGGGTCACAAGTTGGACCCCAACTCAGTTTATAATCGAGATATGTCGGTTAGATGATAACTCCCATAGTTATAGTTTTACTTTTAGACTCAATATAAAACCTCAGATCTAATTTTAGAATCAGGATTGTCAGGCATAGTCACCCAGCTCAGTATAGAACTCTATTTAGTTCTACAGAATCAGGATTGTCAGAAACAGTCACTCAGTTTTCAGTAACTTAATTATCAATAATTCAGCTATCAACAATCTTAATTACAGTAAAATAGATTTACATGCAATATTGCATAATCAGTATTTATAACAGTTTCAGATATATATTTGCTCTCATTCAGTTATACTCATGTTACTCAGTAAGATATTGTTCATGCATATGAACCCTTGAATATCAGCCTACCTCACTTAGCATACTAGTATATTTAAAGTACTCACACATACTCTTTATTTTGCGCTATGATGTCTTATATTATAGGTTCAGATGTTTGGGCTCCTGACCGTACTTAGCAGCCCAGCCTATCAGTAGCAGATTTAGTGGTGAGTCCTCATAGTTCGAGGACATAGTTATCATTTTAGTATTTTGGTAGTTTAGTATATTCAGTAGTCGGAGTTAGTGGAGGACTGATAACGCTCAATATACAGCTCTCGTGGGAGTGTAAAGCGGTCTCTAGCAAATATAGAACCCAACTGGGTTGGGTATCGATCCCACAGAGAATAGCTCGATCAACAAGTAAGCATCGATTACTAGACTTTTAGTGCAAGTCTCATAAAAAGGGGGGATTGTAAAGTGTAACCAGATTATCAAAGTAAAAACTGAAAATAGCAAAGTAAAAAGAAAGAATGTTTAGTAGGTTGTAAAACAATGAGAATTGAGGAGTTGGGGTTATGTCCACCTTCTGAGTTATACGTCTCTATTGGCTATGAGTGTGTTGAATTACGACATGCATGTGCTTATAGAGAATTGTATTCGATGGTAAATCCAGGCGTCTTTCGACCTATTCGAGGATTATTTCACTTTAACTCTTTCGAGCTTAAAGCGTGTCTAACGGTACAAATTCTCCAAGAGGTTAATCCAGTTACGGCACTAGTTGTTTAATAGGGGATGGGACCCTACTACCTTGACATTATCTCTTTTCCAGATAGATAACCTTTCTTTCGAACAAGTTAAATGTTATACTAGCGTATTCTTGCGTTTGCAACCACAAAGAATTTAGATTAAGATGAAGAGAATAATGATATAAGCAGCATACGTGTCACGAACTCACAAACTCATAGTAATAGATAGTATCTCATTCAACTTCCATAACCCCAACAGAAAAGTTTAGTTACCCATGAATGCGAAGGAGCTCACGGTTGACATTGTTATTATACCACAATACTGATTAATTTCGTGTAGCACAGGTGGTAGGCGTTTAGGCATGAATTCCTAGGCAAAGTAACAATTCTCTTGTTGCAGAATTTAAGAATAGATGAATAGAAGAATAAATATAGAATTAATGGAAAGATTAGAATTGTTGGAAGAGTAGAAAAGATTAATAGTTGAAGAATGTATATGGATGAATAAAAATCTCTAGCATGATAGGGTATTTATAATACCCATATCCTAATCTTACTAAGCTAATGAAATACTTAACCAAATCCTACTAAGCTAATGAAATACTTAACCCAATTGTACTAGGTTAATGTAACATTATCCAAATCCAAATAGACTAGTGAAATACTTAACCCAATTGTACTAGGTTAATGTATTATTATCCTAATCCAAATATGTTACTGCAAGTCCCCAAAGTCTTCAGAACTGTTGTTTTAGCCCGAGACAGATGTTCCATGCATCACTTTTGGTCCTTAGGCGTCCAAGCTTCCTTTTCTCCTTTCGTGAAGCTTTCTTTGGCGTCAAGTAATCCATAAAATGCTGAATTCTGCATCATTTACACCTAAAACTTTGCTAATCATGTTCGTTAGCTCACTTACAGGAAAAAGGACTAAAAGTGCATGAAATATATAATTTGTTCTCGAAACATGGCACAAATATGGGCAAAATATATTGATATAGGCGCGTAATATCGCCTATCATCAACACCCCACACTTGAAGCTTTTTTCGTCCTCAAACAAAATATCATGTCCATCTAAACATCAACTTAGGGTTTTACAGCAACAACACAAAATATTCGCCAAGACAGGCACAACAATTATCAACAAAGAGTAGTTTTCCGATCATTAGTAGAAATAATTTAACCTCTAGCATAGACTCGTGATGGTGGTCAACTCATATTCAAAAGTTAAGGTACAAGGAATCATATACAACTACCCAAAACTCATCAACCATGTGTGTCTCACAATATATTTCCCATAATCACTCACAAGCATAGCATGTTTTTTTTTCAAACATGGGTATCAAAATATCCTTGCTCTCGCTCTCACAAAGAATTCATATGCAGCAACTAAAGGCTTGCCCTTAATGTAATGCTCCACTAAATGTCAGAATGCTAGGCTTAGGATCAAGTAGGTCTTTTGATGGTTGTAATGTAGGCTAAGGGACGGGTAGGACTATTTTGGCCAGAAATAGTGACTATGTTCCTAAGCACTTTAATACATCACATTGTATCATTAACATTTTTCTTTCAACCTTTCTTCTTTCTTTTATTCTGCCACCCTTGTTCTCCTCTTTAGTTTTTCAATTTTAAGCATAACTCACTTTTCAGCTTTCTTTTCCTTTTTTTCTTTTCATAACATACCTCTTATGATAGCACTTTTTTTTTCATAACGCATTCAAGTACCACTGCAATTTAAAGCATCATACACACCTAATTTCCTCTTATTTCGTCACATGACTTTATACGTTAAAGCACTTAGGAATTTGGATCAAATTACGTCCAAAGAAATGCCAAAGTCATCTCCTAAACTTAAACTCCTTATTTTCGCTTTGCATACATACCAGGCAAGTTCTAGCATCAGCTACAAACATAGAATATACTATTAATCTCACACACACAAGGCACATGGTCGACATTATTGGAAGTAGTATAGACTCTCGACCCAACAAGTGAAGGAATTGAACCACACAATATCACATAATGAGTCACAATTAGAGCCTACACGTCTCAATAGTCATGATTTTAGCACCTACTCTTGTTATGATCTCATGCTGCCTATTAGAATAATTTCGTGCGAAGCTAAGTAAAAAATGACTACTAAAACAACTTAACTTAAACTAAAAAAACGAAACACACAAAAAAAATGAAACAAATAAAACAAAGTGAACAAACAAAGTGAACAAACATAGATGCGGTAGAGAAGTATAGCATGCAATACCGCCACCCCACACTTAAATGGGACACTGCCCTCAGTGGAAAGTAAATACGAAGAACCTGGTCAGTCGGACTCTTCCTCAATGTCGGGGGTCATACCCCCTTCGTCGGAATCATCATAAGAGTCGTCGTCAGAGTTCTCCTCCACGTCAGAATCTGGCAAGCGTCGATCATCATCAGTTGGCACATCATCGTCTAGAGGTTCCTCAAAGTATGTGCCTACTCCACACATCTTCCGTGCATGCATATTCATTGGATAGTCATGGTCTAGCTGTTGGAGCTCTGCAGCAGTTGGAACATGACCCCCACTCATCATTGTGAACCGTGTCATGCCATAAAGATGACGGAAGAAACTCTCATCTCGAGCATGTCTCTCCGCAGTAGTAAGGTTGACATTATGTGTTGTTTCAGCATCTTTGACCTTTGTGAGGTCAACCTTCTTCGGGTTATGTGGGAGTTTGTGATCAGCTGGTTCCTCTTCGATATCCTCCTTCCGCAAGATTGTTGTCAATAGATTACCAAAAGTGAAGTGGGACCTCTTGTGTAGTCTGGCCTTCCGCATTGTAGAGCGAATGATTGCCCTAATGTTGATAGGGACATTTATCATCAATGCATAGACCAAACACACTCTATCTCTTGTTGTTTTGGTGTATTGAGTTCCAGGAATAAGGCATGAGTTGACGATGCGCAACCAGATTCTTGCTTCCCTATTCAAAGGAGGATAGGGGAAGGTGTTGTGTCGTCCGGTGTCTTGGTGTCTGCTCCACCTTGCCATGGATCTACTTCCACAAAGTGTGTGTCGAATTTCTCTATAAGGAGGTCTGCTGTACAGCTCTTTGAATGGTGCTGGATCAACCGAAGGTAAGCCAAGAAAGGAGTTGATCAAATCCGCGTTGAGCTGTAAAACTTGGCCCCGAATCTTGACTTCACTGCCTATGGTTTTTGGCGACCAGTTGGCATAAAATTCTCTTGTCAAATCAAGATTACATTCTACCATGTCGCGGAAGATGAAATCCAGATTCAATGCCATGATTTTTGCCAACATACGCGGTTCCTTCTTTGCTAGGTTGTCCTTGTTGATCAAGTCAACATGAACATATTTGCTTTCCTTGTTGTTCCTATACCATTCTTTGGCTTCCTCCTCAAGAACCCATTTTATTCCAAACATTGGGCGGGGTAATTGCATTGAGGATGACTCTCCTTGGTCCTTGCGACCTCTCTTCTTGCCCTTTTCGGATATGGTAGCCTTATCTTGTCTCGCTTTAGGTGCCATTGTTCCTGAGATTTAAACGATACTTCATGTTAGCATCAACTCAATGGAAACAATCTATAAACAAGCCATCGGGGTACCACCCCACACTTAGGTTCGTTGATACAAATCAGTGAAGTGAAAGTGGTCGATTACTTAGACTTCGTCGACATACGTTTAAGGAGCTATATTCCGACAAGAAAATCAGTGATGGAGCACTTCTTGCAACCTTTGCAATATGTTCATGTTAGGTAAATCAAGACTACTACATAGGGGTTTCATCATGGTATAGTTTCTATCAACAATTACAACCTCCTATGTCGGTAGGCAACTATAAGTCTTATCCCGATGAACGGGATAGCCTAACATGTAGGTATACAAGTGACAAGACTATGCAATGTTCATAACCATAGAAATTCCGCAAAGAGTATGACACTGCAGTTAAAACCAAATTCAAGTCGGAAACAAGTTAAGATTATCCTAACGTACATGTTCACTCACATGGTTTTGCATCAACAATTCAAACACTTTAACATCACCAATGTTTCTTCAAGATGTAGCAATTCATGATAGACATAGCAACGTAGTACTTATGAGAAATAGATGAAGAATAAAATAGTACTTACGTGATTGAAGCCTTTGGAGATGTTTCTTGTGAATTGAAAGAGAAAAAAGAAAAATTTTGAGATGATTTGGAGTGGATGTGCGGCGCCTTTAGGTCAAGTTTCAATGTGTTTATGTTTCAAGACTAAGTCCCCTTTATATTGGAAAAGAATGGGTCGGGTTTTGACCCATTTAAAATTGGTTTTGGAGACAAAAAAGGACCATAGGCGGCGCCTTTAGCTTTGCCTATGCATGGTATAGGCGGCGCCTAGTGCAAAGCATAAGCTAGCATAGGCGGCGCCTAGTGTAATGCATAAAGGGACTATAGGCGGCGCCTAGTGCATGGAATATGAGATTCTAAGACCAAATGCTTTAGCATAGGCGGCGCCTATGCTATAGCATACCTGAGCATGGGCGGCGCCTATGTCTTTGCACACTACATTCCGAGACCTTAGGCTATAGTATAGGTTTTGCATTGTTCGTGGCCTAGTTTTACCTAGGACTAGCCTTGATCGATGCCTATTTTGTCATGAGCAATGCTCAATCCATATCCTTATGCATATTTATTCCTAACTTACCACCTTTACCATGCAATACGTCCAAATCATTATTTGAAACCAATCTCCTCGTTGAATACCTTTTGCACCTATATTTGCTCAAAACCAATGAAAACGATTATTACGATGGGTTGCCTTCCACCAAGCGCCTTGGTTTTGGTCGTGGCACGACTCTTATTTTTGGATTTTCTTTTATCAAAAGCAAAACAAGTACTTAGAATGAAAGAAAGACAAAAATGATAAACGACAAACAATAAACGATGGGTTGCCTTCCATCTAGCGCCTTATTTATTGTCGTGGCTCGACGTAGTTACCTCGAGTACTTAGACTTCGTCGAGATAAGTGATGGCCAGATAATTCATCAAGTCAAGAGGACCGATATAAGGTTTAACACGTTGGCCATTCACCTTGAAGACAACACCATTATTGTCTTCCAATTCAACTACTCCAGACGAGTAGACATGGATAACTTTGTATGCACCAGACCACTTAGACTTTAAATTACCTGGGAATAGCTTCAATCTAGAGTTGAAGAAAAGCACCATATCATCCTTTTGAAAGTTTTATCGAACAGTCCGCTGATCATGATACTTTTTCATCCGCTCCTTGTATAGGTCCGATCTCTCATAAGCATATAGACGGAACTCATCTAATTCGTTCAACTGCTCCAACCTCAGATTCATCGCATCATCCCAATTCAAATTCAATTGCTTCAATGCCCACAATGTCTTATGTTCGAGCTCGATGGGTAAGTGACAAGCCTTCCTATAAACTAGTTGATAAGGAGACATGCCAATGGGTGTTTTGTATGCAGTCCTATACGCCCATAGTGCATCATCTAGCTTCCGAGACCAATCCTTCCTATTAGCATTGACCGTCTTCGCAAGGATTTGCTTGATATCCCAATTGGAGACCTCTACTTGTCCACTAGTTTGTGGGTGATAAGGCGTGGCTACCTTATGTTGCTTGACACCATACTTGGCAAACACGGATTTGAATAGCTTATTGCAAAAGTGAGATCCTCCATCACTTATGATAGTACGTGGTACTCCAAAGCGAGAGAAGATATTTCTCTTTAAGAACGCTACCAAACGCTTTCCTTCGTTGTCAGCCAATGCTACAGCTTCAACCCATTTCGAGACGTAATCTACAACAACTAAGATGTACTTCATTCCAAACGAATTCACAAATGGACCCATGAAATCAATACCCCATACATCAAAGATTTCGACCTCAAGAATTTTGGACATGGCCATCTCATGGTGTTTCGAAATAGCACCTTGTCTTTGGCATTGGTCGCATCTTCTAACAAAGTCATAGGCATCTCTAAATATCGAAGGCCAATAGTAACAACTTTGCAATACTTTCCTTGCCGTCCGATTGCCTGCATGATGTCCTCCAACTTGGGAAGTGTGGCATGCTTCCAAAATACTAGGCACTTCTACATGGGATATACATCGTCGAATAATACTATCCGCACATCGTCGAAACAAATATGGCTCATCCCAATAGTAGTGTTGTATGTCATGCATAAACTTCCTCCTTTGGTGGTAAGATAAATTGGCAGGTATCACATTACTCACCAAGAAATTTGCAAAGTCGGCATACCATGGTAGTTTTTCCATTCTTGTCGCTAATATCTCCTCGTCAGGGAATGCATCATTAATCTGAATTTCAGGTTGCGCCACATGCTCATTCTCGAGTCTAGATAGGTGGTCGGCCACTTGGTTCTCGCAACCTCTTCTATCTTTGACCTCGAAATCAAACTCTTGCAGCAGCAATACCCATCGAATTAATCTTAGTTTTGCATCCTTCTTTGTCATTAGATACCTAAGAGCTGCATGGTCTGTATGAACGATCACCTTAGTACCCAATAGATAGGCACGAAACTTCTCAAACGCATACACAACTGCTAGGAGCTCTTGTTCGGTCACAGTGTAGTTCCTTTGGGCTTCATTTAGGACCTTACTCGCATAGTAGATAGGATGAAATAATTTCTCCTTTCTCTGACCAAGCACAGCTCCAACGGCTACACCACTAGCATTACACATGACTTCGAACGGGAGAGACCAGTCTGGTGCTACCATGATAGGGGCTTCAATGAGTTTTCCTTTGAGGCATTCGAATGCCTTTAAGCAATCTTCATTAAAGTCAAACTTCGCATCTTTCTCCAAGAGTTTGCACAATGGACTAGCAATTTTGGAGAAGTCTTTGATGAACCGACGATAGAAACCTGCATGGCCGAGAAAACTACGAACTCCCTTCACCAAAATTAGAGGCGGTAGCTTCTCAATAACCTCTATTTTTGCTCGATCAACCTCAATCCCTCTTTCAGAGATCTTGTGCCCAAGAATGATACCTTCTTTTACCATGAAGTGGCACTTCTCCCAATTCAGCACTAGGTTGAATTCTACACATCTTTGCAATGTCATGCTTAGGTTTGCCAAGCACGCTTCAAAAGACTCACCAACAACTGAAAAATTGTCCATAAATACCTCCAAAGTGTCTTCAACCATATCAGAAAAAATTGACATCATACATCGCTGAAAGGTGGCTGGTGCGTTACATAGACCGAATGGCATACATTTGAAGGCAAACGTACCATATGGGCATGTAAATGTTGTCTTCTCTTGGTCTTCGGGTGCAATACAAATCTGATTGTAGCCTGAATAACCGTCCAAGAAACAAAACCATCCTTTCCCCGCTAATCGATCTAGCATTTGGTCCATGAATGGCATTGGGAAGTGATCTTTGAGTGTCCAAGAATTCAGCTTTCGGTAGTCCATGCATACTCTCCATCTAGTGATGGGTTTGAGTGGAATAAGCTCATTCTTCGCATTCGCGACCACCATCATGCCTCCTTTCTTGGGAACACATTGTACCGGGCTTACCCATGTACTATCAGAGATTGGATACACAACCCCCGCGTCTAACCACTTGATAATTTCTTTCTTTACCACTTCTTGCATAGGTGGGTTTAGACGTCTTTGATGCTCAATGGTGGGTGTGCAATTTTCTTGAAGCTGAATTTTATGTGTACAAATCCCAGGTGGAATACCAATAATATCCGCAATGGTCCATCCAATGGCTCTAATATACTTCCGTAGAATAGCAATGAGAGCTGCAACTTGTTGCTCACCCAAATCTGCTGCAACAATGACTGGAAGTGTGTTTCCGCTTTCTAGGAATGCATACTTTAAATGCCTTGGCAGCTCCTTCAATTTTAATGTGGGTGGCTCTTCAATAGATGGCTTAGCTGGTGGTGTGGGTCGATTCTTGAGATCAAGGTCCAGCTTCTTGGGAGCATAGCGATATGTCCCTAATCCCGATAGAGCACAAATAGCTTCTTCACAATTTTCAGCATCCTCAGTCTCTCCATTCATGAGCACAACCGCCAAAGGGTCATTAATAATTTGCTCTTCTTCAAGTAATTCTTTCTTATCATCAAAGAAAACATCAGCCACCGAAAATACACTCAGATCTTTGGGTTGCTTCATTGATTTGTAAACATCAAAACGAACTACCTCATCATTTATTCGGAATGAAATCTCATTAGCTCTCAAATCAATGAGCACACTTCCTGTAGCAAGGAAAGGGCACCCCAAGATTATGGGAACTTCTGAGTCTGCCTCATAATCCAAAATAAAAAAGTCTGTCGGAAGGATGAATGAAGAAACCTTTACCAATACATCACATAGAATACCAACAGGTCGTTTTACCGACCTATCCGCCATGACAAGCCTCATATTGGTTGGAATAGGATCACCCAACCCCAACTTCTTGTAGAATGATACTGGCATCAAATTGATGCTGGCTCCTAAGTCACATAATGCTTTGGCAAAATTCAAAGATCCAACGGTGCAAGGAATAGTGAAAGCTTCGGGGTCGGCTTTCTTCTGAACTATTGATCGGGTAGCGATTGCACTACAATGATGCACATCTTCTTTCAACTCATAGCTTGCTGCCCGCTTCTTTGTCAAAAGATCCTTCATAAATTTTGCATACCCAGGCATTTGTTCAAGTGCCTCCACCAATGGAACATTAATGGTCAGCTGCTTTAACATAGTCATGAATTTGCTGAACTTCGTGTCATCCGCCACCTTCTTCAATATTTGGGGGAAAGGTGGTGGTGGGTATGGAATTGTTCTCTCCACGACTTTCTTCTCCTCTTGCTTCCGTTTTTTCACTTTTTCAGGTTGCACGTCGCTGGGTGTGACGTCCTTGACATCTTCCGCTTACTCCTCTCCTATTGCATTGTCATCCAAGTCCGTGGATTCGTCAACCACTTGCTTGCCTTTTGCTGATGTTTCCAGCACCTTACCACTTTTGGTAGTGATGGCCATGCATGACCCATCATTCCTTGAGTTTTGCACAGTATCGCTAGGTAGAGTGCCGGCCTTTCTTTGATTGAGTGCTGCTGAAAGTTGGCTCAATTGCTGCTCTATTTGCTTGATTGAAGTGGAATGTGAATCAACTAATTGTTTCATGGAGGAAAAATCATTAATTACCTCCGTTACTCCCGCGCTCGTTGCTTCCACTCCTTTCAATAATTTAGCCATCATGTCTTCCATACTTCCAGAATTAGATGTGGTGGTGTCACATCTACCAGGGGGAACGTACAAACCACTCTTTTCATTCTTGTTCTTCCAACTACCTTGGTCCTTGTTTCTAGATTTATCATAATAGTTCCGACCTTGGTTTCCTTGGGTATTCCCACGGAAACCCCCCTGATTGTTCAAGTAGTTGGCCTCCTCTTCCGAATCAGATTCGTCTCTTCCTTTTGACGCAATAGCTTTTACTTTTTCGATCTTCCCTGATAATAAATGCTTTGTAAGAAGATCCATTTGTGTTTTCATATGCGTCATATCTTGATCACGTTCTTCTTCTCTACGCCTTTGTTCTGAAGTCATGCCAATAGATATAGTAGAGCTTGCTACCTTAGAATCCCTGGTATGCCAAGCTCTACTTTGCTTCGTCATACGATCTAGCATATTGCTTGCTTGACCAAAGGTGAGGTCCATAAAAGATCCTCCAGCTGCATTATCCACCACTGGTTTAGTTATTGAATTCAAGGCTCTATATAATATCTCTATTAAGTGAACATTAGTCATATGATGGTTTGGGCATCTCGCTAGCTTTGTCTTGAACCTCTCCCATGTTTCATGAAGAGCTTCAGTGGGAAGCTGACGAAAGTTGTTGATTTCATCTCGCAATTGTGCTCTTTTGGATGGCGGAAAGAATCTTTCTAGTAAAGCGTCTCTCAATTGCCTCCAATTTGTAATAGAATCAGGAGTCAGCCCATTTAACCATAGAGTTGCCTCCCCAGACAGAGACAATGGAAATAGACGTAATCAGATTGCATTCTGACCAACACCAGGATTGTCAAACGACTTGCATGTAGAAATAAAGTTGATGAGATACATATTCGGATCATCGCCTGCTAGTCCACCAAATAATCCCTTGAGTTGCAATAACTGAATCATGGTGCTTGTGATGTTGAACTTGGCTCTGGGCGCTAATGGTGGAGGAATAATGGCTCTTGTAGCTCCAGCTCCATCAAGATCATCATCATCGTCGTCAAAAGCTGGTTGCATGGGTTGGCGATCATACCTAAACCGAGCTTGACGACCTCTTCTGTTGGCAGGTGTTATGATTTCAGCATCACGCCTTGGGTTTAGTAACTCGTCATCACCTAAATCCTCATCGTCAGGATTTGTTGCTCGCCTAGGGTTATCAATGTTTTGTTGGTGTACTTGGGCGGCGGCAAGAGCAGCTAATCTCGCCTGTTCCTGATGAGCAGCCATCCTTTCGATTTCTGCTTGTGCTTCCATTCTGCCAATACGTTATGGTTTAGGATTGATAGGTAATACCGGTTGACCAGAACTTCGAGTATGGGGCATGCACTAAATAAAAACCTGCAGTAAACAAAAACTAAAACTAAAAGTAAAAGTACAAGAATCTTTGACCAAAGGGTCCAGTAATTATCACAAACTTGATTGACACCCGTATTCCCCGGCAACGGCGCCAATTTTTGATAATGCTCAATCTACAGCTATCGTGGGAGTGTAAAGTGGTCTCTAGCAAATATAGAACCCAACTGGGTTGGGTATCGATCCCACAGAGAATAGGTCGATCAACAAGTAAGCATCGATTACTAGACTTTTAGTGCAAGTCTCATAAAAAGGGGGGATTGTAAAGTGTAACCAGATTATCAAAGTAAAAACTGAAAATAGCAAAGTAAAAAGAAAGAATGTTTAGTAGGTTGTAAAACAATGAGAATTGAGGAGTTGGGGTTATGTCCACCTTCTGAGTTATACGTCTCTATTGGCTATGAGTGTGTTGAATTACGACATGCATGTGCTTATAGAGAATTGTATTCGATGGTAAATCCAGGCGTCTTTCAACCTATTCGAGGATTATTTCACTTTAACTCTTTAAATCTTAAAGCGTGTCTAACGGTACGAATTCTCCAAGAGGTTAATCCAGTTACGGCACTAATTGTTTAATAGGGGATGGGACCCTACTACCTTGACATTATCTCTTTTCCAGACAGATAACCTTTCTTTCGAACAAGTTAAATGTTATACTAGCGTATTCTTGCGTTTGCAACCACAAAGAATTTAGATTAAGATGAAAATAATAATAATATAAGCAGCATACGTGTCACGAACTCACAAACTCATAGTAATAGATAGTATCTCATTCGGCTTCCATAACCCCAACAGAGAAGTTTAGTTACCCATGAATGCGAAGGAGCTCACGGTTGACATTATTATTATACCACAATACTGATTAATTTCGTGTAGCACAGGTGGTAGGCGTTTAGGTGTGAATTCCTAGGCAAAGTAACGATTCTCTTGTTGCGGAATTTAAGAATAGATGAATAGAAGAATAAATATAGAATTAATGGAAAGATTAGAATTGTTGGAAGAGTAGAAAAGATTAATAGTTGAAGAATGTATATGGATGAATAAAAATCTCTAGCATGATAGGGTATTTATAATACCCATATCCTAATCTTACTAAGCTAATGAAATACTTAACCAAATCCTACTAAGCTAATGAAATACTTAACCCAATTGTACTAGGTTAATGTAACATTATCCAAATCCAAATAGACTAGTGAAATACTTAACCCAATTGTACTAGGTTAATGTATTATTATCCTAATCCAAATAAGTTACTGCAAGTCCCCAAAGTCTTCAGAACTGCTGTTTTAGCTCGGGACAGATTTTCCATGCATCACTTTTGGTCCTTAGGCGTCCAAGCTTCCTTTTCTCCTTTCGTGAAGCTTTCTTTGGCGTCAAGTAATCCATAAAATGCTGAATTCTGCATCATTTACACCTGAAACTTTGCTAATCATATTCGTTAGCTCACTTACAGGAAAAAGGACTAAAAGTGCATGAAATATATAATTTGTTCTCGAAACATGGCACAAATATGGGCAAAATATATTGATATAGGCGCGTAATATCGCCTATCATCAGGGACTTATCCCATCAACTCCATGCTCAGATAGTTAGAGGTTTTTAGGTTAGATTATTTCAGATAGATATTTAGTATTTAGTATTTGTTTTCAGATTATGACCCTTATGGCATTTCAGCCTATTTTTTGTATTATTTGAGTACTATTATTCAGTGGTCACAGCAGGTGCCAGTCATCGGTTAGCTTATGGTCTTTTGGGATCATAAGCACCATGTAGCATATGGGGTGCAGAACTGGGGCTTTACATCTGGACCTAATATGATTCATAGGTATGAGTCGTATATTGGGGTACGAATGGTCTGGTCTAGTTGTATACTACCAGTGTTGGTTGGTGAGATAAATTTTGGTCACTAGAACAGATACGACTTGAATGGTATGAGTCGTATGGTTGGATACAGATTGTTTGGTTTGGGATTTCCTTAGATTAATCTTAGACTTCGTAACTTAAGTTGGATTTGAGTAGAAGTCGCTCACCATGGGTCGTAATCCAGGGTACGAGTCATACCCAGGACTCGTATGGTGGTCAGTGTTCAAACCTCATATGGATTCTATTCTGCCAGGGATACAGGTTAAAGGTACAAATCGTATGTTGTCAATATGATTTTGGTAGGATGAGTAACACACGAGACAGTGTTGGGTCTAAGGGTTGATCATTTGGATATCAAAAGGGTACGACTCGTGAGGGTCAGTTGTACCCCTGTGATGGGATTTCTGTGCAACTTGAGTGGGGGTAATTTGGACATTTCCCTACTTGCCCTAATAAGGTCCCATGACTTCTAACTTACTTGGGAGGTTATTTACCCTATTATTCTATTTATTAACATTTAAAAACTCTTTTGAAACACTCTATAATTCTCTCAAGATTTTTTTGGGCAAGAAAGCTAGTGTTTCAACCAAAGGACTAATTTTGGGATTTTGTTGGTGGTTTCTCTCCATCTACCTTGTCAATTAAGGAATATTTTCTTCCCACACTGTTAGTTTCAACTAAAGGCATGGTTTTCATGATTTCATTGTCATATGATTTTGGGTTTTAAACTATGATTTGGGGGTTTTGATTACAAATGATTGGTTATGGTTTCCCATGGTTTTAATTATGTATTTACATGCTTAATTGGTGGTTTTGGATAATTAGATTGCATACAAATAGATAAATGGTAATTGGAATTGGTTTTGGTTAGATTATTCCCCCAATGTGTTTGACCAAATGCCTATAAGGATGTTTTCGTTGCATTTACTATTTTTAATGGAACTTTTGCTTATTTTAAACTTTGTAAAGGAATCATACATAGTTTAAATTATTTGGAAAGATAAAAAAGCTAAATAGTTATGCTTGTGGGGTACATAGGAATCCCTCAAATGGTTTAATATGGTTAATAGAAGGGTACATGGAATCCCTTAAACCTATATATGGTTGGCTATGGACAAAATATGCAAGTATAGTTGGTATGATAATACCACTACTTATGGACTTGGTTAATAAATGGTTAATGGATTGGTTAGTTGCTTGGTAATGTTTTAATTAGGTAATACTGGCGGGGTGTGTAGCAAAGCCGTAAAAGGTGAAGGTCCCAGGGGAACCAAAACTGGAAACTCATATTTGCCGATGTGAGGTTTGGCACTAGTGACCGTGTGCATGATGTCACACTTTATGTTTGAGGAATGTACTATTCATCCCAGGTTTTCTTCCTTGATCGTGCAACTTCACGCACTGGGGCCCTTTCAAAAGGGGGATCTGAACCTATATAGCCCATGGGTGGTTTAGGATGACAAAGCTACATAGCCTAGGTAAAGATTTTAAAGGCATATTAAACCCGGTTCCCTTTCCCGGCATGGATATATATATATATGTATGGTTTGTATGTATTATTGATGATTTTTCTTGGATTTATGAATAGAATTATTTTATCCTTATCCTGATTTATGCTAGCATTCACCCGCTAACCTATCTTCAGGCAGTTGTATACCAACGCTATGCAGGAACCAACCGTTCTACTCCTTCTACATAGTAATTAACTCGAGGACAGTTGTTGGATTGAAGTGGTGAGCTTTTATCTTTTTGGAAGGCTCTATTTCATGTTATGGATATTTTTCGACATTTTGATTTATTTTTGGATTTTGGTTTTGGCTATGGTTGGGGTCATGTCCCAACCAGATATTCTTACTCTTTTGGTTAGAGGCTATATGGTGCTGCAATAGGTTGGAATGGGCGGGGTCGGTATTATTGTCAGCCTTATTATTGGTATTAGTATTAGGGATGATACTGATTGACGATATTGTTGGTTGTTCTATCATATTTTATTTTAGGATTAAACTTATTATGTCATGGATCTCATTTGGTTATGGCCTGGTTTATGGCAATTAGTTCGGTATTGGTTTGGCTTGGTGGTTTAGTTTGTATAGTTTGGTAGACGGGTAGACTTGGTAGGGTTGGTTTTTGGAATAGACCTATCCCAATTCAGTCCTTATCCAGTTATGCTATCTTGTTATATGTTTAAAATTCTTCCAACTCAGGGTAGGCGGTTGGAGGTTGTATTGGGTAATGGGGGTGGTCTCCAATCTCGGTTGGACAAGGGATGCCCATTACAATAAGGCCTCGTGTCGGGTCGTGTTAGATATGATATTTGTACTCAATCCTGGCCTGTTATAATAGGACCAAGCAAATATATTAATGTATTCTTTAAGCAACCTGATGAGTTCTTTTTCTGCATTTTTGTAAGATGAACACTGATTCTGGTTTGACTTCTCCCTCTCACCTAGATTAACTACCTTGGTCTCCTCCTATTTGGGTTTTCCCCAATCCATAAAATCTTTTGGTTCCTCTATTAATTGGTCTAGGGCCATTGTTTCTTCATCAGAATCCTTCCATTCATCATCATTTATTTTTAATTGTCCATTTAGCTCTTGACACGGCAAGATATTGGCAAATTTTAAATTATTATCACTGAAATCATAAACAACATAAGTTAGATTACAGTGATTAGATAATGCAAAAATAAATGAAAAAATATTTTCGCAATAAGGAAGGCTTTCATTGAAAATTAAAATATTACAAACATTGGCTATGATCCACACTAGTATGGGACATAGCCTTTTGGAAAACATAAAAAGAAAAAATGAGGTAAATAAAACTGAAAAGGTTGATCTCGATCCTTATTCAGACTACCACCAATTTTGCAAAAGTTAAATTTCATCCTTTCATCTACCACATCAATCGGAGGGGTCATGATTGGAGTGAAAGTCCAGTTTAAAAGCTTCTCCCCTGATTTATTTTTCTTAATCTTGGTCTTCTTAGGGAAATCCTTTATTATAGTGTCACACTCTTCAAACAAGTTCCCTATTCCATCCTTGAGACCATCACTGGTAGCTTTTACAGATATAGAAAATGATTGTTAGAGCAGAGGTAACCTCCTTGTTGATTTTGGGCCATCCTCTTTTATCTCTTTTTCACCTTCTTTACTTGGCATATAGCCTAAAATATGTTTGCAAAACTTCTCTGGGATCCCAACAGGCTCAATTATTCTATCTAAATTCTTTCCTAAGCCACGTCCGAGCTCAAAACCGCTTCTTAGCATAATAATAGACAACATCTTATTGACCAAAGGCATTGGCTTGTAGGGAGTTGGGTCTTTCTCAGTTGCATTCACGATCTCTATTGTATAAAATTCACTCCCTTTTGGGACTTCTTCAATCACAAGAACATAACTATTAGGGTGACTCGGATTGCTTCCTTCACCATGGATAACCACTTCATCATTTTCCCACACGAATTTTACCGATTGGTGTAATGTTGAAGAAACGGCAATGCTGCATGAATTCAAGGCCTTCCTAAGAGAAGATTATAACTTGTGTCTATGTCCATCACTTGAAACTCAACTAAGAACTTCTGCAGGCCCCATTTGAAGATGCAACTTGACTTCCCCGATAGTGTTTCTCTGACCCCACCAAAAGATCTTACATTTACTGTGTTTTGACTAATTTTTCCTATATCATAGTTCAATTGAATCAGAATTGATAATGGGCATATATTCAAACCTGATCCATCATCAATTAATACTCTATTAACAATCTTATCTTGGCATTTAACAGTGATATGTAATGTCTTGTTATGCATCACGCCTTTGAAGGGTAACTCATCTCCACCAAAGCTAATGCGATGTTCAACCACCAATCTACTCCCCATGGCCACCAAACTTTCAGTACCTGTGCCTACGGGTACATAAGATTCTTCGAGGACTTTCATCAAGGCTTGTCTATGATATTGAGAACTCATAAGCAATGCCCAAATAGAAATCTGAGCAAAGGTTTTCTCGAAATGCTTCACAATAGAGTATTATTTTGATTGTATTCTTCTCAAAAATTCTCCAGCTTCTCCTTCAGTGATTGGCCTTTTTTTACCACTCTTTTTGTATGCATCATTGGCAAGCTCCTCTGGAGTGTAGCATCTTTCTAATCTAGTCATTATTTGTGCGACGGCAGCTTCTACCACAAATTATTATCTTGTGGGGACCAAGGCAAAGGCTTGATGAGGTGTGATAAATGCAACAAACTTTGGCTGCTCGATAACACTTAAGGCAACCATTGCCTTTTTTATTTCTTTCACTTTATCCATTTCTTCTGTACTAGCTGGCACTATAGAATTGCTCACCTCTCATTTATCATTTATTTTTATCATATTGATGGTTGCTTCTTTATGGTTTGGAAGTAGGTTGGTGGTAACATTTGGTGGTACTGTTTGAAGTGAAATTACCTTATGATTAATCAAATCTTGAATCTTGTGCTTTAAATTAATACAGTCCTCAGTTATGTATCCAGCACCCCCTGAATGATATGCACAATGTAGATTCGCATAGAACAATGGGAATTAGTATTGGTAGGTTTCGGTGGAATAGGTTGGATGAGAGACCTGCTGCCTTTAATATTTTAAACAATTAAGTTCTGTTTCAGCTAAAGCAATGAAACTCCTGGAGACTTTTTTTTCGTGATGTGGTAGAGGAGGATTATGGTCATTTTAGTTGGTAGGAGGAGCGACTTGATGGTAATTCTGGTTAACTAGAGCTTTTTGGCAGGCTTGGAAATTTAAGAGAGGAGCTTGGTAAATAGTTTGATAATTTGGCAATAGAGATGGGAAATTCTGTTGATTGGTAGAGAAATTTGGCTGTGGAACTTAGGGGATAGGTTGGGTATAAAACACAGGTTAAGGATTTTGTAAAGTTGAGGGGTACATAGACGATGATGATATTTTCTTAGGATTGGACCCGAAAGATTTCTTTGACTTTGGGTTTGGACTATAAGATATAAAAATACATCCTCTCTCTTTTTCTTTGGAATCCTAAAGATCCAAGTTGAGAAGAGTTTTTATTGATTTTTCCTATCCTGAGTCCTTCCTCAACTATTTCACCGACCTTAACCAATCCAACAAAGGTAGCACAAACTGTTGATATCATTTTATCATAAAACTCTCCCTCCTAAGCTCGGGTAAACAAAGCAACTATTTTTCTCCTATTATTGAAGGTGGTACCTTTGCTGCCTCTTTCCACCAATGATAGGCATATTCATGAAAGAATTTGTTATACTTTTGCTTAATGTGGTTTAAAAAATATCAAACAGGAAACATCTCTATATTATAATCAAATCTTTCAAAAAAATCCCTGGCTAAAACACTTTATTCGAGCCACTACTTCAGTTCTTGTGAAGCAAACCATTCTAAGACTTCTCTGCTCAGACTTCGGTTTAAGAGCCTCATCAGTAATATGTCATTTCTACCAACGCCAACAATTTGGTCACAATATCCTCTAAAGTGGGTAGTAGGATTTCTAGTACCATTGAATAATTCAAACTTAGGAACGTTAAATCCTTTGGGCAAGTTCAAATTAGGGCGAATGCAAAGGTCATCATAACTGAACCCCGTTGCATTAGGAGAACCATGTGTTTTCTTCATCCTGGTGATCTCTTCCTATATCAGCAGTAGCTCCCTAGCATGTTTGTCTTCAGTCACCTTACACTCCTTCTCCATCTCCTCATAGTGGTCAAATTTTGAATTTTGGTGGAATGTATGGTAAGATGTAGGCATTGTGATAGCATAGATGGTGAAGGAAGGCATATTTAGGGTTATCAAAGGATTTTAAGTAGTATGAGAGAGGTTTTGTTATATGGGAACTGGATTTTAGGGAGTGTTTGCATTGAGACTGAAAGTAGGGTAAGTAGTTTGGGAAGTAAAGGCATTTGTGGAGGTAATTTGGTAAATTAGAGTGTATCTTTTAGGATAGTAAACATTTGGATTGTTTTCTCATTTGGTATTGTAGGTGGGAGGAGTATGGGTTTGGTATATTTTTTATGATGGATTGATGGGTTTAGTGGGAGGTCTAGGCATAGAAGCAGAGGGTATGTCATTTGGTTGGTTTCCATTATTAGGAGAGCTAAGAGGAGAGAATCAGAGTGAAAGTGCATGGTTATCCAAGATTGGCGTATTAGAGGTAATGTACAGATTAGCCATGTATTTTGCTCATTGTACTTTTTCTTGAAGCTCCTTTATTCTCCTATCTAGTTCAATAATCATCTCACATTGTACCCACCATCCCTAACCATAATTTTGGTGAGAGCATTATCCTCTCTACTTCCAGTCATTCTTTTCTCTTTAGCTAGGCGATGGTCAAAGGAGCAATTTTTATTTTACTTAGATCTTGTGAAATATTTATCTTCAACTAGTTTTGTCAACACAGATCAATTTCTACTTACTTAATTACCTGAGAAAGTAAAAACAACTCCAAAGGAAAATACGTTAGATCCTGTTGGTGGTAAATAATGCAAGATATCCGACATAAAGTAAACACATAAAGTTTCTTTCATCTTAGGTAAATTGATCCAGGGGTGGTTATTGAAAGGAATTAATGGGTAGGACTTTGTCTACTGATTTTAGAAAAATGGGTCTTTAACAGGAAGTTTGTCAGATCTAAAATCTTTGGGCGTCTCCATCAGTTGACTCAACAAAATGGGAAATAAAAGTTTTTAAAAGGACAGAGGTCGGGTTGAAAGGCTGCCTACATATCTCACAAAGTAGAAATTAGGCCATACATAGTTCAAATAAGAAAGAATAAAACTTCATTTCATTGCAATCTCATTAGAGTTCATTACATCAGGGAAAACATGAAAGGAAAATGACAATAGAAAGGACAAGACTAATTACTAGATCTTAGATATGTGCAGGCATTCCTACTTTATTCTGCTTCTTCCATATCTTGATCTTCTACGGGTGATATGGAGGAAATTTCAACTCGACTTTTCCCTCGCATTTGAAGGTGAGGCTTTTCCCACATGTTCTTTCTTATAACCTTTAGCCAGATCTTCAATTTTATGCTCAAAATTCTTGTTTTCTTGTGTGATCAATTATTTGACTTTAGCAAATTCCTTGTGAAATTGATTTATCTTCCTAACCACTCTCTCGGTCTCTGCCATTAACATTTTCTCCATTTGGACTAACTACATTATCTGTGTTTTTAGTTGAGCAGTTCTTAAGTCCATGGTTGATTTTCTTGATAGAATAAGAATGTGTTTAAAGAGAAAGTTAGTGAAGACCGGTTGAGGACTTTTTGGGAGACTTGGAGACTTGAAATATTTTGGGTGGACTTTGGATAGTAGGCATAAATTTTTTTCTAGATGGTTTCTATTTGTTGAAGAGTAGATCAATTTACCTTTGATTCAAATAATGCACATAAACACATAAAATAGTTATATCACATAAGACAATTATATCACGCAATAATAGATAATAAGCATTTCTTAATTACGTGACCTTTTTGAGCCAAGAGTTGGCCTAGCGGATTTGAAGAAAGTATATGTCTTTTGAAACCAATCCATTATCCCCCAAAATTTCCACAATATATAAAAAAGAGAGTAAAAGCCTACAAAGTTTCATGAAAAGGGATATGATCTATGGGGAAAGAAAAAATAACATGAGAAAATCTAGTGTCTAGATGTTCCCTCATCGGCCTTTGCCCTCTTAGCTTTGTCCACCTCTTGTCATATGTGATATCTTGGTTTCCCAATATGTGTCCTAACAATTTCTTTACCTTTCGCACTCATGTGGGTCCACCAAGTATGAAGGCAGTCAACGAGATTGGTAGACATCTTGAATCTTCTATACGGGACCGATTGAGCTATTCCTACAAACAAAGTAAGTCTTTCCCTATCCAAAAGGATAATGTATTGGATTTAAAAAATATATATTTTTTCAACACATAAAATAGTGTAATGACCCTTCAGATCATTTTCCATATTTATGCTTATCTTCACTATTTGATTTTCTCCATAACTTCCCCAAGTCATTTATGACTTACTGGGACTGATGGCTCGATTACTAGGTAGTTCGTTTGGTATTTAGAGTCAAATTCCTATTTTGAAGTCTTTGTTGGTCCTAAATGGCCACTGGGCAAAAACTTTAGCAAAACAATCTCAAATGCAAATTTTGACTACGCCAACATATTTAGAATATTGATTTTAGTCGAGGTAAACCTTTGGTTTGGGTCCCAATGAACCCTAGCTCATTTTGACTTATTGGTTGAAAAGTTAAAAATTAAAAAGAATGGATGTGGGACCCACATTTGGTCGAAACGACCTCGGATGGAAAATCCAACTTCACCATCACATTTGGAATTTTGAATTTATGCTAGGGAGTCCCTTGGTTCAGGTCCCAAGGCTCCCGGACTTATTTTGGGCTATTGAGTGGATTTTATGAAAATTGATAAAAATATAAATGTGGGGCCCACTTTTTGCCTAAATGATCTCCTATTAAAGTTTTGATGATTCCAATGGATTTGAAATGTGGTTTACACTCAAAATTCACTATTGGATCATGTTATTTGGATTTTGGATGAATTTGGAGGATCAAAAACTTATTTTTCAGTTTGCTATCATCTAGTGCAATTGTGATCGTGGCCAAAAGTGTGTGATTGTGGGAGCATGATCGCGGCTCGTGTGGCATTTCCCCTTCACTATTTAGACCTAGGAACCCCAAAATGAGTGTAATAACTCAAAATTGGTCATGGTGGGTGACTTGGGAGCCTAATAATCATCTTGTATCACGATTATCTTCAAGATTAAGTGTGATGGCATTTTGAGGAATGTAAAGTGAAAACGAGCATGTGGTGCGTGAAGTGAGGTTTTGGGGTTTGATCTTGAGGTAGGCTTTTGTCTATTTTTCTTCATAGATAATGTTGATATATATTGCGTGCGAATATGGATGTTGGGCTTGATTATGAGTAGTATGACTTGGCCTTGATTGTGGATGTTTTGGGGAATAGATGAGGGTTTTGGACCAGTAAAATGGCATATTTCTAACTCTTTTGTATCCTATTGCCTTCCCTCTCTAGTTTAGATTAGTTATAGTATGGATATGATATAATGCTATTTTTGGAATATGGTTTTAGCTTTTGAAGCATAATTTGTGTTTTTAGCCTTATTGGGCTAGTGTGGTAGTCTTGAAACCATAAGTTGGGTAGAGTTGACTTGAGTACCCTTGTTTCTAGTCGAAATTGCTACCTTAGGCTCGAATATAGCCTACTTGACATCTAGAAGATGAACGAGATACCTTAGCCTAGTTTTGGGCATAGTATGCCTAATTATGGAAATTATGGATTAGAAGTGGGATCGTTCGGCCCACTTAGGCCTAAGCTTGTGTTAAGTCTTGTGGACTTAGTTGCGGATGTTAGACATAGATGAGGCTAGTACACCTTTGAATAAGGTTACTTCATAACTTGGTAACTTGTATTGACTTTCCCGGATTGTGGCTTTTGAGTTATGGTTATAATACTCCTTGTGGAAGTGATATTGGGTATTTAGAGATGATATTTCTTCTAAATATGTTATGTGGCCTATAGAGATGATATTTCCTCTTAGACATGATGATTGGCCTATAGAGTTGCTATTTATTTTAATCATGATTGTTGGACTTAAAGAGATGATGTTCCTCTTAGATATGTAAATTGGCCTAGAGAAGTGATATTCTTTGTAGTCATGATGTATGACCTTTTGATATATGATATCCCATAGACGATCATATGTCTATATATATTATGACTCCTAGATATGAGATGCCTCTTTTGTGAGAGATGATTACATGCTTATTGATATTATGCCTTCGATATGCGAGATGCCTTCTATATGTGAGATAATTAGAGATATGTTATGGCTTATAAATATGATTATTGATATAAGTTCCAAATATGAATATGGACCTAAGGCCGTGATTATGATGTTGAGATATTTCGGTTATAACATTGATTGAATATCCAAGAAGTGTTTGTCATTATAAATGATGTGATATATTTTATTAATATGAAAATGTATATGTTTGTATGCATGTCTCTCCGGTATAGGACGAAGAAAGATACGGTATGATTCTTATTATTCCACTGATTGAATACTGATGATGGCATGTATTGATTTGGTACATTCATGATTATTATATCGGTAATTGATGTGATTCTAGTTGAAATACGATCTTATGATTGTTCTTCCTAATTAAGGGTTAAGCTAAGTGGTGCTAGATGTGTTTTAGGTAGCTATAGTACTTGATGGATAGAAATCTAATATACTAGTTAATGAACCTTGCTTAGTTGAGATATAGTAACTAGCGATGATTAATACGTGGCTAATAATGATGTTGAATAGATGATAAACGAGGAT
Source organism: Capsicum baccatum var. pendulum (assembly GCA_030864225.1). Lineage (NCBI taxonomy): Eukaryota > Viridiplantae > Streptophyta > Magnoliopsida > Solanales > Solanaceae > Capsicum > Capsicum baccatum. The sequence goes on along the minus strand of CM061560.1, from coordinate 197,666,277 downwards.
TAGTTGGTAAATGGTGGTTAGTTAATGAAGGATGTTAGTTCATAAAGAATGGTTAGATGATAAATGGTTAATTGTGGACTATTAATAATTAACAGATATAGTATGATTAGTTGATAATAATGAATGGTGGATAAATGGCAGTTTTGGTCTAATGATGAACCTTGACTAGATGTTAGATGTTGGCTATTTAATAAATAGTGGTTAGTTGATATCCCGTGAATAAGGATAATGTTTAGTCTAAATAACTATAGGTTATGTGATGACTAGTGAACCATTGATTCTATTATAATGAGTGTTGGTTAACTAATAACGAGTAGTTAGGGTGTATTGACAAGATAGATATCTTTATGGTTATGAGTATATCGGTTTGCGTCTATGTACCTATTATATGCCTATATTTATGTGTTGATAGTTATGGTGATATATTGATACCCGACAAGGCCGGAGGATATAGTGATGATATTGATACTCGGTTTGAGTCCGGAGGATACTATTGAGATAATATTGATACCCGATAAGGACAGAGGATATTATGATGATATTGATATCCGGTTCGAGTCGGAAGGATACTATTGAGATGATATTGATACCCGATGATGCCGAAGGTTGATTAAGATGATGATGGTCCTGATGAGGATAGTTATGATGAGTTGTGATATTGATGGTACACTTTGCATTCATTCCTACATGTGCATCACCTATCACCAGTATGCACCTATATTTATCAGTCGGTATGGGACGGTTGCATACATATGGGTGACGAATATGTCTTGTGTTGTTGTATGCTGATTGAACATTTTGAGCCTAGGGCGGTGGGGGTACGCATAGGCTCGGCTAGGTATTTGGTTGTCCGGAGTAGCCAGTTATTCACGTTGTTATTGATATTATTGTTATTATTGTTATGATTATTATTATGGCTAGCTTATGACAGATAGTTCATTGATCCGGTATCAGGATTTGAAGTATGTCTTCGGCCTCTCCTATCTTATGATTGCATTATTATGCACGGTTATATCATGTCTAGCCATGCAAATTAGAAACCATGAGTATGATAGTATTTAAATCCTTTTAGTGTTGTAATGAGGTGTTAAAAAAAGAATTGGATGATATAGGTTATGCTTTGAGATGACCTCATGTTTATATGTATATATACCTATATATATTTAGCTATATAAAGCTATGATACTGTCGTATATCCCTTCCTTCATTGTTCATATTGTATAGTCGTTTCTTCATCTTGTATATTACTCCATATCTTTCTTTCGCTCTTTATTCATATATTGACATGGGATATATAGTATAGCATTGACGTATATTGAATGTAGCTGGAATAAGATAGTTCACCCTGATACTTCCATAGTTTTATTATGTTAGACTCTTGTACATGGACAGCATAGTTGTTCCTTATTATCTCATTCACCTGTCATATGATTTCTAGACTTTTGGGTGTGGTTTCCATTCTGTTTATATGTTGTATATATGTGTTTTATCTTTGGAGTTTAGTTGGCAGTAGTCTACTGAGTACCATTCGTTTGGTACTCATACTACACTTCAATAGCCTGCAGATCATAGTACCGGTTATCTGTGCATCATGCGGAGAAGGCCTGGTTTAGAGACTTAGAGTGAGCTCCTGACGTTCGGAATATTACTTATCTCTCTTTTATGTATTAGACTAGTCTCTAAGTTGTATTCGAAGATAAGTTGTATCAGTGTATTTCTCTTTATATTTCACTTTTGTACTCTTTTTATATTAGAAGCTCTTGTACTCATACCACTAGGTTTTGGGATTTTTCTATGCATTAATCTTTATTTCATATATTCCGTATTTTTTCCTTTTATTATTGAGTAGTCCATTACTAGCCGTTCTAGACTAAGGATTGGCTTGCCTACTGGTGAGTTATGGTAGGCCCCATCATGACCTGAGGAAATCGAATCGTGACACATGATTCGTCTATGATTGGCTCGTGGCCAATAAATGTAGGTCCAATTTTCTTAATGGGCCTAGGCTCATGCCTAAAAGAGGGTTTTGATTTTGCTCTATCTTGGGTGTCAGAGTGGGTTTGGACCAAGTTCCCAAGTGGACAACTTAGGTTTGAAAATACCAACAGTCATCGGATGCCTAAAGTGCCAATAAACTATCTTATTTCCAACACTTGATTTGGATTTAAACAATAGGGGTCGGGTCAATAATTTATATATTTCGAATGTGGAAGTATGTCATGAAATGCAACACTTTAAATTTTGCAGAAATTTAAACACATAAGCAAACAAAGAATTTAAACATTACAAATCCGAATAGTTAGGCAAAGAAGTTAGTCCAAACATTTGGTTATAACCTAGTTAAATCCCCAACAGAGTCGTCATTTTTGTTTTATACCTTTTCGAATTTTGTTAAAAAGAAAATGATTTTATCCTTATCAAACTATTTCTAAAATATTCGAGATAATTTTAAAAATTTACAGAGTTGCCACTTGATTTTTGTAGAAATATCAAGAAAACTTAAAGAGATTTCAAAGATTCAAAAACAGAAATAAATCTTTGAAATAAGAGAAACTTAGCAAGGGTTCAATTAATGTTCTGAGAAAGTTTTTAAGGAACTTAGGAGCGTCCGTTTAAAAACGGTTCACCAAAGATCATTTTTGACTAACTTAAAAGGGTGACTAATTTTACGAAAATGTCAATTTTTATGAAAATATCAAGCTTGATTGAGTAATTTTGAAAAATAGATTTATTTTGTTCAAGTTCAAATAGTCTATTTTTAGCCAAAAGGAATTGGCTCTGAATGAAGAATTTTAAGCAAAATTTTGTTTTTAGTAATGTAATTTTAAGGTAAATCAATTCTTTGTAAGGAAAAGGATCATGTTTTAAAGAAAAATCTATTAGGTCAATGTTAATTGAAATCTTGATATTAATAATGATAAATTTTAAGAAGAAATATCAAGCCAAAATAAATAAGGAACATTAATTCATGGAAAAATTTATTTTTAGAAGAAACCAACTTGAGAAAATCTATTTCTCTTTGTGTTTTAGGAAAAATCTATTTAATCTAAATGAGATTAATTAATACATGAACAAAAAAGAGAGTCATCTTAATTCTAAAATCTTGTTTTAAAGAAGATTAACAAAAAAACCATTTTTAATTCCTTATTTATTTATTTATTTATTTATTTAAAAGGATAAAGTGGATAGAAAAATTTAAATAAGTAAGAAAAGACAATGAAGATAAATAAAAATAGAAACATTTTAGGGGATTTTTCTAGATTAATTAATTAAAGTTAGTGCTAATACAAATAAACAAGTATAAATTATAAATCATAAGAGAATAAAATATAAAAGTTGGAGTTGGGCCCCTCTTTAGGCCCATCAACAAGCTACCCAGACTTTGGGCTGCCAATTTAATGGACTTTGAGTGCATTTTTGTTCTTGTATATCATCTGTATATCGCAGCTATTTTTCCCTGCACTTTTTGGTATATCTGATGTATATGAGACTATATTTCAGTCATATATACCCGACTTCAGTCCTTCACCTGTGAAATCAGCCTTCCTTTTCACCTCCTTTCTTTAAAACCTGTATATTTGTGTATATCTGAAGTATACCAGTACTATATCAGTCTATTTTCTTCATGTATTAGTCAATTTTGGACTTGATGGGACTTGATCCTAGAGAGATGGAGTCCAATTGGACTTGGATGGAATAACATGCATCAAAATAAAAAAAAAATAAAGGATTAGCAAGGCTCATGGTGAATTACTATAAGCACAATGGACAACTCCTAAAACCAATGAATAAGGACACGACAAATAGGCACAAGTTACACTAGATTTTATGAATAGTCAATTGATTCTGACTTAAACCATATTTTGCCTCTAAATACATGCCAATAAAAATTGAAACGGTAATGTGACTTAGAAATCACTAAACAACAGACACTAAAAGAGAAATAAGCAGATTCTTGGAATTTTAATCAAATTGTGATCAAGCTAATGTTAGTTAACAAACATTATGCAGCTTGCTCAAGTAATCATGTAAGGTGGTATTCACTTCTACCAACAAACAAAGAAAGATAACATGGGCATAACACCTAATCACCGCATTCTCACATGGTAAAAATTTATTTTTTTTGTTACTGATTTTAATACTTTAATACATGCTAACATTGATTGATTTACGCAAAAGTTATTTTTCTATATTAGTGAAACTATCGAACATGTTATACCGCAAGATACAGATAAGATGTAAACACATTATGTTTTGAAAAAGTGGAGCAATACTTTTGTGCAAACATCATGTTCCATTAAACTAAAAAAAAAAAAAAGTGACAAAACCTGATCTTCAGAGAAACAAAGGACGATCCTGCTTATTAAAACCCAACTTCATTTTTTATGCAAAAAAATCCAATGGCCTTTAAGCCTCTATAGCAAACTGTCCCAACATTCATTACTAAACTATCGAAAATTTATGTGTTATTCAAGAAAATTGCTACGACAAAAGAAAAAATAAACGAGGGGAGGTGTTTATCTTTTCCTAGGCAGCTAACCGGGACAAACGATCTTAAATTAAAAGGATTTCACCACTGTCAGAACCCACTTCTAATTCGTCGGAGTTTAAACAAATTCGTTGGAGATTAAATTTTGGCGGGATTGAATGTTTTAAGGGAATTTCTCCTTGAATTCTTTGGTTACGTAAGATTAGAGGAATGTTCCTCCCATATCCTCAATTTTTCCTCAAAGAATCCTTCTCTCCGCCTCTTCTCCGTAGCATCTATTTATTGAGGAACTTGGAGTTTGTTTTAGGTGGAGGTGAAAATTAGGGTTTAGAATTTCAAATCCAAATTTGAGTTTATTTCTTGAGAAATTTTTTAGTTCCACAATGAGACAAAGACCATTGAACAGAACTGGATGAAGGAGAGAGACATTGGGGAAGCTATTTCTTTGCCTGAAATAGTTAACCATGGACTGAGAAAAATGAAATCCCTTTAAATTTTGGTTATAGATGGCTAAACGGGAGGGAAAATCGGAAAATGAACGACTAGGGGTTTTCCATTGTTGGTTGTACGCGGTTGTTATTGTTATATGCTATTGATACAACTGTTGTGTGTGTTGGAGTTGTATGTGATTTGTTAGCTGTATTTTGTCGTCGTTGTTCTGTCGTTGGCTTGTGTTGTATGTTGTTATATTGAAGGTTGTTGTCATTGTTTTGTTGTTTTTATTGGGTTTGGGAAGGGATTTTAGTAGTAGGCTGGGTTGAGAAATGGAATGGGTCATTTGGGGTTGATGGGTAAGGAGGTAGCTGGTGGGTATTTTAGGCTTGGAAAAGAATGAATGATGGTTCAATTTAGGGATTGGCCGAAGCAAATAGGCCTGGGTTCTTTGAATTAAATAAGGAAAAGTATGGGTAAATTAAGCTATTTATTAAATAACTAAATTAGATCAGAATTTAACCAATCTCAATTAGATTTTGGCCAAAAGGAAATCTATTGATCAATTGCATTATAATCGTGGCCCAATTGATTTCAGTTATGAAAAAATTAAATCAAAATTCGATACGAATTAATACTTTATTTAATCCCAAAATTCTTGATTTAATAAAATCAAACAAGTATTTTTTAAATAAATTATTTTGAGAACAAGTTATATTTAAATCTAAATTTTACCCATTTTAATTAATTTTTAAGATAACCTTCTATTAAAATTCAATTTTCTATAAAACAATTATTTAAGAAACAAAATTATACAATTTCATATATAAGAATACGAAAATATATAATAGTTACTTAAAATGGCAAAATTACCTAGATAAATACTTTAAAAATGTTTTATTCAGTTAAAATAAATGTTGTGATTTTATTTTAAATCGAAGAAAATTCAGAATTAAATTTAATCGCAGAGGGCAAAAATTAGGTGTCAAAACTCATGCCCCGACGCCTCATGGTGACAATTCTAATGTCGAGTTCTGTCATTCTATTTATCTGTTAACTCAGTTGGTGACCTCCCAGTCTCGCCAGTCAAGTCTAGGTGGCTCTGTTGCTCCTTCTTTGGAGGTTACTCGAGTTGGTTAGTTCATGAGGTTGAATCCCCCAACCTTCACTGGCTCTAAGGTTGAGGAGGACCCTCAAGGATTTATCGAAGAAATAGAAAAGATCTTTAGGGTGATCCATACTTCCAATTCTGAGGGTATAGACTTTATTGCATATTAGTTGAAATATATGGCATATTAGTGGTTTGAGGAGTGGGAGTAATCGGGGGGTCATGATGTTGAGCAGGCTATATGGAAGGAGTTCTCCGGTGCCTTCCTTGATCGGTTTTTTCCTTAGGAATTGAGGGAGAACAAGGCCGAAAATATTTTGAACTTAAGGAAAGGTAGGATGAGTGTGAAGTAATATGCCCTGAAGTTTTATCAATTATCTCGTTATGCTCCAAAGTTAGTATCTTGTAAGAGGACTGGAATAAGGAAGTTAGCTTTGGGTTTGTCTCGTGAATTGGTATTAGAGTGTAAGGTTGCGATGTTAAACAATGACATGGATATCTCCAGACTTGTGGTTTATATGCAACAGGTAGAGGATGAAAAGGAAAAACAGGCAGATATTAGAGAGAGGCAGAATAAGAAGTTCAGGTACTCAGAGCAGGGTGTAGGTCAGCAAGCTAGTGGAAGAGATGGTAGACAGTGGATCAAGAAAAAGACATGGGGAAATTCTGGTTCGTATTCTTTGGATATTACTCCTTATCCTAAGTCTCCTGGTGACCGTCGTTTTCAGGCTAGTAGTAGTCCTAGGTACAGGGTGACCAGTCTCAGGATAGTAGAGATCAATCAGCCCCACCATATCCTCCTTGTAGACTTAGCGGTCAGCTTCATCGGGGTTATTGTGATGAAGGAAGAAATTGGTGCTTTAATTGTGGTCATCTTGGTCACATGTAGCGGGATTTCCCTATGTCTAAGGTATCCACTGGGGCTAATAAAGTTCCAGTCACCACCTTTTCGCGTCTTGCACCAAAGGGTGCTACTTTTGGTAATGCACTAGTCGGAATCGTCTGTATGTTTTTTCCCTAACCCAGCATTATGTATATATGTATATCTACATGTATGTGAATATGTACATTGAGTTTGCATTGATTTTGAAATGGCATTATTTTATCCCTTATCCTAAGTTACTTGTTAGAGTTAACCCCGTTAACCTTCCTAGGATTCTATATTATTTTCATAATGTAGGGTCCAAAGATACTTCTCTTACCCCTGTGCAGTTTTACGTGATCCGATTGGTCCGCGGTGAAGTGTTGAGCTTTCATCCTCTAGAAATCTTAGTTATTCCATCGGTTTCTATCTAAATTTTAGAATTGCAGAGTTCACATTAACATTATCATTATCACTGGAATGGTCGGGGGCATATCCCGACTGAGTTTGATATTCGAATTAGTTTAGAGTCTTTTGTGGACATATGTAGGTTGAATGGTTGTTATAAATTCTTAGGGCTTACCTTTGAGTATGTTGACTATCTTATATCAAGCTTTTTTGACTTCTGATGTCATCCTAGATTATGTATTGGACAGGCTATTGGGGTGCTCTCTGACCCTCGGTGGGCTTGAGATACCCATCACGACTAAACCTCAGGTCGGGTCATGACAGCTTGTATGGAGTTCGTTGTGAGATCTTCTCAGATCAGGTAGCCTTTAATACTTATTCACCCAGTGAGATCTTAATATGAGGCAGCATCATTGGCTTGAGTTGCTTAGGGATTATTACTTGACTATGCTATACCACAAGGCTAATGTAGTTGTGGATGCCTTGATCCAAAAGTTGACTAGCATGGTTAGCTTAGCGTATCTTTTGACCCAGGAGAGTCCTTTATCCTTAGAGGTTCAGTCTTTATCTAACCAGATAGTTAGACTTAATATTTCAATACCTAGGTGCGTTTTGGCATTTGTGGAGGCCAGATCTTCTTTGATAGAGCAGATTCGAGCTCATAAATTTGATGATATTGGATTGAGGTTAATTCAAGATAAAGTATTAAGTGGTGGGTCTAAGGAAGCCTCACTTGATTTGGATGAAGTTTTTAGGATTAAGGGCTGAGTTTGTGTATCGAGAGTGGGTGATTGGATTAGGTTGACCTTAGAGGCGACCCATTGCTCCAAATATGCCATCTATGTAGGGGTGACTAATATGTATCATGATTTGAGACAACACTACTGGTGGGGTGGTATGAGGAAAGATATAGCGGATTTTATGGCTCGTTGCCTATGTTGTCACCAGGTAAAGGTCGAGCATATGAAACCTAATAGATTGCTTCAGAGGTTACCAATTCCTGAGTGGAAATTGGAACGGATCACTATGGACTTCATGACTAGTTTGCCTTATACTTCTCATGGTTTCGACAGTGTTCGGGTCATCATGGATCGATTGACCAAGTCAGCCCATTTTATACTAGTTTAGGTTTCCCTTACTGTTGAGAGGTTGGCTCGTATCTACATTTGTGAGATTGTGCGACTACATGGTGTGCCCGTATCTATCATTTCAGATTGAGGTCTGTGTTTACTTCTCACTTTTGGAAGACTTTTTAAGATAAGTTGTGCACTCGAGTTGATCTTACAGCATAACCACCAGACTGATGGTCAATTAGAGTGGACTATCTAGGTACTTAGGGATATGTTTCGTGCTTGTGTGATGGATTTTGGTGGCCAGAGAAAGCAACATTTGGCTTTAGCGAAGTTTGCCTATACTAATAGCCACCATTCCTTTATAAACATAGCTCCTTTGAGGCGTTGTATGGTAGGCATTGTCGCTCATCAGTTGGTTGGTTTGATATTTCTAAGGTGTTGCGTTATATGGTAGGCGTTGTCGCTCGTTAGTTGGTTTGTTTGATATTTCTGAGGTTAGACCTCGAGTTATAAACTTGCTTCGTGAGTCTTTGGATAGGGTTTGGATCATTCAGGATAGACTTTGAGCGGCTCAGAGTAGGCAAAAGTTCTATGTAGACCGTAGACTTTATGCCTCGAGATTTGGTGTTGATGACTATGTTTTCTTTGATTTTCATCCATGAAGGGTGTAATGAGGCTTGGGAAGAGGGGTAAGCTTAGCTCCAGGTATATTGGTTTGTTTAAGATTCTTTGGGTTGTTGGTGATGTGGCCTATGAGTTACCTTTACCCCCAGATTTATCACTGTTCGTCTAATTTTTTATGTTTTTATGCTTCGTCGTTCCATTCCTGATGAGTCTTATGTTATTTGTTGAGAGACGGTTCAGTTAGATAAGCAGTTGTCTTCCGTTAAGGAGTCGATCTCTATTTTGTCTAGAAATGTTCGACGGGTGCGTTCTAGAGTTATCCCTGTAGTTAAGGTTCAGTGGCGACATCGACCTGTAGATGAGGCTGCTTGGGAGGTCAAGTCTGATATGCATAGTTCTTATCCATATCTCTTCATTGATTTAGGCATATCTTTGACTTAGTTCGAGATGAACTAGATTTTTAGTAGTGGATGATATAACGACCTAAAAATTTGATGAAATATGTGAAATTTGTGATTTTGTATAATTTAACTGTTCTACCCCTCCTCGTAGCTATATTGTGGAATTTTTTTGAGGCGTGGGGCGATTGCACGATCTCCGATGCATTTTGGTGCCTTTGTGCGATATTGTGATTTTTGGTGGCTTCGAGAGCGTTATTTTGGACTTATGTGGATACTTTTTGATCCGTACAACAGATGTCTGAATGAACTACGCTAGCATATTTTAGGATAGGTATACCTTTGTTTTGGGTCCCTGTAATGCCCCAAGAGCACACCTTGGGCCCAACACGGTGCTTACAGTCACAAGTGACCATAAGCTAACCCATAAGTTGGTACCTACTGTGAGCACTGAATGAAACTGCTAATAAAAGATACACATATGCGGAATAATTGAATATGCCATAAGGTTTTATTATACTAAGACATTACAAAACTCTTAAATCTGAAACAACTGTTTGAAAGTAATAACGTAAAGACTGACAATCAACTGAAAACTGGATAACTATTTGAAAGTGTCTGAAAGCCTTTAACTAAATTACTGTAGAGCTGATGGGACATGTCCCCAACTAACTCCGACTGACTACTGTACTGAAGTACTAAAATAAAAATAATCAGCTCTCAAAATATGAGGACTTACTGTTGCTTCTAATAATGAGCTGAAATGCTAAGTGCAGCTGGGAACGTGGCATCCGAACCCATGATATGATACATTATAGCGCAAGACACGAGTATGCGGTCAGTACTTTGAATGTATTGATATGCTAGATGAGGTTAGGCTGATATACATGGGCTCATGTGTATGAATAACAACTGACTTAATGAATAGCATGAGATAACTGGATATGAATGTGTGCATACTGTAAAATCTGAGAATGCATAACCAAGCATATAACATGATTCTGAAATAGTTTGTAAACTGAAATACTGAAATCTGGTAACTAAATAATTGATAAACTGTATGCAATGGTCAAGAAAATTGAACTGAGTTCTGAACTGAATACTAAAACTGAAACTGTGAGAGTACTATGCTTATGAGGTAAGGACTATCAAAACCACATAAGATCACTGAGCATGAATGCGTGAAAACTGTAATATCTAAGAATATAAGACTAAGTGTATATCTGTTATGGTACTGAGAAAATCTATAATCTAAAAGACTGAAAACTGTTAAACTGAATATCTGAAAGTCTGTACACTTAGTCAAGCAAATCTAAACTGAAGAGACACTGACTACTGTACTGAGACTGTGGGAGGTATCATCTAACCAACATGCCCCAAAACTGAACTGATCGGGGTCCAACCTGTGACCCTAGTTGGACGGGTGGTAGTATCGTACCACGGGTACTAACAATGGTTGTGGAGTCAGTCCTAATCTGGTGGGTGACCCCTAAGATCAGTCTTAAACTGGTGGGTGATCCCTGAGAGTGTCAGTCTTAAACTGGTGATATCTCATAACCTATACTGGCTACGTAGTTATGGAACTTAGGATTGCTTCTAAGGACCCAATCCTAATTGATGGGTGACCCCCATCCCTAGGTTTGCTCGGTACTGAATCCTACTCCTAACTGAACTGACACTGATTACTAAACGGAACTAAGCTTAACTGAACTCACAACTGATCGTATTAACCAACTGAATGATATTGCTGATGGTATGACTAAAATCATTTTGTAGATACTGAAAACTAGGTAAACAACTAAATTTCGGGTATTAATAACCCCCAGGACTTGATCACTATAACAATAGGGACACATGAAAGTTTCGAAACCATGGAAAGGAAATCATTGTTCACAATTATTCACTTAAGCATTTAATCAAACACATGGGAGACATGGATTTAAACATCGGAATACCTTTAAATATGATGAGATAGCACGATCACATGACAAGACATATTTAAAACATTCTATAATGCATTCCACTTGAAATAAGTTATAAACTTAACTTGAAATTTAAATGGTAAGAAATTCATGGGCTTAAGCATGGGAATGAGTGAAACATGTTGTAATATCATGATTGCAATACTAAAACCATACTTAGGGATTTAACAATGAAATTTCATGCTTCAAACGTGTAAGAGCTACTTTCAATGAAAATAGATTATAAACATCATGTATAATCGAAATTCATAAAAACTTCATGGAGATAAATAATTATAAACATGTAATTTCATAATTTGAAACATAAAAGATGGATTCTTGGACTCCAAGGGTGAAAAGGGCCCATGGATGAACATCTAACATACCTTTAAGGATTAAATCCTAAATAATATCACAAACTTGAAGGTTCTTGGCTTGGAAACCCCAATTCTTGATCTTTCTTGGATGGAGAGGGGGGAAGTTTTAGCTTGATGAACAATTAGAGAGTTTAGGGTTTCTTGTTGAATGAAATTGCGGAATGTGGGAAAAATATGCCCTTTTAGCTGTTTAATCTCGAGTTTTCATGATTTGGGGGTGGTGGAAAAAGATTAAACTGCCTCTGAAAATTAAAATTCACAACTGGAATGTTGTTGGGCTCTCACCGTGATGTGCCAAGGTTTCCACCGCTATAGCTACCGCGACGCGGTGCAATCGTGGTGAGTTGCTATTTTAAAAATCCAAACATGGTCCAAACCTCGTTCAAAAAATCTAAAACTCACTCGAGACATGCTACTTACACCCTTGAATGTGAATCAACTCAAAAACTTACGTCTCGGGGTCAGGAAGGTCAATTTAAAAATCATCGAAGTTAAGAGGCCAAAAGTAAAACTAAGTCTCCAATACTTAGCTAAATTTTTAGGCTCTAAGCCTCTTGTGCATGTACTAAAAGCTGAACTAAACTAAGAAAATTATGGGGTATTACAGTCCCAATGCACCTGAGCTCATTTCGACTTGATGGTTGCAAAGTTGAAAGATTAAAAATATGAGTGTGGGACCCATATTTGGTTAAAAAGATCTCGGATGGAAAATTTGACTTCGCCAAAGCATCTGAAATATTGATTTTAGGGTGGTATCATATTTGTTGTGTTTTTATGGCTTTTAAATCTCATTTCGCCCCTCGATTTGGAAAATTATGATTTTGGATTTTGGAGATAAACTTTATGAAAATGATTTTTTTGAAATTTTGATATTTTCGTTGAGTCCGGAGCATCGAATTTAGTATGGTTTCATAGATTATTTGTATATATCGGACTCCGAACAAATCTCGAGCACCCCATCTAAAAAAAATTAGTTTTTTCAGATCTGGTGCAGTGTATAAAACAGGCCCTTTTCTCCTCTTTTTTGCCCATTTTACCCATTCTTTAACCTTTTATATTGAGAGTGAAACCCTAAAATATGTGAGAGTTTAAAAATGAGGCTTCTGGGAGCTTAGAAAGGCAGATTAACATTTATTCTTTGATTCTATTACGGATTTAAGGTGTGATTTCATCATTTTCTACTCTACTTCCTTGATTAATTTTTCAAAACTCCAAAAATCTTAGGGGTTGATTTTAAACTCTAATTTCACTTGAATAATATTTTAATCTTATAATTACTAGTTTTTCATCAATTTAACCTTCAAAAAAACTTTGATTTTTTTATTTTAACACGGATTTCAAAGATTTTATCTGGTAAAGCTCAAAATTGTTTTTTTATTTGTACCTCACTTTTTACTCGATTTAACTTGGGTTTTTAGTTGTATATTTTTAAAAATATAGAGAACGCATTTCTGAAGTAAAGTTACAATTTTGCCCTTCTTTTTTGGAAACCTGTTTCAAGGGTTTGTTTTGACCCTAAATCAAAAGTAGTCAATATGGATATAATTGGCTTTGTTTTGACGTGTAGATTCTATATTTCTTGATTTTAGTTGATTTTGAGATCATTTGTGGAAAGTAAGGTCGTGGGTTTGAAAAGTAACAGATCAATTTTGACATTCGAGGCAGGTTATGTCTTAAATCTTTTAGACTGGGTTGGGTAGTAAATGATGGTACAAAATACAAATTAAGGGTGGAAACGAATTATGAAAAATGTCTATCTATGTGTTGTGCCCATATGGGGGCCTATATGTGACGTAATTATTGAAATAGAGATATTATGTGATATGTGTAACCGTGATGGGTCCTATATGATATTGATAGCCTTGAATACATGTCAATAATTATATTGTATTGTTGAAATTCCTAATGTGGTACCATTGGTGTATTGTGATATATTCATACTTATTGGCATATGAAACATATGGAAATTCGTAGATGGTGGAATTAATAAGTCGATATTAGCTCATGTGGTTGTGGAAATGTATTATTATGATTGGTTGTGAAAAAACTTCATGTGATTAATTGTGGAAATACTCATTATGATGGGTCGTGAACATTGCATTATCATCTTCATGGCATCATATACATAACTTCACTTGTTTGTTGTATGTTTTGTATATACTTATTGTTGTTTGTCATACTTGATTTATGTCTTATGTGCTTTGAAAATACTGGAAATACTAGGAATTATAGAAATACTGAAAATATTAAATTTTATTATTCTCCCTGAGGGATGTGCTAGGGAGGAGATATTGATATATGAATTGTATATGGGTTTATGAACCCCCTATGGGTTCCACTTCAGGAGGCTTGCCTCCGTGGGTGTATACAGGAATTCTGCGATGATCCTGGAGGTTGTGCGATGACCTCATGCATCATCATCATATACTTGCACTTGCTTTATTGTATTTATGTTATGCCTGTATTTCCATATTGACTTGTCATCTATCTATTTTTACTATATTCTTGACTTGTAAATATCTAATTATTCTATCTTCTTTCATTTGTACTTGATGATCTTGATTATATATGTTCCTCTTTTGTTCTACTTGTATATAATATTGTGTATATTTGTATCCCTATCTAGTATGTTGTTGTATTATATGCAGATATTACAGAACTGTTAGTACAAGCGGTGTGTGCTACCATTGTGGAACATTTTCTGATTGCAGGTGAGTGCCCTTAGTTTGTATTTTTCAGGCTTTATTTTCTACTTTGCTCGGTAGGACTATGATACCTACTGAGTACAAGTGGATCGTACTCACTCTTACTTCACCCTTTCGGTGCAGATTCAGGTTCGGGTGTGCCTCGGGCTGGTTGATTTCGGGTGCCTTCTGATTACCTAAGGTAGTGGTTGGACATTCCTACGTTCGAAGTTCACCTCAATCTTTCTGTATTAGTTATGTCTTTATTAGTATTTGGAGACAGAGATTGCTTCTTTGTGGTTATTTTCCAATGTATTCAACTCATGGAATATATTAAAAATTCTTACACTATTGACACCTGGTTTTGGGAATGTATGATATTTGGATAAGTTCTTTCCGCATTGTTATGATTACTTGTATGGTTTGACTTCGTTCTAGAAGCCCTACCTTGGGCATTTCTATCTTTTTCCTTTTTGTATCAGTTTAGGTGATAGGCTTACTTGTTAAGGTACGCTACGACAAGTTCTATCATGACCCTTGTTTTTGGATCGTAACATTAAGAAGATGTAAAGGATTTTTATTTTTGTGTACTGAAAAAATATATCATATATGGGATGAAGACAAAGATCTATGTTGTCTTAAAGATGAATACAAGTATTTCATATTGCTTATTAAAATAAGAAATTATCAACTTAAAAATTATTTTTTTATATATATAAGAAGTAACAATATATAAGTTAATTAATTTTTCTTATAGCCATAAGAAGTGTAGGTAATTTCACTAGCATCGGGAAAAGTGAAATAAAACGAGTAATTCCACTTCCTCCGTCCCAATTTATGTGAAACCTTTTTCTATATAGTTCATCACCAAAAAAGTTATAGTTCCTTACTTTAAAATTATTTAATGAAATCATCCCTATTTTATCCTTATTGGGTCTCATTTAACAAGAAACGTTAACTAAAAATTAGTATTAAAGTGACTTCAATATGAATAATTAGTAAACATAATGTTAGAGTTTATCCTTATGTATATTAGTTGTAGTAGGATTGTTTTTGAGATTATGAATTATAATTGAGATAATTATGTATTATCCAAATGTACACATGATGTAACATTGTAATATAAATATAAGTCTTAAAGATGAGCAAACTCACACCTTACTCTTTTATTCTTGTCTTTCATCTTGGTATGAAGAGCCGTATATGATTCTTTTTTTTCAATGGCCCCAGAATCTCCTCTTCCGCTCAACAAACCTTAAATCAATCTTTCCTTGGTCTTCCCATCCCCCTTACAACCGTTTTCAATATAAAATGTTTTGTCCCTATTGTATTGATATATGAAAATTAGTTTACTTGGAAAAGGGTTTTTGTCACTATTCTAAAAATTCATAACCTTTTATCCATTGTAGAGAGAAAACTATCACGTCGCTCAACAAATCATGAAAAATATAAATTATGAATCTAGTGTTGCATTATAAATCTCCATTTGAACTACTTTATGGTCATGTCCCTGATTATAGTTTAATCCGTGAGTTTGGGTGTCTATGTTATCCCTTTGTGGTATTTAATCAATTTTCTAAGTTCTACCTACGATCAGAACCATGTTTGTTTCTTGGTTCATAGGATAAATGATGTTGGGTGTATTTATGCATTCTAGCACTACTATTCTAGCCTATTTAGCCTTGTTTTGAGGATGAATCATGTGATTAATGTGTTGATAATGAGATAAATGTGCATATAAGTGTCAATGTATGTGTTTACAATGTTTAATGGTGTTCCCACATAAGTTTTGATTCAAATTGATCATTTAGAAGTCAAGCAAGAAAACTAGTGTGACTAGCTTGAGCTAGGTGTTTGTCTAGTCTATTGTGTTGGGTTCTAATGTATTTTAATGAGTTACTAAGGTTTTAGTAATGTATCTATAATTTTCAAGGGTCAATTGGATCAAGAAAAGAAAATAATCAAAATAATAAGTTAAAGCTCAATGTGAATTTAGCCTATGCTTAGCTCATGTTTCTAGTTCATCGTTGAGGATGTTGTGTTGTTTTGAGCATTATATTATTATGTTTAATGTTATAGGATACTTGGTTAATGGAATATGATGATATATGAAGGATTTACAAGCTTCAAATCAAGTGGAAACAACTCAAAAAGGTTTGGAATGGATCACAGAAGTACAAAACACAGCTTGACACCAATTTGGACACCTGAAAAGTATTGGGAGAGTGTGGGTGCATGGGAAGGATCCTGGGCGCATGTGACCAACCAACAACGTGATTTATACTCGATGTGATGCCCTCCAATGCATTAATCACTGGGCTCACAGACGACCAGAATCTGTTTCCTTATTCAACAAGGCATGGGATATTCCTTCTACTATAAATAGGACCTTATGCACATTTTTATTTACTTTTGGGTGTGTTTGGACAAGAGGAAGATGCTATACACATCATTTAGGTTTTATCATTCTTTAATTTAGTTTCTTTCATGGTTTGTATCATCAATCCAAGGGATTGGATGATGAATATTTCCATTAAAGGCTAAAACTCTTTTTTCGGGGTTAAGGCAAAGATCATGATTATAGCATTTTGAATTAAGTTTGTTGATTTTCTTATCATTATTGGTTGGTTGTTTATTCTTTTTTTAACTATTTTATGGATTAGCTACCCTTAGAATACAGCAATTGTTAACCTTGTGATCTCGAGAGAGGGAATAGGGAGATAGAACAAGGGAATAAGCAAAGTAGGGTTCTTGTTTCTTTATAAAATAAGATCTTTGAATTAGCATCTAGGACAGGAAATTTACTTAAATGCCTTACTTGATTCACACGTAGGAAGATAGCTTAAATAACCTAATTGGATCACTACATCCCCGCTCAACGATGTAGTTGTAAGGTTCAACTTAGGTAAAGGATTAGAGGTTGGGAAATTGTAATCATGCAATTAACCCTATGAATCAACAACCAAGATAAGAAAGTTAACAAATGAAGTTCAACAACATAGTATGATTGTTCGTAAGCCTTAACCCCGGGTTTCTATCCATTGATTATCCTAAGTCATTATTTTTCCACATTAGTTTAGTTTCTTTTTAGTTTTCTAAAACTCTATTTGTTAACTTTTCTCAAATTTTTAGACTAGAATTAGATAGGCGGCGATCGTAATTCTCTGAGAGATTGAGACTTGAGCTTTCTTGAAGCCACTTTACTACTTGATAAGACCACTTACACTTGCGTGTGCGCTTGGACGCTGTCAAGTTTTTTATGCCATTGTCGGGGACTTATAACTAGGCAACTATTTTGTTTTTAGTTTGGATATATTGAGTTGTTCATAGTTTATTAGTTATTATTTTAATTTTTTTTATATTTATTTTTATCACACTTCTTTACATGACAGTCTGGGATAGATGGTTTTCGAGTGATGACGATTCTATATGGTATATGGTTTGTGGCCATAGTGGTCATTCTGAAGATATGTGTGATGTCAATCATGATTTAGTAATGTTTATGGGCTGTGATGAAAGGCAAAATTATTTGAAAAACTACAATCAAATGGTGCAGAATCTGCCATAATCATGGAATAACTAGCAGTAGCAGTTTCAACATGCCCAACCAAATCAGTCAACTAGTAACATGGAAGAGATGCTGGAATAAATTTTAGCGTCTCAGGTTGAGTTGTTGGCATACATGAAGAACCAGAGGGAGGCTGCAAAGCAAGTGGATTTCCAACCATTTGCAAAAATAGTTGCGGATAATTCGAGAAAGTCTGAGTACTCGAAAACTAACATTGTTGAACAGGTTGAGGAGACACCACTACCACCATGTCTACAGTGGTTAAGCAAAGAAAAATATGAGAAGGATATTAGCCAATTTGTGGAGCAAACATAAAAATTGTAGCCACTCGATTGTCATCTTTATCTTGAGACTGAAATGGAGAAGGTTAATAAAAGTGAGTGTGTAGTAGAGAGTGTAAATTTTGAAGTAGGATTGATTGGACCTCATTCAAAGCACTTTTCTACATTATGTTTAGATGATATTTTATCTGTAAAATCATTTAAAATAGTAGAAGAGTGTGAAGATGAGGAACAAGAATCCTATATTCTTGATTTTACACTGGACAAGCAATATAAAAACATACCTCACTTTAAGGCCGAGTGGTTTACCATGCATATCCTATTACTCGGTTCAGTAATCTTTGTACCACATCCATATGAGCGGGGCAAAAAGATGGATGCTAAGTTGGGGGTGAAATTTATATCCTCAAGGTGGAGGAAAAAGTTGATTGGGTTATACTGCGACACTAAATTAGGCACTTCTTGGGAGGCAACCCAAGCTTAGGTATGTTTTCTTTTTAGTTTTTATTTTAGTTTTTATTTCACGTAGTTTTTGTTTTTGGTTGAGTCACAGGTTAATGAAAAGTATGAGTACCATAAACTTGAGCTAAGGAGCATGGCAAAGACTAAGTGTGGGGTCCCATGGATCTCCTTTATACAAAAAGATGTTGCTAGCTAGGCCTATAGGCCTCGAGGAGTATTTCTATCTCTTACTTTTAAATTCTCTTTGGGAACAAAGTAGATTTTTAAGTATGGGGTGGGGAAATTCCCAAAATTTAGCTCAATTAAAAAAAATGGTGAGGAATAAGTGAGATATTCTTTTTGGTGCTATTTTTTATTACATGATACAAGTGGGTTTGTTTGGCAAAAGCATGTTAATGAGTGAATTGCTACTTTTAAAACCTCTAAGCTCATTTTTGTGACTTTTGTACTTTTTGGCTTAACTTTGAATTCATGATATTTTTTGGTTGGGAGTCTATGATGATCCTATTGAGTTGAGCATGTGTCATGTGCGTGCGTGTAAGGTTTTTTGTATATTCCTTGTTTCATGTGATGTCTAGAACTTACCCGATGTGTATGCAAAGTGAAATAAAGAGTGTAGGTTTAGGAGATGATTTAGGCATTTCTTTGATAGCCTTGTTTTTACTTTTTCTTTTGCTTATCCTTTGTGTATCATCCTAGTTAACCCTCATTGAGCCTTTAGCCTTTTCTTTGGTAGCCATATAAGTAGCCTAATCCCTTCTTTGATAGAACATAATTTGATCCAAAAAGTTACTAAGCGTTTTAATTGAAAAAAAATTGATTTAGTAAGGAGTTTGAGAAATTGAAGAAGAAAAAGGTGAAATTGATGCCCTGAAATTGATGCATCAAGGTAATAGTTATTGGTGTTTATAATTGATATGTGGTAGATGAGTGTATGCTAGAAATATTGCCATGATTGTGAAAAGGAGTAAAATTGATTTGTGTGGTAGTAAACTATGCGTCCACCAAGTGTTTGTGAAAATGCTTAAAAGAGATGGGGCAAAAATAAAAGATATGGGTGGATGAAGAAGTGTAATTTGGTTGTTAGAGATTGGTTTTAATTGTAAAAAGGGATGTATGAAAGTGCTTAGAGAGGTTAGTAACTATTCTTGTCCAAAATAGTTCCTACCCGTCCCTTAGCCTTTATTACAACTCAAAAAAAGACATATTTGATCCTAAGATCATCATTCCGATATTAGTGGAGCACTAAACTAAGGGAAAGCCTATGGTTCATTATCTGTAGTTTGTGAATTCTTTGTGAGAGTAAGCGTAATTTGACTTTTGTACCTATTGTGATAAATTGCTTAATTGTGAGTGATTATGGGTAACTCTCTTGTTGTGAGGGGCGCATGTTTGATGAGTATGGGTGATTTGTATGGCGTTTTATATTGAACAATATGCATGAGTTTTCCATGTATTAAGTCAATTCTTGAGGCTAGGATATTTTGAAGTAGAATTCTTGAACTTTCAATTGTGTATAACGTGCTTAGAGTTGTAAACTTGCATTTCGCATAGTCATTGTAGTGCTAACTTGAATTTCTTGCATTTAGTAGAAGTGTGTATTCTCTTCAGCTCATAGTGTTTATATTTAAGAGTTGTTCGGGGACGAATAAGGCTTTAAGTGTGGGGTGGTAATGTTGGGGGTATTTATGCATTCTAGTGTTATTATTCTAACTTATTTAGCCTTGTTTTGAGGATGATTCATGTGATTAATGTGTTGATAATGAGATAACTGTGCATATAAGTGTCTATGTATGTGTTTACAGTGTTTAATGGTGTTCCCGCACAAGTTTTGATTCAAATTGATCATTTAGAAGTCAACTGAGAAAACTAGTGTGACTAGCTTGAGCTAGGTGTTTGTCTAGTCTATTGTGTTGGATTATAATGTGTTTTAATGAGTTACTAAGGTTTTTATTATATATTTATATGTGAAACAACATAGTTATAATGTTCAAGGGTTAATTGGATCAAGAAAAGAGTCAAAATAATAAGTTAAAGCTCAATGTGAATTTAGCCTATGCTTAGCTCGTGTTTCTAGTTCATCATTGAGGATGTTGTGTTGGTTTGAGCTTTAAATTATTGTGTTTAATGTTATAGGATGCTTTTTTAATGGAATATGATGATATATGAAGGATTTACAAGCTTCAAATCAAGTGGAAACAACTTAAAAAGGCTTGGAATGGATCACGGAAGCACAAAACACAGCTTGACGCCAATTTGGACAACTGAAAAGTATTAGGAGAGTATGGGCGCGTGAGAAGGATCCTGGGCATATGCGGCCCACCAACAATGCGATTTAGACGTGATGCAACGCCCTCTAATGCGTTAATCATTGGGTTCGTAGACAACCAGAAACTGTTTCCTTGTTCAACAAGACATGGGATATTTCTTCTACTATATGGGACCTTATGCGCGTTTTTATTTATTTTTGGACTTCTTTGGACAAGAGGAGGCTGCTCTACACATTATTTAGGTTTTATCATTCTTTACTTTATTTTCTTTCATGGTTTGTATCATCAATCCAAGGGATTGGATAATGAAAAGAACAACAACAACAAACCCAGTGTATTCCCACATAGTGGGATATGAGGAGGGTAAGATGTATGCAGTCCATACCACTACCTCCGGAGAAGTAGAAAGGTTGTTTCCGATAAACCCCCAGCTCAAGACAAGGAATAATAAATAAATTTGTAATATAGCATGGAACAAGATGAAAGAGATTGGATGGCTAAAACTCCCTTTCCGGGGTTAAGGCCAAGATCATGATTATTTTATTTTGAATTAAGTTTTTTGATTTGCTTATCATTAGTGGTTGTTTGTTTATTCTTGTTTTAACTATTTTATGAATTAGCTACCCTTAGAATACATCAATTGTCAACCTTGTGATCTCGGAAGAGGGAATAGGGAGATAGAACAAAGGAATAAGCAAAGTAGGGTTCTTGTTTCTTTATAAAATAAGAGACTTGAATTAGCATCTAGGACAGGGATGTACTTAGATGTCTTACTTGATTCACACGTAGGAAGATAGCTTAAATAACCTAATTAGATCAATACATCCCCACTCAACGATGTAGTTGTAAAGTTCAACTTAGGTAAAGGATTAGAGGTTGGGAAACCGTAATTATGCAATTAACCCTACGAATCAACAACCAAGATAAGCAAGTTAACAAATGAAGTTCAACAACATAGTATGACTGTTCGTAAGCCTTAACCCTTGGTTTCTATCCATTGATTGTCCTAAGTCATTATTTTTCCGCATTAGTTTAGTTTCTTTTTAGTTTTCTAAAACTCTATTTGTTAACTTTTCTCAGTTTGTTAAACTAGAATTAGATAGGCGGCGAACGCAATTCAGATCGATACTTGGGCTTTCGTTAAGCCACTTTACTACTTGAAAAGACCACGTACACTTGCGTGTGTGCTTGGGCGCTGTCAATAAACATAAAGGATTCAAATGTTTGGATCTTTGCTCAAATATTATTCCTCATCTCACGGCATGTTCATTTTGTTGAGAGCTTCTTCCTATTTCAGAGTATGTTTCCTACTCGTACACCAACTTCTTCACCTAATTCTATCTCGTTCCCAGCTGTTTTTGATAATTCTAAGTCTTTTACCTCTCCGGTCCATATCAACGATTTTGGAGGATATTCTGCATGAATTAGTACTCCAATTTCACTTACTCGAGACCCCATTTCAAATAGGAGTATTTACACTCCATCTATTTTCCAGCTTTGTCTTTTTAATAATAATCTTCAGACTCATCTAAATCAGGAGATTGTCTCTGCTAATTCACTTTTGTCAATTGTTAATGTTCTCCTTCCAACTTTGCGACACTTTCGGATCAGGTTACTTCCATATAACGACTTGTAATTTTCAGTTAAGATCCCTCTTTTGATGATCCTTTTGAACAAAATATTTCATCTCCTACTCCTTACACGCAGACTTTTCTCTATTCGATTATCTTCAAGTATATTTCTCTCAATCACCCACTGTCCTCCAACATTTTATATGGTTACTCATTCTAAAATGAGGTCCCTTAAGTAACACGTCCTTCCTTCCTTAACAACTTATATTTGTTCTATTTTATCTGAACCTACTTTTTTCCTCAAGCATGTAAAAACTCCTTTCGGTTGCAGGCAATGAGTTCTAAATTTGATGCTCTTATCCAAAATAAAACTTGGACTTGGTGTCGCCTCCTCCAAATGTAATATTATTGGCAACAAATGGGTGTTTCAGATTAAATTTTGTGCAAATGGTTTTGTTGAAAGATTTAAATCTCGCTTAGTGGCTCAAGGCTTGTTGCAGCAACCTGAGATGGGCTATTTTGAGACTTTTGCTCCTATCGCTAAGCCTAGCACAGCATGTTTGGTCTTATCTTTGTCATTTCAGAGAAACTGGTATATGCATCAACTTAATGTATTGAATGTATTCTTACGCGGTAAGTTATCGGAGACTTTTTATATGCGTCAACCTAAAGGCTTGAACATCTAGATCATCTCCATTATGTATGCAAGTTGCAACGTGCTCTATATGGTCTTAAACAATCTCTAAGAGCTTGGTTCCATCGTCTTGCTCGTTTATTTTTTGATCTAGGTTTTAAGCAGTATGTTTTAGATCAAAGAACATTCATTTTTCACTCGAAGGCTGATTGCATTATTCTTTTAATTTATGTGAATGATATAGCTATTTTTGGCTCTTCAAAGTCCTTAGTATCTCAGTTCATTTTTTCAATAAGTACTTAATTCGCCATGAAGGACTTAGGACAATTTCAATACTTCCTTGGCATTGAATGGAAATGCAACTCTTAGGGACTTCTCTTACTTCAGCATAGTTATATCACTTCGCTTCTTCATTGTTTCAAATTGGAGAAGTGTAAATCTATGCCAACTCCACTTCACGGTAAATTTGATTGGAATTCTATTTTTTCTCCTTTGTTTGACTATCCTTCTATTTATTGTCAAATGGTTGAGAGTCTACAATATCTGTGTTTTACTAGGCCAAATATTTAATTGCCTGTCAACCTTGCTTCTCAGTTTCTTCAACAGCCACGATAATTGCATCTTCAAGCAGTAAAATGCATTTTTCGCTATCTCGTTGGCTCACCTGATTGGGGCTTACAGTTGTATAAAAATTGTTCATTGTCGCTTACTATTTTCTCTTACTCTGATTGGGCTGGTCATTCAACCACTAGACAATCCACAACTGGATTTTTTATTTTTCTCGGCACGAATCTTATCTCTTGGTTGGCTAAGAAACAACCTACTGTTGCACGCTCAAGTACAAGCAGAGTACTGAGACTTTGTTGTTGCCACTATTGAAGCTACTTGGCTCCAATATATTCTTTGTGATCTTGGTTTTTTTTTAAGCTACTTGGCTCCAATATATTCTTTGTGATCTTGGTTTTTTTTGAAGCTACTTGGCTCCAATATATTCTTTGAGATCTTGGTGTTTTTCTTACTTCTTCGGTATCTGCAAAATATGACAATATTGGAGTCATTCATCAAGCTCCCAATTCAGCTCCCCCCACCCCACCCCCCCGATCCAAACATATTGCTTTGGATTATTATTTTGTTCATGAAAAGATCAGTCTGGGTGACTCAGTGGTTTCCCATGTCCATACATTTGAGCAGCCTACTGATTTGTTCACCAAAGTATTGATTTCTTCACGTTCTCGTGAGTTTACTGTCAATCTTCATGTTCACTCTTTCCGTTCAAATTGAGGGAGGGTGTTAGAGTTTATCCTTACGTATATTAGTTGTAATAGGATTTTAATTGAGTTAGGAAAAAATTCTAAATATGCCATTGAATTATTAAAAGTGGCTAATCTATGTCATCCGTTATAAGTTTGGCTTGCCACTGCTATTGAATGTTTGGCTCATCTATGGTACCGTCGTCATTATATAAAGGCTGATTCGTACTATTATTTTATAATGATGATTTTTGCAAAACCATTTTTGTCACGTGGCCTCTTATTAGAGGTCCACTTTATCAAATTCAAATCAATCAATATTACTTAAAATAAAAAATTAAAGATTGGACCCATTAAAATAAAATTTGATTCACACAACTAAAATAAAAACTAGACTTATTAAAAATAAAGATCGGACTAATTAAAAGTAAAAATCAAACCCATTAATTGCGTCAGATTATTTTAATGGGCATGATTTTTTATTTTGATTTAAATAATATTGATTGATTTAAATTTGGTGAATGGACTTCTTATAAGAGGTCATGTGACAAAATAGATTTGTAAAATCACTGTTATAAAATAATGACACAAATGAATTTTTCTATAATGCAGTGACATAAATGAGTCAAATTTTTACAGGTAATCGCTTAGATGAATCAAATTTATAACGGATGGCATAGATAAGTCATTTTTAATAGTTGGAGTATATATTTGAGTTTTTTTTCTTTGAGGTTATTGTGTGTCATCCAAATCCACACATGATGTAACATTGTATCATAAATGTATGTTCTAAGGGTGAGCAAACTCACGTCTTACTATTTTGTTCTCATCTTTCATCTCATAACAAAGTTTTATCTTGGTTCTTTTAACTCCATATCCAATCAAGTGATATCATATAAATTAAAACAAAAAAATCACTATTTTTGATGCAGAATACGACACAACATTGGAACAGATTAGGGGTGGACATGGTATGATATGGTACGGTATTTTAAATTTTGGTACGATAACTTTGATGTTCGATATCGAAAAGAATAAGATCATTACCATACCAAATTAGTTTGGTATTTTTAAATTTGATTTTGATATTTTACAGTACGGTAATTCGGTAACCATACTTTATTTGATTTCGATTTATATATATTCAGATGAAAAAACTATAACTTAAAAACTTAAAAACATCTCAATCATATCAGACTAACAACTATCTTTGTTAATCATCTACACAAAAAGAACATTTCAATCACGATTAAGTAATCCAAGATGCAAACTCTGAACAACATTACCCTAAACTTAAGCATAGTACTTCGAAATAATAAGTTTCCCAAAAAATTTATTTCTGAATAAAAGTTACTTTTATTTTCAATTGTCTGGTGGATGACATATAAATATATTTAATAATCTTAAATATAATATATTTGGGTTTTATATATTATTAAAAAACTTTGGTGTGGTATACGGTATTTCGGTATTTATTGCATAAATACCAAATATTATATCAAATACCATAATAATTTAAAACTTCTATCAAATACCATAACATTCATACCGCGATATAAAAAATTTTGATTTCAATATGATATTCAGTATATACCATATTATGCCCACCCCTAGAACAAACTCTTTTTGGTCCATGGCAAGGAGATTCTGCGAGAAAGTAACTAAATTATATTGAAGACCAATTTAGAAGTGCAATCAGTTTGGAGTATCAACAATTTACATACAGTCAAATCTCACTTTAATAATTGTATTTGTCTGAAAATTTTATAACTTCTGTAGTGAATAAATGTTATCTTGTTTAATTGTTATAATTAAATATACGCAAAATTATCTCTTAGTACTTTTTATGCTATGAGCGAAAATTAAAATACTTCTTAAATTTAAATCTCATTTAATTTTCATATTTTATTAATTAAAAATTTTAAAAAGACTAATACATTATTAATAAATCCCTATTTGGTTGTGTCATACCGGCAAAAAATTTAAAATCTAAGGAAAATATGCATTTAAAATTAATTGAAACTTTAAAAATTTCCAATTTAATTTGATATAAGAGTTCTATAATTGTAATATTTTCTCATGAAGTTATAATCATAACTCATATATACCATTTAATACATATTTTTTCTTTTAGATAATCGTATTTGAAATAAACTATGTGCATGACATTAATGATAATTATCATAAATATATTAACATTTTATTTTATACATAATATATTTCTTTCAAAATATTATTACGTAATATTTGAGTATGGTTATTATAGAGGGTAATTTCATAAAGAGTTTCTTACTATAATAAATGTTGTTACTTTATATGTAGAATGATATTATAGAAAAGTGAAACATAACATGAAAAAATCAATTCTGGAGAAAATTGAAATGCCGTAAAACAAATGACCATTATAACAAGGTTTGACAATATTATTTATCAATTAGTTTAGGGATAAACAAAAAACTAAATATATACCATTAGATTGTTTAATGCAAGTTATAGCAAATCTTTTTAGTTTGCAACTTATAGCAAGTTTTTTTTTTAATACTAATAATAAAAATAAAATTTTCATTTTTAAAAAAAATCAAATAAACACCTATCAAATAAAAAAATAACAGATTTTATATAACAAACTTAAATAAACATTTCTTTAAAATAGATTACAGTTAATAATAGATATCAATCACACCTAAAAATATCTCTTGAATCGTTTTCTTTTTTCTTTTAAAACAGACATGCTTCTTCTTCTTCAACATCTTTTTTTTTTTCATTCTTGTTCCTGCACCATATCGACAAACATATATTGTTTCCAACCAAAATCTTTCATAAATATTTGTTAAGTCGATATTATAGTCCTTCAACTTGATATGAAATAGCAATTTAAGTATTTTATGTGAAATTCAAGTTCTTCACATTTTTGTTCGATTTGGGGTGCTTCATCCCTTCTCTAATCAAGAATATTAGGAAGAAGAAAATTGAGATTGATGGTATATTAAACAGTCAAAGTGAGTTGATTTCGGATATAGTTATTGATGCAAACAACCGTCACCATTGAAGCAATCTATTTTGAACATGCAAAGTGATAGTTTACTGAAGAAATCTTCTATTCATCAAAAAAGAGGAACGACAAGAGGAAAAATATTTTGGTTGAGCAAGTTGCAGATTTTAATTTTGACGATGCAATCCCTTCACACAAGCCTAAATCTCTGTTTTCTTTATATATTGAAAGTTCCTTCCCATTAATACACTCTCTTTCTTAATTCATTTACTTTTACTTTCATCTCATCACCGAGTTCTTTGATTTTGATTTATGAAAATAATATAAAATCTCATAAAGTTTAGTGTATGCAAATGATACAAAATCTGCTAATGAACAATGATATAACAAATTATATTGAAATCAATTTATATCCATATCATTTACTAAATGGTATTTTTTACTGGGATCTCAATTCATATAATTTGTAATAAAAATATTTTAATTTTTATGTGAATTTATTCGAAAACTAGGTTTATACCTATTACGTACAGAAACTATGTGTAATACATTTCATTTAGTTTTCAAAAAAGTTTAAACCATGTTATATACCAATATCATATACAAAATGATTTTTGATTTTGAATTTTTGATCTATGAAATTAGTATATAAAATGATATACAAGAATGATGTACTTATTAATGTTTTCAGTGGATGAAAATTGTATTAAAATAAAATTCAAAAATTTGGATAATACTTTTTTCAATGTTGTAATCAAAATATGTCAATTTGTATTTTAATACAAAAACATCGATGATTAAGATAAAAAATTTGAATAATATTAGGTTTCACTCTAAATTTAATTTCTGATTTTTAAAGGAAGAAGAAGAAAGATACTTAATGAACACTATCATCTTTCATACTAAAAAAAAGTTAAGATTTATAAAAAAAAAATGATGGTACAACTGGTTCTTCAATAATGAAAAAAGTAAGAAGGAATATTATGGTAAAAAGATGAGATCTATGATTATCTTCAATAATGGAAAAGAAAATATTTTTATCGAATTTTACTCCTTAATTTATGAAGAGGTTTTATAATTTTACTGATAAAGTTAAAAAAAAGTATAAAAAGGGATAATTGTTGAAAACAAAATTTATTCCTACCATAATTATCAAAAGAGTTAGTGAGGAGATATAGAACATTAAAGACTAAAAAATAGCAGATAATTTGACTAATAAATATGTAACAAATGATTTTAAAAAATACAATCATTTTTAAAAGAATGAGAGAGAGTCAAAGCATCAGTCTCTTTAAAGATCGTCGTTCAAAAGAGATCCCATTATCGAATAATATGAGATACAGTCAAAGCATTAGTCTCTTTAAAGATTGTCGTTCAAGAGAGATTATGAAGACTCAAACTTTTTGCTGGAAAATTAAGACATATAGGTTGCCAGGAAATAATTGAAGTGGTACTTCAATTAAAAATTTTAGCATTGCAAAGATTGATAAAGCTTTACATTTCTTTACAATGTTGTACTCCATCATTTTTCATTTTTCCTATTTACATATTGTGTTTGCCAAAGTTACTTCTCAAAGTATGTGTCATATTTTTAAAAACATCAGAAAAGAATTTTAAAAAAAAAATTATCTTTATTTTATTTAATTTTTATTTATTGAAAGTCACTAGTTGGAAAAGAAAAAGATGAAATCTATGAATAATGCAAGAAGAATTGAAGGAATAATGTGTATCAATGTAGAAATATTTTTACCAAATTTTACTTCTTAATTTAAAAACAGATTTTGTAACTTTATTGATAAAGTTAGAAAAAAAAGTATAAATAAGGATAATTATTGAAATCAAAATTTATTTTTACCACAATTATCAGAAGAGTTAATGAGGAGAGATAGAATATTATTAAAAATTAAAAAATAGGAGATAAAATCAAATGATTTTTCTGAAAAAAATCATTTTAAAAAACTGCTATAGCTTGCAATTAAATCTTTAATTCAATAATAATGTATAAGTATTGTTATAACTTGCAATAAACAATCTAATAACTATATACAAGATAATTTTCAAATTAGTTTATCATTTCTTTTCACAATAATCATGTTGGTGAAGAACAACATATTCCTATGGCTAAAGTCATCGATAGCCCCTAGACTTGTTTTGAAATTTCACTTGGACCCCTTACCTCAGACTTGTATCTATTAAACACCTAACCCACTCGTAATTTAAACTATTTGAGCATTTTTTTATATTAGCTAATAACATAAAATGTGTGCAACACACTCTCGTTACAACAACATACCCAGTATATTTCCACCAAGTAGGGGCTGGAGAGGGTAATGTACACAATCCATACCATTACCTCAAATGTGAGATAGAGAGGTTGTTTCCAATAGACACCAACTCAAAATAAAGCAATCTAAGATAAGATAAGGAATAATAATAGAACAAGATGCAATTGAAATCAACACATTCAATAATACCAAAAGCAAGATACTTTAAGTATACACCAAAACAAACAACATCCTAACTCAAACTAACATTCTGCCCTAATTCGCCTCCTCCACAACTTCCTATCCAGGGTTATGTCCTCGGCAAGCTGAGGCTGCTCTATATCATGTCTAATTACCTTTCTTTAATATTTCTTCAGTCTACCTTTACTTCATTTGAAATCACCCTTA
The DNA here is from genome assembly GCA_030864225.1 of Capsicum baccatum var. pendulum. Taxonomy (NCBI): domain Eukaryota; kingdom Viridiplantae; phylum Streptophyta; class Magnoliopsida; order Solanales; family Solanaceae; genus Capsicum; species Capsicum baccatum. Next base: position 197,636,161 of record CM061560.1, on the reverse strand, counting down.
GCCAATTTCTCACACCTTCGTACTAGGGTATCCATGCTCCTCCGCATCACATGATCAAACCATCTCAACCTCGCTTTCCTCATTTTGGCTTCAACTGAAGACACTCCCACCTTATCTTGAATAACCTCAATTCTAATCCTATATTTTCTAGTACACCCACACATCTACTGAAGCATTCTCATCTCCTCCACCTTCATCTTCTGGATGTGGGTCTTTTTAACAGGCCATCACTCTGCCCCATACAAAAAGTCGGTCTAACCACCACTCTTAGAACTTGCTTTTAAATTTGGGAGGTACCTTTTTGTCACACAAGATATCAGAGGCGAGCCTCTATTTCATCCACCCTATCCTGATTGGATGAGTGACATCCTCATCAATCTCTCCATTCTCCTGAATCATCGATCCTAGATACTTGAAACTATCTCTTTTACTGATAGAATGAGTACAACACACTCTCACTGACATGGAAAAATGACGAATTAAACTTGGACATTTGACACTAAATCTAAAAAATAATTCAAAAATAAATTGTAAGAAGGAAAGAAGATTATATATATATATATATATATATATATATATATTCTTCACCAGATCATACAGGGATCACCATATGCAAAAACAACTACCCCGACAATAATGTGTATACCAAAATTCACCTTAAAAATGCGATTTTGAATACATTCACATTCACTTAAACTGAATTAACCTTAGATCCATGTAACCGATCTAAAACCTAAACAAAATCACACAAAAAAGAGAAAAAAATCAGTTAAATCCACTTTTTCAACCATTAGAGAACGAATTTGCTCCGTCGTGTTGTTCTGCCGGAACCGACAATGCACATACCAATCCAGTCAGCACCAATTTCCCCCACCAATTTTGTTAAAATTTCAATTTCCTGAATTCCCGCACCAATTTCGTCAAAATTCCAATTCCAAAGATGTTTTTTTAGCAAATCTTATCTAATTTACCACACTCATTTCATCATAAGTTCAATATCCAAAATAAAAATTTACAATTTCTACAAAATTTATCACGAGAAGGTAGATCATAAATATTTGATGTGGAGTGATAAATTTGTGGTGGTGAAGTGATAGCGGAGATAACTGTAGTTTATGAAGAGGAGAAAGAGAAAAAAATTATTTAAAAGAAATGAGAAAAAGAGGAAGACATGACAGAGAGCTATAGTTATGAGGAGGAGAAAGAGAAAAAGATTGTTTAAAAAGAAAATGAAAAAGAAAGAGGAAGAGATTGGCAAAAAGAAATTAATGAAAAAGGTGTGATTTTTATATTTAAAATTTGGAATTTTTCTTTTTTGATATGTCAATATTTTATTGGCTTGTCAAAAAAATCTGAAATGCTTCACATGCCTACCTTGAGTAATTTTCGCTTGAGGTGATATGTGGGCAGAAAAGGCTTAGGTAGTTCAAGTTTTGGGTGGGTTAGGTGTTCAATGGGTAAAGTGTAAGGTGAAGATTTCAAATGAAATTTCGAAACAAGTTTAGGGGTCTATCGATGACTTAAGCTTATTCCTATTATCTTTTCTTTTTGACCTAATCCAAGATATCTTAATTAATTCAATTTAGAAAATAATAAGCTTAACTTATCTCTATTTTCTTCCAACTCGTTCAAATGCGCATAGGAGTAATATCAAATATATTCAAAACTAAGGGATTTTTCTTTTAGAAAAATATAAAAACATTAATAGTACTCCAATAGTCTCAATTTATGAAATACTTTTTGCTTTTTGAAATTTAAATTATATAAACTTTGATTAATATTTAAAATAATATTTTTTTCATCAAATAGTATAAGAAAAGTTTCATTCTATAGTGTTTCATATATATTATTTGAATATCGAACTTTTAATTAAAAATATTTCATTAACATAATCCAATTTCGCTAGCTCAAGGTTCAATCTTGTTGTACCCTTCTTCCTCTTGCATTGACCCCAAGTGTGCAGCCCAAACAAATTAGAAACGAAAGAAAAGTAATGTTACGGAAGATCAAGTGGTAAATCATATTGGGCTTCTACAGGCGAAACTACAAAGAGAAAATTACATAATATAGCGATTTAAGTCGACTGATTATTTATCTTAGTAATATTTCAAAGAAAAAAATATATAAAATCATCTCTAAACTTATAAAAAATAATCATTTAGCATTTTAACTTTATTGACATTTAAATATCCTATTTAATAACTTTCAAATAAATTAATGTCACCCTAATAACTGGCAAATAAAAAAATTCTTCCACACGTAAATAGTAAAAAAGATTAAAGAAGAAAAACAAATGGGCCCTTTCATCTTTTTTAAGCACCTGTTCCATCTCCTCTTTGTTTTCACCGCCGCCTGACCTTCCACCTCCGGAAAAAATGGATCCACCGCAGGCCTCAGGTTCAAAGGTTGACCAGTTTCAAATTAAATGATTTCTTGAGCTATTTGTAAATTGGATTTCCTTCAATTCCATTTCAATTCTATCACAAAAGGATTTAGTGGTGACAATTTTTCTACCAATTTTGTTTCCACCCTATACATCTCATAGTTCAAATAATTCATTGCAGTTTTCTGTTGTAAAGAGCATTTTAGCTTATGTAACGCTAGCAATTTTGTGCAACCCACTGCCGTGAGAGAAGACACTATCAAATTTTGCTAAAATTTTTCACCACGTCGACGACCATGGACATAACGTCAGCAGACCTTTTCTCTCGATGTTTTTCCATTCTTGTAAAACTATACATCTTGTAAAGATCAACTATAAAAAAAAAAAAAAGCAAAGATCACTTTTACTTTGATGAACTGTGAAAATAGAAAAAGAAAAAAAGATATGAGAAGAAAAAAGAAACGCATTGTGTATTTGTTCAGTATCTGACGTGTTATCGATGTGTTGCTGAGGTGGCATTTATGTGGTGTGCACAATTGATATTGCATGTATAAGGTGGTATTTAAATTCACTTGACAATTGTTAACCGTTGTTAAGGGGATAATTAATACCAGTAAAGTTAAGTACTAAAGTAAATTTGTCTTCACAAATTTATGGGTGATTTTATTTGTTTCTCTATTTTAAATTATCATTAAAAAATAGCTAATTTTCATTTTATAGAGATGTTTACTATATGTATGGTTCATGCATGTATGTTCGATACATAATCATCTTCTTAACTTGTTAAGATATTTCATTTAGATAGTCGAACTAAGTCATGTTCTAATTGAATAGCTCAACTCCTAATAAAATATTTTAATTAGATATGTTTAATTTAAAATTTGAATTTTTTTTGCGTGTGTTCTCATTTATCTATTAGGTAGTTAGTTAACTGCCTGAAATATCATTTCCTTTAATTATACGCTTTCGGATCAATGAGTTATAAAACTCCATGCATTTTCTACTTAAGCTTAATGCGTATAATTAAATTAGATAACACATTTTATGTAATTAACTATCTAATAAACATATGAAAAAATGTGTAATTTTTTTTTTCAATATTTGAATCAAGAATGTATAATTGAATCGGTTATTAGGAGTTGAAGTGTCCAATTGGACAAGACTTAGTTTAAATGTCTATATAAAATATTTTAACAAGGGCTATATATGTATGTATGTGCATGTATATGTATATATATGATATATGTATGTATGTATGCATGTGTCCAATTAAAAGATAATATGATTTTTAAAGTTTAAAATATTTTTTGTTTCTCACATGTCTCCCTGAAGAGTGAGCTTACTCTCTTTGCCATCTCACTGATTAAAGGTGTATATATTTCATTTTAAAATTATTTAAGGGGATAATAGGTGTAATGACCCTCCAAGCCACTTTCTATAATTTTACACTATTTCTCCATTTAGAGCTTTTTCATAGTTGCTTCAAGTCATTTATGACTTGCTGGAGGTGACAGCTCGGTTATCGGGCAGTTCATTTGATTTTTAGAGTCAATTCTCTGTCTTAAAGTTTACCCTATTGAGATTTGGGTATTTGGTTTAAACTTCAGGTTAACATCCCTGTATGTCAATTTTGACAGTTTCATTAGATCCGAAACGTCGATTTTAGGCTAGAGGGACCTTTGGTTTGGATTTCAAAGTTTCCATAGAAGTAATTGGCTAGTTGGTGGAAGGTATAATGAATATTGAAATTAAGCATACAAATAGATTGTAGGTGATAAAATATAAGTATGATAGCATACATATAAATACGAGAGTAAAAATGGCAAAAGAGTATCCCACGACCTGGTAAGGTACAATAGCTACTAATCAAAGAATAAGAGTACTAATACTACTATCAATGTACAAATAGTCTAAAATGTAAAGGCTGTCCAAAATAGCAGTAGGAGAGAGAATCAACCCCGACTCTAAAAACTTACTCTATCTCTGAGTCCCAAAAGAAAGCTGAATATAGCGCCAATGACGGTGACTAGTACTCAAATCTGCATTAGAAAAAAATACAGAAGTGTAGTATGAGTACCAAAATAACGGGTACTCAGTTGGTATCATCGATCGACTGAACTAAATCATAATAAAAGCATAATAAGATACAAGAATATAAACTAAAGTCAGGAAAAAGGGACAAACCTAAAATAAGACTCTGTCTGACAAATAATAAGTAACGAACTAAATAAAGTCAAAGAAATACAAGCTAACTATAGCCTAACTGGGCCCCATAAGCCTAGAACGCGCAAACACGGAAAAAACAACCCAACCGAGTCCCCATAAGCCTGATGGATACAATCAAGAGAGCACTACTGGCCATAATAATAATCGTAAAGTAACTGACAATTTAATCCAAATTTAAGAATTCTTTCACACCATAACCACCAGACTCGAATCGGGTCCGTAACATCATAAGTGGACCATAAATATTGGATTCGAATCAGACTCTAATATCATATATTTTGAACTTATCCAAAAATTTAGTATCATAAGTGAAATAGTAAGGGTTGGACTCGAATTCGTCTTTAAAGTAAGTTCAAGGTAACAAGTCTAGCCAAGAGTTGAAAAGATGTCTAAATCATACTAAAGATCATGAATAAATATAGGCCGATGAAAGAAGGCCTCCTAGATCTACAAGGATCTAATTAGGATATTTGATATAAATGAGGACCGGCAGGGTCTGCTACTAAATTCCAAAAGTCCATATTAAGGTAATTTCTATCCAAACTAGACTAAGGCTTCCAAGTTCTACTACTAGGTGTTAAATAGGTCTAAATAAGTCCATTTAACTCAAGAAAGAGAGGATTTAGTCCATTCCACCTAAAACGACTCCCTAACGGACTAAATATCCTAAATTTCACTAAACATGCAACCAAGCCATAAAAATTCCACCCCAAATCTAGCATAATACTAAGCTCCATCGATGAGGAAAGTAAGCCTAGTCTACCTGGACACTGATGAAGCCCGAGAAAGTCCACTAAATTAGAGTTTTTCCCTTTCGAGAATCTTTTTCACGATGCCACGCTATTAAAATAATGATCTACATATTAGTATGATAATAAAAATACCTATACTTCACATAAAAATTGATATCAAAGTCTAGATTCACTAATATTGTTGGTACAAGATTAAGTGTCTAGTAGAGTCCTACGGATCGAAACAATGACGTTCGTTTCTTATCTTCGGGAGGCTATAGGACATTCTTAGGAGAACTTCACTTTCTTCATTTACTTCGTGCATCGAGTCTGTGTTGGTTTCTAAAATTCACATTGTTTCACTCTTTCACAGATAGTCAGGACATGAGCTACAACGACTGGAGACGAGGACCTCGAGTCTACGACTAGTGCTCCTGCGAGAGGTCATGGGCAACCTAGAGGCTGAGTTTAAGAGAGAGTTGCAGCCCGAGATAGGGGTATGGATAGGAGTCTTCACCAAATCCTATTATTTCACCTCAACCAGAGGTTCCCCTACCCCAGCTATTGGTGGACTAGAGGGAAGCCTAGGCTTCACCGAAGTTTATATCTTCTTCATTGCTCAGAGATACGTTGGTTCAGTCGTTGCAATTGGTTGGTTGTGCACTTTCTGATGATACTCAGTTTACAGGTCAGGGTGGTACTATTTTAAAATTATTTCATTAATAAAAGTTAGAAAAATAAGTGATAAATTGTTCGGATTGGTTGGCATTAGGTCTTATCTCAACACATTTTAAAAAGATCTTCAACTAAACCTAATCAATCTTCATGTTGACTTATTTAATAATTAAATAATTTCATTAATGAAAGGACAAATCATAAAAATATACAATTTAAAAATCAATATTACAAAATCTACCAATAATTTTCACTTTTTAGAATATACCAATAGAAAACTAACAAAACATATAAATACGGTAAAAGAAAAATTAAAAATATGATTAAAAATATCAAAATTGGGTAAAGAATAGTACTCTTTCCTATAATTTCTCCTAATATGTTTTCAATTCCATAATTGTCCTACTTCTTTTCCAATTTCAGTTTCTCTTCTTTTTTTTCTCTTATTTTCTATTTTGAAATGCCAACATACCCTTATTGGTTGTTGTATCATGATACTGCATTGTGGTGATTCCTAGTTTCTCTTCAAAATTATTCTAATGTAAACAAGATGGAAAATTGATATCTATGTCAGAAACAATTCGTAATTATTCTGGGCTCTAATTTCTAAACTCGAATAATTTCATATCAATCTTAAAAATAATATAGAAACTTATGTGTGAAAAGGTTAAATAACTACCTCTTATAAACGTGGTATGAAAAATGTTATAAAACTGGTGTCCTGTACAGGTTATATAACTACTCCCTCCATTTTATTTTATGTGGCATACTTTGACCAGACACGGAGTTTAAGAAATAAGGAAAGACTTCGTGATATTTATCAAACTGTCCTCACTAAAAATGTACTACTACTATCTTTAATTAAGTGAGACCTTACAATTGGGGTCAATACGGGTAAAAGTGGAATTGTGTCTTCAAATAGTTACCAAATGAGAAAAGGTGACATTCTTTTTTGGGATGGATCAAAAAGAAAATAGCGACACATAAAATGAAACGGAGGGAGTACTTCTTAGAAACATAGTATGAGAATAGTGTAGAAACTAATGTCCTATAAAGTTTGTTTAATTACCTCCTAGAAATATGGTATAAAAATAATGTAGGAACTAGTGCTCCTATAAACATGGCATGAAATTTGCATAGATATTGATGTCCTATAAAGATTATGAAACACCCTAGTTGCTGGACCTTATAAAATTTTCTAGAATTTTGGTCTGTAGACCCAGTACAACTATAAATCATGGATATAAGCTGTATGTTTGGATACAGATGGTATGGTCCAGTCGTATACTGATCAGTGTTGGTTAGTGGGATGAATTTGGTTACTGGAATGGATACAACTCCGGGGTACGAGTCGTATTAGTAGTTATTGATCGTTTGGTACCTTAACTTAATCTTAGACTTGGTTATTTAGGTTGGATCTGAGTATGAGTGGCTCACCATGATCAGTAAGCCTGGGTAAGAGTCGTACTTAGTACTTGTATGGTGGACAGTGTCTAAATCTTCCTTGGGTAAAAATCTGCCAGGGGTATGGATGAAGGGTACAAATCGTATGCTGTCAATACAACTTGGTTGGATGAGTCATATACTGGACAGTGTGTGATCCCATGGTTGAGGACAGGATATGAGTGGAGGATACAAATCGTATTGGAGGGTACGACTCGTATGGGGCAGTCGTATCCTTATGATGGGATTTTGGTGCAACTTAAGTGGGGGTATTCTAGATATTTCCCCACTTATCCTAATAGGGTCCCACGAATTCTAACCTATTTAAGAGGTTATTTACCCTATTATTCCCTTCATTAACACTTAAAAACTCTTCTAAAACACCCCATAATTCTCTCAAGAGCTTTTGGGCAAGGAAACCTAGGGTTTTAACTAAATGATCAATTTAGGGCTTATCTTGGTAATTTCTTTGTGTCATCATCTTGGTTTAAGGCATGTTCTCTTCCCTCATTGTTAATTCTAACTAAAGGAATGATTTTTATGAATGTTTTCATGATTTCATTGATTGTATGATTTTGGTTTTCAAATATGAATTAGGGGTTTTGATGTCAAATAGTTGGTTATGGTTTATCATGGTTTTAATAATGATTTTATATGCATTAATGGTAGTTTTGGATAATTGGATTGCATAGGAATGGTATAATGGTGATTGGAATTGATTTTGGTCATATTATTCCCCCAATGTGATTGACAAAATGCTTATAAAGATATGTTCATTGCATTGACTACTTTTAATAGAACTCTTGCATGTTTTAAAACTTGGTAAAGGAATTATCCATGGTTTAAATAGATTGGAATGGTAAATGGCTAATAGTTATGCTTAAGGGGGACATGAAATCCCCCAAGTGGTTTAATATGGTAAATGGAAAGGCACTTGAAAGTCCCCTTAAACCTATAAATGGTTGGCTTTGGATGATACTTACAAGTAAGGGGTGGTATGATGATACCAATATCAATGGCCTTGGTTAGTAAATATATAATGGTTTGATTATTTAAAAATTAGTTTTAATTGGGCAATAAGAGCAGAAGTGTAGCTAAGCCGTGGAAGGTGGAGGTCCCGGCTGGACCAAAACTAGAAACTTATATTTACCGATATGAGGTTGGTCTTTATGACCGTGTGCATAATGCCATGCTATACTTAGGGGATGTACTAGTCATACCAAGGGATACTTTTCTGGTCGTGCGGCTACATGTATTGGGCCCTTTCAGCAGGGGGAGCTGAACCCATATAGTCCGTGGGTGGTTTAGGATGGTAAATCTACATAGCTCAAGTAAAGGTTTTAAAGGCATGATAAACGTGATCCCTTTCCCTGGCATGGTTATATCTATATATCTCTCTCTATATATATATATGGTTGTGTACATATGAATGGTTTTACTTGGTTTTACAAATGACATTATTTTATCCTTACCCTGAGATCATGCCAACTGTCACTCGCTAACCCCGTCTAATGGCGATTGTATACCCATTCTATGCAGGAGCCGGTTGTTCTACTCCTCCTATGTAGCGATTGGCTCAGGATCAGCATTTGGACTGAGGTAGTGAGTTTTCATTCTTTCGGAAGGCTCCATTTTATGTTATGAATATTTTTAGACATTTTAGTTTTATTTTGTATATTGGTTTTGGCTATAGTTGGGGGCATGTCCCAACCAAATTTTATTACTCTTTTGGTGAAAGGCTTTGTGTTACTTCTATGGGTTGGAATGGGCGGTATCGATATAGGGGTCATCCTTGGCATTGGAATAAGCTGGGAAGCTGGCATCATCAGACATAATTTCTCACTATTCCGTTATAATTTATTTTGGGATTAATTATGTTATGTTTTGAAACGTCTTTGGTTATAACCTGGTCTAGTCCCTTATTTTGGTACGGTTTGGTATGGATGGATTATTGGTATGGGATGGTTGGACTTGGTTAGGTCGATCACGGTTCTAATCTTATCCTAGAGCCTTTGTGTGAGCCGTTATACTATTTTGTTACTTGCTTGAAATTCAGCCAATTCAGGGTAGGCGGCTGGAGGTTGGGTTGGGTAACGGGGATGGTCTCTAGTCCTAGATGGACTTGGGATGCCCATCATGACAAGGCCCTAGGGCGGGTCGTGTTAATTTGGTATAAGAGCCTAGGTTCATGGTCAATTGGGAGTCTACGAAGATGTGCTGAGTAGAGTCACTTTTAGGGGTGTGTAGCGTGCCACACTCATAAGAGAGAGGCTACAAGGCATTTAGGAATGTTTGACTTTCTTAGTATTCTATTTTCAAGCTTGGAGTCTCTGTCCTAGAATCTTCTCTAATCTTTGTTTCTTCATCTTTCAGATCATGCCTCGTAGATCTGGAACATAAGAAAATTCTTCTATCCCATCTGGGGGTTATGCTGAAGGGGTGTATCCTACTTCTATTATTCATCTTTGATTCCATGGTCCTATCCCTAATAGTTCTGGATTTTCATCGGTTGCTACTAGTCCTTCTCAAGGCAAGGTGACTAATGTGGAATTCCGTCAATCTATTCATGCTATTGCAAAATTTGTTGCTGCTCAGACTGAGCGGGATATGTCTGGTTCTTTATCTGCTGAGGCCACAAAGGTTGGCCAATTTATGAAATTGGGTCCTTCCACTTTTTTTGGAGTGAAGGTAGAGGAGGATCCATAAGGCTTCTTAGATGAAATAGAGAAGATATTTTGGGTGATGCAAGCTACCAATGTGGAAAGGGTAAGCTTTACAGCTTATCAACTTAAAGATATTACATATCAGTGGGATAAAGAGTGGGATAGGGATAGAGGGGATATAGACGAGTCATCATTATGTGATGCTTTCTTTGGTGCTTTTTTGGATCGTTTCTAAACTCAAGAGTTGAAGAAAGCAAAGATGGAGGAGTTTGTGAATCTCAAGTAAGGGAGAATGTCTGTCAAGGAATATGCCTTGAAGTTTCATCAATTGTCAAGGTATGCTCCTGATTTGGTGGCTGACATTTGGGCTAGAATAAGAAAGTTTGCTTCTGGATTAAATCGGAATTTGTTTTTGGAGATAAAGGTTGCCTTGTTGATTAAGGATATAGACATCTCTAGGTTGATTATTCATATGCAGCAGGTAGAGAATGAGAAGAGAAAACAGGCGAAGTTTGGGATACGCAGGATAAGAGGAGCAGGTTTTCTAACCAGGGAGGTGCTCAATCTTAGGGTGGTCGAGATGGTGGCTAATGGAAGATAAAAAAGAGGGGGAGTTCTGGTTCCTACTCTACTGTTAGTGCTCCTTACTAGTCGGACGACATGCATCATCATGGTAGTGATAATTTTTGGGTGCAGGGTGCCCAATATCAGGCAAACAGAGGTCAGTCGGTTTTTTTATACCCTTCTTATCAGTTCTATGGTCGTCCTCATTGAGGTTATTGGGATGAAGGAAAGGACAAATGCTTTAAGTGTGGCCAGGCAGTCCATCAGATCAGGGATTATCTGATTAATAAGGTTGCTACGGGGTGAATAAGATTCCTGTGGCTTTATATTCTTCTCCTACACTTGGTGGTGTTTCATCTGCTACTGTTACTGCTCCTGGTTCTAGTGTTAGTTAGAACAGGTTGTATACTTTGGCGTCTCGATAGGAATCTGAGGCATCACCTGATGTCATTATTGGTACATTATAGCTTTTCTCTTGTAATATTTATTATTTGCTTGATCTGGGTCCACTCTCTCCTATGAGACTCCTTATATGACTGTATCTTTTGGTTTTGATCCAAAAATTATTTTGGATTCTTTTTTTATTTTTACCCCAGTAGGTGACTCGATTATTGCTAAGAGAGTCTATAGGGGTATGTGGTATCTGTTGGTGGCAAGCAGATCTTGGTGGATCTGTTTGAGTTGGATATGGTGGATTTCGATGTCATTTTGTGTATGGACTAGTTACACTCTTGTTATGTGTCCTTGGATTATCGGACCCATAGGGTTATCTTTAGGTTCCCTAGTGAGCCGATTATAGAATGGGGAAGGGTGTTTCTTAGCTCCTAGGGGGAGTTTTATTTCTTATCTTAGAGCTCAAAGGTTGATCTCTAAAAGTTTTCTTTATCATATAGCCCAGGTTAAAGATTCTAACTCGAAAGGTCCTTATTTCTTGTCAGTTCCAGTGGTTAATGAGTTTCCCAAAGTCTTTTCGGATGATCTTCCTAGTGTTCCTCCGAATAGGAAAAGAGAGTTTGGTATTGATCTAATTCTGAACACTCATCTAATTTCTATTCCTCCGTATAGAATAGGTTCGACCGAGTTAAGAAAGCTCAAGGAGAAACTTAAGAATCTTCTAGATAAGGGGTTTATTCATCCTAGTATATATCTTTGGGGTGCACCGGTGTTGTTTGTGCACAAGAAGTATGGTTCCATTCAGGTGTACATTGACTATAGGTAGCTGAATAAGGTGACGGTCAAGAACAAGTATCCTCTTCCAAGGATAGATGATTTATTTGACCAGTTGCAAGGTGCCACATTTTTTTCTAAGATAGTTCTTCATTTTGGGTACCATCAATGAAAGATTAGGGAGGTGGATATCCCTAAAATATCTTTTTATACTCGGTATGGGCACTTTGAGTTTATGGTAATGTCATTTGGGTTGACAAATGCTGTGGTGGCATTTATGGATCTGATGAACAGGATTTTTGTCAGTATTTAGATCTCTTCATTATTGTGTTCATTGATGACATTCTGGTTTATTCGAAGAGGAAGGTGGATCATGCTAATCACCTCTGTGTGGTGTTGCAGACCTTAAAGGAACAATAGTTGTATGCCAAGTTCTCCAAGTGTGAGTTTTGGTTGAATATTGTAACTTTCTTAGGTCACATTATTTCTAGTAAAGGGATCATGGTGGATCCACAGAAGGTTGTTGTGGTGAAAAGGTAGCCTAGACCTATGATTCCATTTGAAATTCGGAGCTTCATAGGTTTAGCCGGGTATTACAGGCGGTTTGTGAAAAGTTTTTCATCAATAACTGCTCCTTTGACCAAGTTAACTTAGAAGAAGGTTAAGTTTTCTTGGTCAGATGCTTATGAAGGGAGTTTCGAGAAGTTAAAGGATAAGTTAACTTTGAATCCAATTCTGACTTTGTTGAAAGGTAATGATGGGTTCATAATTTATTATGATGCATCTCGAGTAGGTCTTGGTTGTGTGTTGATGCAACATAGGAAGGTGATTGCCTATGGTTCCAGGCATTTGGAGTTACATAAGAGAATTTATCCTACTCATGCTTTGGAGCTGTTGGTAGTTGTATTTACTTTAAAAATATGGAGGCATTATTTGTATGGTGTTCACGTGGATATCTTTTCTGATCATAAGAGTCTACAGTATGGGTTCACTCAGAAAGAGCTTAATCTCAGGCAAAAGAGATGTCTTGAGTTTCTCAATGATTATAATATGAGTTTTCACTATCACCCAGGTAAGGCTAATGTGGTTGCAGATGTTTTTAGCAGGTTATCCATGGGCAGTTTGGCTCATGTAGAGGAAGGAAAGTGGGAATTAGTGAAAGCTATTCGCCGCTTGGCTAATCTTGGAGTTTGTCTCTTAGACTCTAAGGATGATGGTGTGATGGTGCAAGAAGCATTTCGATCATCTTTTGGTACAGAGATTAAGGAGAAGCGAGTGCAAGATCCTATCTTGATAAAAATCAAGAGTGGCATTGGTGGACAAAAGGTAGTGGTGTTCGAGATTAGTGGTGATGGTACTTTACGATACTAAGAGAGGTTGTATGTTCCTAAGGTTGATGGGTTGCGACAAAGGATTTTGGCTGAGGAGCATGAGTCGCACTATGTTGTTCATCCCGACTCGACTAAGATGTATCATGATCTCAAGGAGATCTGTTGGTGGAATGGTATGAAGAGGGATGTGGCTGATTTTATGGCCAAGTACATGGTGTGTCAACATGTTAAGGTTGAACACATGAGGCCAGGAAGGTTTTATCAAGAAATTGATTTTCCCGAATGGAAGTGGGAAGTGATCAATATGGATTTCATTATCGGTCTTCCTCGATCTTAGAATTAATACAATTTGATTTGGGTCATCGTGGATAGGATGACTAAGTCTGCACACTTTTTGCCAGTATGGACTACCTTCTCAGTGGAGGATTATGTGAAACTGTATCTTTAGGATATTGTGAAGCTGTATGGGGTGCCTGTTTTGATTATTTCTGATCGTGGCATGCAGTTTACATCCCACTTTTGGTGATCTTTTCAGAGAGGGTTGGAGACCATGGTGGTATGAGCACTGTTTTCCATCCACAGACAGAAGGGAAAGCGGAGAGAACTATTCAGACATTAGAGGATTTGCTTCAGGCCTATGTGATTGATTATGGTGGCAAGTGGGTTAAGCATCTACCTTTGTTGGTGTTTGCTTACAACAATAGCTATCATTGTAGTAATGGTATGGCCCCTTTTGAGGCATTGTATGGTGATAGGTTTAGATATCCTATTGGTTGGTTTGAGCTTGATGAGGTGGACATGTTTGGTCCTGACTTGGTTTTTAGGCTATGGAAAAGGTAAAAGTGATTCGGGATAGGCTTAAGGATGCCCAAAGTTTCCAAAAGTCCTATGTAGATGTTAGGCGTAGTGACTTGGAATTTGAGGTTAGGGATAAGTTTTTCCTCAAGGTATCTCCCATGAAAGGTGTAGTGCAGTTTGGCAAGAAGAGGAAGCTTAGTACCCGGTATGTGGATCCTTATGAGGTTTTGCAGAGAATTGGTAATGTGGCTTATGAGCTGGAGTTTCCTTCTAGTTTGAGATTGGTCCATCCGATCTTTCCTGTTTCCATGTTAAGAAAGTGCATTGGTGATCCTTCTATGGTTGTTTCTTTGGAAGGACTGGGTATCACTGATTCTTTGTCTTATGAAAAGGTCTCGGTTAAGATCTTGGATAAGTAGGTTTGTCAGTTGTGGACCAAGGATGTGGATTTGGTTGAGGTACTTCGGCGGAACCATAAGGTGGAAGAAGCTACATGGGAAACATAAGAGGATATGAATTAAAAATATCTGCATTTGTTTTTAGCTCCTGGGATTCGTGTGGAAGGTAAGTATCTTCAACACGTCTTTATTTTCAGAGTTTGTTAAAGGAAAAATTTAAATCTTTGCCTGTTTGTTTTTGGACTTTGGTAAAGATATGGAATCTATTTGATAATAGAATGCAAATGACTCATGCATGTGGTTACCCTTACCTTATCCGTCATTCAAGAATGAATGTTCCTAGTGGGGGAGACTGAAACACCCTAGTTGCTGGACCTTAAAAAATTTCCTGGTTCTGGTCTCTAGACCCAATATGACTTATGGATACGAGCCGTATATTGGGGTAAAAATGGTATGGTCCAGTCGTATAGTGACTATTGTTGGTTGGTGGGATGAATTTGGTTACTGGAATGGATATGACTTTGGGGTACGAGTCGTATTAGTATTTACAAATCATTTGGTTCCTTAACATAACCTTAGACTTGGTTACTTATGTTGGATCTGAGTACGAGTGGCTCATCATGAGCCATAAGCCAAGGTATGAGTCGTACCTAGGACTCGTATAGTGAACAATATCTAAATCTTCCTTGGGTGTAAATTTCTAGGGGTACGGATGAAGGGTACGAATCATATGCTATCAATACAACTTGGTTGGATGAGTCATATGCTAGACAGTGTGTGATCCTATGGTTGAGGCCAGGATACGAGTGGAGGATACCAATTGTATTAGAGGGTACGACTCGTATGGGGTAGTCGTATCCCTATGACGGGCTTTTGGTGCAACTTAAGTGGGGGTATTTTGGATTTTTCTCCACTTATCCTAATAGGGTCCCACGGCTTCTAACCTATTTGTGAGGTTATTTGACCTATTATCCTATTCATTAACACTTATAAACTCTTCTAAAACACGACATAATTCTCTCAAGATCTTTTAGGCAATGAAAGCTAGGATTTCAACTAAAGGATCAATTTGGGGCTTGTCTTGGTTATTTGTTTCTGTCATCATCTTTGTTTAAGGAACGTTCTCTTTCCTCATGGTTAATTCTAACTAAATTCATAGTTTTTATGAATATTTTCATGATTTCATTGATTGTATAATTTTGGTTTTCAAATATGAATTGGGAGTTTTGATGTTAAATGGTTCGTTATGGTTTCTCGTGGTTTTAATTATGCTTTTATATAGATTAATGGTGGTCTTGGATAAATCGATTGCATGGGATTGGTTTAATGGTAATTGAAATTTATTTTGGTCATATTATGCCCCCAATGAGTTTGACAAAATGCTTATAAAGATATGTTTATTGTATTGACTACTTTTAATAGAACTCTTCCATGTTTTAAAACTTGGTAAATGAATTATGCATAGTTTAAATGACTTGAAATGGTAAATGACTAATGGTTATGCTTGAGGGACACATGGAATCCCCCAAGTGGTTTAATATGGTAAATGGAAGGGCACTTGAAAGTCCTCTTAAACCTATAAATGGTTGGCTATGGATTATACTTGCAAGTAAGGGTTGGAATGACGATACCAATATCAACGACCTTGGTTAATAAACAGATAATGGTTTGGTTATTTGGAAATTGGTTTTAATTAGGCAATAGTGGCGGGAGGTGTAGCTAAGCCGTAGAAGGTAGAGGTCCCGGTGGGATAAAAACTGGAAACTCATATTTGCCGATATGAGGTTGGAAACTCACACTATATTTGGGGGATGTACTAGTCATCACAAAGGATACTTCCCTGGCCGTGCAGCTACACGCACTGGGTCCTTTTCAGTAGATGGAGCAGAACCCATATAGCCCGTGGGTGGTTTAGGACGATAAAGCTACACAACCCAGGTAAAAATTTTAAAGGCATGCTAAATTCGGTCCCTTTTCCCGACATGGATATATATATGTATGGTTTTGTTCATATGGATGGTTTTACTTTATTTTTTAAATGACATTATTTTATCCTTACCCTGAGATCATACTAGAGGTCACTTGGTAACCCCTCTACTGGCGGTTGTATACCCACGCTATGCAGGAACTGACTGTTCTACTCCTCCTACATAGTGATTGGCTTGGGATTGGCATTTAGACTGAAATGGTGAGCTTCCATCCTTTTGGAAGGCTCCATTTCATGTTATGAATATTTCTAGACATTATGATTTTATTTTGAATATTGGTTTTGGCTATGGTTGGTGGCATGTCCTAACCGGATTTTATTACTCTTTTGGTTTCTTTGTGGTACTTCTATGGGTTGGAATGGGTGAGATTGGTATAGGTCTTAGACTTGGCATTGGAATAAGTTGGGAGACTGGCATCATCAGACATAATTTCTCACTGTTTCATCATATTTCATTTTTGGCTTAATTATATTATGTTTTGGAATGTCTTTGGTTATGGCCTGATTTATGGCCCTTGTTTTGGTACGATTTGGTATGGTTGGATTATTGGTATGGGATGGTTGGACTCGGTTGGGTTGATCACGGTTGTGATCTTATCCCAGAGTCCTTGTGTGAGCTTTATACTATTTTGTTACATGCTCAGAATTTAGCCAACTCAGGACAGGCAGCTGGAGATTGGGTTGGGTAACGGGGATGGTCTCCGGTCCTGGGTAGACTTGGGACGTCCATTACGACAAGGCCCTAGGGCGGGGCCGATCAAATTATTTAACTATATCCTAAAAATATGGTATAAACATGATATAGAAACTGGTGTTCCGTAAAGGCTATTTCAAAAGAATTTATATATCATATCCATAAACGTTTGAATCTGAAAAAAAATACTTGATTTTTGACTATTGCTTTGAGTAAAGCATTTAGTCCAATGGGACTGATTTAATAGCAATACAACATATAATTGCATGTGAGACCTCTTTTATATACGATACGACAAGTTCACAACTTGGGTGAATTAATATTGTTGCTTTTTCAAACATTTAATAACCTAAATTCTTTAATTGTTGTAGGATTATGGTCAATTATTTTATATAAGTTTGAATGAAGAAAATGGTGAGGACCGTGATCGTATTTATGAAAAGAGAAGCAATCGATATAGTGAAGACAGAGGAGTCTAGAAGGAAATAAAGATATCAAAAAAGATATGGACTACCATAAAAGGATAAACACAAATACCACAAAATTAGCCAATTTATCTAAATTAAGTCCCAAAAAATATTTTCTTTTCATTAATTTTCGAAAAGCAAGCGATTTTAGTATAAAAAATAGTTTTTAATTGATAATAAATTTTATAAATAAAACCTACATTAGTAAATTAAAAATAATAAAGATATAAATTATAATATTGACTCTTAAATAGTATATTTATGTATTTTTCATTAATGAAATTAGAAAAAATAAGTGTTAATGTTTTCTTACCTACACCCCCTACTGTAACACCTTCTAATTTTGGATATTTCATTTTTGGCCTTCCCTTACTTAAAATATTAATTTTAACTCAAATCATATTTGGGGATGTAAAAAGGGTAATTCGGGAGAGTTTTGAAATTTTCGGACGGGATTCGGGGTAGTTTTGAGTTACGAAGGTAATTCGCCTCTGCGATAGCCCCGCGGTGCGGAAGGTAGTCACCGCGATGAGGTCCGCGTGTATTGTTACGGTTGTTTTATGTAATTAAAAAAAAGAGAAGGGAAGTAAGGTCCTTTCACTTATACATGACTTTTAAAACATACAGTACGAATTCTCATTAGTTTTTCAATACGCAAAGGTCATTATTCACTCTTAAACATCCCCTCTCAAAATCTCCTTTTCAACTCAAGGCTAGGGTTCAAAGAGGTGATCACCTAGGGTCCAAAGGGTGTTGCTTTCTTCCAATTCTCTTGTGTTTAAGTCATGTATCTCTTTTCCTATACTTCTACTTTTCTTAATGGCATGAATTAATTATAAATGCATGGTTTTGAGTAGGTTTTGGCATAGTTGAGGGATTTTGACATGATTGGTCATTAAATTAATTTTCTGTGGTTTATTATTTAATATTCATGTTTTATAATTGATTTTGAACTTTGTGGGGTGCATGGTAATGATGAATAAACTCAGGGGTCATGTTTAAACCCCAATTTGATTATTTTGCCTTGATTTATGGTTTGAAAATAATGTGCCCTCAACCTGTTTGTGAAATTGACAATGAATATAATTTTGTCACATAGTTGGCTTGTTCATTGAACTAATGTATTGGTATAAAAGGTTAATGAACCATGGTTTGATCTTATTGAACTTGGAGTATGTGAATTTTTCACATGAATATCAATTGATTATATGGGTTAGAGTTCCAAATGGCTAAGAGTTGATATGGCATAATAATGAACTTGCAAGTGATATTGGTATAATGATATCGACGGGATGCCTTAATGCATAATTGGTTCAATTAATGAGAATGTGTGTTAAATGCTTTAATTGAGCTTAAAAGAGGGTTATGTAGCTAATTGTGGAAGATGGAGGTTCGGGGGGAGGGGGGGACCGACACTGGAAATTGCACTAGCTGGTGCGGGGGTCATTATGGCTTGAGGGTTTGAGTGACCTTGCTTGTGACCAGATGGGTCGAGTCCACCTTATTTTTATTATTATGATTGGAGGGTTCGAGTCCCCTATATCACATTTCATGATCGGGTGCTTAAATCACCTTAGTATATGATTGGAGGGTTCGAGTCCCCCGTGCATATATGTATGATCTTGCCCTGTTCGTGCAGTTACACACATTGGGGTCCGACCAGGGGGTCAGAGTTGGGGCCCATATACCTCTTGGGTACTATTATTATGATGGTTAAGCTACACAGTCCAGGTTAAGATTTTAAATGTTCATGCTAGGCCCTGTTCCCTACCCCAACATGTGATATATATGTATGTATTTGAATTTTATTATATGCATGGGATTTGACTGGTTTTGAATTATTTTCCATGGAATTATTTGTTCCCTTATCCATGAGTTATATGCTAGTGCTCCAGTTTCTAACCATCTTCAGACGTTGTATCCCCACGCGATGCAGGATTTGGCCATAATTCTACTCCTCCTACACCATGACTAGGATTCAGGAGCAGTTCACAAGTTGACACTGAAGCGGTGAGCTTCCATAAATCAAAAGTCTACATTTCATGTTTGGTCCCTTATATCTCAGACTTTTTTTGCTATAGTCGGGGGCATGTCCCAACACTTTATTGGTATTTGGGATTTTGTTAGAGGCTTTGTTGGGTACTATGGACATGGGTATGGCGGTTGTCTTTTGATATTGGTTTTGATACTATGGATAGTTTCAGATATTGATTTTATATAGACTTTTGAGTTTATCTTTCATGTATTGCTTTATATTGGTATTCATCCACTGCTAGGTGTTCGTGGTTATATTGGAATAGGTTCACTGGGTAATCTTCGGTGGACTTGAGATGCCCGTTGCGATCAGGCCCTGGTTTGGGTCGTGCACCTACCCCCTACCCAGAACCCCCCCTCCCTCCCAAAAAATATATATTTAATTTTTTTTAAAAAATAAATTTCTTAGTCCACACCCCACCATCCTACGCCTATCCCATGCACCCCCATACCCCTACCTTCCCCCCAACCAAAGAAAAATATTTTTTAAAAAAATAATTTTTTTTCTTACTCTCACCTTACCCCACTCCATCCCCCTAATCCGACACCCCACATCCCAAACCTCTAAAATAATTTTTTAATATCAGTATGTTAATATTCTTTAGATAAGCGGGTAAAATTGTGCAGGTCAAGACCCAACTCGCTTTTAACCCATTTTAGCCCAGTCAATTTCAACTCAAAGTGAATTTAGGTGGGTTGTGATCCAACATAATTTCTAATTCAACCTATTTTAATAAGGAAAAAAAAATCTAAATACCCTTTCTTAGATGGTTAAATACAACTTATAGCAAAATTTTCATCTTTGCGAGTTGTAGCAAAAAATAGTATAAAAAACCACGTTTTGTCTATTAATATAAAGAAGAAAATTCAAAATTTATATATGAAAAAATGATTTCATGCCAATGAAAAGTGATGAAAGTTATTGTTAGGATATCAATCATTCCCTTAATTCACTCTGAGACGGTTTTACTAACTCTTTGAGACAGTTTTACTCCTACTTCATTAACATCTTAAATGATTTTGTTCTTAAAAAATCATTATTCAACCACCAATTTCTACTCCTCCATCAAATTTACTTTTTCTTATAATTTTTCCTTTCTACTTTTAAAAGAAAAATTGATATAAGAATATATTTATCTTTATTCGATCTAATGGATGATGATAGTTACATTTGCTGCTTGTGATGCATGGAGGAAGATGAGATGTTAGCGGTATTTTATCTGTTTAAGTCAATTAATCTTTTGATTTTATTAGTACTATTCGAAAATCAATAGTTCAGGAATGAACTACATACATAAACAAATAACAAATACACTATTCAAATCATTTTCATACATTAATCGTTTAAGATAATGTTATTCTGATTGATTTCAGTAGAAATAATTTTAATACTTTCTTTGAATATATGTGTACTTAATTTTTCTGCTATTGTTTTTCAGTGATTGTTCTATGTATGCATGTGTATTTGCTGAATTTGTCAGTCATGGTATGTTTGATATTTCAACCATCAAGTTCAATGCTTTCAATCATCGTATTAGATACGGTTCACTACTTTGGAATTATACGTAAAGAAAGCAAGATGATCGTGAAATCAGTGAAAGTGAGCTGACTGACAATGTTATGAGTAGACTCTTTGGTCCAAAGATTTTGAGAGACAGTGTTCCGAATGTTCAAAAACTTCAACGTGTCACTAAAAAAGCCATATGTTTATGTTTTTTGGATGTTCCTAGACATGGATACTTTGTTGATCTTTTTGTTGCTCAGTAATGTTGTCTTTTTAAGATTGTTGTTATGAACCAATTTTAAATTTGATATTTAAGTATTATATAATGTTAGACTTTCTAACAGATTTGACATATTTTTTTCTAACATTATTTTGATATTAAATTGTATGTCATGTGTTGTTTTTAGGTAATAAGGTATTGAACCATGCTATGCAAATGTAACATTGGTTTAACATTTTTCTTTGTTAAACTTAACTTGTATAAATAGGTGGTGTCAGTTAGTATTAAATTTGATATCAACTGCATTAAATTATACATTTTTCTATTCTACAATTACTTCTTTTTCCTTTTTTGATTTTAATGGTCATTTGTATTATTTTTGTGATTAAATAAGTTCAATTGTAGAACGTATGTTTTACAATATATATTGTATTTCAATATATTTTATTTCGTGTATGAAACCTATATAAAATTAGTATGAAATATCAGTATTCCATTCAACGTTTATAAAATAGTTTCTTACATGTCATATTTATATGGAAACATGCAAAAGTCTTTTTTAAATTTCACGTAAAATACTCAAATTGCTATTTCATATCAATTTGAAGGAATACAATCTCGACTAAAAATATCAAAATTTTATGAAAGGTTTTGGTTGGAAACAATATATGTTTATTGATAAGCTGCAGGAACAAGAATGAAAAAAAAAAATCAAAAGATGTTGAAGAAGAAGAAACACACTGCTACAACCATCTAATATCAATTTATATACCATTTTTCAAAATCCTCCATAGAAATAGACAAAAGTCTTTTTTGAATTTCACATAAAATACTCAAATTGCTATTTCATATCAATTTGAAGGAATACAATCTTGATCAAAAATACTAAAATTTTATGAAAGATTTGATTGAAAATAGTGTATGTTTGTTGATATGTTGCAGGAACAAGAATGAAAAACAATTAAAAGATGTTGCAGAAGAAGAAACACGTGTGTTTTTCAAGGGAAAATAAACCTGTATTGGAAGAGATAAATATGATAAAAAATAAAATACATAATTTTGATCATATTTTACTCTTTCCATAATTATTCTGTTAGGAGACATTCAATACTACCCTTTAAAAAAGGAGTTAATTGTATTTGTTAAAATGTATTTCCGTTTTTTAAATAAATGAAATAAATTAATTTTTTAAAAAGTTGCAACAACTTGCAATTAAATCCTTAATAAAATAAATATCTAAAAGTGTTGGTGCAACTTGCAATTTTCAATCTTATAAATGCATAGGAGATAATTTTCAATTTTTGTAACTCCAATTTTAACTCGCCCACCCATATATATGAGCCCCACAAATCTCTCTCTCCCCCCCCCCCCCCCCCCCCCCCTTAAAATTAAAGATTTAAATATGATTCCGAAATATAGAAATATAAAAATACAAAAAATATAAAAATACAAAGAATATATATATTTATGTATGTATGTATGTCTATGTATAGTGTAATTATTTAAACAATAGCTATGTCATGTAATTATGCCTGAATATTTTCTATGTCACATAATTTTTCTTTTTTTAAAACTCATTTATTAGTTTTTGATAAAATTCTTCAGTCATATTTTGAAAAGTAGAAACTCGTTTGTAATAGTGCTTGACCTTCTATAATACATAAGAAACTCATTCTTCTGTAGCCCTATTCCATTTTACTTGGCTCCCTTACTCAAAATAATTATTTTAATTTATTTATTCAATTTATGAAATCAAAAGAAGTTTATAATATTCTTCCAATGTTACCTCCATCATTTAATGAATATATAAAGTATTAATAGTTAATTTATAATTTTAAAATTATAATTAATAAAATTAATTTGGTAAAATAAATTCTGATAAATATTTTTGTGCCAAGTAAAACAGCACAGAGGGAGTATTTATGTTTTCTAAAATTTACATAAATATACATCTTAAGTTATGAAATTACATAATATCCCATTTAACAAAACTAATTACAAATATCCCAAACTAATTACAAAATATCTCATCTTTTATACTTTCTCTCTCTAAGATTCTCATACATATCAAAACAAACGCTTGTCATCGACTAATGCTCCTTAAGTTTTGCCGCAATCATTAGCTGGAGGTTTCAAGATTTCAAAATTCAAACATTAACTGATCAAAGTGCTCAACTCATCATCTTCTTCAATTACTTTAGATATTTGTTTTAAAAAAAATTTTACTTTACCAAATTAGAATTTTCTCGGTTTCCATTTATGAATGTGTGTAGTTCTCAAAATCTCAGCTTTGTAATGACATTACAGTGTGAGATTTGCTTTCTTTTGTAATTTTTTCAACTATGGGTAGCTTTTATTGCATGTGCTTAATTTCTAAAATCTAAGTGTTGTAATGAAGTTAGGTCCAACCTTTAGTTTAGGACTTAGTCAGTTAGATATTAAAAAACAAATAAATTTCGTTGTTGGATTTGCTCCAGGAATGTTCGATTTTGAGGATCTCAATTTTCCAGAGAACACATCAAAACACTGAAATTACCCAAGTCAAAATGAAGAAATTGATGGAAGTTGCTCATACAAGTTTCATAAAGCCCGTTGCAAAATCTGCTAGTAAGAAAAAAATTGAAGAATCAGAATGACCGCGTCTTCCAAAGGTATAGTGATTTCTTGTATTTTTTGTCCAATTCATGATTTCTCAAACATTGTTATACATAGCTATGTAGTGTCTAGTTCTAAAGTCTTTTTTGTAATAGATATGTTGTAATTCAACCCTCATACATTACTAAGCAATGTATATAGGTTGTAACATTAAACATGGTGACCTTATACATAAGCTTTTTAATGTATAAGGATATGGTTAAATTCTATTTTTTGTTTAATTTTATACATATCAAGGTGTGTATAATACAACATTATACATAAGTAAACATGATTAGATCTATTATTATTTCTTACACATTGGTTTACATATCAAGTCATAGATCTGATGTTATTTAAACTCACATACATTATTACGCAATGTATATTACAACATAATGCATAGGTCACCTTGACTATGTTAACCTTATATAGTATCATGGTAACCTTATACTTATGCATGTGTAATGCCCTAAGTTTTTGATGTTCAATTTTTTATAAAATGTATCCTCACTGTCCTAACTATGACTCCCCTGACGAGTCGTAGGAAGTATTGATGAGTCATTGGACTCAAATAGTAACTAAATCAGTAAGTGCATAGCTGAGTTTTGCTCTGAGTACAAGTTCCTCACAATGAGTCGTAAGGACTTATTACGAGTCATTGGGTGTAAATCGTAGGGTGTTCGATGTATACCCCAAATGGTTGTTGGGTTGACTATGACTGGAACCTAGAAGTCATAGGGTCACATTACGAGTCATATTAGTTGAGTTGTAGGGTCAAAAGATTATGAGTAGGTCAGCATTAAGTGTGCCACCTTACTTAAACCTCTCTAATAGATATGCCCCTTTTGATGGACCACCCCCAGGTGCTATTAGAGAGGTGGGAGGACCTAGTCAATACGAGCCTCCATGTGAATTTGCACCTTGGAACATAAGAGGGCTGAATAAGCCCTTTAAACAGAAAGAGATGAAACTCTTTCTGAAGATGTACAAAATAGATATTATGGGGTCTGTGGAAACCAAAGTAAAGGAATGGAATGCTAAGAAAGTGTTATCAAAAATAGCTGGTGAATGAAAGAATAATTGTAACTATATGGTTAAAGCAGCAAATAGGAGAGTGAGGTTAATATGGAAGGCTTACATTGCAGTCCAAATTATAACTATAGACAGTCAATTCATCCATTGCAAGGTGCAGGACAGCCAATAACAAATAACTTTTTTTTTCACAATTGTGTATGCATGAAATGAACCAATCAAAAGACAGAATTTATGGGGTGGATTTGAGCAGGTTGGAGCACAGGTATAGACCAGCTGGATCATCAGTGGTAACTTTAATAATGTGCTAAAATCTAATGATAGATTGGGGGCACCAGTAACGCAAGCTGAAGTATAGGGATTCAGGGATATGATTGAAAAATTATAGCTCACTCCGTTGAAGAGTGTAGGGGGAAATATTCTTGGTTTAATAAGCACCAGGATGCCAGTGTGGTATATAGTAAAATTGACTGGGACCTGGGAAATTTTGACTGGCTACAACACTTTGGCCACATAGAAGCTGAGTATCTTAACCCAGGGGTTTCAGACCACTCCTCAATTCCTATTCAGATAACAATGAATCCTCAACATCATAGTTTACATCCTAAACCTTTCAAACTATTTAATAGTATGATGTAACAACCTAATTTTGGGGGCCTGGTCGAGAAAATATAGAAGCAACCAGTTGAGGGGACAGAGATGTACAAAGTATGGCAAAAGCTTAAGTTTCTGAAGCAAGAACTGGGGGGGCTAAACACATACATGGCAGCTTACCAACAAAGGCTACATCAAGATAGAATGGAACTATAAATGCTATAGACAAGTCTGGCTAGCCAACCGATGAATCAACAACTTATGATATAGGAAAAGCAATTATTGTTAGAGATTGAGAAATGGAGCATACTGGAGGAACAAGTGTTGAGACAAAAATCTAGAGCTCAATTGGTACAATATGGGGATGATAACACCAGATATTTTCATGCCCAAATAAAAATGAGAACTAGCCATAATTCCATCAATTCAATTTACACAAATGCTACTTCTAAACTCACTGATCCAGCTCTTCTTGAGAAGGAGTTTGTAGATTTCTTCACAAGTCTTATGGGTGAAGCAGGCCCTGTATATAAATATCCTAATGCTGAGATAATCAAGAAAGGTGTTTACCTGGATCATAATCAACAAGCATAAATTATTAAAAAGGTTACGAAGTCTGAGATCTTAGAATCCATTAAAAGCATGCCACTAGATAAAGCACCAGAGGTGGATGGCTTTCCTATTGAATTCTTCACAAAATACTGGGATATAGTCAAAGATGATATCTATGAGGCTGTGTTGAGCTTCTTTCAAATCAAGAAAATATTGAAGGTATGGAATAGCACAGCAGTAAACTTGATACCCAAAACACAAGGGTCTGCACATATGAAAGATTTTAGACCCATTGCTTACTGCATACCCTATACAAAATTGTAACTAAAATACTAATTAGTAGGCTGAAGCTGGTTATTGGAGACTTAGTAGGTGGATCACAATCTGCATTCATCATAGGAAGGAGCATTACTGACAATATTCTTTTTACCCATGAATAGTTTAAATAATACACAAGGAAAAGAATGAGTGCAAGATGTGTGCTGAAAGTGGACCTTAGAAAATCATACGATACACTAGATTGGGATTTTCTGAGGAGTATGATGATTACCTTGGGATACCCTCACAAATTTATTTTTTGGATTATGGAAAGCATAAGTACAATCACTTATTCTTTAACTCTAAATGAGGGTCTAACAAAGCCTTTGGAAGGGAAACGGGGGATTTGACAAGGAGATCCAATGTCCCCTTATTTGTTTGTTATAGCTATGGAATATCTTCAAAGGGATGTTAATCAACTGGCATTGAACAAGGACTTCCATTTATATCTAAGATGCAAAGGACAAAGGATTATTCATGTAGGATTTACTGATGACCTTCTCATGTTTTGCAAGGCTAATTGCAGTTGGTTAAATTATTATATGCAGCTTTCATAAAGTTCTCAGAAGCATCAGGTCTTCAGGAAAATGTAGAGAAAAGTTTAATACATATAGTAGGAGTATCTGGGACTACTAAAGATGAGATCATGCAACATTTAGGGTTCAGTGAAGGAACCCTCCATTCAAATATTCAGGGGTATCCCTTGTAGCTAAGAATCAATATTGTCCTTTGGTGGATAAAATAATAGCCAGGATCAATTGTTGGACATCCAAGCTATTGCCCTATACAGGATGAGTACAGTTGAAAAAATTAGTATTGTTTGGGGTTCAATTATATTGGGCACAAATTTTTATTCTCCCCAAGAAGGTAATGAACATAATCACTATATTGTGTAGGTCATTTCTCTAGACTGGTGCAGCTGTGGTGTCCAAAAAATCACTCATTGCCTGGGAAAGGGTGTGCCTTCCTGAGGTTGTAGGTGGGCTCAATATTGTACACTTGGAATTATGGAACAAAGCTGCGAACACAAAGAACCAATGAGCTATAAGAATGAAGAAGGACTCAATGTAGATAAGGCGGGTACACGGTGTGTACATCAAGAATAGAGGACTAGACTCTCTCATTATACCCTAGACAACAACTTGGGTAGTTGGGAAGTTGTTGGCTACTAGGAACTTGTTCTAAGACTACCAAGAGTACAAGGTGACCTCAGTCGGCTATTTCAACTCCAACACTGTGATGCATTAAATATCAAGAAGTTGTATAAGCATATGAGGCCACAATATCCAAGATTTACCTGGAAGAACATGATACTTCAGCCTCAGTTACATCCCAGATTTAAATTTATACTTTGGCTATCAGCCCATGAAAGGCTGACCACAGTGGATAGATTACTAAAGATGGGAATCCAAGTATCTTAAGTTGTGTGTTTTGTGGAAGTGATGATGAAGTGTTTGAACACCTATTTTTTAGCTGTCAATATGTCAAAATAGTGGTGTAATACCCCGTACTTTCCTAACTCAGTTCAGCTCTTAGTGTATGAGAGTTTCTATGTAGAACATTCAATACACTTAGAATTTTCCAGATTCAAACCCCACCTGATGGTAAAAAATTTAATTATCTTTCCAACGATATAAATTTTGCCCAAATCCGATATCCGGGTGAGAAGTTATGACACTTTTAGTGAAGCAGTATGTCAAATTGAGCAGCACTGCATTGCGGTGACAGGACAAATGGCATTCATCAATTTCCAGTGAATCACCATAATAGTACTGCATCGTGGTGAAGTTCCAGTTCTCAATTGGCATTTTCTAGTATGTCACTGCGATAAGCGGCGCGTTGCGCCAAAGTACCATTTCACAGTTGTCACTTTCCAGTAAGGCTCCACGATACCTTCACATTGTTCCAAAGTGCATTTTTGCACTTGTCTTTAGACTACACTAGCTGAAAAAATCTAGTGACTCACTACAATGGCACCGCATCACGGTGATGGCCAAAATCAGAATTTTCAGTGACGTAAATTTAATTCTTTCTAGGGATAGTTGGGTCTTTTTCCATGACCCTAATCATCCCCAAACACGAGATTAATGTTGTAATAGCCTAATTACTCATTATTTTATTCAATTTCCCTCAATCAAGAAGATTCTCTCTAAAATAGCAAACCCTAGCCTTCAAGAATCAAGCTCAATTCTCAAGGAACCCAACAAGAAATCTCAATAACTCAACTATTCAGGTATGTTAGGTGTTCATCCTTGGATTTTCTTCCACCCTTGGAGTTCAAGAACCCTTTTCCAAGTTTTAAATTATGAATCATGTTCTTAAATAGAATTGTGTTCATGTATGTGATGACTTTATGGGTTTTAAACCAAGAAGAATATGAATTTCAAGTAAATAAACTAGTACGTGTTTTGATTTATATATTCCACATGTCATAAATCATGATTTGAGAATTAAATATTGTAACCATGATAATTCCATGTTATTTTCCTCATGTTCAAGGACCATGCTCCCCAAGTGTTTGATAAAACGTCAATTTAAATTGAATAGTGTAATCATGACATGTTATCATGTGTTCTCATTCATGTGCAAGTTCATAACCTCCAAGTGTTTGACAAAATGTCTTAATGAATGAATTGTGAACAATTGACTATTGCTATGCTTTCAAGATTTATTATGTTTTATTATTGATACTATCGAGTTTTGGGGTTACTTAATACCCAAAAACTAGCTGTTTATTTAGATTATAGAAGTCTTGGGATAGTCTCAGTAATGTCACGATAGTATCATTTAGTCAGCCATCACGATCAATGTGAGTTCAGTTAAGCCATTCTAGTAATGATCAGTTCCAGTGTCTTTTTAGTTGGGAGTAGGATTCAACACTGAGTGAACCTAGAGATAGGGGCTCACCTGCCAGTTGAGGGTGTGACCCTTAAAAATAATCTCTATATTCCAGAACTACGTAGCTAGAATAGGTTGAGATGTTAACCTTCCAGTTGAGGGTTGACATATATCTCAGTAGGGAACCTGCTAGTAGAGGGTGACCCTTAGTTCTTCGGGGCAACACTTTAGTGGATAAACACAGTCAGATATTAGTACCCGTGGCACAGTACTGATACCTTCCAACTAGGGTCACAGGTTAGACCCCAAATCAATTTACATCGGGGTATGTTGGTTAAATGATCACTCTCACAGTTTCAGATTCAGTCTCAGTTTTTAGTATAGAACTCAATCCTATTCTACAGAATGATGGCTAACCAGTTATCAGATTTCTTAGTTATCAGTTATTTAGCCATCAGAACTCAACATTAAGTTTTAGTATGATACAGTATATACTCAGTGTTTACAGCAATTTCAGCTTCTCCATGTACTCTCATTCAGTTACTCTATATTATTCAGTCAGTTACTGTTCATGCATATGAGCCCATACATATTAGCCTTACCTCACTTAGCATACCCGCACATTCCACATACTGATCGTATACTCTCTTTTGTGCTATGATATTTTATATCATTGGTTCAGACGCACAAGTTCCTGATCATACTTAGAAACTTAGGATAACAGCAGTAAATTCAGTAGTGAGTCCTCATCCATCAAGGATATTATTTTTATATTAGCATTTCAGTAGATTTAGCTTGTTCAGTAGTCGAAGTTAGTTGAGGACTTGTCCCATCAACTCCACATTCAGACAGTTTAAGGCTTTTAGAATAGACTAATTTAGATAGATGTTCATTTATTTTTTCAGTATTATTATCAGTACTCAGTATTTATTTTCAGTTATGAACCTTAAGGCATTTTCAGCCTAACTTCTGCTTATATTTTCAGGATTATTATTCAGTGCTTACAGTAGGTACCAGCTCATGGGTTAGCTTGTGGTCTCTCGAGATTGTAAGCACCGTATAACACCCAGGGTGTACTCTTGGGGCTTTACAAGTAGGCATAAAGAAAGAAGAAATACAGTGGATAAGCAAAGGAACAAGATAGAAAATAAGGCACTGGAAAATTGTCAATTATGTTTTTGGCATGATGGTGTATCTGATATGGAGAGATAGAAACATCATTAGATTCTAGAAAGACACCACCTCCCCAAAAATATTATGCAAGGAAGCGACTCAACACATACACAGCGGCTCAACACATACACATCAGGGGTAGTAAAATCAAGATCTAGCAGAATGCATTACTGTCATGACCCAAGGCTACCTCCTAGTCACAACAACAGTGCTTACGGTCACAAGTGACCACAAGCTAACCCATGAGCTGATACTTGCTGTAAGAACTGAATAAAGTAACATAAGACACATGTACGAAAGTAAACTGTCACTTTCATAAGGTTTAAATACTGGTAAGATAATGTAAAACTAGATGCTGAAATATGTATCAAAATATATCTATATGATTGAAAATATCTGATAAAACTGACTGACTATCTAACTGACTGACTACATGTCTAAAAGCCTCTAAACTGACTAAAGAGTTGATGGGACAGGCCCCAACTAACTCCAAATTAAACTAACTAAAAAGAAATGCAGAAATACTGAAATAACATAACAAATCCTCGATATATGAGAACTCATCACAATTGTTGTTGTTGATAAGATGAACTATCTAAGAGAGTTCAGGAAACTGAGCATCTGGCCCTCTGATATAGACATCATAGTGCAAAGAAAAGTATGTGATCGGTACTTTGAATATACAGGTATATGAGATGAGGTTAGGCTTAAATGCATAGGTTCATGTGCATAAAATACTGACTAACTGAATAGCATGAGATAACTGATGTATAAAATTTATGAAAGCTGTAAAATTTGAGAATACATGACCAAGCATATAATATGATATTAAAATAGTCTATAAACTAAAATGCTGAAATCTGGTAACTGAATAACTGATGAACTTTATGCTATGGTCAAGCAAACCTGAACTGAATTATATACTAAATACTAACTAAGACTGTGGGAGGTATCATCTAACCAATATGCCCCAATCTAAGCTAATCGGGGTCCAACCTGTAACCCTAGTTAGAAGGGTGTCAGTACCCTACCACGAGTACTAATAATGGCTATGTGGATCCACTAAACTAATATCCCGAAGCACTAATGAGTCACCCTCAACTAGCTAGTGCTCTAATAAGATATGTGTTACCCTCAAATAGCAGGTAACACTTTATCAACCCTCCACTGGTAGGTTGATATCTCTAACCTATGCTGGCTATGTAGTTCTAGAACTAAGGGACTACTACTAAAGGTCATACCTTCTATTAGTAAGTAAGCCCCCATTCCTGGGTTCGCTCGGTGCAAAATCCTACTCCCAACTTATTGGCACTGATTACTGAACTGAACTAAGCTTAACTGAGCAAACAGCTGATCATGATAACTAACTGAATGACAACACTTATAGTTTATCAAAAACCATTCTAAATATACTGAAATCATATAAACAGCTAAGTATCGTGTATTGATAACCCTTCAGCACTGAATAGAAGTATCAATAAGGACATATGAAGCTTTAAAAACCATAATGAAGGATCATTGCTCAAAACCCAACATTTAGACATTTCATAAAACACATGAGAGTCATAAATTTAAGCATGGGAATGGGTAAAACATGTAATTGAAAACATAGTTACAATACTAAATCCATAATTTGGGGATTTAACATGAGGATTTCAATAGTCAAATCATATAAGGGCCCATTCCATCGAAAAACACTTAAAACATAGCTTGTAATCAAAATCAATAACAACTTCATGGAGACAATTCATCATAAATATGTAAAAACTCATAGTTCGATATCAAAATAGGATTTTGGACCTTGGGTGGAATGGGCCCATGGATGAATATCACATATACCTTGAATCTTAAATCTTAAAAGAGAAACACAAATATTTAAGCTTTCTTGAAGGTTTTTTGATTTGGTAACTTGATTTCTTGGTTTCCTAGGAGAGAAAAAAATGAATTGATAAACTTAGGGGATGATTAGGGTTTGTTTTTTTAGAGGAAATTGGGGGAAAATAGGAATATAATTCCCTAACCAATATTTTAATTCATAACTAGAACATGGATTGAAGGGACACCATGAAGCGATGAAGGCCTTATCGCTATACCCACCGTGATGTGCCACTATTGCAGTGAAGTTCTGGAATCAAAATCCAAACACGACCCAATCATGGTCTGAAAAATTCAAGATTTCCCTGAGACATGCTCCTTACACCCCTGAACATGAATTAACTCAAAAACCTACATATCAGGGTTGGGGAGATCCATTTAAAAATCCTTGAAGTTAAGAGGCCAAAAATGTGACTAAGTCCCCAACACTTAATGAATTTTCAGGCTTTAAACCTCTTATATATGCAACTAGGAGCTAAACTACGCTAAAAAAAGTACGGGGTATTATAATTACAAAAGTTGTAGTACTTCCCCTAGGAGCAGTTAGAATAGATTAAAAATATTTTTAGTTCATGTGTATAGGCTTGTATGAATTAGATTATTCAACAAGTGAATAGTCAGCATTCACTAGCTTTGTAATGAAGAATTTTTGGTGAAATAGAATCGACTGTTAACAAAAAAACCACATTCATAAAGCATATAAGAGGGGTTATTTCTTATTCATAATGTAATCAAACACTTCCAAAACTCTCTCAAATCTCTCAAGAAAGATACTTAGAGTTTCTAAGAAGTAGGTCATCCAAGGTCTCAAGGGTGGAATTCTCTCCATAAAATTGGATATTTCAGGCATTTTACTCTTCCCTAATTTCTAATTTTGTAGAAATATGTGATTTAAAGTGTTTTTCATGAGATTTTGATGTTGGTTTTGAAACAAGGGTTGAGGGTTTTGAATGTTTATTATTTGAAAAATATTTTCCATGGCTTACATAAGATTATTCGTGCTTTAATTATGGTTTTAAACTTGAGGGTGCATGGGTATGGTGAATACACAAAGGGATTGTGATTTCCCCAAACTTGTGACTTTTAAAGTAGCTATAACCTCAACCTCTTATTGTGAAATTGGTTTTGAATATGATAAGTATGCATATTGAACTACTCTTGAATTATTGCATGATGTGAAGAGTCAATGAAGCGTAATGATTTTTGAATTAAACCTTAAGTGGTTGTGTAATTCCCCAATTTAATGTATAATTGAACCAAGGGGGTTGTGAATTCCCCTAAGTGATGTAACTGGTTTAGCATATTGCTATTACCTTGCAAGTGTAGTTGGTATGACGATACTAACAATGTATGCCTTAATGTGTAATGTGGTTTAATGAATTGGAATGTGTGATACTTGTTTCAATTAGGCTTTAATGAGGGTTGTGTAGCTAAGTCGTGAAAGTAGAGGTCTGGAGGGACCAATATTGGAAACCGCAGTTCTGACACAAGGGTCTATATAATCGAGTGGATCGAGTCTTCCTTATTATTATTATTTGATTAGGAGGTTCAAGTCCCCTATATTATACTAAATGATTTGGTGTTTGTGTCACCTTGATATGTCGAGAGGTTTGAGTCCCCTATAGTTCATATGTATACCATCTAGTTCATGCGGCCATGCACACTGAGCTTCTACCAGTTAGGGGAGAGCTGGAACCGTATAGCCCATGGGTGCCTTCTTATATTATTAATATTGAGTTACACAATTCAGGATAAAGTTTTAAAGTATATGTTAAGCCTTATTACCTATCCCGACATGTACTATATATGTATATATATTTGATTATGTGCATTGGTTTGGAATGATTTTGAATAGTTGATCATAATATTATGTTATCCATATCCTCGAGTTACATTTTAGTGTTCAACCCACTAACCATCTCCGACTTTGTATCCCCACACGATGTAGGCACCAAAGATACCTCTACTTTTCCTGTGTAAAGTTAGGTGGATCAGCTTGATTTTTCAGTTCTTTGTGGTGAAGTCGTGAGCTTCCATACTTCTGAAGACTTAGACCTTTCATCCGTTATTACCATAGAACTTTCATCCATTATTATCATAGACTAGAATTAAGAGTTTTCATTATCATTAATATTTTTGTTTTCATTGTCATCTATCAGAGTCAGTGACATGTCCTGAAACCAAGACTAGTTTTGGGTTTTTGTGTTAGAAGGCTTTGTTGGATTAATGTGGACTTAGGTGATGTTGGTCGGTTGTTTTGATAGGTTGATGGTTATATGTTATAGACATACCCTTTATTATTTAAACTTATATTATTATATATTCGGAATTCATCCGACATTGGGGATATTATGTGGTTAGGTTAGGCACACAGGGGTGCTTTCTGGTATCTGGTGGACTTTAGATACCCGTCATAGACAGGCCCTAGTTTGGGTCGTCACAAAGATGGTATTAGAGCCTAGGTTTGGTGTTATTGGGTTTCCAACAAGATCATGTCAAGTAGAGTCTCATTTATGGGTTTCTAGCGTGCCACACTTATAGGGGAGAGGCTACGAGGTATGTAGGAATATTTTCCTTTCTTATTGTTCTATTTCAAGCTATAGAGTATAAGGTCTTGAATCTTCTCTAATTTTCGTGTGTTTTCTTTTCAGATCATGCCTCTTTAATACCCCATACTTTTCCTAGCTTGAATTCATCCTTAGAATGTTAAGGGATAGATTCTAAAATGAATAATATTTATTTCAAATAGAATTTTCCAGATTTACGACTTTTATTGTGTGGTAAATTGAATAAGCTTTCCATCGATACCAAGTTTCCCTAAATCCAATACTCAATGAAGGAGTTATGACATCTTTAAATTGAATGTGTGCCATCTGGACACTTATTGCGTTGCGGAGGAGGGTAAAATAATGATTTTCAAATTCCATTGGCCCTCCGCGATAACCCCGCATCGCGGAGAAGCCCAAATTCCTAATTGTCCTATTCCAGTAGACTGACACAATATTGGCGTATCACAGAGAGGGCCAATTTCCCAATTATCGATTTTTAGTAACCCAATGAGATATTGGTGCATCGCGCCAGTGGACAAAATGGCATTTCAAAGGGGCACCGCGATGGTGGCGCATCAAGGAGAATGTCTAGTTCCCACTCTTCCATTTTTCAGTAAGCCACCGCAATAGTGGCGCATCATGGTGGCCACCCAAATTGGAAAAAAAGTTACATTTTCAGTCCCGTCCAGGGGTTTAAAGAGGGCATTTTGGTCAATTACCAAGGCCCCAATTCGTCCAAAACAAAGAATTAAACTCATTCTAAGCACTTTATGCCCAATTTCATCCACTCTCCAAAAGAAAAACCCAAAAGCTCTAAAGCTTCTTCTCCAAGAAATCAAAATCCTCCATAGATTCTCCAAGAAAGCTCTAAATTGAGGATTCCCAATGCAAGATAATAAAGAACTTATTCCAAGAACTCGAATAGGAATCCATAATTCAAGAATCTCCATCTAATCATCAATCAAGGTATGTTGGGTTTATGAACAAGGATCTTCTTCCATCCTTGTGCCCAAAATCAAGTTTTTACATTAAATTCATATGATTTGAATGATATTACATGAATTTTGAATTAGGGTTCATACCTATTATTGCTATTTGCAAAGTAATGATTTTTTGAGATATTTTGAAGATGAATTGCATGTCTATTTTCATATTCTCATGCCTATTGTAGTAAATTACAAATTTTGAGATGAATTATCATTATTTTCATTATCAAGCATGATTATTATGATGTTTTGACATTAGTTTGATACATGGGTTATTAAGCCCCAAGTTTATATGTTGAGATTTTGAGAAATAAGATGCTTTAAGCATCTTATGATCTGATTATATCAGATTTACAATAACGTTTTGATATTTTAATCCTCAGATAAGTTTTGGAATCTACTTTACAAATTTGCTACAGATTACAGAAAGCAAAATAGCTTTATTATAGATTAATTTAGATAAATACATAACTGGTTTCATAATAAACCCTTATGCTAGTTTTAAAGTGGATTTCTAATAAAATGAGCGTAGCAAATAAAAAGGGAGTAGTATTTAGCACCGAGTTGGGTATTATTCCAAGGTCTCATACCCCAGAACTACATACCATCGTAGAATTGAGATTAAGTGCCCATAGTGGGATGAGATATGATCACTTGAGATAAGGTTATACTCCCCGGCAAGAGTATGACATCTCTCCCCAACGTGAGGTTCCTTCCTTAGAAGGGCGAGATGTTGGACTCCATGTAGCTCGTATGGTTTATGTCAGTTAAGAGAACCTCCCTACTAGTAAATAAAAGATTTTAGAAAACTATGTGTAAAGGCTCATGAATTTATTCAGATTATGCTTAACAAAAAGACTTTAGCTACAATTTTCAGCTCTCAGATCTCAGATTTAAGAGTGAGTCCTTTCTACACTTAGATAGTATGATTTAAAGAGAGAATACAAATACAACTTTTAGAACTAATTATTATGGCTCATGAGATTTATGAAGTGTGTTTTACTCTTTATTGCTACGTATTTCAGTATTTTAGATATTCCAGATTACGTGAGTCATTTACATTTAGCATGCATTGATTTATAAATATTGATTATGAGATGATGTTTTACTTATGCATTCAACCCCATATACTCAGTACATCCTCAAAGTACTGATCTACATATACGTCTATGTGCTACATTGTCTCATAATGTAGGTTCAGGTGCTCAGTATCAGTAGCGTGAGTAGTTCGAGCATCTCCATCTATATCCGACAGTTGATGAGTCCTCATAGTTAAGGGACTTATTACTCAGAATTTTTAGTTTATCAGTTTATGAGATTTTAGCATTCCTTTCAAAAAGTTTGAGTTAGCTGGGTGTTTGTCCCAGTGACTCTCTAGTATTAGTAGTAGAGGCTTGTCGACTTCCAGTTTTGATTCAGATTATTTAATATTGATTTTTTAGATATTATTCTCAGATATTACAGATAATTTCCACATTCTAGCATGACTTTTATATTTATATATCCATCATTATATGATTTAGGCTTAGTAGTATGATGATAGGGTTACCTTAAGGCTATTCATAGTATTGAGCACCATGTGACGTTTTGAGACCAGGTTTTGGGGCGTTACAAACTTGGTATCAGTTCCAGGTTTTTAAGAGTCCTAAGGAGCCAGACAAGTTGCGTTACATAGAGTCTTGGTCATGGATGTGAAGCGCGCCACATTTATGAATAAGAGGCTTTAGAACATCCTTAGGAAATTATCTTTTTATTTTATGATCTATTGTGCTTACAATATCTTTATCTGCTTTTAACTCATGCTATTACGTGATAGTTAAATATGCCTCCTTGTCGAGATAATGCCCACAAAAATGGTAACCAGCCACCCCATCTCGATGATAGCGAAGGAGTACTGCCTTAAGTTCAATCAATTATCTAAGTATGCCCCAAATATGATGCCTAATCCTAGGGAAAGTATGAGTAAGTTTGTTACTGGAGTGTCTTGCTTAGTAGTCAAGGATTGTAGGACTGCCATGCTTATTGGAGACATGGACATTGCTAGATTGATGATGCATGCTCATTAGATTGAGGTAGAGAAGTTGAAGGGAAGAGACAGTTAAAGTAAGATGGCTAGAACATGATAGTTTAAGTATGGCCAGGCTAGGTCTCAAGGAGGAAATCGTCCACAGTTCCAGAATCATTCATCTATCGCAGAACCATCTTCAACTACTGCTCCCACTCCCTAAGGTAGGTAGAAGCAGCGGGGTAAGGATTCTATGTGCAAATCTTAGAATAGTGTAAGTTGATGGCCTCGTTATTCTCCTTGTGCTAAGTGTGGGAGAAATTATCCTGGTGAGTGCTTGGCTAGACAAAAGGGTTGTTTTAGCTGTGGCAAGTTAGGTCATAGAATTAGAGATTATCTATGTGCTAAGCAGGGAAATAGAGATGATCGTCCTCAGACTCAGACTACTAGTGCACCAACTCTTGTAGGTCACCCAGTCCCTCCTCAGGGCGCATCATCTTGTACCGGTGGTGGTCAGCACTAGAAATAATTCTATGTTTTACCATCCCATCAGGGGCAAGAGAATTCACCAGATATTATTACTGGTATGCTTCGTGTCTTTCATCTTGATGTCTATGTGTTGTTAGACCCTTGGTCGAGTTTCTCTTATGTGACCCTATTAGTTGTTATAAATTTTGAGATGAGTTTTAAAAAGATCCCTGAGCCCTTCTTGGTTTCTACCCTAGTGGGTAAGTTAGTTGTTACTTAACAAATCTATAGAAAGTGTCCTATCACTGTCCTTCATAAAATCATATTAGTAGACTTGATAGAGTTAGACATGGTTGACTTTGATCTTATTCTTGGTATGGATTGGCTCCATTCTTGTTATGCTTCTATGGATTGTTGCACTCGTGTGGTAAAGTTTCAATTTCCCAATAAGCCAGTTTTTGAGTGGTCAGGTAATTCAGTGTCTCCCAAGAGTCATTTTATATCTTATCTTAACGACAGAAAGTTAATTTCCATAGGGTGTATTTATCATCTAGTTTGAGTCAAGGACACTCCATCTTAGACTCTAGCTGTTCAGTTAGTCAGTGTAGTGAATGAGTTTCCTGATGTCTTTCTCGAAGATTTGCTAGGGGTACCTCTACATAGGGATATAGAATTTGGTATTGACCTTCTTCCAGATACTTACCCTATTTTTATCCCTCCATATCATATGGCTCCCTCCGAGCTTATAGAGTTGAAAGAGCAACTCAAAGATCTTTTAGATAAAGGTTTCATAAGGCCTAGTGTTTCTCCATGGGGTGATCCCATACTATTCGTGCAAAAGAAAGATGGATCTTTATGTATGTGCATTGATTATCATCAGTTGAATAAAGTCACAATCAAAAAGAAATATTCTCTTCCTAGAATCGATGACTTATTTGATCCACTCCAGGGTGCAAGTTATTTCTCCAAGATAGACCTTAGATCCAGCTATCATCAGCTTAAAGTAAGGGAATGTGATATCTCAAAGAGAGCTTTCAGAACCCGTCATGGTCATTTTGAGTTTCTAGTCATGTCCTTCAGGCTAACAAATGCCCCAATAACCTTCATGGACTTGATAACCAGAGAGTTCAAATAGTACTTGGACATGTTTTTCAGTCTTTATCGATGATTTTCGTGTCTACTCTCATAGTGAGGATGATCATATAGAACATCTTAGAATTGTATTACAAACCCTTAGATATCACCAGTTGTTCGCTAAATTTAGTAAGTGCGAATCTTGGCAAAGGTCAGTAGCTTTCCTTGGTCATATTATTTCTAGTGAGGGTATTAGAGTTGATCCCTAAAAGACAGAAGCCATACAGAATTGGCCTAGACCTATCTTTCCATTATTCATTAGTAGTTTCTTGGGTCTAGCTGGTTATTATAGACATTTGTTAAGGGTTTCTTATCTATAGTGTCTCCTATGTCTAGATTTACCCAAAAGAAAGTTAATTTCTAGTGGTTAGATTCCTACAAGAAGATTTTTCAGGAGTTGAGACTTGACTCACTTCAGCCTCAGTTTTAGCATTACCTGATGGTACATATGGTTTTGTAGTTTATTATGATGCCTTTAGAGTTGGTTTGGATTGTGTTTTCATGCAAAGAGTTAAGGTCATAGACTATGCCTCTAGATAGCTTAAGCCTCATGAAAATAATTACCCGACCCATGATCTTGAGTTAGTTGTTGTTGTGTTTGCTTTGAAAATTTTGAGACATTATTTGTATGGAGTGCATATTGATGTGTTCACGGATCACAAAACCTTGCAGTGTGTGTTTACTCAGAGGGAGTTGAATCTTCATTAGAGGAGATGGTTAGAATTGTTGAAAGATTATGATATGAGTGAGTTGTATCATATAGGCAAGGCCAATATAGTAGCAGACACCCTTAGTAGACTATCTATGGGCAGTGTTCCTCATGTAGAGAATGCTAAGATAGAGTTAGCTCGAGAAGTGCAACGATAATCCTGATTGGGTGTTAGATTAGTTGATTCCACTGAAGGGAATGTTTGGGTTCAGATTATTTCTGAATCTTTCCTAGTTTCAGAAGTGAAAAAAAAGCAAGATAAGGATTTCAGTTTCGTCAAATTAAAGGATTTGGTTAAAGTCTAAAAGGTAAAGGTCTTCTCTCAAGGGGGAGATGGTGTGGTGAGATACCAAAGTAAATTATATGTGTCTTGTATTGATGATTTGAGATAGTGGATTATGGCAGAAGCACATGGTGCGCGTTATTCTATGCATCTCGGTGCTACCAAGATATAGTGCGACTTACGGGAAATCTATTGGTGGAGTGGTATGAAGAGAGATATAGCCAAATTTGTGGCCAAGTGTGCAACTTGTCAATAGTTTAAGGTAAAGCACCAAACACCTGTGGTTCATTGCAAGAGTTTGGTATTCCCACTTAGAAGTGGGAAGAGGTGAATATGGATTTTGTGACTAGTTTACTCCATTCACGTCATTAGCACGATTAGATTTGTGTTATTGTAGACAGATTGACTAAGTTAGCACATTTCTTGCCAGTTCACACATCTTATACGACTGAATATTATGCTAAGTTGTATATCCGAGAGATGGTTAGTTTGCATAGAGTTACTTTATCTATCATCTCCAATAGGGGTACTCAATTTATTTCTTAGTTTTGGAGAGCCTTTCAGAAGGGTCTTGGTACCCAAGTTCATCTCAGTTCAGTTTTTCATCCGCAGACAGATGATCAGGTAGAGAGGACCATTCAGACTTTAGAGGATATGTTGGGGGCATGTGTTCTTGATTTCAAAGGTAGTTGGGATGAACATTTGCCATTGATTGAGTTCGCTTATAATAACAGTTATTATGCTAGTATTCAGATAGTTCCGTTTGAAGCTCTTTATGGGCGAAGATGTAGATCGCCAGTTGGTTGGTTCGAAGTAGGTGAGGCCACTTTGATTGGGCCAGACATGGTGTTTGAGGCCATGGAGAAAGTTCAGTTGATCAGAGAGAGATTGAAGTCGTCAGAAATCCTATGTCGACGTGAGAAGAAGAAACCTTGAGTTTGAGGTTGATGATCTTGTGTATTTGAAAGTTTCACCCATGAAAGGGGTGAAGTGGTTTGGCAAAAATGGGAAACTTAGTCCCCGTTATGAAGGTCCCTTTCGAATTTTGAGTCATGTTGGGAAAGTGGCGTATGAGCTTGAGCTATGCACAGATTTATCCTCAGTTCATCCAGTGTTTCATGTGTCCTTGTTTAATAAGTGAATGGATGATTCAGCTATTATAGTTCCTCTAGAAAGTACTGATATTCAGAATAGCCTTTTTTACAAAGAAGTACCAGTGGAGATTCTCGATCGTCAAATTCGTAGGCTAAAGAACAAAGAAGTTCCCTTGGTCAAAGTTTTGTGGCAAAATCAATCCTTTGAGGGCGCTACTTGGGATGCAGAAGCAGACATGCGTACCAAATATCCTCATATTTTCAGCATGAACTCAGATTCAGCTGAAGGTAATAGTTTTCCTTCATTCAGTCTTTTCCCATTCTTAGATTCATCTATATAGTTATTTTCATGAGAATTCATGCACTTACAGATCAGTTCAGTAGCTTATTATATTTGAGATGAAGTCATTTAGTTTATTTCAGTTGTGCCTGATATCTTATAGCCTCAGATCACTTAATATTCTCAGCTTAACTAGCAATATTCGAGGACGAATGTTCCCAAGGGGGAGATATTGCAATACCTCATACTTTTCCTAGCTTGAATTCATCCTTAGAATGTTAAGGGATAGCTTCCAAAATGAATAATATTTATTTCATATAGAATTTTCCAGATTTAGGCCTTCTATTGTTTGGGAAATTGAAAAAGCTTTCCATCGATACAATGTTTGCCTAAATCCGACACTCGATAAAGGAGTTATGACTTCTTTAAATTAACAGTGTGCCACCTGGGCACTTGGCACATTGTAGAGGAGGGTAAAATGATGATTGTCGAATTCCAGTGGCCCTCCATAATAGCCCCACATCGCGGAGAAGCCCAAATTCCCAATTGTCCCATTCTAGTAAACCAATCCGATACTGGCGCATCGCAGAGAGGGAGAATTTAGCCCAACACGATATTAGCATGTCACGCCAGTGGCAAAAATGGCATTTCAAAGTGGCAAAACGATGGTGGTGCATCACGGAGAATGTCCAGTTCCCACTCATCCATTTTCTAGTAAGCCGTCGCAATAGTGGCGCGTCGCGGTGGCCACCCTAATCGAAAAAAATGTTATATTTTTAGTTTCGTCCAAAATTTTAAAGAGGGCATTTTGGTCAATTACCAAGGCTTCAATTCGTCAAAAACAAGGAATTAAATCCATTCTAAGCACTTTATGCCCAATTTCATCCATTCTCTCCCAAAGAAAAATCCTAAAGCTCCAAAGCTTCTTCTCCAAGAAATCAAAATCCTCCATAGATTCTCTAAGAAAGCTCCAAATTGAGGATTCTCAAGGCAAGATAATAAAGAACTCATCCCCAAGAACTCGAATAGGAATCCATAATTCAAGAATCTCCATCTAATCATCAGTCAAGGTATGTGGGATTTATGAACAAGGATCTTCTTCCATCCTAGTGCCCAAAACCAAGATTTTACATTAAATTCATATAATTTTGAATGATATTACATGAGTTTTTAGTTAGGGTTCATACCTATTATTGCCATTTGCAAAGTTATGAGTTTTTGAGATATTTTGAAGATGAATTGCATGTCTATTTTCATATTTTCATGCCTATTGCAGTAAATTATAGATTTTGAGATGAATTATCATTGTTTTCATTATCAAGCCTGATCATTATGATGTTTTGACATGAATTTGATACATGGGTTACTAAGCCCCAAGTTTATATGTTGAGATTTTGAGAAAGATAATGCTTTAAGCATCTTATGAGCTAATTATATCAGATTTACAATAATGTTTTAATCTTTGATTCACAGATAAGTTTTAAAATCCATTTTACAAATTTACTACAGATTATAGAAAGCAAAATATCTTCATTTATAGATTGATTCAGACAAATGCATAACTAGTTTTATAATAAACCCTTATGCTAGTTTTAAAGTGGATTTCCAACAAGATGAGCATAGCAAATAAAAAGTGAGTAGTATTTAGCACCAGTTGGGCATGATTCCAAGGTCTCATACCCCAGAACTACGTGCCACCATAGAATTAAGATTAAGTGCCCATGTATACTGAGATGTGATCACTTGAGATAAGGTTACACTATCTGGCAAGAGTATGACACCTCTCCTCAATGTGAGGTTTTTTTCTTAGGAGGATGAGACGTTGGACTCCATGTAGCTTACATGGTTTATGTCGATTAAGAGAACCTCCCTACTAGTAAAGAAAAGCTTTTAGAAAACTGTGTGTAAAGGCTCATGAATTTATTCAGACTGTGCTTTATAGAAAGACTTTAGCTACAGTTTTTAGCTTTCAGATCTCAGATTTAAGAGTGAGTCTTTTCTACACTTAGATAGTATGATTCAAATAGAGAATAAAAATACAACTTTTAGAACCAAATATTATGGCTCACGAGATTTATAAAGTGTGTTTTGCTCCTTATTACTATGTATTTCAGTATTTCAGATATTCCAGCTTATGTGAGTCATTTACATTTAGCATGCATTATTTTATAAATGATGATTATGAGATGATGTTTTACTTATGCATTCACCCCCATATACTCAGTACATCCTTAAAGTACTGATTCACATATATGTCTATGTGCTTCATTGTCTCATAATGTAGGTTCAGGTGCTCAGTATCAACAGTATGAGTAGTTCAAACATTTTCATCTACATCTGACAATTGATGAGTCCTCATACTTTGGGGACTTATTACTTAGATATTGCAGTTTATTAGTTTTTGAGATTTTAGTATTCTTTTCAGACAGTTTGAGTTAGCTGGGGGTTTATTCCAGTGACTCTCTAGTATTAGTAGTAGAGGCTTGTCAAACTGGCAGTTTTGATTCAGATTATTCAGTATTGATGTTTCAGATATTATATAAAGTTCTGCATTCTAGCATGACTTTTATATCTATATTTCCATCATTATGAGATTTAGGCTCAGTAGTATGCAGACAGGGTTAGGTTTAGGCTACTCATAGTCTTGACCACCGTGTGACTTCTTGCGACCAGGTTTCAAAGCGTTAAAAACTTGCTATTAGATCTAGGTTTTTTAAGAGTCCTAGGGAGTCAGACAATCTATGTTACATAGAGTCTTGGTCATGGGTGTGAAGCATGCCACATTTATTAATAAAAGGCTATAGAACGTCCTTAGGAAATCAACTCTTTATTTTATGATCTATCATGCTTACAGTATCTCTATTTTCTTTTAACTCATGC
Source organism: Capsicum baccatum var. pendulum (assembly GCA_030864225.1). Classification (NCBI taxonomy): domain Eukaryota; kingdom Viridiplantae; phylum Streptophyta; class Magnoliopsida; order Solanales; family Solanaceae; genus Capsicum; species Capsicum baccatum. The sequence goes on along the minus strand of CM061560.1, from coordinate 197,591,469 downwards.
TCTTACATGACAATTGAATATGCCTTCTCGTTGAGCTAATGTCCGCAGAAATGGTAACCAGCTACCCCAACCCACAGATTCTTTCAATGAAAATGTATCCTATGCAGAGTTTTGTGCTGCCTTATAGGCATTAGCCCAAGCTGTGACTGCTAATGTTTAGGGCAATTATCAGACTTAGCCTGCAGTCCCACTTTAGCAAAATGGTGACTAAGCAGTAGCTAGAATCAGTGACTTTATGAGGATGAATCCACCTGAGTTCTTTGGGTCAAAAATAGGTGAGGACCCACATCTTTTCTTAGATAGGTTGAAGAAGATCACCTAAATTATACATATTTCTGAGGATGAAATTATAGAGTTAGCATCCTAAAGATTGAAGGATGTAGCTTATGATTGGGTGGTTATATTGAGGAATGGTAGAGGTAAGAATGCAGATCCTATGAATTGGCAGGTGTTTTAGGATATATTTCTAGACAAGTTCTTCCCACATGAGATAAGGGAAGCTAAGATAGAGGATTTTATGAATTTGAGGTAGGGCTTGATGACAGTGTAGGAGTACTGCCATAAGTTCAATCAATTTTCTATGTATTCCTCAGATGTGATGGCTAATCCTAGGGCAAGTATGAGTAAGTGTGTTACTGGAGTGTCTAGCTTGGTAGTCAAGGAGTGTAGGACTGCTATGCTTATTGGAGATATGGATCTTGCTAGATTGATGATGCATGATCAGTAGATTGAGGCAGAGAAGTTGAAGGGAATAAATAAAGAAAGTAAGAAGGCTATAACAGGACAGTTTAAGTATGGCCAGGTGAGGTCTCAAGGAGGAAATTATCTCCAATTCCAGAATCGTTCTTCTATGCCAGCTCCATCTTCAGCTAGTGCTTTCTCTCATAGAGGTAGGCAAGAGCAGTAGGGTAAGTATTCTATGTCCAGATCTCAAAATAGTGTAATTGAAAGGACTCATTATTCTCCTTATGCTAAGTGTGGTATAAATTATCCTAGTGAGTGCTTGGCTGGACAAAAGGGTTGTTTTGGTTGTGGCAAGTCGGGTCATGGAATTAGAGATTGTTTGTATGCTAAGTAGGGAAATATAAATGACCGTCCCCAGACTCGGACAACTAGTGCACCAGCTCCTGTAGGTCGCCCAGTCCCTCCTCAGGGCGCATCATCCAGTACCGGTGGCGATCAATACCAGAATTGGTTCTATGCTCTACCATCTCGTCAGGAGCAAGATAATTCACCAGATATTGTTACTGGTATGCTTCGTGTTTTGTATCTTGATGTCTATGTGTTGTTAGACCCTTGGTCGAGTTTCTCTTATGTGACCCTATTAGTTGCTGTAAATTTTGAGATAAGTTTTAAGAATATCCCAGTGCCCTTCTAGGTTTCTACCCTAGTGGGTGAGTCAGTTGTTGCTAAACAAACCTATAAAAAGTGTCCTATCGCTGTCCTTCATAAAATCATGTTAGTAGACTTGATAGAGTTAGACATGGTTGACTTTGATCTTATTCTTGGTATGGATTGGCTCCATTCTTATTATGCTTCTATGGATTGTCGCACCCGTGTGCTGAAGTTTCAGTTTTGCAATGAACCAATCTTTGAGTGGTTAGCTAATTCAGTGTCTCCCAAGAGTCATTTCATATCTTATCTTAACGACAGAAAGTTAATTTCCAAAGGGTGTATCTATCATCTAGTTCGAGTCAAGGACACTATGTTTGAGGCTCCAGCAATTCAGTCAGTTAGTGTAGTGAATGAGTTTCCTGATGTCTTTCCCAAAGATTTTCCAGGGTATCTCCAGATAGGGAAATAGAATTCGGTATTGACCTTCTTCCAGATACTCAGCCTATTTCTATCCCTCCATATCGTATGGCTCCCATCAAGCTTAAAAAGTTGAAAGAGCAACTCAAAGATATTTTAGATAAAGGTTTTATAAGGCCTAGTGTTTCTCCATGGGGACCTCCCATCCTATTCATGTGAAAGAAAGATGGTTCATTGCGTATGTGCATTGACTATAGTCAGTTGAATAAAGTCACAGTCAAAAAAAATATCCTCTTTCTAGAATCAATGACTTATTTAATCAACTCCAGCGTGCAAGTTATTTCAAAGATAGACCTTAGATCCGGCTATTATCATCTTAAAGTAATAGAATATGATATTTCAAAGATAGCTTTCAGAACCCGTTATGGTCATTTTGAGTTTCTAGTCATATCCTTCGGGCTAACCAATGCCCCAGCAGCCTTCATGGACTTGATGAACGGAGTGTTCAAATAGTATTTGGACATGTTTGTCATAGTCTTTATCGATGATATTCTTGCCTACTCTCGTAGTGAGGATGATCATGCAAACCATCTTAGAATTATATTACAGACCCTTAGAGATCACCAGTTGTTCGCCAAATTTAGCAAGTGTGAATTTTTACTAAGGTCAGTAGCTTTCCTTGGTCATATTATTTCTAGTGAGGGTATTAGAGTTGATCCCCAAAAAATAGAAGCCTTAAAGAATTGGCCTAGACCTATCTCTGCGTCAGACATTAGGAGTTTCTTAGATATAGCTGGTTATTACAGAAGTTTTGTTGAGGGTTTCTCATCCATAGCATCTTCTATGTCTAGATTGACCCAAAATAAAGTTAAGTTCCAATGGTCAGATTCCTGCGAGAAGAGTTTTTAGGAGTTGAAGACTCAACTTACTTCAACCCTAATTTTAGCATTACGTGATGGTACAGATGGTTTTTTAGTTTATTGTGATGCCTCTATAGTTGGTTTGGGTTGTGTTTTGATGCAGAGAGGTAAGGTCATAGCCTATGCCTCGAGACAGCTTAAGCCTCATGAAAAGAATTACTCAACCCATGATCTTGAGTTAGTTGTTGTTGTGTTTGCTTTGAAAATATGGAGACATTATTTGTATGAAGTGCATGTTGATGTGTTCACGTATCAGAAAAGTTTGCGGTATGTGTTTACTCAGAAGGAGTTGAATCTTCGATAGAGGAGATGGTTGAATTATTGAAAGATTATGATATGATTGTATTGCATCATCTAGGCAAGGCCAATGTAGTGGAAAATGCCCTTAGTAGACTGTCTATGGGTTGTGTTGCTCATGTGGAGAATGATAAGAAAGAGTTAGCTCGATAAGTATAACGATTAGCTAGATTGGGTGTTAGATTAGTTGATTCCGCTGAAGGGAATATTTGGGTTCAGAGTAGTTCTGAATCTTCCCTAGTTTCAGAAGTGAAAGAGAAGCAAGATAAGGATTCCAGTTTGGTCAAAATGAAGGAGTCGGTTAAAGACCAAAAGGTGGAGGTCTTCTCCCAAGGGGGAGATGGTGTGTTGAGATACCAAAGTAGATTGTGTGTGCCTTATGTTGATTATTTGAGACAACGGGTTATAGCGGAAGAGCATGGTGTGCGTTATTCTATTCATCTCGATGCTACCATGATGTTTTGCGACTTACAAAAAACTATTGGTGGAGTGGTATGAAGAGAGATATAGCCAAATTTGTGGACAAATGTGCAACTTGTCAATAGGTTAAGGTAGAGCACCAAAGATCTAGTGGTTCATTGCAAGAGTTTGGTATTCGTACTTGGAAGTGGGAAGAGGTGAATTAAGGGCACTTTAGACAATTCCCATTGCACCCAATTAAAACACCATGTTCATAAAGCACTTATGAGGGGTTATTTCTCATTCATAACGTAATCAAACATTTCCAAAACTCTCTTAAATCTCTTAAGTAAGATACTTGGGATTTTTATGAATTAGGTCATCCAAGGACTCAAGGGTGGAATTCTCTATGTAAACTTAGATATTTCAGGCATGTTACTCTTCCCTAGTTGCTAATTTTATAAAAGCATGTAATTTAAAATGTTGTTTATGAGATATTGATGTTGGTTTTGAAACAAGGGTTGAGCGTTTTAAATGTTTATTGTTTGAACAATGTTTTCCATGGATTACATATGATTATTCATGCTTTAATTATGGTTTGAACTTGAGGGTGCATAGATATGGTGAATAAACAAGGGGATTATGATTTCCCTAAACTTGTGACTTTTGAAGTGGTTATGACCTCAACACTTATTGTAAAATTGGTTTTGAATATGAAAAGTATGCATATTGAACTACTCTTTAATTATTGCGTGATGTGAAAAGTCAATAAAGCATAATGATTTTTGAATTGAACCTTAAGTGGCTGTGTAATTCTCCAAGTTAATATATAATTGAACCAAGGTGGTTGTGAATTCCCCCAAGTGATGTAAATGGTTTGGCATATTGAGATTACCTTGCAAGTGTAGTTAGTATGATGATACCAATAGTGTATGCCTTAATGTACAATGTGGCTCAATGAATGGGAATATCTGATACTTATTTTAATTGGGCTTTAATAAAGGTTGTGTAGCTGAGTCGTGAAAGTGGATGTCCCGAGGGATATACATTATAAATTATGATTGTCGACGCAGGGGTCTATAAGACCGGGTGGTTCGAGTCCCCCTTATTATTATTATTTTATTATGAGGTTCGAGCCCCCATACTATACTACATAATTTGGTGCTTGTGTCTCCTTGATATGTTGGGAGGCTTGAGTCCCTCATAGTACATATGTATACCTTCTAGTTTGTGCAGCCATAAGCACTAGGGCCCTACCATCTTGGGTAGAGCTGGGCCCATATAGCCCATGGGTACCTTCTTAAGTTATGACGATTGAGCTACACAATTCAGGCTAAAGTTTTAAAGTGCATGTTAAGCCTTGTTCCCTATCTCGATATGTGATATATATATATATATGCATTTTATTATGTGCATTAGTTTTGATGATTTTAAACTATTGATAATGGCATTATGCTATCCTTATCCCCGAGTTACTTGCTAGTGTTCAACCCACTAACCATCTCTGAATGTTCTATCCCCATGCGATTCAGGCATTGGAGATACCTCTACTTTTTCTATATAGAGTTAGATGAATCGGCTCGATTTATCGGTTCATTGTGGTTAAATGATGAGCTTTCATACTTCATAAGACTTAGACCATTCATCTATTATTATCATAGACTAAAATTAAGAGTTTTCATTATCACTAACATTATTATTTTCTTTGTCATCTGTAAGAGTCGCGGATATGTCCTGACTAAGATTGATTTTTGGTTCTTATGTTAGAAGGCTTTGTTAGATTACTTTGGACTTGAGTGATGTTGGTCGGTTGTTTCGGTTGGTCGATAGTTATCGGTTATAGAAATACCCTCTATTCTGTAAACTTATCTTGTTAGATGTTTGAAATTCACTTGACATTGGGGATATTATGTGGTTTGGTTAGGTGCACAGGGGTGGTCTCCGATCCTCGGTGGACTTGAGATACCCATCATGGCCAGGCCTCAGTTCGGGTAGTGACAGCATGTTATGTAGAAGGCTATAGTTACCTGCAGTTTTGATTGACCTTACACATATCCAGTTGTGTATATTACAACATTATACATAAATAGCCATGAGTGTCTATTCCTTATACATGAACATGGTTATATTATATACAAACATATGTACCTTATGTATTATGGATTTGGCTGACTGGAGGTATATTTTAGCTTATACATTGTAGGATATGTATATTATAGTCAAAGTTTCCTTTTTATGTTTGTAGTTTTTCTTTTCAATGCAAGTGGGTGTTTGAGAAAACAAAATATACTGACTGGGCGAACATGGACGTGTACAGGGAAATTGGGTCTGCGTACTCAGAGTGTCAACCAACACCTATTTGACATTGAGTATGTGGAAAACATAGCCCAGCAAGCGTGTGCTACTCCATGAGTGCAGCTGCTATTAATTATATATGTATAATCCTTTAGGAATTTATTACGTCTTGTTAACTAATGAAACTTTTTTCAATTCAGAGACAATGGTGTTTTTGTAGCCGGGTATGCAGAGTACTCAAGTGAAGGGCTGACAGTGCCTTCAGGTAGGTTTGACGCACAAACTCATCGATTACGCTATACTACATTACCATGGAATTACAGAGTGATCAAGGCCAATGAAGGATACACAAGAGACAATGATGATCCTCTGCGACCCAAGCCAAGATATGTTCAATCAGTTGACAAAGCAGCAACAGTTAGTTTTGAATAGCGCAGAATTTTTATCTTCTAGCTGAACACATTGACTTTCTGGTTTTTAGAATGGATGTTAAAGACATAAAACAGTTGTTAGGTTTTGACTGTATTTTTGTAAGGATGTTTAACTATCTTTAATAGGTAACTTTGTTCTTCTTCTTATTCTATAAGTCTGTCTTGTTAGCAAAAACTAAACGTACATATAGTTGTGTTAAGAATATGGTTATACATCCATATTTATGAGACATGTTGTCTTAAGGTATGCTTAAAAATGAATAATTCAATGTATAATGTTTTTATAATCTTTTAAAACTTCTGCGTATTAGAGATATGTGCAATTAATTTGCCTAATACATAATATATATGGTTTATTGCCTTAACATATTCCATCTAATACACATCTACTTATAATATTATTATCTAAAATATGTTAAACCTACAAGTTATTTTATACATTACATGCTAGTTATATGACAAACAATACATAATTTAACTGGGTGTTCGGATTTGATTTTTACCTGCAGTTAAGTTTTAACTTTATACATTTTTAAGGTAGTAACCTTATACAATACATCATATAAGTGACTTATCATTCAACACACAAACACCCTCTGTATGAGTAACACACAAATTCATTACTAAAATATATTCCATCTAATACACACTTGCATTACTACAAGTATCTAAAACAAACTTGAATTTCAGATATTAAACATCTATAAAATTTATTAATCTTACTAGAATGTAAAATCATAAACATTTACAAAAATAGATGAATTATGATTAATCAAACTAGTTTATACATATTCCAGGTTCACTACATGATAATAAAAACAGGTTATTAAAAATTAAAGACTATTCTAACAGATGAAAATGAAAAGAATGAGCCAACATAATTGGTTCATGATATGTATCAACAAAATATTGTGTTCGGGTGTTCTTTGAAAAAAATTGCAGGTGCATCTGTTATGACCTGCATGGCTGTATTTACCGTAACATCTTGAGATTGATGCAAGTGATTCACTTGATTTCTTATGCCTCTCTTTCTTTGGCCTTCTTGGTGGTTGTTTGTGTTTTGGCGATAATACTTCTTCCTCTTCATAGAAGATGCCTTAAGGATTCATTTGCAATCTTCGTTACAACAATGAAAGACATAGCTAATGCAAATTTAATCAAAGAATTAGTTTCAAAACATACATATAAAAAGCGACAAGTTCAGATTTCTTTTTCAGCAAAACTATTTACGTCAATAGTTTCTTATAAATAATATGTTTATGTATAAGCAAGTCTAATGAATAACTGTATTTTATCAAGTACAAAATTATACAAATGATTTATGTATAAGAAAGTTATTATACAAGTACAACTAAGTATAAGGTTCATTTTATATACATAACTAAGTATAAGTACAACTAAGTATAAGGTTCATTTTATATACATAACTAAGTATAAGTACAACTAATTATAATGTTCATTCTTTATACTTAACTATGTATCAGAAAATTAATATACATGATCAACTAAGTATAAAGTTAATACAGTTCCACATACATAACTCATTACTGTTTTCATATGTCTTATACACAATAATTTTAAAATAATATAACTACACATATGCACAAAGGACAAATAGATGTATATATTTTCTTAGTCATGTATTAGAAAATCTAAACATAAGGATAAATATATGTGTATGTTTTTTTAATTTTTTAACACTATTCACATAAATTTCAATAGGTTCTCACATACATAAAAGCTTTAATAAATAAGTTCATCAAACATAATGCATTACACCACTGCAATCATATATGTGATGCAAGATTAACAAGAAACTTCAACACAATTATTTCAAAGTATAAGGTTTATCAAATAGTTGCATCAATTATCTAATGAGTAACACTATAAATTTTTTTTACGTATTTGTAATTATGCTTAATGTGTTTGTTAATATATTTAATGAATAAAAAACAACAATCTTATCTAATTCATATGTAAACAGTCTCATTTTGTACCTCTCTTTATCAGAATGTTTAACTCTGAAATTAAAGTCATTCAATAATGCATATTTTGCCATTACAGCAACGTAAGTTGTTTTATCCTTATAAATCTTATCAACTTTTATTTCTATATTATTCCAATCAGTAATGAAGTTTTTCACTTCAAACTCTACATGTATAATGAATACTGATTTTGAAATTCAATGACTGTAAAAGCAAGAGCGTCGGTTCCAGTTTCTTCAACATAAAGGATAGCTTCAGTTTCCGATCAAACTCTAACTCTTCTTTTGACTTATTAGAAGTTGATACTCACAAAAAATAAGTGACAAAATCCTGAAAAAATTTTCTTCAACTCTACATACACCCCCATTCCATTATCGTTCCTTATAATAATTGGTGAAGAATTAACTCCCACGATATACCCGACCTCTATTTTTTTTCTACATTCATCAATATCTAGTTCTAATGCAATCGTTGAGATCAACCTAAAAAATAATATACTTTTTGAAGCAACAATACCATCACTTTTGTAGCATTTATATATTATTTGATTGCCAAATACCAGAATGCCTTAACAAAATTGCAATGTTCATATTGATGTTAGAGGTTGTAGGAAAACGAATTTTGAACTAATGCGGGAAGAATTGGTGGGGGAGAAATATCAATTTTGATCAACTAAATTGTTGTGATGTTTCAATTTTCTTTTAATTTGAATTACTGCTAGTGATTTTAAGGTTCCACTAATCACTAATTTTATAATTATCGTTAATTACGTTAGATAATAAAGGTGGTTGATTTATTTTCCTTAAATATAGATAAAACGAGTATCCTATACATAGGGTGTAATTTATAAGGTATGTGAGACATGTATATGTATGTTTCAAATTCAGGAGAGATAAAATGAATTAGAGAGAGAAGATAATTAAGTACATAAAGTCTGAAATTTATGTTTTTATGCTTACGTTTTTTCTCTTGGGCCATACAATTTTTGGCCTCAAATTAACGTAAAAATAACATAAATCATACCTTCTTGAATTTATTTTCCTTCTCTCCATTTTTGTAGATTTAATTTTCTCTCTTCCTTTTCTTATACATTAGTAGCCGACTATATACATAACAACCTTATGTATATAAACTAATTATGTCGATATTTAATTAGTAAAATAATGGATATCCCATAATTAAGGAACGCAATTAACGTCAATTTGGTTAGAATTGGATTACTGTATCCCTTAAATTTTGTAACAACCATACAAATTTCAAAATTTGAAAACACAAATACAAAGGTCAAAAGAACACATACTTCGCAACGATCCGGCTGTAATTGTCAGATTTCTTCCAAATGCAAAATTTATTATTATATTTTTTAGAAATGAACATCAAGAAGATGAATATCCCAATTCTGGTAAGGCACTCTGGTGAATGGAAATCTGACATACAATATGTAGGATGCAAAAGTGAAGGGATTATTGTTGCAGAAACAATAACTTATTTGAAGTTGATTTCCTCAATTGCTGCTGAATCAGTCACTGAAGAGTCACGAAAAACAATTAATGTCCATTATGATGTCGTTGGCAATGACTCACCTATTGTTATTAGGAATGATAATGGTGTTACGATATATGTTGAGTTGAAGAAAACTCTTCCTGGCTTCATAATGTAATTGTTGTGCATAACCACAACGGATAAATGTGCAGAGGATATAGAGTTCAATGTAGAAACTGGATTGGTGAATTGTTTGGAAGGGATGAAAATGGATGCGCTCGCTCTTTCTGTTATTGAGTCAGAAAACCAACATTCATTGTACGTGCAAGAGTTTGAGGTTAAAAACTTAATATGTGATAGCAAGAGTATTGATGTGAAAGTGAAATAGTTGTATAAGGATAAGTCGACACTTGTATCAGTAATGACAAAATATGCGTTAACCCATGGTTTTAATTTCAGAACTAAACGTTCTGACAAAAAAAGGTATTGCTTCTAGTACTTGTTTGTTTTACGATTAACTTAAATCTGGTGTCTTAATTTATTTCATTAAACATACACTACAAAAAATTGCTCACTTTGCGGGGGTTATATTTACATATTGCGGAGGTTGAAAACCCCCGCAATTTGATAGCACAACGGTTTTCAAAACTCCCATAATTACGAGCATCGCAATTATTTTACGGCGATTTGTTATATACCTCCGCAATCACTTAGCGGCAGTTATGTAATGACGGTTTTGACCCCCACAATATGTAAACTAAAACCAGCTCCCAGCTAATAGTTTTAAGAATATACCGGCGTTTAAAACCTCCACCATATATTTTAAAAATTGCAGGGGTCAAAACTCCCACAATTCACTTGATATTTTTTAAAAAAAGAAAGATTACACTATTAGTGATCAATATTTAAATTTAAATTTTATTTAATAGATTTCATATATATCATTCACTGTTGGACCAAACAAAAATACATCTTAATAACAAAAAAATCAAAATATATTAGATCATAAAAACGTACCACAAAAATAGTCATTAGTCTTAAAAACTAATTTAAACACAAAATACTACTCCAACAGTGATTCAATAACATTGTCATAATTACTAATACGATTACAAATTTCAACGATCATCGCTAGAATAACTATCACTAGATGATCTTCCATTCATATCTGAAAGAGGTCCACTAGAGACATCACTTGGCTACAAAAGTAAAAATAAAAATTGTAAGTTTTTTGCTAAATATTTTATAACAATACATTAACTTCTCAAATAAAAATTATTTACCGTAGGAGTGAAAAATCTTGCAACCTGTTCAAGTATTGTGCCTTCTTTCATTATCATATATGCCTTGAAAGCATTTATCATTAAATTGTGAGAATTGACCATTTATTTGTAGTTCTCTTGACATTGCTTTTGAGCATTTAACATTTGAATGTAGTTTTCTTGGCAATTGGATGAACATGAAGTGTTACTACTTGAAGAACTCATACCACAAAAATGAGGACGTGTTTGTTTAAATGATCTGTTAGGAACAACTCCTAGTCCCAAGCACCTCACTCTTCCAAAATGCTCTTTTCCTAGCACCTTACCAGCAACATCATTTGGAGAAACTTCAGACTCGTCCATTGTGCTTTAACTTACTGCGAGTTTAATTTTATCCTAAATATAGTACAACACAAAAACCATAGTACAACTTCGATTATCAATGAATAAAAATAGAATGCATGTATGAATATGTTAAATGTTACACACCAGGATGCCTGTAGGGTTATAGGTACCAAATAGTAGAAAAACAAGCATTATCTACCTGGACAAACTAAAACACTAAGCATTCAATTGAACATATGAACAAAACTAAGCTAAAACGAAACAAAAGTTGTTGCAAGGTGTCATGTTAGCTATTGCATTCAGCAGCAATATTTCCTACAAATATGTCACATCATGTTTTGGATTCTTTCAAAAGTTCATCTTACTGTGTTCATACAATGAAATGCCTAGTTCAAATTTTATTTTTGAACTATTCAAAGAAAATAGAAACTTCTGAAACTATTCACGGAAGCATACCATACATGTTTGTTTATGAAAAGAGTACCAAGAAGGTGCCAAAAATGTAATTTTTCAAACCATTCTTTAACTTCAATCCATGACCTTCTTAGAATTAGGAGACTCTCAGCTTTGAGGATAATATAATACGAAAATAGTCTAAATATAACATATTTCCTTATAAAGGGACCAAAATAACACACCTTAGTTTAGTTTCCAAGAAAATGACACATCTTTGTTAATTGACTGTTAAATATACTCGGCCATATTGCAAGGACCAAATTCAGAATTATCAATAATAGAACAACTAAAAGCGCTGTTATACTGTTAATGGGAAGGGGTCAAATAACATGTAAATATCCAGAACCAACCTAACTAATAACTTCCACAAACTACTGATCTCTTACTACTACTAGTAACAATGTTTGAGAAGGAAAAAGTGTGAGCGAGGTGATTTTCTTATGGTGAGGTCAGTTGTATGACCTTTTTTTCTTAATCTTTCACAAGTAATTAGCTTTTAATGTAGTAACATAGGAAACAGAGTTTAAAAATGAGAGAGAGAGCATAGTAGCAGACTAGAAATAATTGGTGACAACATAAATCAGATGGTAAATCACCAGTTAAACCAGCTTTTCTAAGGTTCAAAAATTCAAGTGTTGAGATGTTCAATTTGGTGAGCACATTAGAGCCATTGAGTAATTTATTGTATCTAAATATGAACCATTTCAAACTCGGAAGAGTGATTATTTCTATTGAAATTTCTCCAATGAAGTTGTTGTAATTGAGATTAATGACTCTCGGTTTTCGTAAATGAGAAAATTTTGGTGGAAGTTCACCATGGAAATCATTGTTGCTTAGATCAAATGACACAAGAAAAGAAAGGTTACCAAGTTGTGATGGGATAGTATCAGTTAATTCCATGTCTGAATATTCAGTGCAATCACTCGTTGATGATGAGAGCGATAAGTGATCCCATTTCAGTCACAAATAGAGGTTGAAGAAGACCAGTTTACTGAAAGAATGTGGTAAGGGTCTGAAGTAATATGGGATTTCAAGGCAAGAAGAGAACAATAATCAGTGCTAATATTTATGGCTGAATAAATTGCTACAAGTAGGGGTGTACAAACTGAACCATTAAGTCAAACTGAACGATGAATCAAACCAAATCGAAGAAAAAAACCGACTTATGATTTGATTTGATTGGTTTGGTGTTGGCAAAAAAAATTGATCATTCTTGGTTTGGTTTGATATTATCAAAAATAAAATCAAACCGAACCCAAACCGAACTGACATAATACATATATAATTTAAATTTTTTATACGTAAAAAAACACTACTTATAATCTACTTTCTAATTACATTTATTATTTTTGTATATTCAAAAAATAGATATATATTCTTGGACCTTTAATTATAGTATTTTTTCATTAATAACAAATTAATACAAAACCCAATATTAATATAAAAACCTAAAACTCTTTAATTGTTTCACTTTTTACATTTTACTTTCCAAGTTTTCAGAAAGTTCTCATTATTTCCTCATCTTACTTTCATCTTACTTTTCTCATTCGTCAAGTTGTGATTTAGGTTTGTTTCTCTTCTTTCTCTCTCTTTTTTTTTAATGGAATTATGTTATAATTAATTACTTTATAGATTTAAGTTTTTAATAAGTTGTCTCCAATTCTTCGTTCTTTTGTATGCTCACATTTTATGTGAAGGGAACTTTCAGACAAGCTACTGTGACTAGTGACTTAGAAATTGAACTACTTGGGTATCCACATAATATTATTTTGAGAGATAGTAGTTTAGACGTCTTAGTAATTTGCCAACTTCATTTTTATTGAAACTACTCTATGACCACTGTTTTTTTTTAACTTTTTGGTGAAAACATTTAATTTTTTTCTTCAATCACATTATAATTGTAAAAACCCCCAGAAAACCAAAAAATTGAAAAAATTGAAAAAACCCGAGTAAAATCGAAATGAAAAAACAGATTGTATATTGGTTTGATTTGGTTTATAAATTTAGAAAACCGACATTATTGGTTTGGTTATATTTTAATAAAAAATCAAACCAACCCGACCTATGTACACCCCTAGCTACAAGGTAAGCAGAAGTTAATAATAAAAATGTAAGAGGCTGAAAAGACGAGGCATTATCCATTTTTTAGACAAGTGAAAGGACATGCGTTCGTTGGCTGGATGTTTGCAGCAATATAATCCATACGTGTTGAATTTGATTAGATTATAGGTGAGAAGATAATGCTGGTAATTATATTAAACTGCTCAGTTAGTATTAAAAAACATATTGCTAACTTCTTAATTATGCAAGTCTTAATGCTAGATTTTTTTTAAAGGGTTGAAAAAAATGATTCAAGATCTGGTAGCTAATAAATGCTAGCACATGAAAAAGAAACATATTAAAACAACAAGTTGATAGCCTAAGTAATTAAGTAGTTGACTTTGAACCATATCTTGAATTAAATTAATCTGCTAGACTAAATTAGCATAAAGCATTTCTAATAGCACTATTTGTTAACCACAAGGAAGAAAAAAGAACTTGCTTGACTTAACAGAACTGAGTGTATTCCAAGCATATGACATTAGCTAGCATAGATGATATCTCATCACTTTAGTACTATCTCTAATTTTCTGTTTTCTTTAAATTCAACTCCCTATCTGCCTAAGATATTTTCTTGTTGACTCTTTAGTTATCCATGACTATAATATAATCAAATCCAACATTATATTAGATTTTTATCAAATCGAAAGGGTGATAAAAACAAAAATTAGGTAATGGAAAAACACTCTTCATTTACACGAGAAAAAGTTATTTGCGCATTAGAGGAAAAGTTTAAAACTCTTAAAACAAATGTAGATCATAAAGAGAAAAGTATGAGCACCATCACTAAATGCCTGAGGTGTATGTGTGTGTCAGTATGAGACATAAAAAATATGTTTTTCTTATTTATACATCTGGTGTAAGAGAATCCAATACTGCATAGATAGTTTTACAGATCTCTAAGAAAGACTGATATACACAGTACTAAAAATCTTTCTATTTTATCTTTCTACTTTTGATGTGAAGAAAGAATACAGTTCATGGAAGGCAAAAGAGGGTCATTCTAAGATGAAACAAACTTGAAAACTAAAAACAAATAGGAAAAGAACAACTCCGACAAGAGATGGAGTCTGTTTAAACTTACATTTTATATAGTCAAAAAAGTTCAAAAGTTGTTTAGTTCTCACTTTCAAAGAAAAGTTCTAAAGCTAACAGAATAAACAAGTTTGTGAAAGGATCTAGCTTATCTGAGGCATGTTGCCTCATAAAAATATTACAACTTTCAGGCATGCCAGACTTGTTTATCAGGTGCGCTAGCCACTCTATTACAACTTTTCAAAAGATATTACAACTTTCAGACACACTACCCACTATATTACAACTTTCATATGATAATGCACAATAATTTGATACCTCAAATATTTTAGCTAAAGTTTATGTGAATTTACCTGACCAACTTAATTATCTGTGAGTAGCCCCTCAACAGTTGTCCTGAGAGAGTACGAAGGTGTTCTTATCTAGTCTTCTATAAGACTTGTATCATTTTGCGAAATAACAAAACAAGAGGAAATACTAAAACTTATAGGAAGTAGATTCTCCACTCCTTGAAGTTGTAGGTTTTACACTCTCCAGAATACTACCATCAAAGTACGGGGAAAATTTATGTGCTTCAATATCCCCAAGCCTGACTTCCAACACTAATTAAGGATATTTCATTTACTGTCTATGACAAACAACAAATATGAATGAATTCATCATCTAAAATATACACACTCCAACATAAATTCTTAACGAAACTAGCAAAACATATTCCAATTAATTTGGCGATTATTGAAACTAATTACACTGATAATATTACTCAATTTGTTAAAATTTAGCTAAATGTAACCTCGAATTTCCACAAATTAAACAGCAAATTATGAATCCATAATAGCAAAATTCAGATAAGCGTACATCATCTAAAATATACACACTCAAAGGAAGTATTGAATTTGACCCTAACTATAACTATTCTGTAGCTTCAAGTTAACCGTCTAGTCAAACCTACAAAAAGTATAATTAACCAGTGCCACTACTCCAAATTTTTAGCAAACATATAAAAGCATCAAATGTCCCTTAATTTCTCTTAATGAAAACCCCTAAAATACACTTGGTAATAAAACATTCTTGAAACATATTCTTAAAGTAAAAGCTAAACTCTATTTCATTCCTAGAGTTGTCCAAGATTTTCCATTTCTACCATAAGTTACCAAAATCTCCAACTTTTACCAAGCATTTGACTTTATAACATGAATTAAACTCAACAATTGTATCATCAAAAACACAAATCATCTAGATCAATTCCTCCCAAACTCTACTTTAATCTCAAATTCACCAAAAAGGAATTAAAAAATACTCATCTTTGTCATATCCCACGTCAAATTTACATACAAATTGCAAAACCCAGGTATCTATTTTTTTCAATATAAACAAGAATAAAAGCAACATGATTATTACCCCACTCCCAACTTCTTGCGCAAGAAATGCCATTCAAGATGAATTTTTTAATTATCTGCTTCTAAAATCAAGAGCTTCTTAGGTTCGTTCAGGAATTTAGAGAAGAGGAACAGATTTAGGAAGAATGGAAAGAGGAAATTTAGAGAAAAGGGTAAGATTAGGGGATTTAAATTTTGCAGACCCGTTATCGTTGTTGACGGGACTCACTTAAGTGGATCATATATAGAAAATTTTCTTTCAGCAAGTACACTGGATGGTGCAGGTATGTATAATTTTTATTTGTTTAATGATATATCAGTAATCGTATTGTAATAGTGAATGACATAGTAATTTCAGTTTTATATTTGAAGTTTAAATATGTAGCATAATAATTCAGTTATGTGTTGAATTCCAAATACTTAATATTTATGTTTGTAAGGTATAATAAGTAGAATATACTGACTTTTATATGTTTTAATTATACATAACAACTTAATACATTATTTTGTTAGTTAAATGCATGAGTATACTTTACTGCAGGGAAACTTTATTTATGTATATGACAAATAACTTGAATGAAGAACTATATTTATATTGTTATTACATGATGTAGGATGTATATTGCCACTTGCTTACAGGGTTGTAGATATCGAGAATGACAAGTGATGGACTTGGATTTTCACACAGTTTAGAGATGCATTCAGAGAATGGGAGAGCATATGTGTTGTGTATCCAAATGTGCCACATCTTACCTGTATATAGCATCTTTGAAAAAATGTTTGTAGTCACTTTCGTAGAAGCAAAACTATTCTTAGTGGCTTATATCACTCCATGGCGAAGGCTTATAGAAAAGCGAATTTCGACTACCTCATGGCAAAGGTTGGTAAGGTTGACCCTAGAGTAAAATCATACCCACATGAAGCTGGTTATGAAAAAATCTAGTAGATATCATTCACCAATAAACAGAGGTCAAATGATGACTTCTAATATCGTTGAATGTATAACTGGTTGTTTGGTAGCGGTACGGGAATTGCCTATATTAGGGTTCTTAGAGGAGGCAAAAATTTTATTTGGCTCATGGAACTGTAAAAATGTTGAAATAACATCATGTACTAATACAACTTTGGATCAGAAATTCAAAAAAATTCTAACTCTTAACAGTATGAAAGCTTCACGTATGACAGTATGTTTAAATCTTAAATGCATTTCTTTTTTAATTTATTAATTATATTTTGTTTATTCAAAGTTTTTATATAGTTTTGTATTTCTTTATCTATTCTATTTCAGGGATGTTTTAATCTTTATCGTCTTCGAACTATATTTACTCTGTTAATGAATCTGAAAAAAGATACATAGTC